>CM064874.1:56327056-56927056 GCA_032719365.1 Prinsepia uniflora
GCAGGCTCGACTTTGGAGTGCTGACGGTTCAGGATACCGACTAAGTGGAATCGCCCCCCAGTTGGGTTCCTTACTCTCAGGAAGGCATGGATCGTAACCTCAGGACGGGTCATTGGTCTACGGACATTGACCTTGGACTTTGAGAGACTTGGGCTTGAGACCCCGGGAAGCACGCGCGTAGCTTTGGAAACCGTGACAGGATTGGTTGTGTGAATTATATGTATATATGATATATATGATATGTGATATGTGATGTGTACAGGTTTCGGGCAGTGCCCCGTGAACGTGGTTTCATTATGGTTTTGGGCTGAGTCCCACATGGATTTGGGCAGTGGCCCGTACGGTTGATTCTTTATGATTCTTTCATTATAGTTTTGGGCTTAGTTCCCATATGTGGTTCATTTGGTTAAATGGTTTTCGAATGCATGCAGGTTTTTTAGTGAAGGGTTCAAATGACTTCTTTAAAATGTTTTTATAAACTGGTTGTTTTGTCCACTCACAGCTTTTAATGTTTTGACTGCCCTTCAGGTTGACAGCGGATGTGGACTGTAGTAGAGCTCGAGATATCACATACCTCCTCCGGATCCTGGCGTACTCTGATAGCCCGAGAGGGTAAGGGTCGGAAATATCCCTTGTTTGACACTTCGTGTCAGACGGGAGCAGGGTCATCCCGCATTAATCCCGGGGGGATTGGGATGGGTCCTGTCATATAGACCCTTGGAAGACAGATTTAGTTGTCAATTGGGAATAACCGAGGATTGTATCTGATATCAGAAGTTTCTTGGGATTGTTTGGTTGCCATAGACGGGTTGTAGAAGGATTCTCTACAATAATTACCCCGTTGACTTGATTGACCAAAAAGAGAGTGAAGTTCGTATGGGATGAGAACTCTGAGCAGAGTTTTTACAAACTGAAGTGACAGTGATTTTTGCTCGATGTTAACCCTTCTTGAGTGTATGGTGATGCATCCTTATAAGGTTTGGAGAGGTGTTCTCATGCAACATAGGACGGTATTTGTATATGCCAACTGAACCTCATGAGTTCAATTATCCCACACATGAGTTGGGATTGACTGTAGTGGTCCAGGTGTTGAGAATATGGAGGCAATATCTCTATGGAGAAACTTGCAAGAATTTTATCGACCATCGGAGTTGTAGTAATTGTTCACTAAGAAAAAGCTTAAATATATGATGAGATGATGGTTGGAGTTGATCATAGATTACGATTGTACTGTCGAGTATCATTCAAAGAAGGCTAATGTGATAACCAATTTCTATAACTCGCCTGAGGATGGTTTATTTTTACCGGTAGAACTCCACAGGATTGGAGTAAGGCAAAGGATCATAGAGCCTCGTTGACTAGTTTCCATGTGTGACATGTTCTAATAGATCAGGTTATTTGAGTACGATTCCAGGATCCTATTTGATGTGTTATGAAGATTGGGGTTGAGTCTAAGAAACTAACATGACTTTGCTTTAAAAAATGATGGAATTTTTTGTGATTGTGGATCGACTTACGAAGTCAACCCATTTCCTACCAGTTGAGTATTGGAATGTCATTATTTGAGACACTGTAAGGAAGATCATACGGGATGCCAGTTTTTGGGCCGAGGTAGATGAGTAGGCATTACTGATGCTTGTGACGGTAGACATAACAGAAGGAAAGATTGGAATTATCAGAATTTGACTAAAAGCCATTCAAGATTGTCAGAAAAGTTATGTTGACTGCCAGATTAAAGATATAGAGTGTGAAGTGAGAGCTTGAGTATTCTTGGAATTAACTCTTGGAAGGGTATGGTATAATTTGGCAGACGCGGGAAGTTGAGTCCCCGCTTTACTGGGCCTTACGAGATTGTTGATAGGATGGGCCCGGCGGCATACAGATTAGCATTAGCCTCAGAACTTTTTGGAGTTCATGATGTATTTCATGTGTCGATTTTTTGGAAGTATTTGCATGATGAGTCTCATGCGCCTGAGATACTACCTTTGGAACTCAGAGAATGACTGGACTTTAAGGAATAACTAGTACTGATTTTGGATCAGAAGGATAGATGACCATAGAGCTTTATTTCCAATTTCCACGTGAGACCCATATTGCTTAACTAGGTTACTATAACACCACTTCAGGATCCGACTTTTTGCATCATCGGGATGGAGGTCGAGTCAAGTGACCGATAGAAATTTTTACTTAGAGATGGTACATCTTGGTAGACTTTGGTTGGTTAGCCTTGGGGGTTAACCGAGAGGTTGGACTGATCAGTGAACAGATTGGTTTGTCTCTGGAGTTCTTAGGGAATACGTGTTGGACACATCTCATATTTTGGTTGAGTGACTGGGAGAACTCGGAGAGGATTTAGAGTTTAGTATGTGGTATGTCCAGGTTATTTACACATTTACCTAGGCCCATTGCGTAGATCGCGGGACCTGAGATGTGCTCTTAGTATGTGCTCTTAAGTGGGAAAAATGTTGAATTTTGACCCGAGATGTTATTTGCACGTTTACCTATGCCCATTGCGTAGATCGCGGGATTATGATTACGAAGACAAGCTATACATCAAATTTGGGCGTTCTATGATTATTATACGGGTCAGGGATTAGATTTAGTCGATTTTACGGTCACATGTATTTCGAGAAAAGTTGAATTTTGTTTATTTGATAGTAGGGCCTAAATATCTAGATTGGGACCATAGGATGAGTGACAAGTGTCACGTACCCTTTGGCCTATATCATTTTACATTTTACATATCTCTTTCCTTGTTCAACATACACCTGAAAACCCATCCCACCATTTATCATTGTCATCCTCATCTTTTTTTTGCTGCTTTTGAGGGAAACTAAGAGAGTGTGAGGCTGAGAGACAACTGAGAAGGAAAAAGACTGGAGTTGGGCACGGGTTGGAGCTCAGGAGCTCAAAAACCAGGTAACCCGTGGGCCTTGAATTGTTGTTTTCTGTTTGGGACATTGGAACCCCAATCTCTAATCACCTTCATGTTCTTCGAGGGTGTGCAAGTCTGTAGGGGTAGGAATGAAGGAAAATGGACGTTGGTTTTCCTCTTAGGACGGGTTCGAACGTGAGTCGTAAACATCGTGCTTGGCTCAAAAGATTCAAGGTGAGAATCCTAATTTTGGTAGCGTATTCTGGTTTCTAGGTGAGTTTAAAGTCGAATGGTAAAATTTGGAAGAATATTGGACGTGAAATGACGTAGATTGTGTCGGGTTTCACGATTCAGGTCTAACGACCCATTACAGTTTCGATGGTCGACATGCGAGAGGTAGGAGATGATGACGTGGACTTCCAGATCATCATGTCCAGCCATGTGGCTGTGGCTGGTTAGTGCCACGTGGTAAGGTGTAAGAGGCTATCAGAGGTTCACGTGGTAGGGTGATGTCAGTATGATGTCAATAAGTGACACGTGGCAGGTGTCAAGTGGTGCCATGTGGCACGAGTTAGTAGGTGCCACGCAGTAGTGTTGTCAGATTATGTCAGGTGACACGTCAGCAAGCTAATGTCATTAGCGTTGACCAATGGCTTGGGAACTTGGACCGACGCGTGTGGGCGCGTGGGCTCGAATTTTCTGGTGAGACCAATCTTATTCGAAAGGTTTCGACATCCTAAATCTAATGGTGATGGTTTCAGGTCAATAAGAGGTCTTTTGGTTGGTGTTTTGGAGGTTTTTCTCCTTCGAAAACGTGTTCGGGACGTGTTTTTGTTTTTTGGGTTGTTAGGGGTTTTATGTATGAACTTATTTGGATTGTTAGTGATACCCGCATGTGACTTTGACAGTCTAGGACGTCCTAGAGGTTTTAGATTGGCTTACAGCTCGGGTTTTGAGTGAGTGGCGGTACTGTGAGTGGACATTTTATTTGATAAATGTGACGCATGCATATTTATATGTTTTTACTGGTTTTATGGCATGGTTTGGATGGTAATGATTTGGCTATATGATTTTAAATGATTTCTGGTTAAATTCTTGGTTTTTGGTATATATATGTATATTCGATTGTGGTTTTCTGGTTACAGGTTTTATGGGGGTTTTGGAAACTGGATTTTGGGCTAGTGCCCCTGAGGAAATGTTTTGGGCTGATGTCCAAGTTGTAAAAGGTATTTTGGGTTAGTTATGGTACTGTGTTCTGGTATGGTACACCTCAAGCGATTGGATCATTATTCGGGAGTTGGACTCCGATGATTCCTAAGGACGAACTCGGACGTGGTCAGAGTTGGACTCGACACGTGCTGATGGAGTTGGACTTTGCAGGATCCGTAGTTGTCTACTTGTAGTACAGTGGGAATGCTAGTTGGACTAGCAGGCTAATTGGACCAGCCAGACGAGGTTTGACCTTTATTGCTTGTTGTGTCCAAAAGTTTGCATAATGATTCATAATCGGGATTTTCAGGGAAATGTGGGCCAGGGGGCTTTATGTCATTTACGTGTTCCATATGATTTGGGTTGGACCTATGGTTTATTTATATTAAATTTTTTTCTGGAAACATTGGTTTATGTGATTATGCATGCATGTCTTTATAAAACGAAAGGTAACCTGATGCTTTTTAGGAAATGGTTTCCCAAAACTTTGTTTTTGTCCACTCACAATTTTCCTGGTTTTGGTACCCTCCGGGTTGATCGCGGAAGAGGGCTGTATGTAGGTTAAGGCATCACGTGGAATTTAGTTACTTATAGTAGGTATCCTTTGTTTGACACTGGGCAAGTATGTTTAAATAGAATTAAGGGTACTTTGGTAATTTTTACGATGTGGTGTCAAACAGGAATATGTCCTTTCACGTTAATCGAAGGGTATTACAGGAAGGGTCCTGCCATCGATAATGTGTTTGAGTGGCTCGGTAAAGTGTTGAGCGAATATTTGCTCGGTATGTATTGAGCATCTCAGTAATGTGTTGAGTATAGGTCAAGTGTTGAATGTAGGCTGAGTGTGCCTGTATTCCGACTCGTTTGTTTGAGTCGTAGGCCGAATGTTGAGTGTAAGCCGAGTTGCATGTACTCCAACTCATTTGTTTGAGTCGTATGCCCAAGTGTTGAGCAAATATATGAGTTCATGTATGCACGATATGTACGAATGCATGTATGCTCAGCATGTATGCTTACATGTATGTTTGCCATGTGTGAGTTCATGTAGGTTCGGCATGTATGCTTATGACGCTTATAAGTTTCTATTTTAAAATGTTACCTAATTTTGTAGAGGCCTGTTTTGTGGTCTTCCATGATGTGAGCCAAGTCGTTACCATGGGTGTGACGAGAGGAAGACCGCTCAAGGGTGGAAGGTTGCTCAGCCAATTCATCATGACAGAGTGGCAGTGCATCCAAATTGTAGTGGAAGAGCATGGCAAAACCCACTCAGACCGTGGACATTATGAGAAGTTATGGTGGATGAGTCCGTTTGGTCGACCGACTATAGTAGGCCGCTCATCCAATTCGTCATGACAGAGTGGCCATGCACCTAAGTTGTAGTGAAAAAGCATAGCAGAACCTATTCCGATGGTGGACATACCGAGATAGAAGTTGTTGCGGAGAAGTTCTTTTGATCGGCCGAGTATGGTAGGCCGCTCATCCAATTTGTTGTGAGAGAATGGCCATGCACCCAAGTTGTCATGGAAGAGCATAGCAGAACCTATTCAGATGGTGGTCATATCGAGATAGAAATTCTGGTGGGTGACTCATCTTGGTTGCCCGAGTATGGTAGGCTGCTCATCTAATTCGTCATAACAGAGTGGTCATGCACCCAAGTTGTCGTGGAAGTGCATAGAAGAACCTATTCCGATGGTGGTCATACCGAGATAGAAATTGTGGTGGATGAGTCTTCTTAGTCGGCCGCTTATCCAATTTTTCATGATAGAGTGGCTGTGCACCCAAGTTTTTGTGGAAGAGCATAGCAGAACCTATTCGAATGATGGTTATACTGAGATGGAAGTTGTGGTGGATGAGTCATCTTGGTAGGTCGAGTATGGTAGGCCGCCCATCCCATTCGTCATGATAGAGTAGCCATGCACCCAAGTTGTCGTGGAAGAGCAGAGCCCATTCCGTCATGGGTTACTGGGCCTATAGTTATGTATTTTTTTTTTGTGGGCTGCTCGGTGGGCCATTCGAGACCATTCGATGGGCCAAAATGAAATTGAGTCATAGGCCCAAAACAAATTGGGGGATTTTTTTTGTGGGCTGCTCGGTGGGCCGTTAGAGACCGTTCGGTGGGCCAAAATGCAATCAAGTGCATAGGCTCAAAACAAACTAGGGATTTTTTGTTTTTTTTTTGTGGACCGCTCAATGGGTCGTTGAAGACTGCTCTGTGGGCCAAAATGCAATCGAGTGCATACGCCCAAAACAAACTGGGGGATTTTTTTTTGTGAGCCGCTTGGGTTCAGTTGGCCAAAATGCAACCGAGTGCATATGCCCAAAACAAATTGTTGGATTTTTTTTTTTTGTGGGCTGCTCGATGGGTCTTTGGTAACTGCTCGATGAAAATGCAACCGAGTGCATAGGCCCAAAACAAACTGGGGAATTTTTGTTTTTGTTTTTTTTTGTGGGTCGCTCAGTGGGCTAAAATGCAACCAAGTGCATAGGCTCAAAACAAATTGGGACATTTTTGTTCAATTTTGTTTTTTTTTGTGGGGCGCTTGCTAGGCCGTTGGAGACCGCTCGGCCGAGTGCGTAGGCCTAAAACAAATTGGGGTATTTTTTTTTTGTAGGCTGCTCGGTGGGCCATTGGAGAAAGATGGATGGTCGCTGAAGGAGTCGGTGATGGAATCAAGGGCGAGCGGTCGACCAGAGCAGTGAAGCTCAGTAGGCTCATAACGAATGGGTCGATGTGGTCTCCGTCTGAGCGATCTTGTGGAGCTTCGATGAACCCCTGCCGAAATGGCCACCTTGAGCCTGACTTGACGCTGGGTGGTCTATGACTAGTAGATTGTGCGATGAAAGAGTTGGCTGGGCTGCTCGGCGTGTAGAGATAATGTCGAGTGATGGTGTCCTATAGAATGTTGGGACCCCACATGGAGATTGGGTCCTTGATGATCGACATGGAGAAGTCATGCCGAGTATGTAACGCCCCGGAAACGCAAAGAATGTAAATTTATAAAATAATATATGAAATGACGTTTTTACCCTTGTAAATAGTGTGGTCAAAGTTTACTTTTTACATGACGTGTGTTTTTCACGTAATTCAAGGACCATTAGGTAGGTCTCGATTCCTTGAGTCCATAGACAGGCGGCACGCTGAAATCGGACTTCAGATGAATAAGTTATGATTCTAGAATGAGGAAGGGCATTTTGGTAATTATGTGTAGGAAGGTTAAAATGGTAAATTGGACGGTGGAAGTTTAATCAACTAAAGTGGATGTTTAACTTAGCTGTTTAATTAATTGAGTGACAAATGTCACTAGGGGAGAACAGATTAGTGGCTCGGTTGGGCGTGAGTGTGTGCACAGGTGTGATGTTTGTGATGTTTGGAGAACAGAGCACTGTTTGCCTTTGAATTGATTTAATCAAATTGAGTGTTAAACAGAGACATAGAGACACTGGGAGATTCAGTTAAACTACTGTGAGGGACTGAGAGAAACAGAGACACTAAAAGAAAACCGAGAACGAAGAGAGAAAGAGGTCCAGAAAATCGTGAAACTTGGAAAAATTGAATGAGAATTCGAATGTTAATGTGTGAGCTGAGAGGGTCCAAACAAAGATTAAAAACAGCCTTCTGAGCTTATTTCAACTTCAATCACACAAAAATCGAAGGAGTTTGATCGTGTTTCGACCAAGAACTAGAGTGCCAATTTCTGGAAAAATTGGAGGTTGAGTACGAGTACTTACAGGTAAGGAATTGTGTAATTGATTATTTTAGAACGTTCATTTCAGTCTCACGATGCTTCTGTATCAATAATTAGAAAACTAAGTCGAATTGAGTGAGATTAGAAATTAAAAACCGTTTGAACTTTCATTGGAGAAATGATGGATTAAGAGTTTGATTTGTGTAATTAATGATGGAGAACTTAAATTGAGATAGAATAGATGGATTTCGGTGGAAGAATTGAAAGAAATAAGGTTGAATTGAAGGTGAATGAACCGGGTTCTGTCGCGGGTTCATAACCCGTTTAGCAGGAAAACAGGTGAAAAAGACGACAATGTAGCACTACTGTACAGGGCGCGTGACTTTCACGCGCAGCCCTTTGGGTGGCGCGTGAGGGTGTGTGAGGCAGTATCTCCGGTCAAGGTCAACATGTGATTTTATCCTTTCAATGTAACGAACATTTTGAGACAAGTTTCGAGTCGATCGGACACCGTTTCGGGATAGTTTTGAGTGTTTGAAGGTTTAGGATTTTAATTTAATTACGTTGAAAAATCCCGAAAAATTGGGGAAATTAATGTAAGCTTAATGAAAGTATTTGTGACCCAAAATTTTGATCTTTGACAGGCTAGAACGTTCCTGAGGAGTCCAGGGAGCGTGCAGGACACGATTGACGCGTTCGGACTTCGTGAGTGGACTTTTGTTTTCTAATTGAGCATGCATAACTTTTGTGTTACTCACTCGTTTCATGTTTCCATATATGATTTCATGCTTATGATTATGATGTTCCGCTTTACGTGATTACACACTTTTCGATGTGATTTATCACATATTATGTATTTCGAGACTATGGTTTCTCTTATGCTTTGATGATAGTTTAATGGATGATTCTATATGATTTGTGCGCATCACGTTTTGATGATGTTTTGATTATGATTTGTGAGTATGATTTGGGATTTGAACGTGAAATTCGGACATGATTTCCATTTCGATAAAATGTGACTTCGGATTTGGTTTTGGAATTGGGATTACGATGGATTCTGGATTTGGTGAATTACACATGGTTTTGGGTTTAAAGACTCGGTACTATTGCTGAATCATGTTTTGGGTTTAAAGACCCGGTTGATTGATGACGGGGGAGAACCCTTGATTGATATGTTTTGAGTTTAAAGACTCGGTTATTGTGATACCCCCCGAGGCCTATTGATTGTATTTTGAGTTTAAAGACTCGTTGATATCCCGGGAAGGCCTGATATATGTTACTTGAGTTTAAAGACTCGGATAGATCCAGCAGGTTTGATTCGTTGGTGTTAGATTCGGCTTTACATGATTTTATAATTGTCTTTTGTAACGGTTTTCCATACGGTTCATGTAATTGTTTTCAGATACTTAGTTATGCATGCGTGTTTGAAAACGGAGGGTGAACCCTGATTTCATTAAAATTGTTTTCTATAACTATTTGTTTTAGTCCACTCACACTTTTATGTTTTAATACCCTCCAGGTCGTGGTGCGAGTTTGGGGGCTAACGCCGAGGTAGAGGCAGAGGCATAAAGTTTTCCCGTTGCATGTGTAGTTAGCTCACAGAGCAGGGTTTTATCCTTATTTTGTACTGTAACTATGCTCTGTGATACTGTTGACTTGTTGTACAGTTTGTTGTATCGTACGTTCTCCCTAGTCTAACAATGTATGTGATGTAATTATTATGGTTATTTTGGTCATTTGTGTTCAGTTGTCAGATGAGAACAGGATTCTTCTCGATTATCGAGGTGATAATCGGGGTGGGTCCTGTCAGAGTACACGTTCCACTGTGACGAAATGTGATGTGCAAGTGGTGATGATCACCTCGAGGTATGCGCTAGCGCCCTTGACAAGCACTCTAGGACCCGCAGTCTATGTAGGTTGGATATGTGTGTGGGCACCTCCATGGGACTGATGATGAGGTCGTGGGGGAGTCCAAACAGATTCGTGTTGGGCAACTGCCGAGGAAGATCCGGTCGATTGTGGTATGAAAGTCGGTGGTCACTTGCCTAGTGGTATGGTGTAGCTCGATGGACCCTCGTCGAAACTAGTTATGATGGCTCGACTGAGGTCTGAGATGCCCTATGAATCTCGGTGTATGTTCATCGAAAATGTTGTTCTGGGCCTCGACCGACTGGAATTTGGCAGGTTGTCGCTGAATAGGTCGTTGGTGGCATGAGACCGAGCGGATTTGTTGAGATCTCACCGATCGGAGGCTTGAGCATTTGGGCCAAGTGGTGGAGGAAGAAATGGTTGAGCCTGCGTCGATGTTAGTGTTGGCAATATCAAAATTGGAGATGAAAACTTGGTTGAGCGGTGAAGTGCGGATGCCCTCTCCCCTTTCCCCACATCCCCCCTCCCCGTGAGATGCTTCAATTTATTAAGGACGGCCGAGTGGGTCGGATTGGATATACAGACCTGGCAAGTCTACATACAAGGTCCGATCAGCGTAGCGAAGATAGTGAGGCGGTGCGAAGATGCTTCGGCAGTGAGTCAACGCCAAACAGTCCGACTGAAAGGTTAGTGGAGAGTCGACGCTGAGCGATGTCTCGATAATCTACGACTGGTGTGAGGAACGATCGAAGTTGGAGTCCAAGATCTTCGTAGGGGTTTATTGGAAGTGGTGTAATCAATGGTCTCAAAGTAGTTTGTTGGCTGTTCTAAAATTTTCTATAACCACTGGGTTTCTTAATGAGTTTAGGCTGCTCGGTGATGCAGGCATGGGACGTTGAGTCATGGGCATGGTCAGTTCAGACATAAGCATGGGCCACTCGGTTATTTGGTATAAATGGGGTTAGATTCCTCCCAATGAGCAATGTATAGGCGCAAATTCGTTTAATGAGTGGTGGGGAGAGGTAAAATTCCTCACACGGGGTGCCCACTCTGCCATTCTAATATGACTTATTACTCATTTTGCTTCCCTAACCGGACATTAAGTATCACTTTGCTTCCCGAAACGGATTTAGTTCCAATGTTCAGTCACAACTACACATTTAGTTGCACTGTTGCTTCATCCGTTACCCCTTGTTAGTAACGACGTTAATGTTGCAACATGTCAATCCCTAATTGGTTGTTTAATTATTTATAAAAAAATTATTAAAACTAAATATTGGAAAAACAAAAATTGAAGAAGAATTTGAACTGGGTTTCATTGTTCATCTTTCATCTCGCTCTAATCTTCTCCCCCTCTCTCTCACGCCATTGAAGCTTCAAAATTTAGGAAAAAGCCCATAAATTCACACAACCTGAAGATAAGGACAAGCAGGTTCTATCACCCAAGTTCTCCAGAAAAACCCAGAAAAAAAGCCATTGAAGCTTGAATTAATAAAATATGGAAGATCTCTTCATCCAATTCAGCTTCATCTCAGACCACGCCCTGCAAGACAAGACTTTCGATCCCTCCACAATCGAAGACCTAATGAAGTTGTTCGAGATCGAAGCCAACAGGTCGTTGGCGGAGATGGAGCTGGAACAGCAGCAGGAAGTGGAAAAAGCGGAGGCTGAAATGCAAGAGGTGGAGGAGTACATGGATTCAGTGATGGAGAGCGCAATGGAGGAGTTCCAGCGGTTCGAGGAGGAGATGGAAGGAGAGGAAAAATCAGAGATGGAGAGTTTGATTGACAAGAGGGGAGAGTGCGAGGAAGATAGGGAAGTTGATGGAGAATGCGACGGCTGCTACTTCCAAGAAGTATATTGAGGCTGCACTCAACTCTGCTACAGCTTCAATGAAATCAGCTCGGAAGTGTATTTCCACTAACAAAGTTCATCCTTCCTAATTAATTAATTCTAAATTATATTCCAACTTGTTAAAGGCATATGATTTAGATAGTTAGAGGCCAATTGTCTTTGAATTTGAGTGGGGTTTGGGCATTGTTGATTCATTCAGAAATTGATGATACCTTCTGGAATTGAAAATTTTTGGTAATAAAATTTGTATCTATTGTTCATTGTCTTTTACTTTCACCTAAGTTCGGCGGGGATTGAACTAGTTATATGCTTATCCTTCTCTCTCTTGCTCGCCATTGAAGCTTCTCTCTATGGTTTTTTTTTTTCCAGGGTTTTTTCTGGAGAAATTGGGTGATGGAACCTGCTTGGCCTCATCTTCAGGTTGTGTGAATTTCTAGGTTTTTTCCTAAATTTTGAAGCTTCAATGTTGTGAGAGAGAAAAGGATAAGATTAGAGCGAGAAGAAAGATAAACAATGAAACCCAGTTCATCTTCTTCTTCAATTTTTTGTTTTTCCAATATTTAGTTTTAATAATTTTTTTATAAATAATTAAACAACCAATTAGGGATTAACACGTGGCAACATTGACGTCATTACTAACAGAGGGTAAATGATAGAGCAACGGTGCAACTAAATGTGCAGTTGTGGCTGAACATTGGAACTAAATCCGTTTCAGAAAAATAAAGTGATATTTAATATCCGGTTAGGGAAGCAAAATGAGTAATAAATCTTCTAATATATATAAGTAATGTATACGTGAGTGGGTATGGTCGGTGAGGTGGCATTAATAAGCTCTATCTTATTAAGTCGATACATGGACTTGTGTTGGTCTGTCGAGTGAATTTTGTTTATTTGAGAGATTCTAGCAGAGAATATGTTCTTCTTTGATAGGCAAAGCTGAATTAGTTTTTTAGTGGGATGCTCAGTGTCCTTGGACTCGCAGGTTTCTGTAGGCGTGAGGAAGAGAAGGAAACCAACACAGCTTTTTGTTACGTTTTCCACAGACGTGTTTTCCACAGACGTTGCCAAACTGTTGAAACATAAAATGTTTCAACTTAGAAGTAGGAAGACCACCCCACTCAAGAATACAAGTATGTACGTGGATTACCCAAATCGGGCTACGTCCATGGTGTTACCTCATTCTCATTAGTATAGTAGTGTTTATTTGTACATGATACAATAAGCTTAGAGTATTTAGAGAGAGAAAGTAAATGTAGAAAGATGTGAGAGTTCTAAAATCTAGAGAAAGAGTAATTTCTCTAGTGAGAGAGTGAGATCCCCAAATGAGGGTGATAGTGCCTCTTATATAGACAATATTAGGTCATGATGGTGAGACCCGAATATGGGTTTTAGTGATGAGCCTTCAAGTAATAGTGCCTCTTATATAGACCTATTAGAACTTTTTTATAATATAAATCTTATAAATATGGTGAATTATTAAGTCAGTATGTTATCCCTCAAATTAATACTGGCAAAAAATATTATTCAATTGGGATTATTAGTTTATTGGGTATTAGATTATCGGAAATCTGTCGTAGTTACAACTTACAAATTAAAATTTATAATAATAATTCACACGAAATCAACCTTCATAAACTTGACTACCCCAACTTCTCCAAGCATGAAATTTTAGTTTTGGGTCACGCAACTCTGGCTAAAGCTTGCATGCTAATTCCAAAGTTGAAAAAGTGCTTATACCATGCTCATAACAAAATTTTGGATCCTAGACTTGTTACAAAAGAATTGTCATATATATATATATATATTTATATAATATATATACCACCTCCACCACCATAGTGGGCTAGCGGCCACCACCATCACTGTAATCGCCACAAGCGTCGCCATCACCACCGCACCGGCCTCTGCCCACACATGAACGTCCGGGCTACGGTTGTTATAAATTCCATTATTGAAGCAGAGGGTTGACCGCTGCCCTTAGATTTTCCATGGCGGTTGCCTCAAATGTGTTCGACATCTTTCTTTTTGCATTCTCTGAACTCATATTTGTCTTTTAAAACAAACCATAGCAATGCCACCCATTTTTACATCCGCTGTAAACTTAAGAGCATTATTTTTTAACGATGAACATTATGAAAAATTCACTCCATATATAACAACAGTTGGAAAATGATTGACTGAGTGAAAATTTATACCAAAACCTCAGCATGGCCCATTGTAACTTAATAATGAAACAGTAATACGAGGTTGAGATGATACCAAAACCTCAGCACGGCCCATTGTAACTTATAATCTTTACATGAATTATGAATGTTGAAAGATCCTTCGATTGTAGGGTTTCATTAATAGTTATTATACTATTTTGAACTCATCATTCTCATACCTCGTTATTCAGTTCAATCACTATCATTCATATACTCTTTTTCCATAATTCAATTAGACTAATGTCAATCCCATTAACTATTTCTGTAAAAGCAAGGGCAAAATTTTCAATTCATCCAATATCTAACTTTTAATATATTAATATAAAAAATTAGAGAAATAAATAAATAATAATACTAATTCAATGGTTATTTATAAAATGATCTAGTGATATTTCTTCATTGTATCGAATATAATTTCAAATTCGAATTCTGTAAATAGTATATAGTTGTAGCAGATGTATATAATCACATTGTCAATATAGTTAGTACAAAAAAAAGGACTCAGTTTTATTATTTTTTATATTTTGAATTGCATCTGCCAGTTTTAATTGATAGAAATGATGAATCCATTTATTGGGTGGATATAAACCATATACATACATGGCGAACTTCCATTTCACCACTTCACAACAACAACAAAAATTGAAAAAGAAATAGAAAAAGGAAAAAATTACGTGGAACCAAAAGAGGATGTGGATACTGAATAGAGCCGGAAATTCGAGAGAGTGCGTACGAAGAAGAAGCGAGTCCTCAAAGTTCGACAAAACCGGAAAACAAAAGAGCCAACGTTGCGTTGGCCAAGCAAGCCAGCCACAACTGAAACAGGTAGAACGTCGGTAGTTTAATCAAAATCCAAGGGCATTATGCGGAACTCGCTAATATTTATTTGACAGCGACGCGCACAACATCCAAACAAGCCCTTGCCTCCTCTCTCTCTCGCACTCTCTCTGTCTCTCAAAAAGCATCCCTCTTATTGTGGCTCTCTCTCGCTCCCTCGCTGCGTTGCGATCCTCACACCACAATCTGATCCTCACAGATTCGTTCTTCTTTTCGATCCCCAACTGTAGTAAGTCGTCTCCTCTCCCTGCTCTCTTTCTTCTCTCAACCCTAATTTCTTCGACCGATCGTTATCTTTTGTTTCTCAGATCCCCAATTATTTGATCCATTTTATGTGAGTCAATTTCATTTATTTTTTAAAAGTTTGAAATTAGCTTAGTTTGTTTAATTATTTCCTGGATTTTACCAGCTGATTGGCCTCTATTTAAATCATTGCCTCTTGTTCCTTCTGTTGCATGTCAACGATTCCGATTAGGTTTTCAATTACCGATTTTTTTTACTTTAATTTTGATAATTCTTACGTGAGTTTGATTATTTATTATTTTGTTGTTGTTTTTCATTTTCGATTTTGATCTGCCTTGTGTTCTATTTTGATCTGTTTTGTGTTTGGGGGGCTGATTTTGAATTCTGACATTTGTGATGTATAAAAGGCGTTTCTTGAATTGATTGGGCATTTAGGGTTCCGTTTCGGCGGTCTATCAGACTGCCGCAACCTCAATTTTGTTGCTTTGTTTTATTGATGGGGATTTTTCTAGGGTTTTTCTATTTTTTCCTGTAATGCTTACTCTATATCACTGTTTCAATAATGTGAACATAGATAAATGAATTAGCTGTGTGAATTTGCTATCACCATATGGATAAATTGCTTTGAAGCTGTACTTGAATGTTAAATAATGTATATGGGTGACTTTGAACTACCACATTTTATGTTTTTGTGTTTCTCCCTGGGTTTAAAACTAGGGGAAAGGAGATGCAGGAAAGTTTGAACTCTGTTTTTGTTTTCGAGTTCTTCCGTTAGGCTCTATTAAGTTATGGCCTTACCATTTTTAATTTTCCCATTAGATGCACGTGTTATTCGTATTTCTACCATCTCTTGTGGTTTTATTATATTTCCTGAATTTCTTCTTCAGTAGTAAGTGAAGCAATTACAAAGGTCGTTTTAGTTTCTTATCTATTCTTCTTTATAGTTGCATTGAGTCTTTCGCATTGTGTTTATTAATTGTTAACGCTTTTTGATTATTTTTGTTTAGGCTAATCATGAGTGACCAGGGAGAAAAGACTTGTCCTCTTTGCGCGGAGGAGATGGATTTGACTGATCAGCAATTGAAACCGTGCAAATGCGGTTATGAGGTTTGGGCCACTAATCTCCCTTTCTATGTGGGTTGGTCGAGGTTCAGTGGATAATGGCTCCCACTTGTCTACATAGTGCCTTTGATTTGAATTTTGAACTGCTCACTAATCATTTGGATAGTCTTTTCTAAAGGACTGTTCATCACTAATCTTTTGCAATTCAAATCTATTTGGTTATGTAACATATGTCAAGCATTCTTCAACTTATTTTGTTTTCTTAATTAATTATATTCTGTCTGTCACACTATCTAAGTATCTGCATTTGGTTTAGAGGTTACCAGTTCTGAAGAATAGGAAGCATGTGGAATACTTTATCATAATTAGTGATTATGGAAATGCAAGCATAAATTGAGTCTTGTTAGACTCAATCGTCAATGCTAATGACAAAAAGAAACATTTTTTGCTTCTAGATTGGTGCAAGTTCTTCAAGTTATCATTGGAAACTTTTTTCTTCCCTTGTTATCTTTGTAAACTATTTTCTTCCACTTTTGGAAAAATAGAAGTGTTTTTCACTATTGTTAAATCTCTTCCAACTTGTTCGGTAGGATGGATGTACAGGAAAAATCACAAGGGAATTATAACAGGGTGGAAAGAGAAAATGCCCCTCACTTGTTTAGGTGGAATATGATAAAATAATAAAACTAGAATTCTTTCTTGCCTATTAAGGTTTAGGCGAGTAAAGTATCAAAGTTTTAATTGGCCTAACTCCGATCATTTCAAAGTTGGGGAGATTGGTCTGTTGGATCCATAGGTTTGCATTCCCCTGACTCAAGTAATTGGATCTAGGAGAGTAAAATTATCGAAGTTTTCCTTTTGCCCCCCTCTATCATTTCTAAATATTGGGTAGATTTGTTTGGTTGGGCCCAGAGAGATCCTTTCCCCTTGGGTTTCCTTCCTACCAAGAGAAAAATTAACTCTCATTTTTCTACTCTCCCAAATAGTGTTAGGCACTTTGATATATTAGAATCTCTAAACTATGCTGAATATTTGCCCTTGAAAGACAACTGAATATTTTGGATGATCATTCAATCATTTATTGAAATACCTTTTAATTGTGTGATTTGGTTAATTGTGAATCTTTGTATTATTGTTAGTGTGTTGTATACATGGTTTTTATTCGTTCAGCTGCCTAATTCAGAAATTCTGTACTTTTATCCCAGATATGTGTTTGGTGTTGGCACCACATAATGGACATGGCTGAGAAGGATGAGACAGAGGGGCGGTGCCCGGCATGCCGCATTCCTTATGACAAGGAAAAGATAGTAGGCACAGCTGGAAAGTGTGAAAGGTAACATCTGTTAACCGTAATCCTTTTTTGTGTCAGATGGATATCCTATTAGTCTATGTATTTTGTTGTACTTTTGTTCTTAACTTTCATTAATTGGCAGATTGGTGGCTGAAATAAATACCGAGAAAAAGATGAAATCGCAAAAAGCAAAGGTTAAATCGACTGAAGGGCGGAAGCAGCTCACTAGCGTGCGAGTGATTCAACGGAACCTCGTTTACATAGTTGGGCTGCCTCTCAACTTGGCAGATGAAGATGTAGTCTCCCTCTCTCTCTCTCTCTCCACCCCACCCCCCTCTCTCTCTCTCTTTTCAGGCGTGTTAGTGTGATAATCAGCTGTCTTTTTTGGCTTGTAAATGGCTAACTATTAGTTATGCATCTCTTATGCAGTTGTTGCAACGCCATGAATATTTTGGTCAGTATGGGAAGGTTCAGAAAGTTTCTATGTCGAGGACAGCATCTGGCATCATTCAGCAATTTCCAAATAATACTTGTAGTGTGTAAGTACACCTGTTTCTTTGTCCTGTGTGGCACTACATTACGTTGGCTTCATAAGAACTGTTTTGTTAAACTTTTTCATTTTCATGTGTTCTATGGATTTTTTTATAAGGTTGGGTGCTGCTATTTTAATAATTAGCTAAATTTTCTTGTTGATGTTCCCATCTTGTCCTTGATTATGTACATTCCACAAGTGGTTTGATATTTTGCTGTAACGTTGATTTTTGTCTAATTTGGGCTCACATTGTTGAGTTGGGTCATTCTCTACTGTTTGCCCTTTTTTGGTGCTTAGTGTGGGTTTCTTGATGTTTCCTTTGTGTTCAGATATATTACTTACTCGACAGAGGAGGAAGCAGTTCGCTGTATCCAAAATGTACATGGGTTCCTTTTGGATGGTAGATCTTTGAGGTATACACATGTTTATAGTCATTTGAGTTTGTTTTCTTATAGAAGGGTTACATGATTTTGCAGCATAAAATTTTCAGTATGATATTCCCTGTATGTATGTTTCAGAGCTTGCTTCGGGACCACAAAGTACTGTCATGCTTGGCTGAGAAATGTGGTATGAGTTATTGATTGGTATTTGATTCATGATATTTCCTTTCTTGTAGCTGAATTGAATTTGGAAGATTCTAATAAAGGACTTGACCTTTTGTTTTTTCTAGCCTTGCACCAATCCTGATTGTTTGTACCTGCATGAGGTTGGGTCTCAGGAGGATAGTTTCACTAAAGATGAAATAATTTCTGCATACACTAGGTACTTAGTTCTCTATCATGGCTAATTTTTTTAATGACTAGTGTACGGTTTTTTTCTTATTTTGTTAGTTGTAATAAGCCTATCTCGAGGGTTTGGACGAGGTATTTACTATCTATTATGTATTTATTTGAAGCATATGCTAGAAATGTTACTGTTGATTATCATTGGGTGTTCAACCATCTTTATTTCCCTTGGGAAACTTCCTCATCTTAATGCTTATAGTTTTTACAGAGAAATGAGAAGCATTCTCTCTGTTTGGATCATTTGGAATGATAGTAGTTGTCCTTAAACTTGTAAAGTAATCCCAGAAAGATTGATATGCCAAAATTCTGTTATTGTCTTGTCAGAAAATGTGAATGCTGATATGAGAGATGTTTGTGGAACTGAGGGTTTAAGAAATCAAGTTATCTGATGGACGTTTACCTATGCTTTCTCTAGCTCTGTAATTGTTCTTCAAATAGGTGGTGTTTTGATGGATTCGATTGATTAATTGCATTATGTTTTTATGGAGTAGAGTACAGCAAATTACTGGTGCAGCAAACGGTATGCAACGGCGTTCAGGGAGTGTGTTGCCTCCACCATTAGATGATTATTGTATAAGCAGTTCTGCTTCTTCTGGAGGGCCTATTATTAAAAATGGTTCTAGTGTAAGTATATCATATTTCACTTGCACGCTATGGAAATATAAGAATTACCTGGCTGTCATGTGCTGTTGGTTTATTGCATATGCATATGTCTTATAGTTGTGCATCTAGCATGTGTTTTTCTATATTACGTAGATAAAGATATTGTTATCTGGGAACCAAACTGAACTGAAGTTAATGCTATCCCTGTATAGTTGTAATCACTTCTAAGTTTCTGCTTGGTACTTATACAAGTGTTCCATATTTTGATTGTGGTGGGTTTGATATTAATTGGAAATGGTATCTGGTTTTGGGCAATTTTCTTGTTTTGATTAGTTTTTAATCTGGCAGAATACTGGAAGCCTTATTAGAAGTTCTCCAAATGGAAGCTCTGGTCGGTCTATTGCTCTGCCAGCTGCAGCCTCATGGTATCTGGTTATTTCTTGTGGCCTTTACATAGTTTTATGATTGTAATAAATCCTAAAAGTACTGAATGCGTGTTTCAGGGCTACACGTGGCTCAAATTGCCAACCAACAGCCACAAATATAATAAGTTCAAATGGACATGTCAAGCAGAAACCCGATACAGTTAGTTGTACATTGCCATTTTCTTCTGCGGCTGTTACTCCTACCCTGACTTCTACAACGCATAGTGATGGAGGAAAGAGGTCAGTACTACACGAAGAAAGTCAGACTATGAATGCTAAAGGTAAAGCAGAATCGTTGAAGAGTGTGAAACAGTATAGTAGCATGGATGGTCAAAATGTTCCGTCTGGAAAACCCACTGCACTCGATGATGCTCCTACTTCTGTGAATGTGAGCAGCCAGTTATCCCTACCAACATCCAAGGACAATGGTAGAGGCAGCAGTTTGCAGCCAAGCGTCAGCAGTGCTGCCAAACACAATGATGCATCTTGCAGTTCCCATCGTGAAAAAGAAAGCTTTGTTTTCACTGAAGCAACAGCCCAAGACATATGCTCTGATATGCATTTAATGAGCCTTGATAAAAATTCCATGGTTGAACATTCTGGTGTTGTGAGGCCTAATAGTTCGCTTTCTGATAACTCCTTTATAAATTCGCCTCGGAACCCAAGCTTTCAACAATATTGTGCAGAGCAATCTACAGAACCCTCAATAAATGCTGATAATACAGTCACAGCTCTTGATGGGATGTGTGTTACAAGGGAACAATCCAACTGGATGTTAGAGCCAGAGTCACAATTATTGAGTACATCTTCTGAGGTGGAAGAGGACATACTATCTTTTGACAATCAAAGACTCAAGGATCCAGAAGTGAGTCGTTCAACACATTTGTGTAGTCTGGCTAATGCAGTCCATGTTCCAAATCATTCTAGGCCTCCATTACTTCATAGTGAGGCCTATGGTGCAGTTTATTCAAATGCTGATCGTCTATTTGTAGATAACAAAATTAGGGATGGGTCACATCTATCTTCTTCCAGTGTTTCTGTAGCTGCCAATGGTTACCCTGAGAACTTGGTAAGCAGATCTGCTGGTTCAGAGAGGCCATTGGAGCATTCGTTTCTGCTTCCAAATGAAGGTCCAGTGAAGCACGCTGGAAGATTTGTTGATGATGCAGCCAATGCTGATTTCAGTACTTCTGTTGACAAGGGAGAGAATAGCATAATCTCAAATATATTGTCGTTGGACTTTGACACTTGGGATGACTCGATAACATCACCACAGCAATTTTCCAAATTTTTGGGAGAAACTGATAGACAGTCTGCTCTTAAAATGTCAAGTCCTTGGAAAGCACAAAATAATAATCAGTCCAGATTCTCTTTTGCAAGACAGGAAGATTCTAGAAATCATGCATTTGATGTGCAGTCATCTCTGAATATCCATGGCCAGTTTTCTAGTAACCCATCATTCCGTCATGGGTTTTCTGAAAATAGAGGTTTAGGTTTGGATAATCATGGAATTGGCAACGGTTTCTCATCTAGTGCTTTTGAAGAATCTGAACATCATGCCAGCAACCATTTACCCTTTGCTTTGAATAAAGCTTCAGGTGAGTACTGTCCTGCTGTGAATGACTTTTGTCTCGTCTGATATGGAGTTGGTTATATTTCCTGTCTTCCATTAGTTTATTTTCATGTAGCTTTATTCATTCCCTCATTATGTGCTCTGCATAGTTTAAGAATTTCTTTGGTCCTAATAGGAATTTTTTTTCTCTTGATTGATTATGTTCAGCGGCTATCCATTTGTTTTGTACAAATTTAATTTTTGAGTGGTGTCTTCCATTATCTACTTTTCCAAGACACTAGATGATCATTCTTTTCTCACTAACTTCGCTGAGGACTTTTTTATTTTAAATTTCGAGAAGGTTCATGATCCGTTACCAATTGTTAATTTTGTGCTTGAAGTTTCTGTTTATTTGTATTGTGCAAATGCTTAAATTGGGTTTCATGCCAATTTCTATTTGTTAGACATGATTGAAAACGTAGGTGATTTTTTGAATGATGGAAATTGTTTTGAAGCACGTGTTGCTTTTAACATCTGTTTTCCTAGCTTCGAATTATCTAATATTCTTTCAAAATAATATCTAGTACGTACATGATTGAAACATTTTTAGTTGTGTGCCTTCAATGTTTTTGTGAAACCTTTTTGTATTCTGCTAATGCTTGACATTGTGTCACTTTGATTTCTATTTGTTAGACATGTTGAGGAAGAAGTGTGTCTGTCTAATGATGAAAATTGTTTTATAGGATGCTTTCATCTTTCATTTTTGTTTCCAGGTGTTAATTTACCTAATAGGGTAATGATCATAATCAGTTGTGAATGCGCTTTTGTTTTACTTTTTTCCTTCTTTCATTTTCTATTATGCTGATGTTAAAAAATTGCATTTCATTTCAATTATGATTTTTAACTGTTAGGATTATGATAGTTTCTGGATATGTTTCACTATATGTTCTGTGCTGCCTCCTCAGTGTTACTTTAATGTATTGTTTTGTTTCTGACCATTTCTAATATCTTTCAGCGGTTTCAAGGGCTCAAATTTCTGCTCCTCCTGGTTTCTCTGCTCCTAGCAGGGCACCACCACCAGGCTTTACTTCTCATGAGAGAGTGGATCAGGATTTTGACTCGCTGTCTGGTTGGTTATCTAAATTACCCGTTATTTTCATTTTCATCTCTGCATTTCTTTTACACGTTTTCAGGGTTAGATCTTGTTAACTGTTTCTCAGGGAATCATTTGTATGACACCTCTTTGTTGAGAAATGCGTATCAACCTCAGGCGACTGGAATTATTGGTAGCTCTAGTGATATTGAGTTTATGGATCCTGCTATATTGGCGGTTGGTAAAGAGCGACTCCAAGGTGGGCTTAACAACCCAGGCCTGGAAATGAGATCAAACTTTCCTACACAGTTAAGTGCACACGAAAATGAGGCAAGGCTTCAACTGTTGATGCAAAGATCACTCACCCCACAACAAAACCTTAGATTTCCCGAGTTTAGGGATGGTTTTTCGCATGTCAATGATAATTATGGAATTTCTTCGAGGCTTTTGGATCAATCCCAGGGTAGCAACCTATCCCCCTTTTCTCAATTGCCCCTCCAACAGTCCAGAAACCGGGTCATGTTAAGTGGCCACTGGGATGGGTGGAATGAGGTTCAGGGTGGAAGCACTCTGGGTATGGCAGAGCTCCTGAGAAATGAGAGACTAGGATACAACAAGTTTTATTCTGGTTATGATGATTCAAAGTATCGGGTGTCCAGTTCTGGAGATCTTTATAACAGAACATTTGGGATGTAGTGTTGCAAAATGATTGCTTTTGCATTGATGGGGTATGTTGAAGTTGAGAAATCGAGGGCTATGTGGTTGTCTGACCCTGTACTCATGGATGAGACTGACTCGTAACTGGTCTCTCTCGGCAGCCTAATGCAGGTTCAAACTCCTGTAACTCTGGGGGGTCTGCAGGTAAGAATGTAATTGCTTGTTTATTGTTTTTTTAGTTATCTGGACATATTCTAGATTCAGTAGTTGGTCATTTAGAGGAATGGCATGATTCTAATTGCTGCTGGTAGTATTATGTTGTGTAGTATATGTTTGTTTGCATCTTTGTGTGCATCCGTTCTTTTGTTCTTACCAGAATTAAGTAGACTGTCACACTACTTTAAACGGGTAATCTCTTTGCTTGCAGACTTTCTTATAGTTTTCAGTTTCACCTTCACCTCAACTCTTTGTTGCTAGTACTCGTTTCTTCTTGCTCCCCTTCAAAAAAAATGCACTGAGTCTATTTAATTCTTTTGTACATTAGATTTGTTGTTCATTGATGTTGCCTTTGTTAGATTGGTTTCCTTCATTGGTATGGGTTTCCTATATAGGCACTTTCTTGTATTGAGTTTGGTTTCGACTTTGTATGCATTGTCAGGTGGTGTGATAAGAATGTGAAAGTTTGTATCGTGGGTTGCTGTATATGGTCTGATTCGACCGGCTGATCATCCAGATGATGAGTATTCAACTCCCTGCCGTACTGTTATTTGATTGTTGCTCTCACAACTTAATGGATGAAATCTGATCCTTTCTGGGAGTTTTATACTTGTGTTAACTGTTTTAACATGACAAAATGGATATTAATGAATTTCCACCTTTTCTTCATTACATTTCTATTCTGTATCATGTTTGCAAAGTAAAAAAACAGAATTGGTGCGTGATTGGAATTAAGAAGTTATCGTCTAAATCATAGAGTTTGGAGGTTGCTGTTACTAGTTTTATCTTTGTAGATTTGTATTTCAAACTTTTATGAGTGCTTCATGGTAATTGAGCTCTTATCTTTTTTGTAGAATTAATAGAAAGAAGCTTTAAGCCTCCTCGTGTGGAGTGAACTCCTTATCTATATGTTTTTTTTTTTGGTCTCTGGAGGTTCTGATATGCAGGAGCTTGTGTGTTAGAAGTGCAAGTTATCTTTCACATTTTCCTTTCCTTTCTGGTAAATCCTGTTTTTATTTTTATTTTTTGTTTACTTGTAATTTCAATTAAAAGCAAAACAAGGAATTCCTGCTCCTGGTTTGTCGTTGCTGGGATAATATGTGGATGAGACGGACTTGTATCTGAATGACGAATATGAAGATTTCCCCATGTGTAAATAATACTAATTTTACCTGGTATTTCTCATTATTAGCCATATTCATCTGTGGGGGGTGTTGTTTTGAAAGGATGGTCGAAGGACTGATTTTGATCGTAAAATGCCCCTGATCCTGAAAGTGAAACTATGAAAACAGTCGTTGATGATGATGGATTGTTTACACGGCTTGTGCCAGCATGGCCAATATAAGTCTCTTACTCTTTGGTTCTGTCTGCATCGTTGAGTTAAAAGTAACAAATTTGAATCCCTCGTTTCTGGTGTTATTCATGAGGTAAGTGGAGCTCAGTTGTATTGATAATTGATGTCAAGTTATTTTTGATGGGGTTCTTGGACCACCGAATTTAGTCTTTTCACTTGTGTGCTGATTTTTGGCTTTATTGAAATTTGTAAGTACCCAACTTAAAGGGCAAGTGCATGTTTTGGTATATCTGTTTTCACCTTTCAGAGGTGTGTAGGTACTTAGCCCACGTTTTAATTATATGTATGCTCTGGAGATAAAAATCGCGTCTTTTTGGGAAACAATTCAAGAACGACAGGTGGCTCCCAACCTATTCCTTACAAAGAGCATTAAAATTGACCTATAATCAAAAAGCAAAGCAAAGACAAATAATTGTAAAAATGAACCTTCTTTTTCTTTGATTCCCCCGTCATTTGTGAAATTGCAAAAGTTTCATCAATCGGGATTCACTGACCTTTAGAAACAAAGGTGCAGCAGAAATTTCAGTCAGATCGAAACCAACCATTCAATAACCAGGAACAAAAACCATATTTTAGGAATGAATTTCTAAATTCCAACTCTTTGTAGATTTGATTTGAAAGTGAGAGACTGGAAATTTTTTTCTCTTTCATTTTGGGTCGAGAGATTGATATCTTAAACAAAAAAGAGTGTTCCGCAATGCTATTTTCAGTTCAGTTCATTTTGGCATAATCTATTGTTTTTGGAGTGAGTGTATATTGAATGTGTTTACCATCATTGCTAACCTACCGTCCTAAGCTGTTCTAATAACCCAATTATCTCTGTCATTTACTTGTGTGATTGAAATTGTTTTCAGTTTCGATCTTTTGGTTTTTATTTTATATACCATTTTACATGTATTTCTTCCACTATTAATCTTCTTCTTAGTAAGCACATTCTTGAGTTTTCTTATATTATATTTCTAACGAAAAAATTACAAATGAAAAAGATATCAATTAATAATTATCAACATGGGACTTTAATTGAACTTGATCATTATAATGCAAAATGATGGATGAACAACTTATTTTTGAGATAGGCAAAATGTGGAATGAAATTGTTGTAAAATTTTTAGTCTCAAAAATGGGAGTGACATGTCCAATTAAACAGTATCTACCAGTAGCTGAAGGAAGTTCGAATGCTTCAATATGAGCCTTGGCAACATCTCTAACATTAATAGATAAATAATTTGGTCTTCTTTCATCTTCAATATCTGCATCCACACACAATCACATGCACTAAAAGTTTTGATGATCCAGTACGTACAAATGTTTGTTCTTTTGAGTTGTGAACATATAAAAAAGTTTAGTACCAATAATTAAACATGAGAGGATGAAGCAATTGTGCACCACATTTGAGATTGATAAACATCTCCACAGTAATATTAAGAGTTGGCTCCAAAAATGGACTGATCACATAAGTTGGATTCATTACAAACATGTCAAGGAGCCTCCTTACATAAGTTCCAAGCGGCCTCCTCAACTAAAGTTTTCAAATCCAAAAAAATTATTTAAAAAAAAAGAAAAAAAGGAGAAAATAAGTCTATTAACTTATTGCAAACCAAAATTCTTCCTGATGATTGAACTGCAATGCACTTAAAACACACAGTAGTCTTGCTCCCCCCTGAAAATTCATGAACAATGATCTCTAATCTATAACAGAACTGTAGTCGTATAAAACGTTTAAAATACACATATTCAATATTCAAATTGATGACCTCAATACATGAAAACATTAAAAACATGACTTCATTACTGAAAGAACCTTAATTGGTATATGGAAACCTAAAGCCTAATTATAATGCACATTTCAATTAGAGCAAAACCCAACAAGCCAAAGAATTAAGGTCAGAAGTTTGAATATTTGTTTGTTTGATCTAATAAAGTAATTCTCTTTCAATTTCTCATATTTAAAAACTACCAAATTGAACTTTTGAAATGAATAGTTCATTCCGTCTTTCAATCAAATTTTATACCTTGTTCCTTAAACAAAACTTGGCCTTCCTTGAGGTTTCAGATCCACTGACTCATTCACCATTCGCATCTACCATCGGTATGATGAAACTTGAAAATTGTTCCTAGAATTGGGTATATAATTCATTTATATAGATAGAGAAAGAAAAACAGAGAAAAGAGAGAGGGTAAGGCTTGCCGACGTTGTAGGGCAAATCTTTAGCTCCAGTCCCAGATCCGCCCACCACTCCCTTCAAGAAATTAAAATGATTCTTCCATCACCATCCATTAAAATCAGGAGACAAATTGATCAAAACTAACTAAATAATTTTGGAAAAAAAGTAATATAATATATCGGAGAAAAATCAAGTTCGAAATAGAAAATAATATATAAAAACGGGGTAGTAAAAAACCTGAGAAGACGAAGCTTGGATGGCTTACCTCACAAATCATCTAAACCCAACGCTAGCGGCTTCTTCTTCTTCTTCAATCCTTCCAAAAACCCAACTTGCAAACCAATTAACCCACCAAACCTAAGTCAACAATCTAACTGAATCATGTATTAATTAAATCAAAAGCTAAAACCTTACTATATTAATCAACCCACCAATCAAAAACGAAGAGACAAAGCTTTGTTGAAACGGGTGAAAATCAGCTTTTTGAGTTAGGGTTGAAGAACGGGTAAGCTGGGAAAAGAGACGGTTGCAGATATGAAGACGGCGACGATGGTGATGATGAAGACAGTCGATTAAAGGGAGAAGAGAAGAAGAAAACGGAAGAAAATAGAGGAAGGAAACATCAAATGTAGCAAACTAAAATGGAAGAAAACAGTCGACGATGTGATAAACCTAAAATAAAATAAGGGGCAATTTTGTCTCCTCACTATTAAGAAAGCAAACATCAAATGTAGCAAACTAAAAGCGCATGTTAAGAAATCTTCTGTCTATGAATAGTGGAATTATACTTCCCTTTTAGTACATAGAGGATGAAGTAAAGAAAGAAAAAGAGGAAGGAAAGTAGTGGGGGATTGGGTTGGGTTGGCGATTGGCATTATTGATGGTATGGTTGGGGGACACTTTGGAAACTGGAGTCCTCTCTTTCTCTCTCAGGCATCATTTTAATAGGTTGGTTGTAGACAAAAAGAAGATCCCGGAGGGCTGGGGGCCCAAAAGAACATGGCTAATACCAAAGTTGTTATTAGGGTGCCTCATTGAGTGCTATAGAAATTGAAAATGGCCCTCCATTGTGTGACTTGAATGAGATGAGAGCCCTACCTACCTTATTTAATATTTATAAAAAGGCTTATTGGTTTAAATGCACTCTGAACTTGCATCTTTGTGACACTTTACACCCTATACTCGTTATTCGCTCACTTAACAGTATGAAATGGTCGAGTATGGCCACTCAGCATTTTTTTCGTCCAAGCTGTTATGTTGCCGTGAAAGTTAAGGGTAAAATGAGAAATTTTGATACGCTGGCATCCTTTTGCCATGTCAGCCGCGATGTGGAGATGGTTTTGGGACCCATAAATTCCAAATTAGACTCATCCCTCCCATTTGCATTCGAGGTCGAATTTGGGGAAAATTTCTATGGTTTGAGTGTGATCGAAATTGGGGCTTGAATCGATGATTGGGCGTTGAATCGATTGAAAAGTTTTAGTGTAATTGACGCGTACATGAGAAAAAGTAGGCTCAGATGATTTGGAAAATGATTCCACGCGAGCCTAGAGCGGAGCAGCCTATCTACGGTGAGTTTTCCTTTCCTCCATACTTCTGGTTTCACCCTTGTTCTATTATCCATGGAATATGCTTGTTGGGTTTATGTCTTTGCTTCCTTTTGTGTTTCAATATGCCTCTAAGGTTAGCTTGTGTTTTTATTTGCGTAATTTATCATTAGTCCGAATAGTATGCTCAAATTGATGTGCATGTTGAAATAGGATATCTAGGCTTAGTTTGTGTCGTTGTTTTTGGCATATCTGTTGAAAGATGAGGTGTATGGTTTGTGTTGTTGCTGATGAAAGGGGATCCTGAACTCGATGGTCGGATTTCACTTTGCACCATATACTCACCATGTGTTGAAGAATGTCTCACCCTATACTCAATGTTCTGGTTCATTATGCACGTTGAACATGATGATTTGGTTTCACTTTGCATCATGTATTTATTATGTTTATTACATGTTGCACCCTATACTTGGATTGTTGGTCACACTTTGGTACCTCAAGCTCATGAATCAGTTATATTTTGTAGTTATTTGGTTAGTTTCTTAGTTACTATTTGGTATATACATGCAGATGACAAAGATATCTTTAGTATGAAAGTTCACTATGGAGGTGAACTACTAATAGAAGCTGAGGATTGTTGGAATTACATAGGGGGGACAAGTCAAGTTCTAGGACTTTGTTACAGTAGATTGGATTTCCTTTTTGGAATTGAAGTTCTATGACACTGTGATAACTATACTAAGAGTAGTGGTTGTATCCCTCTGTATATGCAAAATGGAGGGGGTGATGGGATCAAACATCCAGGGCATGTAGAGATTGGAAGTGAGGCTGTGGATATGAGGGAGGTGCCTAAACGGATAAGTTTCCCAAAGAGACGAAGTCAGTATTCTTCCACTGAATCTGATTCAAAGACTGGTGATGAGGAAAATGATGAAGATGATCATGATAGTGAAGATCCTGAGTGGGTTGCTGATGACTTTAGACAAGAGGCTGAGGTAAACATGGATGAGTATGATGATAGCTTGTTTTCAGCATATGTGGATGTTGAAAATGTTGAAGAGGATGGTGAGGCAGCCCAAGAAAAAAATGAAGCACCTAATTCACAAAGGCTCAATGCATTTGAGTCAGAACCAGCTTTTTAAGGTAAACCAAGGTAGTACAGTAAAAATCAAGACTGAGATGGAAGGTGATGGACAGTTTAGATTCCAAAGGGTGTATGTCTGCTTGGGTGCTTTCAAGGAAAGTTGGCTGACTGGATGTAAGCTTTTCATTGGGCTGGATGGTGCTCATATTAAACGTCCCCATAGTGGGCAAATATTGAGTGTTATCTCAGTTGATGGATGTCACGACCCATCCCAATCCCCCCGGGATTAATACGGGATGTGCCATACTCCCGTCTGACACGATGACACAACCCACCCTCAATCCACCGGGATTAAGGGCTAAGTCATGCTCCCGTCTAACTCACGTACGTCACAAAGGCTAAACACCCATTCAACCCCCGTGATACATGTAAACCAGACAAGGGATACCCAATTCAGCGTACCAATAACCCATTTGAGTTAACAGGGTTCGCAGCCTTACAGTGGATCGCGTGTGATGTCTCCGTCTCTCTCTCACAACAGCCCGCACCGCATCAAACCTGGAGGGTATCGAAAAACACAAAAGACTGTGAGTGGACAAAATAAACAATACGTTCTGAAAATAGGTTATAGAAAAGTACATTTATACCCTCCACGCAAAAACCAATGCATGCATATGAAAACCTTTTCATAAAACCATTTCATATCCAAGATAAGAAAACCATCAATGGAAATCGGAATCATTTCTTTTTCTCAAATCCATAACTCAAACTTAGGGCCTCAGTCCAAAATTATAAATCCTCATCAAAGTACGGGAACTCAGCCCAAAATCCACAAAAGCCAAATCATCAGGGCCACAGCCCAAAACATCTGAAAACCAGTGAAAAACCAAAGTAAAATATCAATCAATCAAGTTGCTGGATCACAAGCGCGCCGAGTCTTTAAACTCAAAACACATGCGCATAATCAGGCCTTCCCGGGATATCAACGAGTCTTTAAACTTAAAACACAATAAACAGGCCTCGGGGGATATCACAATAACCAACTCTTTCAAATCAAAACATATCAATCCAGGGCCCTTCCCCGTCATCAATCAACCGAGTCTTTAAACTCAAAACCAGATCCAGCTATATCCGGGTCTTTAAACCCAAAACCAAGTGAAAATCATAGAAAATCCATATCCGAATTCGCAATCATGATTCCGTAAGTTAGCATCCGGAATCATCATTCCGAACCCAAATCCTGAAATGCACTTCCAAGCTCCAAAACCGAATCAGGAATCATATTTCCGAAATCCGATTCCAAAACCCGAAATCACATTTATCGAAATCACTTTTATGAACAGGGCGTCAAGCCGGAAATCACTTTTCCAAAATCCATTCTGAATCATTGAAATCAAATCATAATCTATAATTCAAATCCCAAAATAAAATCCCCAAAATCATTATCAAATCACAACATAAATCGTAAGCTCGTAAAACGTGCAAATACATAATTATCTCGAAATAAGTACAAAAACGTAAATCATCAAGATCATGTCATAAACATAGAAATCACAAGGAGAAAACATATAAAACATTTATGCATGCATCATAAGTTAGAAAGCAAAGTCCACTCACAGACCATTCGCGTCACCGCCTCGATACGCGCGCAATTACGCTTTCCCGGCTAATCCACTATCACCGGCTTTCCCAAACCTGTCCAAATCCCATAATAAGGTCACTAACTACATCACAATGTTATACTAAAGCTCAGTAATTTTCCCAAATTTTTAACTATTTTTAAACGAGCCCTAAAATCTTCGGACATCCCGAAACATATCGAGACGATGTCTGATTGTCTCGAAACTAGTGCCAAAATGTTCGTTACATCGAATACTTTAAAAATTGTGTTGGAACCTTCCTCAAAAGACGCGCCACGCACCCACACGCGCCAAGCTACTTTTCATCTTCAACCTTAGTCCAACCGGTCTGAACCGGTTTGAACCGGCATGGTCCAACCGAATCGGCGTCCACGGTTCAACCTCCTAAACCGTCCAATTTTGATCCGTTTTCAATTCTAATTGGTTATATAGTCTTGTCGCATCGTCTACAATCGTTTTAAACCTTAAAAACAAGAAATTGAGACCTGGAACTCGCCTCCCAAAATGAAGGAAAACCTGGGCACTATTCGACGTTCAGTTGCCTTGTTTCCGGCCACCTCCTCTCCTCATGTTGATCTCAATCCATCTCTAGAACCTCCAGAAAAAATTCTCAATTAATCAATTCGAATGTCGAGCACCAAATCAACAGTCACCATTTTTTATCACAAGTCCTTACCTCGTCGGTTTCACGGCCACCGTCCACGGCGAGCCACACTTCCAAGCCTATTCAACTCCTAGACACCCCAGAAGCATCATCTAATTAATCAATTGTGCTCTTTAACCCGTCAATTTGATTTCACCATTTCAAACTCAAACAGGGGACTCACGGGTTTCACGGGTTCCTTTCCACCTCTCGCCGTCGTGAGCCGCCGTGCCTGCACCAACCTCTTCGTCTGACCTTCCTCTCTCATTTCACTTCATACAACAAAGGAAATAGATCACTCGTGGAAGAGGTTTGGGTTCTCACAATCACACACACACACACACACACACACACACACACACACACACACACACACACACACACACACACACACACACACACACACACACACACACACACACTCTGTACTCCGTTCTCTGTTTTCAGTCCCATAATCGTACAACCATAATTTAAAAAGACAAAGATAGACGGTGCAGAGGCTTCCACAGCCTTCCAATGAGGGACATGTGTCCCAATCTGGGTGGGCATCAATCCTAGGGTAGCCAAGTGTCCAAGTCTTACTAGGCACAAATCCCAATGCAACAAAGGACCAAAATGCCTCATGCATGACAAATTACCATTTTGCCCCTCACGTACTTAGCCTCGTAACTGAACCGTCCGAAGTCCAATGACAACGTGCCACCTGTCGTTGTACTCAGTGAATCGAGACCTACCTAACGATCCTCGAAATGTGTGAAAACTTCATGTCCTATGAAAGGTCAACAGTTTGCCCTTTTTTAACCAAATTACCAAAATACCCCATCGACTTCCGAACGTCATAACTTCTTCCTCAAACGTCGGAATCAGACTTGCCATCTGTCTACGGACTCATGACGTCTCGAACTACGTCACAGTCACTGCCCAGAGTCCGTTTGACTGCTCGAACCAAAAGTCAACCGTTGGCTCAATTCTAGGGGCAAAATCGTCATTTCGCACCGTCCGTCCGAGATCACCCAACTAATCACCGATTAACTTCACTAATCCGTCATTAACCACTAATCTAATTCTGATTTTCGGGACAGGTTGTTACACACGAAGTGTCAGACAAGGGATAATTCGAAACCTTCAGTCCGACCGGGTTCCAAAGCACGCCAGGATCCGGTGGAGGAGTGTGATGTCTCGGTCTCTTCTACAGTCCACATATGTGATCAACCTGAAGGGCATTAAAACCATTTGAAAGCTATGAGTGGACGAAACCAAATAATTTATAAAATTCATTTATCGAAAAGACATTTACGCCCTTCACTAAAAAGTATGCATGCATTCGAAAACCATTTACCAAACCATTTATTTTAATAACCATTATTAGGGTCTCAGCCCAAAACCAATCATACGGAACCCTACCCAAATCCATAACATATCAACCATATGTGGGAACTCATCCCAAAACCACAAAATACCAAAATTCGTAAAACTAGATCCAAATGGGTCACCACCCAAATCCATAAAACACATAAATACGATTTCTGAAATCCAATTACCATTTCATAAATCCAACAAACCATGTTTACCAAATATCATATAACCAATCATGTCACGGTTTCCAAAGCTACACACGTGCTACCCGGGGTCTCAAATCTCAAGTCTCCCCAGGGTCCACCCAGGTCAATGTCCGCATATCATTGACCCTCCCTGGGGGTTATAATCCATATAAGCCTTCTTGAGAGTAAGGTACCCCACGGGGGTGACTCCACTCAGTTAGTACTCTGTAACTACTCCGGGGTCCACCCAGGCCAACGACCTTCCTCGGAGGAAAAAATCCATAAATAAAGGATGGTATATGAAAAACCATTTCGTAATCATTCTGAAAACCTTTCAAACCTTTCAAAGGATCCATGCCTGATCCCCATAAACCGTCATGAAACCAGAAATCCATTCTTTCCAAATCCAAATCCATTTAGGGTCTCCTAACCCTAAATTACATTTAGAAAACACAAAGGGGACACATGCCGGTATCATAACCAATTGGGCCTCAAGCCCGATCATATAAACCAACTGGGCCTCAAGCCCGATTTCATAAACCAACTGGGCCTCAAAGCCCGATGCTTTATTAAATCAAATGGACTCCAAGTCCGAGAGTTTGTAAATCAAATGGGTCTCATGCGCGACTCCATATTTCCAAATCCGAAAACAATCCACGAACCAATTGAGCCCCTGGCCCGATAATGTAACTAAAATGGACTTCAAGTCCGAGTGTTTCCAAAAAAAATGTATCTCATTCCCGAGTTTACCTTTTCAAATCCAAAACCATTTCATTAAACCATTACCAAAATCATAAGCATGTATAACCACATCGTAAAACCATAAACCTCGATATACGTGCAAATACGTAAATCACCTTGAAATACGTGTAATCATGTAAATCACTAATACGTAATCATCATGATAGAAATCATATCTATAAAACATGTAAAACATTTATGCATGCATCAGAGTTTAGAAATCAAGGTCTACTCACAGACCATCCTAGTTGCCACTTCGAAATGCACGCCATAAGCCTTCCTGGGCTAATCACAGTTACCGGGACTCCCAAACCTGTCCAAGTCACACTAGAAGGTTACTAACTACCTCATTAACCTCTCATTGAAGCCCCGCAATTTTCTCCAATTTTTAACTATTTTTAAACTCGATCCTAAACTTTCGGACACCCCGAACTATATAGAAACGATGTTTGATCGATACGAAACCAGTCCCAAAATGTTCGTTACATCGAATAGATAATTTCACATGTTGAAAACTTACCTAAAAGGTCTCTCACGCGTCCCCATGCACCGTCCAAAGGCGCTGCGCGTGGAAGCCATGCGCCTACTGTTCATTATCCCCTACCTCAGGCAGACCGGTCCGGTCTGATTCGATTGGTCTGGCCGGTCCAACTGGACCGGTGTGACCACTTCGGGCCAATATCTTTCGTGTTTTCGGTCCATTGCCTTCCATTTTTGTTCCTATAGCTTCATCTAATCCTATTCTATCATCATATGGCTTCAAAAACAAGACAACAAGTCCAAAACCATAACTTTCGAATTTGATTCTTGAATCGACCAACCTCCCCCGTCGGTTTTCCATTACTCCGGCCACCTCCGTCCATCCTATTCGTCCTAAAGGGTTTGTACAACCTCCATACAACCATTTCCATCAATAAAACCATTCAACAACCACTAAACATTCAATTTCCAAGTTTGAAACACAAATGTACCTTCCATGGCAACGCTGGCCACCGTCCACGACGGCGCAAGCCATGGCCACCAACTCCATCGTCTCACCTCACTCTCCCACTTTCATTCAAGGTCCAACTTCATTTGTTAAGGATTGAGAGTCGTTTGTGTGATTGTGTATGTGTGTTTGTTGGAGAGAAAAGAAGAAGATGATGCGCGGGGAAGGAGAGAGAGAATTGAGAGAAAATGAATAATAAAACATTAATTAATGGTTAATTAATCCCCCAATCACAAACTAGATCCACTTTTTAGGGAAGCCTCCAATAGGATGAGTGACACTTGCCACTCATCCAAGGGCCCCACAATTAACTAATCCCCAAATCAGATTTAATTATTAAATTATTCGGATCCGGAGATGTAAATCCCCGATTTCGATCCCGTGACCATAACTTCTCCTTTCGACGTCCATTTTTGCTCAACTAATCACCGATTAATCTCACTAATCCTTCATTAGTCACTAATCTAATCCCGGAATTCGGGACTGGTCGTTACAATGCAAACAATGACATGTTCCCTGTGGCTTAATCGATTATGGAGGTTGAGTCATACTCTTCCTAGAAGTGGTTCCTTGAACTGTTGGATTGGACTTGAAGATTCAAAACAGTAAAGGGTACCTTTTCATCATTGATAACCATAAGGGTTCACTTGAGGTTGTGGGGGAGTTATTTCCAAGAGCAGAACATAGGCATTGTACCAGACACATGTATGCAAATTTCAATGCGCTTCACAAGGGGTTAGCACTAAAGGAGCGGTTTGAAAAGATCACAAGATGCACCAATGTGGCCTGGTACAATACTGAGATGAAGAAAATGGCTGCTCTGAGTCCTACTGCCCATGATTTGTTAAGCAAGATGGATCCAAGATAGTGGACAAGGTCACATTTCAACACAGCTTTCAAGTGTGATATTCTGCTCAATAATCTCAATGAGGCATTTAATAGGGCCATACTGCCAGCAATGGACAAGCCTATAATAACAATACTTACGAGTATCATGACGTATTTGATGATGTTGTACTCTACAAGGAAGCAGGCAATTGTGAATTTGGGGGGAGAGGGGGGGTGTGTGGTCACCAAATTGGTCTAAGGATAAGGCAGATTTTGGAGAAGAAATAGAAAGAGGGACAGTGGTATGTTACAAGGCATGCAGGGGATGAAGTTTTCGAAGTCACTCATCAAACTGGGAGGCAGTTTAGAGTGGAGTTGAAATTGAAAAAATTTTCATGTAGATAATGGGACCTATCTGGTATCCCATGCCCATATGCTTGTGCATCATTGGTTTTTTTTTTTATGGGAAACCAAAAGCTTATCTCCATGAATGCTACAACAATGAGGCTTACATGAGATGCTATGCAAAGATCATTGATCCAATGACAAGTAAAGATCAATGGCCTTCCTCAGGCTTGCCTCGTTTGAAGTCCCCAACATACCACAGGCAACCAGGAAGACTAAAGAAAAATAAGAAGAAGTCTACTGGTGAGGCAGACCTACCCCCAAATCCAACCAAGCTTGGAAACTTTCACATTGAGATGAAATACAGCAATTGTGGTCAATTAGGGCATAGTCTTAACAAATGCGAGGTATAAATCACCTTAGTTATGAATTCTTATTTACCTCATTTGGATGCTTGTGTTGATTGTTGGTTTGATGTTTGTTTTACAGGAGCCTATTACAAAAAATGTTGAAAGTTTGAGATAAAAAATAATTGAAGCTAAAACAAGTAAGGAACAAGCCAAGGCAAGTGGATCCAGTTAGCAAGAAGGATCCCAGCCCCAAACCCAAACAGAACCCCAATCTCAGCCCCAATCTCAGCCCCAAACCCAGTCCCAGCCCCAAACCCAAATAGAAACCCATCCCCAAACAGAATCCCAGCCCCAAACCCAAACAGAAACCCAATGCTAGCCCCAAACCCAGTCCCAGTCCCAGCCCCAAACCCAATCCCAGCCCCAGCCCCAAAAAGTATCCTAGCCCCAAACCCAATCTTAGCCTCAAACCCAAACAGAAACGCAAACCCAAACCCAATCCCAGCCCCAATCCCAAACAGAATGTAACGACCCATCCCAAATTCCTAGATTAGATTAGTGACTAATCACGATTAGTGCAGTTAATCGGTGATTAGTAGGGCGAAATCAAACGAACGATGCGAAATGACTGTTTTGCCCCTGGAGGTGGCAAAACATTGACTTTTCAATCGGGTGGTCAAATGGACTTTGACCGATGACCGTGACATAGTTCGTGACGTCACAAGTTCATAGACAGGTGGTACGTTCAATTCCGACGTTCGAGGAGGAAGTTATGACGTTCGGAAGCCCAAGGGCATTTTGGTAATTTTAGTTAAAAGGAGCGAAATGTTGACTTTTTGACCGAGATGTCCGATGGCCGAGGGACGAAGACCGTTACGTAGATAAGGACGATACGAATCCGTAGAAAGGCAGCACGTCGAATTCGGACATTCGACGGCGAAGTTACAGTTCACGGAAGTTTCGGGATACTATTTACGGTGACACATTTTACGAGACAAAAAGTGCAGTTTTGTCTCTAGTGGGCCCAGATATTTGTCCTGATGCCCAATGGATGAGTGACAAGTGTCACCCATCCAATGGACACCAATTTCATTCATGCATCAAACCCTTCCCCGTTCATCCATTTCTCCCATTTTTCCCAAACCAACCCGATCCCATTTCTCACCCAAACCCATTCAACCCTTTCCAATGATCATATAAGAGAGACCAGAGAGTGAGGATGGACCGGTGGACGCTGGTGGCCGGCCAGGAACGGCGCCGCCGTGGACGGAAGGGGAGGAATGCACGGTAAGCCCGATAAACCCATTTTTCTTCTATTTTTCGCTTTAGACATTATGGTTGCTATTAGTTGATTAGGATGAGTTTATTGAGGTTGTAGGAAGGTGTAGAGGGTGGTTTGGACGGCGGTGAAGGGCTGAGCAGCCCTGGGTGCAATCGGGAAAATTGAACCGTGAGGTTCAAAATTGAACCGGTCGGATTTCGAAGGTTTTAGGTAGTTTGATTGATTGGGTTAGATAGGAAATGAAGAAATAGGAATTTAGAAATTTAGAAATTGGAATGGAAGAAAACGGATGAAAAATGAGGGAGAAGGAGGCCTGGACCGATTACGCCGGTCCAGTTGCAGGGGTTGGACCGGACCGGCCGGCCCGGACCGGCTGTGCGAGGAAGGAGACGGGTACTGTAGCAGGCGCGTGAGGCCCACGCGCAGCCACTTCAGGCGGCGCGTGAGGGCGCGTGGCAGGGAATCTGGGGAAGGTTCCAACATATGAAATCATCTATTCGATGTAACGAACATTTTGGGACTGGTTTCGAGTCGATCGGACACCGTCTCGATATGTTTCGGGGCATCGGAAGGTTTAGGTTCGGTTTTAAAAATAGTTAAAAATACGGGAAAATTACGGGGCTTTAGTGGGAGATTAATTAAGTAGTTAGTAACATTCTATTACGATTTGGACAGATTCGAGAGTCCCGGTGATGGTGATCGGCTCGGGGAGCCGAATGGCACGCAAATCGAGGCGGCAGCTCGGACGGTCTGTGAGTGGACTTTGTTTTCTAAATTGGTGCATGCATAAATGTTTATTATATGTTTTATTACTTGTTTGATGATGCCATGGGTGCATTTTTATGTGGTTACGTATAAGCACGTATTTCGAGGTTTCAGCCTTATTTGGTGCTTATACGGGTCTGTATTTCTTTATTGGTTTTAATGAAATGGTTTTGGATTTCTAAAAGGATAAACTCGGGTATGAGACACATTTAGTTTTGTCTCGGGCATATGACGCTATTTACGACCTTCGGGTCTAAATCGTGGTCGCGACGAGTGCTATGTGCACGGCGATCGACGATACGACGCTCGCCTTCGGATTGGGTGTGTTTCTTTCGGAGAGGTCACGATGCACGATTCGTGGTCGGGCAGCCTGGGGAGGCTCGACTTCGGAGTGCTGACGGTTCAGGATATCGATCGGTGATGAGTGCACCATGATCTTGTGATGGTCGCGTCGGTTGATACGTTCACGGCGACATACCAGGATTGAGGGCGGTCCTGGATGGATGGTTGCACGCATCACTATGATCGGAGTCGTGACTGACCCTTAAATATCGGGCACGGTGCCCAGTTGAGTCATATGTTCGGGCAAGAGACCCAGTTGTTTTACACTGATGATTTCAGGTCAGGGACCCTACGTGGATTTCCAAGTTCATGATGGTTTATGGGAACCGGCATGAACTCTGGAAAGGTCATTGTGGTTCATGACGGTTTATGGGAACCGGCATGAACCTTTGTCAGGTCATTATGATATATGACGGTTTATGGGAACCGGGCATGGATGTTATGGATCATGACGGTTCAAGGGAACCGGGCATGAACGTTTATGTTATGTATATATATGTATTCATATACCTTCCTTTACTTCTATTATCTCCTTCGGGGAGGGTCGTTGGCCTGGGTGGACCCCGGAGTAGTCACGGAGCACCGACTGAGTGGAGTCACCCCCTAGTTGGGTTCCTTACTCTCAGGAAGGCTATGATTACTATTACCTCGGGTAGGGTCAGTGGTCTACGGACATTGATCTTGACCTTGAGAAGACTCGGATTGAGACCTGAGTAGCACGCGCGTAGCTTTGGAAACCGTGACAGGATTGGTTGTGTGAATTATATGTATATGTGATGTATGCTATATATGATATATGATGTGTGTTTACACAGGTTTTGGGCAGTGGCCCGTATGGTTAGTTTCTTATGATTTGGGCTGAGTCCCTTATGGATTTGGGCAGTGGCCCATGTACTTGGTTTCATTATGGTTTTCTGGATAAATGGTTTTCGAATGCATGCATGCTTTTTAGTGGAGTGTATAAAGATCTTCTTTATGAAATATGTTTTTATAAAATCTTTATTTTGTTCCACTTACAGTCTTTCTGTTTTTAATACCCTTCACGTTGGATACGGTGTGGACTGTAGCAGAGATCGAGATATCACATACCTCCTCCGGATCCTGGCGTACTCTGATAGCCCAGGAGGGCAAAGGTCGGAAATATCCCTTGTCTGACACTTCGTGTCAGACGGGAGCAGGGTCATCCCGCACTAATCCCGGGGGGATTGGGATGGGTCCTGTCACAGAACCCCAATCCCAAACAGAATCCCAGCTCCAACCTCAACCAGAAACAGAGCCTACACAAATTCCTCTTCCATTGACTGAACCCTCTTGTAAGAAACTCAGGTTAAAATCTCTATCAACGAGGAAGAGGTAGCATCAACAATGAGGCATAGGGTTTTGTAGGCTGGCTTTTGTATTAGGTTAGGTGTTATGTTAGGTGTTATGTTAACAGGAAGTTCAAGACAGATAAGTATAGGCTAGTGGGTGCAAGCTGATTGGTGAATGTTTTGTTTGGTGTTTTATGTGTTAATTTGCACCCTAAACTATACCTATTGTATTCAGCTCCAATCATGGACTACAACTTTTGTGTGATGACCCGTCCCGAATTATCAAGATTAATGAAGAATTAATGATGGATTAGCGAGGCTAATTAGGGATTAGCCGAGAATTAACGGTTGTTCAGGGCAAAATTACAATTTTTCCCCTGAACGAGGGCAAAAAGTTAACTTTTTACCTGAGAGGTTCGATGGGCGAGGGCCAAGGACCGTCACGTAGATTGAGTCGATACGAATCCGTAGACAGGTGGCACGTCGAAATCGGACGTTCGACAAGAAAGTTACGGTTCACGGAAGTTTCGAGAAACTATTTACAATGACACGTTTTACGAGGCAAGTGGACCTTTGTCCTTTAGTGTGGGGCCCATATATTTTTGTGCTGGCCAAGGGATGAGTGACAAGTGTCACTCATCCATTGCCCATTGTGATTGCGTACATGCATTCCCCTTTGTCTATTCATCCAAACAAGCCCGAAACATTCCCCCCCAAACCGTGATTCCCACACGACCACACCACCATAACTCCCTGTGGTTCGATCGTGGGGGGACTGAAAAAGTGAGACTGAGGTGGCTGTTGAGCTGAGGATGGCGAGGAGACGGCTGAGCCGTCGTGCACAGTGGAAAGAAGGTAAGAGCTCGGTTTTGAGTTTTGAATTCAATATTTTAATTAGGACGTTGTGGATGGTTTTGGGTGATTGGGAGGTGTTTAGTAGGTTTGTAGGAAGGTTTAGAGGGGTTTTTGGACGGCTGAGAGGGCTGAACAGCCCAAGGGGAAAACGGGAAAATTGAACCATGAGGGGAAGTTTTGCACAGACGAGTTTTAGGCAATTTTTCTTTGTTTTAATCATTCAAATAGGTTCCTAGGATTGAAAAAAAAAAGATTGGATTTGGAAGGGATGAAAAAGGACAAAAATGGGTGAGTTATGGGGTCGTACCGGTCACGTCGGTCCAGTTAGACCGGCTAAACTAGTGAACCGGCCGGACCGGTTTGGCTGGAGGTTGAAGATGCTGCTGTTCATGGCACATGGTTCCCACGCGTAGGGGCTTTGGGTGGCGCGTGGGGGCTTGTGGGCCATTTTTTGGTGGTGGTTCCAATATGTGAAATCATCTATTCGATGTAACGAACATTTTGGGAATGGTTTCGTGTCGATCGAACATCATTTTGATATAGTTCGGGTCGTCCGAAAGTTTAGGATCGATTTTAAAAATAGTTAAAAATTTGAAAAAAATTACGGGGCTTTAATGAGGGGTTATTTAAGTAGTTAGTAACCCTCTATTACGATTTGGACAGGTTTGGGAGTCTCGGTGATGGTGTTTGGCCCGAGAATGGCTTATGGCGCGCGTATCGAGGCGCGGCTTCGGACGGTCTGTGAATGGACTTGTTTTATGAATTCGATGCATGCTTAAATATTTATAAATGTTTTAAATGCATGTTTTGTGATGCTATGAGTGCATTCGTTTTTGGTAGCTTAGGATTGACATATTTGCACGCTTTTCTAGGTTTTCGGCTTTATGTTGTGTCTATGCGTACCATGTTATCAATGATGGTTCAATGAACTGGTTTTGGATTTAGAAACATGGAATCGGGCATGAGACCCATTTGATTTATGAACCCTCAGACTTGGAGTCCATTTGATTACACGAGAATTCGGGATGGAGGCCCATTTGAGCTATACGATCGGGCTGAAGGCCCCGTTGGTTTACAGATTCAGGCTTGAGGCCCAGTTGGTCGTAATATCAGGCTTGAGGCCCCGTTGATTGTGAAATCGAGCTTAAGTTGACAGGACCCGCCCCGATCCCACAGGGACCACAAGGGGACGTGCCCTGCTCCCGTCTGACACCCAATAATTCATACCAATTTTAACCTCAAAACATTTAAAAGCATAAATAACCAAATTAAAGTCATACATAAAATCCGAATTAAACGAATGTCAGACAAGGGATATAATCCAAAATTACAAATTTGCGAGCACGACTCTAAAGTAATCCTGCGGGTACACCGCCCAGCAGGGGTTCAGGTACGCAGAAGTAGATCTATGCCTCAGCCTCTGGTTCCTCCTCTACCTCAGTTTCCCGACCTGGAGGGGTTATCAAAACACTAAAGGGTGAGTGGACCGAAACTCAAGTTTATGAAATCGTTTGATAAGTAAAACATATAATTTACCCCTCCGTTTTCCAAATATGCGTGCACCATAATTCCAAAATCATAAACCATATAATATGAACCATAAGGCATATAGCAAAACCATAACCATAATTTTAGTTGCTGCACTATACACCCCAATCCCGACATCCCTGATGTCTGACGTCCCTGACGTCCAATAGGTCACAATCACAAGGCTACGCGTGCCACTCGGGTCTCAATTTCCGAGTTCAATCCCCGAACCCCGTTCGGGTACAGCATCCCCGATGCTTAGCGTCATAGACGCTGGACGTACTAGACGTCCGTGACCTCTCCGGGGTACCTCATCCGGAGGAGACAATACAATATGGAAGGATCTATACAGTGCAGTAACAAATACATTTTATTGATATCCACATGCAAACATATATATATACAGAATCAATCATTAAGTTTCATCAAACGGGTCTCAAGCCCAAATACCGTGAAACGTGCCATAACCACATTTTCCATATCATCAAAACCATCATTGTTTTAGCATGTGAATAAATAAAACCAGAAAACATTTATGCACACAAGGGTTTAAGAAAATGGCCCACTCACAGTACAATCCTGCTAGAAACCGAACGTATACCCTCGTCCTGGTACAAATGTACAATCCCTGTCAAATCCAAGTATTCGTAAAGGTCAAATTAAACCCCCAACATTCAACCATGAAAGCCTAGGTCGAAACCGACCCGGGAAAGCCGCCCGAACGCGCTTCCCAAGGCAATAAACCTTATTTTGACCAACTTAATGATCTCCGATCGACCCGAAACCACCGCCAATGGATCCGGATCGTCGAAACCTAAAGAATGGTGGTGGTCCCACCAGAAACACTGTTCACACGCGCCCCCACGCGCCGGTCAACGTGGCGGTCAACGCAGGAACAGTTCCTGCTGACGTCATCGCTGACGTCACTGCTGACGTCAGCATGACGTCATGCTGACGTCATCTGACAGCTGTCAGGTCTGACGTGTCAGACTCTGACAGGTGCCACGTGTCAACATCCAATTGGTCCACCTCACTGATCTGTCAGACCACGTGTCAGATCTGACATGTGCCACGTGTCAGCACGGCACTGGTCCACGTCACTGACATGTCAGTGACACGTGGCAGTCCCTGACTGGTCCACGTCACTGACATGTCAGTGCTGACTGTGCACTGACATGTGACACGTGTCGGCTCACGGTTGGTCCACGTCATCTGACAGGCTGACAGGGTGCCACGTCAGCACCACTGTCCTCAGACGGGTTGACCCGTTTTCCTGCAACTCGGGTCGATCAGACCCGCGATCATGACCCGGTTGCCAATCCTTCATTTCTGAATCATTTTCATTCCTTCCAATTCCTAATTACTCGCCTTAAATCCTAGATTAGTTCCACGTAATTAAAATTGAGAAAAACGGATTGAATCGAAGGCCTACCTCGAAGAACAGCCCTGGCCTCCCGTCGCCGTTTTGCTACCTCCCTGAGCTCTACCGGCCACGAGATCGATTCCAGAAGGTTCCTGGATGTTCCTAGAGTGGATTAGGATTGATCACTGACCAGTTTAAACGTGGGAAAAGATTTACCAGAAATCTGGGTTGAAACCGCCACGGGTTTCCCCTGCTTCCTTCCGCGCCGCCGTCTGCCGCCGTCCACCGCCGTGCCTCCGTCCTTCCCCGTGAGTCCAGCAACACACAGACACAATGAGTGGGTAGCTGGCTGGGATACTTTGATCGAAATGGCTGAAAGTGCTCTGCGGGTATGAATTATAAAGAAATGGAGGGAAGGAAATGGATGGCTCAGATTGAATCTCCAGATTAGATCAAGGGCTGAGATCTGATCTGGGGTTTTCAATCCAAAGGCTGAAATTTAAAGCTGGTTCAAATGTTTAATTAATCCAATAGTGGATCTGATCCAATCTAGCCAATGGGTGAGTGACACTTGTCACTCACCAGGTGTCCTCCAACCAGATTTCCTGAATATAATATTCGACACGAAAACCGAGACACGAACTTCCCGAATTCACGTTTCTGACCATAACTTCCTCGTACGAAGTCCGATTTCGGCGTGCCGCCTGTCTACGGACTCAGGACGTCGAGGCCTACCCAACGGTCCTTGAGTCAACTGAAAATTAGTTGTCAAAAGAAAAGTCAACATTTTCCCCCGAGAGTCCAAATTACGGTAATGCCCCTGAACTTCCGATAGCCATAACTTTCACCCTGATCGTCCGAATCGGACGTGCCACCTGTCTATGAACTCGTGACGTCCCGAACTACGTCACGGTCATAGGTTAAAGTCCATTTAGTTCATCAATCAAAAAGTCAATAATTTGACCATACCATTCTCAAGGGTAAAATCGTCAAATCACACATTAAATTACAAAATGAGAATCCTCGAATTTCCGGGGTGTTACATAAGTTCCCAATTTGGTTTATAAAATGAAAATTCAGGTTTGAGACCCTATTGAATTGTGGATTTAGGTCGAGGCCTGTGAAAGTGGATTTGAATCTGATTCGAGGAATCCCGTTGAGATTCGGGTATGAGACCCAGTTGAATTGAGATTTGAAAGAAAGTATTTTGAAAAATGTATATACCCTCCGACATGAGTTGATTGGTCTCCTCCAGCCGTCGACCTGGAGAGTCGCGATTTGCTAACCAGAATGAGTAATCCTCATAAGGAGCATATTCCAGGAGTGGGAGTTATGATATGATCTCGGACTGGGTCCGGAGACAGCCATCTAGACGTCGTAGATCCTGGATGTTGGACAGAGCCTCCCAGATGTAAAATTCCTGGGGGTAGACTCGGAGTGAGACCCCGAGTAGTATGCATACTTATAGATATAAATCGTTATAGATATCGGGGATTTTTGTCCCCAGGGGCTGTGTGCCCCGAGTTGGCATATGAGATGCCGATGATGGGTTATATGTATGTATATATGTATGAGGTTTTACGGAAATTGATTTGGGGCTGAGACCCCGTGTTCTATGGTTGGTATTTCACTGAGAATAGTTTTGGGCTGAGTCCCACATGATTTGGCTTTGGGCTGAGTTCCCATGTACTTGATTTATGTTTTTGGGCCATGGCCCTAATGGTTTTGTGAATGTTTTGATAAATAGTTTTCGAATGCATGCATAATTTTTAGTGAAGGGCATAATTATCTTTTATGAAAATGTTTTTATCAAATTTTTTGTTTTGTCCACTCACAACTCTTGATGTTTTAAATGCCCTTCAGGTTGATCGCGAATGTGGGTCGTAGCAGAAAAAATGGCTTACTTTTGCACTATTTGACAATGCTATTATATCTCATCTGCTTCAATTGTTTTGTAATGAATTATGTTTTCACTTTCAAGTTATCTTCCTTAAATATTGCAGGATTAGTTTAATCATGTTCATCTAAAGTTGTGCCACTTTGCACCATGTACTACTAAATTTGTGTCGCTTTGCACCATATACTATAAGGGTGTGTCACTTTGCACCTTGTACTACCAATTATGTTTTACATTTCACCACGGACTACTAATGCATGTGTAATTTTTCACCCTGTAACTACCAAATTTTCACCCTGTAACATATTACAGAAAGGTTGAATTTGATAGAAAAATCCATAGAATTACATTGCAGAAAGGCTTAAATTAACATCATTACATTGTTCAAACAATCCATAGATTACATTGCCAATTTATATTGTCATTTAGCATCGATTACAAACAAAATTGGATTGTTAGGAAATCCCTAAACCTAAAACTCAATCTTCTTAAACATCGCCACAAGACAGGCTACAATTAGGGCAACCCAAAGCTTCCTTGTCCTAGCTCTGTACCTTTTCAAATCCTCTTCCAATTTACTATTTTTCCTCAATAATCTAGGTATGATTGCCTTGTACCGATGACACATTTCAGGATCAAACCATTCCCAATACCCACATTTGTTTTCCTACATCAAAACAGACTCTTATCAATAACTTACACATATTCCCAACAATTGAACAGAATTAAAGCATTTTCCATCTAAAAGTTAAAGTAATAAACCTAATTTCAACAGACTTGCGTATTCATCGTAATTTCAATCAATTAAAACACAATTTTTTTTCTTTGTCATACCCCAGAACATGGACACACTTGGAATCTCCTCCTGGGATGTCTGTCAGTCCACGAAGTCAGGATTTTACAATTCTTCCCGCAATAGCAATGCCTGGCTTCATGCTCCTCCATCTCTTCTTCTTCGACGGTCTTGTGGGTGAGTTTAAATTAGTGGGTCGCACCGATGGAGGAAGGTGGGTCGGGTCGAAGACTGGGTTTCTGTCGAAGCCTAGGTTCGTCGAAGGCTGGGTTTCTGTCGTACCTTGGGTTCGTTGAAGGTTGGGCTTCCATCGAAGCCTGGGTTCGCTTCAATTCCTGGTGAAGCTCCACAAACAAATGCCTGGGTTCGCAATTTGGGGTTAATCGTGATTTAGGGTTTCTCAATTTGGGATTCGAATTGAAAGGGCCAATTGTGAAGTTTCACAAATGCACTTTTCCAATTTAATATACTTTTGTCCACGTAGGTGCCACATTGGCTTTTCGCGGCAAACATAACAGTTTGGATGGAAAATGAGCTAAGTTGCCCTACTCGACCTTTTCACACTATTGAGTGAGCGAATAACGACTTCAAGGGATAAAGTGTCACAAAGATGAGAGTTCAAGGTTTAAGCCAATAAGCCTTTAAAAAATGTACCGAGTTTAGGTGACACAAATGAAGCTAGGGACTAGAGAATCCATATAATTGATTTTAGGTTTTAATTTTTAGGTCCACCATGTGTTTCATTACTTTGTTGGATTTTATCGTATCATATATGGTCCTCCTCTTCCTTTCACTCACCATCTTATAAGCTAGGGCCTAGAGTTACTTTCATGATTTGATGTGGACTTTTTTGGGGAAGAAAACAGAATATCTATAATATGCCTAAATGCAACATGTATTCGTATCATTGTCATAATTTGCATTATGGTTACAATTTGTACTCTATTCTCATTATTCGATTACTATGCATTCTAAAACGGTCGAATCGTTCCACTCAGTATTTTTCTGTTAAAATTAACAATTTGTCTCCAAATTTAAGGATAAATTACCATTTTAACCCTTTTATCTTTTTCCTTTTCAAACCCATCACCATCACCAACCTATTCCAAAGCTTGATGATTTTCTCGAGATTCTTCTATCTTCTTCCTCCTTTATTTCCCAAAAATGTAGCAACCTTGCACCAGAGAATTACCCATCTTTTTCGATATACAAGATTCATTACCACTACCAGATAGAACACATGGACTATATGGGTTGCGATTAGCTTGGCTACACTGGTGTGGCCAAAATCATTAGACCCACGTTGAAAAGCTTGCTGTCCACATCGATTGTCACCATAATTTGGCCCAAGTAAAGGGACCTAAGCGTGAAATCAACAAAACGATGTGTAGAAATGCAAGTTGCATCAAAATGCATATCAAATTTAGTCTTAATCATAGTAAGGAGTGAAGAACTAAGTGTTGAAAGAGATAAACAAAACTTCTAGCTGCAGCGATGTCGAGCTATTCATCTTTTATGTCAGCGTGTTCTAATCAAAAGAAAAAGAATGAGAGAAGAGAGATTGAGGCTATGGGATATCGTCGTCGTCGTTTGAAATTAAGAAAAAATGAAGGGATGGAGGAGCGAAGAGCCACGACAAGGCCTTCTGCGATAACACCCAGAGCATCACCAAGCCGCCGCAAGACCGTGACGACCATGGATGTGGTTTATGTGCTCAAGAGGCAGGGTAGGACCCTCTACGGTTTTAGTGGCTAGCAACTTTAATTTTTGATTCTATATTCAAGGATTGCTGTGAAGATTCAAGAAATGGGTTTGTGGTTTATGTTTTAGAGGGTAAATAATTAGGTATTGTTATTTAGTTTAGCTGGATGAAACCTTTGGAACAAGACCGGTCTCATCTCAAAATTCAAGCCCACGTGCTGGTCAAAATTCACACGCGCCTAGTCAACACTGACGTCATCTGTTGATGTCAGCCCTAGGCTGACGTGGCCTTGCCACATGTCATTGAAATCCTAACACAGTCTGCCATGTGACACCTCTTGACACGTGCCATGTGGCATCTCCTGACATGTGTCATGTGGCACCACTCAGCCACTGCCATGTGTCACCTACTGACGTCATCATGAAATCACCTGCTAATGTCATGCTAACATCATCCTACCACGTGGACCTCTGATAGCCTCGGGCACTTTTCCACGTGTCTCCAACCAGCCATGACCACGTGGCCCGACTTGATGACATGGTAGTCCACGTCATCATCTCCTACCTCTCGCGGGTCGACCCGCGAGACTGTAGCGGGTCTTTTGACTCAAATGCCAAAACTGACTTGTTCTTCACTGTTTTTCACCCTTTCATCGACCCAAGACCACTAATCGACTCCCCTTTCACCTAGAAACTGATATATGGCCTTAAAACACAAGAAACGTACCTAGAAAACCTCCAGCCAAGCTCACCACCCACGACCAACCTTCGAGATCCCTTCTAAGCTCCATACTGCATCCATTTCTTCCCTTTTTCATTCCTAGTCACTCGTACAACCTTAGAGAATACATACATGTCATTAGTTATGAGTTCCAAACATCCAAATTAAAACCAACCTTTCAAGGCACACGGGTTACCTATTTTCTAGGTTTCCAGCCAGCCTCCACGACTCCACCTTCCTCCATCATTTTTCTCCGCCCCTCAGTCTCAGTCTCTCCCTCACAACCATAGAAAATGGATGAGGAGGTGATGGAATGGTGTGGGGTGGGGTGGTTTCGGGTGTGTGTGTGTGTGTGTGTGTGTGTGTGTGTGTGTGTGTGTGTGTGTGTGTGTGTGTGTGTGTGTGTTTGAATCCAAAGAGAGAGAGAGAGATGTAATATGGTGTAAGGATAAAGGCCAAAGGGTGGGTGACACTTGTCACTCATCCTATGGTTCTTTACTAGATATTTTGACCCCACAAACCAACAAACGTCCAACTATCTCGAAATACGTGCAACTCTAAAATCGACTAAATTCGTCCTTGACCCGTAAAATAATCTCACGACGTCCAAATTCAACGTGCTGTCTGTCTACATAATCACAATCACGCGATCTACACAATGGGCCTAGGTAAACATGCAAATAACTCTCAGGTCAAAAATTAATATTTTCCCATCTAAGGGCAAAATTGTCATTTCACCTCGAATACTCTCGAATATCCTCGATAAATTCTCGTTAATCTAGTAATTACAGGTCAGGTCGTTACACAAAATTCTTTCTTCAAATTAAAAAAAAAAATTTGCAACCTCAATCTCATGGATTGAGAGTTTACAACAACCTTATTATAAAACCGAACTAAAAAGGAGAAAATTTAAAATTTGTTCTCCAACCCTTAATATCAAATACTAGAGTTCTTATGAACCATATAATACCAAAATCAAATCTCAAAATTTTAAAAGAAAAAAATTGAACTTAGAAACCCTATTCTTATATTGTGAGAGCTCACATCAACCTTACCGTGCAAAAAAAAAAACTAAAAATTCAAAAAACAATTTATCTAATCTGTAATATCAGATACTAGAGTTCATATCAACCTTATAATTATAAACTCATACCTGTAAATTTTCAAAAATTAAAATTGAATTTGAAACCTTAATCTCATATGTTTAGTGTTGACATGAACCTTACCTTACAAAAACCAATTCAAAATGAAAAAAATTCAAATTTTTTTTCTCAAATCTGTAATATCAAACACTAAAGTTCATATGAACCTTATAATTCAAAAATCCAAACTCAAAATTTTGAAGAAAAAAATTGAACTCGAAACCTCAATCTTATGTTGTAAGTTCACATCCAGTGACGGACCACCTAAGGGATAAGGATGGTCACTTGACCCTCCGATCGCTAGAAAACTCTTGCAGTAGGGAGGTGTTTACCCCTTACTCCTGCACAGCTAGTTGCCTGGGTTACCTACCAGGTGTTCGTTGAATTGCATCAGAGAAAAAACATTAGAGAAGAAGACTTATATTTTCTTTTTCTTTTTTGGTTTGTTTAACTTGGACATTTGATCTCTCACCCACCGGGACCAACGTCGTCGGTGGTCGCACTAGGTGGCCGGAATCAAACGAGAGAGTTGTGAAGGCTGTAGAGCCGTGGAGATCCACAATTTCTTCCATTAAATCAAGGTAAATTTCTAACTTATAAATAGCCTGAATTCATAAACCCTAAATTGTTATATCTGATTCATACTATGTTTCCTTCCTTTATTGGAGGCGTGAATGAAAATGATGTTGAATTATTTCTGTTATAAGGCTATTGTTGAATTTTTTTAACAGAGGCTGGTGTTGAATGGTTATGTCCATGGGATGTGGGCTATGAATTGGTATATAAGGGCATAAGGCTGATGTTTAATTGGATACTAGAAAACACCGGCTTTTCAGATAAAAATTGAAGACACCTACTTTTTTTTTAACTAGGACAAAGCCGACTTATTTATTTATTTTTTATTATTTTGTATTCCTATCGCACTTAATTATATACTAAGGAAAAAACTTGCTAAATAAAATAAGATACACAATACTTAAATACTAATAAAAAATGAGTCCAAAATATTATGATAAGATTTTCAATTTTATTTCATTTTTAGAATAGTATGGATTTTTTTTAAAAAATTCTTTTAGTAATTATAATGGTTCTTAATGAGAAAATAGTAGGAAGATTATTTTCTCTATGAGCATTCTAAAAATTATATTTCATGATATAATGAAAAATTAATAGTTCAGTTATATATAGTAGTTCTTGATATTAAAAGAAATCTTTTTACTTTTCTTGATAGCTGTAAGACCCGTGTCTTGAAAAGAACGGTAAACAATCCTATATCGCTAGAGGAGGGAAATGTGAAGTGCGTTATATGTGTGGGCATGCACCTATCCAATAGGAGGCCTTTTGGGAGCTCAATGACTTTGGATTCCTAGGGAACTCCAAAGTTAAGGGAGTAGGGGCTGGTGCAATCCCAGGATGGGTGACCGACTGGGAAGTTGTACGTGAGCTCTCAAGAACGTGAGGGTTGTGCCTTATATGTGTGGGCACGTATCTATCTAGAATGAGGCTTTTTAGGAGCTCATTGGCTTTGAGTTTGGTTGGAACTCCAAAGTTAAGCGAGTTTAGACTGGTGCAATCCCAAGATGAGTGACCTACTAAGAAATTGCACGTGAGTTCCCAGAAACAAAACTGTGAGGGCTGGACCCAAAGTGGACAATATCGTACTAGATGGGTCGATTCGTGACAACATGGTATCTGAGCCGGACCCCGACCGAAAGTGTGGCAGCGACGACGCTAGGCCCTAAGGGGGGGTGGATTGTAAGACCCGTGTCTTGGGAAAAACGGTGAACAATTCCACATCGCTTGCGAAGGGAAAGGTGAAGTGCCTTATATGTGTGGGCACGTATCCATCTAGCATGAGGCTTTTTGGGAGCTTATTGGCTTTGAGTTTGGTTGGAACTCCAAAATTAAGCTAGTTTAAGCTGGTACAATCCCATGATGGGTGACCTATTGGGAAGTTGCACGTGAGTTCCTAAAAACAAAATCGTGAGGGTTAGGCCCAAAGCGGACAATATTGTGCTAGATGGGTTAGGTCGTGACAATAACAAAAATATATAATACAATGATTTCATTATATGTAAACAATTGTATATTATATTTTTCGATGGTTGTAAATGCTAATAAAGTGTCCTGTAATTTTATAGCATATAAATTTTTTTTTGTGGCACTCCAAATGTTGACCCTCCCCAAAATATTTTATGGGTCTGCCACTGTTCACATCAATCTTACCGTAAAAAAACTAAAATGAAAAAGGAGAAAACTCAAAACTCTTTCTCCAACCTATAATATCAAACTAGAGTTCATATTAATCATAAAATTTTGAAAAATAAAAAATTGAACTTCTAAACCCTAATCTCATATTGCAAGATGAGTTCCTATCAACCTTACCATAGAAAAAAACCAAACTCAAAATGAAGAAAATTTAAAATTATTTCCACAATATGCAAGATCAAACACTATAGTCATATCTTTCTATTGATTTATCATTTAATAGACATAATATATACGACTAACTTACACAATATCCTGTCAAGAGCCCACTTAAGTTTTATCTTATACATGTTGATCTATACAATATATGTTCCTTTCTTGTTTTCTATGACTCCAAAATATGTTGTCTTTTACAAATTGTTGATGTGAAAAATGGATCAACTTAGCAATGTGATCTTTGTTGATGTTGTCTCAGTACTTCTCCCTCGATAAGACTTGTCACATAAAGGAATGACAAGTAATTAGAGGATGGCACTGATGTGGTGTCGGCAATAAGGTATCTGGAAGTTAGTTGTATGTAAATAAAAGTTGAGTAGTAATTTTGATAGAATAAGGATAGGGTAATCAAGTTACTTGATTTATAGAGAAGTTGTGAAGGTTGGTGAATAATTTTTATGTGGAATAAATGTTAAAATTTAAGGTAATGACATGTGTTAAGTTTAAGAGAAAGGGTGTACAACATGCGGCTCACGTGTTGTGGGTTCGTATGGGCCCTTTCTGGCATGAATAATATTATTTAAACACATTAAATTGATCATATTGATATGGAAATCATTGAATGATATTATGTTAATAAATTGTATTTATTTTTATAGTTAATAAATTGCATTTATTTTTATAGTAAATAAAATTTCATATCAATGTGATCATTAAATCTTTTCAATTTAGTGTGTCAAATAACATTACTGTTTTTTTCTTTCTAAGTTTGGAGTTTTGATTGGATATCCCCCTCTTTCTCTCTACAAAAACACTTTGCCCAAACCCTAGTTGCCGCTCCCCATCTAGGGATGGCGACAGTCCACCTCCATGCCCTCTTCTCCTTTCTTTCCTCTTTTTGTTTTGCCATCTCTTTGGTTTGTAGGGGTTCCTTACTCTATCAGGACCTGTCCCAATCCCCCCAGGATTAACGCGGGATGCGCCTGATCCCGTCTGACACGGAGTGTGAGACAAGGGAAATTCCGACTTTAGCCCACTCGGGGCTTCAGAGTACGCTAGGATCCGGAGGAAGAGTGTGATGTCTCGGTCTCAGCTACAGCCCGCATCCGCGATCAACCTGAAGGGCAGTCAAAACATTTAAAAGCTGTGAGTGGACAAAACAAATAATTTAATAAAAACATTGTCATAAAAGACATTTATACCCTTCACTAAAAAACATGCATGCATTTGAAAATGTAACGACCCGGAAATTCGAAAAATGAAAAATTGAAGGAAATGACGATTTTGTCCCTAGTTACAAGGGCCAAAAGTTGACTTTTTGTTCGAGACCTTGTTTGGACTTTTCGAAAGTACCGTTGGATAGGTCTCGGGACGCTGAATCCGTAGACAGGCAGCATGCGTCAAACGGAGTTCAGATGGAAAAGTTATGGGTCTAGAATTGTGAGGGGCATTTCGGTAATTATGCAAGGAAGGGCAAATTGGTCTTTTTGCCAGCTTGATGACTCATCAGAGAGTTTAACCTTAATTGGACATCTGTACCTGTTGAAATGGACGGTTAAATAGGCTGAGTCAATTGTGTGGGTGAGTCAATCATGTGATTGAGCGACACATGTCACTTGCTTAGGCTAATTGTGGCCCAAAATAGCAGGAGGTGGAAAGAACCTCGCGTGTGTGTGTTCTTTGAACAGAAACAGAGGTCGGGTATAAGTGATGCAAGGCAACCAGCAATCTTCAAACTGAAACGTGAGATTCTATTCGAATTGAGAAGACTAGAACAATAAAACAAAAGGGAAAGACGAGGGAGTGAAAGGAAGAAAAACCCTGAAAACCCGAAAACCTTTAATGGACCTTAGGATCGAATTTGAAATTGTGGACGTTCGCGAGTGAAATTAACCTTTAATTCAGCTTCCTGAGATTGAGACGAGTCGAACCCAATGAAAATTGAGGTGAATTGGGGTCGTTTTGAGCTAGAACAGAGGGAATGAAGTCTGTGGATTTTCGACCTTGAGTCGAGCAATTGGAGGGAATGAAGGATGAAATTGAGGTTAGAATTAGACTTAAAGGACTCCTACAAAGCTTTTAGATGGACCAATTGAAGGAAAACGATGGAGAATGCTGACCTTCGAAGAATGAACAGTGTTCTGTGTTCTTCGAGAATTCGAGATCGAATGGGAGAATTGAGGTAAGGTTCTATGTAATTGAGTTTACAGATCCCTAATTAAACCTATTTCGATGAAAATGGACGTTTGAATTGTCTAAAAAGACGTTGAATTGATGGAGAATTAAACGGGTTATGTCGCAGGTTGAACAACCCGTTTGCAGGGAAGTCGGGTGAAGAAGAACACTATAGCAGATTACTATAGCTGGCGCGTGGCTTCCACGCGTAGCCGCTTGCAATGGCACGTGGGGACGCGTGAGCGGGATTTTTGAGGTAAGGTCAACATGACTTTTGTCCTATGCAATATAACGAACATTTTGGCGTTGGTTTCGAGTTAATCGGACAACGTTTCGATATTATTTCGAGGGTCTGAAAGTTTATGTTACGTGTTTAATTAATATTTAATTCCCAAAAAATTATGGGGAATTGATATGATGTTGATTAAGTCGTTAGTGACCTTGAATAATGATTTTGGACAGGATTCGAGATTCCTGGAAAATGTCAGAAATTACATAAACGAGTGCAGCTCGGAAAGCGAGCAGTTTGGACGGTGTGTGAGTGGACGTTTGTTTTATAAAATGATATGCATGCATAGTTGAATGTTTTGCATGATTTATGGCATGATTTGAATTGCGATGATTTGGTATGATTATTTCTAGATTTAATGATTATTTTAATCAATGTTTTGGACACGTTTTTCCGAGAGACTGTGAAATTACTGTTTTGGGCGAAAGCCCGGGATTTGAGATTGGTTTTGAGTTGGGAAACTGATTTGGTGAAATTATAATGCTTTTGAGATGTTTTATGGATTTATGAAAAAGGGCAACTGAGGTTGCAATTGCACGGATTTGCGTGGAATTGATGATTTTGGGCTAGGCCCGGGATGTTAAAAGGATGTCTTGAATAGTATTGTGAGTTAAAGATGATTTAATGGAATTGGATGATTTTCGGATATGATTTTACAGATTTACATGCATTGAATTATTTAATGATTTTAAGAATTTACGAGAAATGAGAAATATTTGGGCATGAGACCCAGTGATAAATGATTTTGACATGATTTTAATGATGATTTTGAAATAAAGATTTTGATTGGGTATTGATGTTCGATGCCCCCAGATGTGTAATTCCTGGGTAGAATTCGGATGTGTAATTCCCGGAGGGACTCCGGATGTGTAATTCCCGGAGGGGCCAGATGTGTAATTCCCGGTGAGGCTGGATGTCTAATTCCCACCAGGATGACGTGTAAGACCCGTGTCCTGGAGGGAACGGTGAACGATCCCACATTCCTGCGAGGGGGGAATGGTCTGGGAAAGGAATGGTGGTGTGCCTTAAAGGTGTAGGCACACACCTATCTAGCATGAGGCCTTTTGGGAGCTCAGTGGCTTTGGGGGGGGGGGGGGGGGGGGGGATTGGAACCTCAAAGTTAAGCGAGTTGAGGCTGGTGCAATTCCATTATGGGTGACCCCCTGGGAAGTTGCACCGTGAGCTCCCGAAAACAAAACCGTGAGGGCAAGGGCAAAGAGGCCCAAAGCGGACAATATCGTGCTAGATGAGTCAGGTCCTGACCGAGGAGGGTCGGGTCCTGACAATTTGGTATCAGAGCCAGACCCCGACCGGGAAGTATGCCAGCGAGGACGCTGGGCCCTAAGGGGGGGTGGATTGTAATACCCGTGTCTTGGAGGGAACGGTGAATGATCCCACATTCCTGCGAGGGGGGAATGGTCTGGGAGATGATGGTGGTGTGCCTTAAAAGTGTAGGCACACACCTATCTAGCACTAGGCCTTTTGGGAGCTCAAGTGGCTTTGGGGGGGATTGGAACCCCAAAGTTAAGCGAGTTGAGGCTGGTGCAATTCCATGATGGGTGACCCCTTGGGAAGTTGCACCATGAGCTCCCAAAAACAAAACCGCGAGGGCAAGGGCAAGGAGGCCCAAAGCGGACAATATCGTGCTAGATGAGTCAGGTTCTGACCGAGGAGGGTCGGGTCCTGACATGATGACTCTGGATGTGTAATTCCCAAAGGATCATCGGATGTGTAATTCCCGGGTTATATGCTTTATTGTATGAAAAAATGGTTTTATAAAATGATTTAAATGGCATTTGGGCTTGAGAGCCGGGATTTGATGTTTTCATGTGATTTGGCTGGAAAGCCGATGATTCTTATATTTGATTCTATGCATGCATGGTTTGATAAACTGGAGGGTAACTGTTGTATTTTGAAATGTATTTTAAAATAATATTATTTTTTTCCACTCACACCTTTCCTGTTTTGATGACCCTCCAGACCGTGGCATGACGTTAGGGGCTGATCGAGAGGCGAAGGCATGAGAGGAAATCAGTGTAGTTATCCCTTGTCTGACAGGTGCTGAAGGGTAGTTTCGGGACTTCAGTTGACTTGTCAGACGGGAGCAGGACCGGGTACGGTTATCAAAGTCCAGTTGGGACAGGTCCTGTCAAAAAATCAGTTATCAAACCATTAGGGCCTTGGCCCAAAAATCGTAAATGAAACCAACCATACGGGCCACTGCCCAAATCCATGTGGGACTCAGCCCAAAACCAGTACATATACCATATATCATATGCATAAATCATACTACAAATCCTGTCACGGTTTCTAAAGCTACGCGCGTGCTACTGGGGGTCTCAAATCCCAAGTCTCCCCAAGGTCCACCCAGGTCAATGTCCGTAGATCAATGACCCTCCCTGGGCGTTATAATCCATAAGCCTTCTTGAGAGTAAGGTACCTAACAGGGGCGACTCCACTCAGTTAGTGCTCCGTGACTACTCTGGGGTCCACCCAGGCCAACGACCCTCCCCGGAGGAGAAAATCCATAAATAAAGGACGGTATATGAAAATCTATATGAAATCAGTTATAAAACCTCTCAAAGGGTTCATGCATGGTCCCCATAAACTGTCATGAACCAGAAAATCCATTTACGATCCCCGATCCGAAATCATAAACGTAACCAACTGGGCCTCTAGCTCGAACTCATGACCTAACTAGGCATCGTGCCTGATATCTCAGGGTTAGTCACGATTCCAATCGTAGTGAAGCGTGCAACCATCTGTCCAGGACCGCTCCCAATCCTAGCATGTCACCGTGAACGAATCAACCGACGCGACCACCTCTAGATCATGGTATACCCATCACTGATCGATATCCTGAACCTTCAGCACCCTGAAGTCGAACCTCCAGTGGCTGCTCGACAATGGTACGTGCATCGTGACCTCTCCGGAAGGAACACATCCCAGTCCGGAGGCGAGCGTCATATCGTCCGTCGCCGTGCACATAGCACTCGCCGCGACCACGACTCAGACCCGTAAGTCATCAACAGGGTCATAAGCCCAAGACAAAACCAAATGGGTCTCATGCCCAAGTTTTACCTTTTCAAATCCAAAACAATTTCATTTAAACCAATATAGAAGTACAAACCCGTATATGCACTATATAAGGCCGAAACCTCGAAATACATGCCAATACGTAACCACACACAAATGCACTCATGGAATCAAAAAACATGTATTAAAACATATATAAAACGTTTATGCATGCATCAAGTTAGAAAGCAAAGTCCACTCACAGACCGTCCTAGCTGCCGCCTCGATACACGTGTCAAACGGCTCTCCCGGGCCAATCATCGTCACCGGGACTCCCAAACCTGTACAAATCACTTTAGAGGGTTACTAACTACCTTATTAACCTCTCACTAAAACCCCGTAATTTTCCATAATTTTTAAGTATTTTTAAACTCGATCCTAAACCTTCGGACGTCCCGAAAAATATCGAGACGGTGTCCGATCGACACGAAACTAGTCCCAAAATGTTCGTTACATCGAATAGATTAAATCACATGTTGGTAGTTTCCTCAAAATGCCCCTCATGTACCCTCACGTGCGGTCTGAATCTTCCTGCTTGTGAAACCCACGCACCAAACAGTGTCACCCCTACCTCCAGCGAACTGGGTCTGAACCGGTTCACTGATTTTCAACCAGACCGGACCAACGAGACTGGACCGGACCGGCGAGACCGGACCTGACCGGCGAGACCGGTCCAGGGTTCTAACTCTCATATTTTTTTTTATCCATTCTTGTCCATTTTTATTCCTAAATGTTCCTAACAATAAACCTAATCGATCCCGCCATTAAAAACACCTGAAAACCAAATGAACCCATACCTTCCATGATCAAACCGTAAGCTCGATCTTCAAGCTTGGTTTTCATTCCTTCCACGCGTCTATTCCCTTCGAAAATGATTCCAAACGATTCGTCCTTGTCCTTCGGTCATAATATAATCAAAATGGGCTCAAAACAACAACCAAAACCTGATTTCCAAACTTTGAAATTTCATGGGTTCACGGGTCAAACTTACCTCTGTCGTGGACCGCTGTTTCCCGTCGTCTTTCAGCCCCTCAGACCACTCCCTCACTCACGGTCTCTCACAGAACGCAAGATGGTCATGGTGGTGAGGTGGTTCATGTGTGTGTTTGTTTGCTCAAAGGAAAAATGGAGAATGGGGGGGTTCGGGTTTTGGAATGGAACAGAGAGGATGACTGATGATCAGGTGAGAGAGAAGAAGATATGGACGACACCAACACTCACGTCGTATCGACTACCCTCGCCCATGTTGAGTGACAGTAATCACACGTTCCGAATGCATACCACTTGACAATTCCACCATCTATCTGACGCAAACAACTCGACGGTTCCTTTCTCAATCACCAATCTATCATGATGTCTGCTCCCACTGGGAGTCACCAGACCTCACTCATCGATCCACGCTGACACATACGAGAAACTATCACCACTTGACAGTCGCCAGTCAAAAACTAACATTATACTTACTTGTGGCTACACTAAACACCAACTCACTCAACTTATGTGTGACTAAACCCATCAGAAACACCATGACCCAGTGCACAGTATCCAATGTCCAGTTCACCTCCTCGATTAATTCAATGGTATCGGAACTGAGCCGATTACCAACACATTCACCAACGTACCCTTGGTATATCCTATATACCATCACCAGGTACCAGAAGCCTGCCCAGTATCGTACCTCGAGCAACATACAGGGTACGTACATCCATCCACCAACTAGCCTACAACATAGGTCGTAGCCAAACACGTTTCAATTTTTGGAGTCCATCCGTCCAATCCAGTACTAGACAGATCAAAAACTCCAACCCATCATCCACTTCGAGTCCCACGGTCACCCGATTAGTATCACAACGTTTACTCCCAAACACGAATTCCAACACTTACCAATCCGACTCACGGCCACCAAGGCGTACCCATTCATGCCAACTGGCATCCAATCTTACCCACATCTACCGAGACGCACCAATTCTGAACCTATCGATTACCTACTCAAGCGATTAACACATTCCATTTGATTGACTTCATAGGGAAGCCAATCCCACCTTATACACCTCAAAGGCTGACCAAATCCGACCTCGTCGGACACCTACTCGTTCTATTAATATGCATACGAGATTAACCTCAAAGAGAAGTCAGTTCCATCGTCCTCATCCTCAAAAGTCCAAGGTAAAACGTATACACCTTGATTTACTCAACTACTGTCTCATTCAGATTGACTTCGAAGGGAAGTCGTCCCAAAATTCTCGTATCCAAATATTCAAGACAAGGAGAATAAACTCTCCACCTAACCTGATCATCAAGATCATGATCCAGATCTATCACCGTCATCACTTGATCAATAACCTCACGATCCTAGATCGTCACAATGCCCAAAGTCCTCAACATCGCAATCCCGATCCACCTAGGATCCACACATGCTCACTCTACTAATAATCCACGCAAAATCCGATCATAGGGTCTTACACCCTCTTGAATCCTTCGTCAGTGACATCACTCCTCAACCATTTCCCACATCTAAACAGATTATTCAACGAAGAGACACTTCGAGACTCTGGGTCTTTCTTAATTTTCTCGTATCGATCCTTGTCATTCCACCTAGAAAAATCAAGGATGATCCAAAATGATGACATCAAAATTCATCCTACTTGGATGCAAACAAAAACTTATTGCACTCACCGCGCCATGTAACCCAAAATCGTCTGCCACCAAGTAGAAAATGAGAAATCTCATTCACCTAACTTCAAAAAAACTTCAAAAAAAATTCAACTCCTCCTAATGACCCAAACCAAACGCGGGTCCACTAACTAATACACGGTCAATGTACTGGTGACAACAACTATCACCTGCCATGGCAGAACATAAGAAGTCACCCTAAATGACTTCGAAATACCCGTTACCAATGCGGAAAACCTGCACTCCTCTTGCCACCTCAGTCGCAACCTCTCTCGATTCTGAAGTTCCAACCATGTCGGAACCAACACACTCGGACATCAACCACGTGTCCGTAACTAGTCTAATCCACTACCAAGTTTGCCTATTAGTTTATACCGTTTATACACATCCAAAGGGATGTGGTACATTACTACTCGATCCTCATGTATCAATCCCTGCTAGATCCCGTCCAGTCCAACTCTATCTGTGATCTACTACTGAACCACAGATACCGAACATGTGCCCATAACGACGGAGTCACATTCCGACTCGTGACTCATCGTCACAATCACCGGCACCAACACCAGCACTAGTACCAGCACCAGCACATTAACATCAGCATCAACATATAGTGTGTGACTCAGACAACCCTGGATCTTTGCTCATACCGAGCAACGACCCCGTACCTCTGCTCAAATTGGAGAAACTCTGCCTCTCTCGTACCCAACAACTCTGGGTACAGTCACCCTGATAACTCATATGAGAAAAAGAAAAGTTCCTCGAACGTCCCCCGATTCATAACAACCACAACTACAACCACTCTCAACAGTAGTGCCTTCCACGAACTCGTGCAGACCCAACCACCAAACATCGCTATCGAGACTCCACATCCAACGTAATCAATCGACCGTACTAACTACTCCGTATCCCCACTCCGGGATTCCATCGACAAGTACCAACCCTGGTAACCTGTCCAACCAAACTCTAATTAGTCGTAACTCGGCTCAACCAATGTCGTCTACCAGGTCGCCTATGACCTTAGTTGCACCAACAATCCATCACAACTAAGTAGAATGACAAATAACTACGTCTAACCGATTACTACAACCTCGACTGCGGAGTGCAGTCCCATTACTAAAGCTGATATGACTTGACCGACCGACGGTCTCGACTCCGAAAAGTTTTCAAAGTCAAACCACTCGCCAACTCACCTTTCCGAACCATACATCCTACCTTAGGGTTCCACGATCACACCTTAGGGTTCCTCTGAACCTAACTGCAGAAGGCAATATAATCCACACTCTGACCTACCCCACGGTCCTGACATCGTAGGGAGGTCAATCCAATCCTACCGCCAGTTTAACTAGGGTTCGCATTTCCTAACCATTACACAAAGGGGTTCCAACACTCAGTTGGGGTTCAAGAAAACCCAGCTACTCCTAGCAACAGGTCCATCTCGAGTGATCCCTCGTACTCAACTCCGAAGAGTCTTCACGCTCCGATACTGGTGTCCAAACAACCAGTAACCACACTCTGAGGATTTCATCCTCACGTAACTCTACGACTCCTAGCCGCTGGCTTCACACAAATATCGATCCTAGTCGGGATCTACTTCCTCGAAATACGTGGTGTCCTATGCCAAACAAACCCTAACTGGAATTCAATTCCACTGAATCCTCCTACTCTTAACCTAACTATCAGGTTATTGACGGGTTGTTACCACTATAGAGACATCACATCCTCGACATGTGCATCACTCTGAGAGCAAAACCTGCTTTGATATCAAGTGTCAGGACCCATCCCAATCCCCCCGGGATTAATGCGAGACGCGCCTGATCCCATCTGACACGGAGTGTCAGACAAGGGAAATTCTGACTTTAGCTAGCTCGGGGCTTCAGAGTACGCCAGGATCCGGAGGAGAAGTGTGATGTCTTGGTCTCCGCTAAACCTCGCATCCGCGATCAACCTGAAGGGCAGTCAAAACATTTAAAAACTGTGAGTGGACAAAATAAATAATTTAATAAAAACATTTTCACAAAAGACATTTATACCCTTCACTAAAAAGCATGCATGCATTCGAAAATCAGTTATCAAACCATTAGGGCCTTAGTCCAAAAATCGTAAATGAAACCAACCATACAGGCCACTGTCCAAATCCATATGGGACTCAGCCCAAAACCAGTACATATACCATATATCATATACATAAATCATACTACTAATCCTGTCACGGTTTCTAAAGCTATGCGCGTGCTACCCGGGGTCTCAAATCCCAAGTCTCCCCAGGGTCGACCCATGTCAATGTCCGTAGATCAATAACCCTCCCTGGGGGTTATAATTCATAAGCCTTTCTGAGAGTAAGGTACCCAACGGGGGCGACTCCACTCAATTAGTGCTCTGTGACTACTCCGGGGTCCACCCAGGCCAACGACCCTCCCCGGAGGAGACAATCCATAAATAAAGGACGGTATATGAAAATATATATGAAATCAATTATAAAACCTTTCACAGGGTTCATTCCCGGTTCCTATAAACCGTCATGAACCAGAAAATTCATTTAGGATCCCCGACCCGAAATCATAAACGTAAACCAACTGGGCCTCAAGCCCGAACTCATGACTCAACTAGGCATCGTGCCCAATATCTCAGGGTCAGTCACGATTCCAATCGTAGTGATACGTGCAACCATCCGTCCAATACCGCTCCCAATCCTGGCATGTCGCCGTGAACGAATCAACCGACGCAACCACCTCTAGATCTTGGTGCACCAATCACCGATCGATATCCTGAATCGTCAGCACCCCGAAGTCGAACCTCCAGTGGCTGCTCCAAAATGGTTCGTGCATCGTGATCTCTCCGGAAGGAAGACATCCCAGTCCGGAGGCGAGCGTTGTATCGTCCGTCACTGTGCACATAGCACTCGTCGCGACCACGACTCAGACCCGTAGGTCATCAATAGGGTCATAAGCCCGAGACAAAACCAAATGGGTCTCATGCCCGAGTTTTACCTTTTCAAATCCAAAATCATTTCATTTAAACCAATATAGAAGTACAAACCCGTATAGGCACCGTATAAGGCCGAAACCTCGAAATACGTGTCAATACGTAACCACACACAAATGCACTCATGGCATCACAAAACATGTATTAAAACATATATAAAACATTTATGCATGCATCAAGTTAGAAAGCAAGGTCCACTCACAGACCGTCGAACTGCCGCCTCGATATGCGTGCCATACGGCTCTTCCTGGCCAATCACCGTCACCGGGACTCCCAAACTTGTCCACATCACTTTAAAGGGTTACTAACTACCTTATTAGCCTCTCACTAAAGCTCCGTAATTTTTCCGAATTTTTAAGTATTTTTAAACTCGGTCCTAAACCTTCGGACGTCCCGAACAATATCGAGACGGTGTCTGATCGACACGAACTCAGTCCCAAAATGTTCGTTACATTGAATAGATTAATTCACATGTTAGATGTTTCCCCAAAATTCCCCTCATGCACCCCCACACGTGGTCTGAATCCTCCTGCGCGTGAAACCCACGCACCAAACAGTGTCACCCCCTACCTCTAGCGAACCGGGTCTGAACTGGTTCACTAGTTCTCGACCGGATCGGACCAGCGAGACCGGTCCAGGGTTCCAACTCTCATATTTTCGATCCATTCTTGTCCATTTTTATTCCTAAATGTTCCTAACAACAAACCTAATCGATCCAGCCATTAAAAACACCGGAAAACCAAATGAACCCATACTTTCCATGATCAAACCGTAAGCTCGATCTTCAAGCTCGGTTTTCATTCCTTCCAGGCGTCTATTCCCTTCGAAAATGATTCCAAACGAGTCGTCCTTTTCCTTAGGTCAATAGAATCAAAAGGGGCTCAAAACAACAACCAAAACCTGATTTCCAAACATTGAAATTTCACGGGTTCACGGGTCAAACTTACCTCCTCCATGGACCACCGTTTCCCGTCGTATTTTAGCCCCTTAGACCACTCCCTCACTCACGGTCTCTCACAGAACACAAGATGGTCATTGGTGGTGAGGTGGTTCATGTGTGTGTTTGTTTGCTCAAAGGAAAAATGGAGAATGGGGGGGTTCGGGTTTTGGAATGGAACAGAGAGGATGACTAATGATCAGGTGAGAGAGAAGAAGATATAGACGGCAGAGATGAGAGATTAGATGAGATGAAGGGCTAGGATGGGAGGTGGGTGAAATTAAATTATAAAATAATTTATGATAATAATATTTAATTAGTTAGATCCATTTTTAGGGATAATGACCAATGGGATGAGTGACACTTGTCACTCATCCTTGGGTCCCACTTAAATATCTGCCCAATCAGATATCGCCACATCATCCTCGTCTCGTAATGCGTGCATAGTGTAATCGAATTTCTGTGAACCATAACTTTCCCGTCTGACTTCCGATTTCGGTGTGCCGCCTGTCTACGGATTCGTATCGACTCATCTACGTAACGGTCCTCGGCCATCGGACCTTCCGGGTTAAAAGTCAACATTTTGCGTCGTTTGTGCGATTTCGCTCAACTAATCGCCGATTAACCTCACTAATCCTTAATTAATCACTAATCTAATCCCGGAATTCGGGACGGATCGTTACATCCTCCTCTTTGGTGCCTCTGTTTTCTGTCTTCTGTTTCTCCTTAGGATGGAGAATGGTGGCGTTAAAGGGGTTCTAGTCTGCCGTTTTGGTAGCCCATCTCGCCGCACTGTTCTAGGACTCATTTCGTGTGGTCCTATCAGTGTGATTTGAGGTGGTAACCCAGATTTGTTGGTGGTTCGAGTGAGCTGTTGTCTCTAACTCTCTTTGCAGGTTGGTTGGCTATAGCTCCCTTCTCATGGTGGTGTTGGCGGCTTCATTGCTCTGAGATAGGCCCTTTTTGTGATGGTCGTGGTGCGAGTGGCTTGCAGCGGTTACGGCTTAGCCTTTGGCGATAGGAGTGTTGCGGCCCTTCTCCTTCTGATGCGACGTGCGAGGTGGGCTATGGATTTTCAGGTGCCCTTTCTAGCCTTCTCTCTTCTGGTTTGCAGGTGTAGCTGCCTTGAACTGCGGCAGCGACGGCTGCTGCAATAACGGCCACGACGGTGGCACCGGCGGTGGCTGTTCCTATAATGACGACATGGGTTTGCTTTTCGAGGATTGATGTCTCTTAAGGCGAGTATGAGATTCGGGTCGATTTGCCTTCAACGGGTCTGGTGTTCTTGGACCAGTTTGTTTGGTCCCACCTTATGGGCTGGACCAGGGTACTTATTCAATCTAGGTTTTCTGGATTGGGTTGCTTAGCCTAGTTTTGGCTGGGCTTTGTGTTTAGTTACGTGTTTTGGTCTTTTGGCCCAAGCTTGTTAATTATGTTTAGATTAGGGTTTCTCTTATCTAGTGTTACCATGTTGTGCCATGGGTTTTGTTTTATGAGTTTAATTAGAGGGTTTTCTAGATTTTTGCTAGAGAATGTCCTTATAAATTTGTAATATTTTTATTTTTTGAATGATATTTTTTACCTATATAAAAAATTAACATTACTGTTTCGACATTGAACTTGTGCATGTCTAATTGTTGACAAGCCTTTTTTTCTGCTGACAATCCAGTTGCATTTGGCACGTACACACAAAAACATATTCGCTTTTGAAATACGAACTGCGAGTAGTGCAGCTATACTTGTTTTCTACGACCTTCTTTTCATGATTCTTCCATTTGTGGCCGTTGAGATCAAAGACAAACTAAATTTAAATCACACATGCTTTAATACTTAAACGGTCAATTTTCTCAGTCTTCTCTTGTGATTCACATGTTGAAATGCAGCAACTTAAAGCAAATTACAGGTTATGATGTTACACGAGAGACGTATCACATATGAAAGTGAGACATTTGTCTAAGAATAGAAAATAGGAGGGATATGTTGGTTTGAAAATCTGAAAATGGAGGACGTGTAAAAATAAATTCTAGTTCAATCATAACATGGAATTTAAGTAAATTAAAATAAGTCACATCAAATCAAATCGAAGGTGTTATAAAATAGGGAAGTGATTTTAGATTTTAGGTTTCAGGGAAAAAAAAAGATTTTAGATTTTAGGTTCTCTCCTCCGTTTATTAGTTTATTTATATATGTTGATGTTATTTTAATTTATTGGATTTCACTATTAGAAAAAATAGGAAAGTCCATGAGAATGAAATAGGAGCGTGAAAAATTATTTTTATTAAAATAAAAATTCCTAATTTATAAATTTTTAAGTGCATATAACACATACTAAACATATTATTGACGAAGACAATAGAAAAACGATTGAAAAAGCTTTGCATGACTTCGTGAACATAGAAATCGTTCATCTTCTTGTCCTATGTTGATGAGCAGGATAACTTTTAGGGAGTTATTTTATACTAAATTTTAGTTTATTACTTAACACCGAACATAACGCACAATCTCTACTTTATATTTAAAATATGAAATTGTGTTACTTTGTACCCAGAAGAGTCATTATGTTATTTATAAATCTTGACATCATTACTAACACCGTTTCCTAGAGGGCAACTAGCTACGTCAAAATCTCACTCAATCCATCTTCATCTTCAATCTCCGCCTTCTTCATCTTCGCTGAGTCGTTCTCACAATCACTCTAATTTCGACTCTCTTGCTTCAATGGCCTCCACAAACTCAATTCTGACAGACCCATTCTCGTTCAGAACCCCAACACCAACCTTCTCAAGGCTATCAAGCTCAACTTTTCTCTATGCAACACCATATTCTCCGCTTCCAACCCCTCCGAGCATCTAAAATAGGGTACGTGTTCAAATTTCACCGCTGTTGTGAGGTTCGGTTTAGCGGTTTCACATATTTTTAAATCATATATATATAATATACTGGTAGTTAAAATGTATTTTAAGTATATATATAAAAGTTATATATTGTAGTGCTTTAATGTATGCTTGAATCATTTCATTGAACTTTTCCCAAAACTCATAGAAAGGCTCATCCTAGACTTGACATGGGTCCATGATTTGTGCCTTGAGCTTATTGGTTTTGAACACGGAGTAATATTGAATAAGGAGTTTGGAAGATAAGTCCTTCCAGGAAGTAATGGATCCTAACCCCAAGGAATGGAGCCATGCCTCAGTCATGGCATTGATTCTTAACAGACTTCCACTCCTCCCTGCATTTTTTGAGTTAATCCTCTCTCACGTTACCTCTTTAGTTGTTCTTGATGGTAGGTACCTCATTTATCACCAAAAACAATCGACGAAGATATTGGCTTTTAAGAAGAACATGAAAAGTACAGGGTTCGGGATTTTTCTTTAAGAAATGTAGGAGACGAAGATTTGACTCCTAATAGGAATAAAAATTATCTCAAAAAATGCAGGAAGGGTTAACTCGAAAAATGCAGGGAAGATTATCTCGAAACAAATTAAGTTGAATCCTCCAACATCTCATTCATTATCTTAACCACCCTTATGATGACTCCTCCAACATCATTCATTATCATGTCCTCCCATATGGTGACTCATCTTTATGTGCATGTCAATCGAGAGCTCAGTGAGTCAAATCGTCAAATCTAAATCCTTCTAGTGGTAATTGTGTCTGCATATGTGTATATGTTAAGATATAGATTAATACTCATTCAAAAAAAGTAATCAGGATTAACAAAAGTATTAACCAATTACAAGGAGGTACCTGCATTTTTCGAGTTAATCCTCCCTCACGTTGCTTCTTTAGTTATTCTTGTTGGTAGGTGCCCCCCTTTATCACCAAAAATAATCGATGAAGATATTGGTTTTGCAGGAAGAACATTGAAAGTACTTGGTTTGAGATTTTTCTTCAAGAAATAATGTAAAAGACGACGATGTGACTCCTAATACGAATAAGAAATATCTTAAATTTTTTAAAATTTTTTTGACTTTTTTTTAAATTCAAATAAAACAAGTTAATAGTTAACTCTCAGTTAATTCAATGACATATGACATTTTTAAGAGAGACATAAAAGAGGGACATCGAAATGGGACAACAAATCTGCTCCCTCCCGCTTGTGCGTCCAAGTTAATTATTCTTCTCAGTCTCCAAGCCAAGTTGGGATTGCAACTAGTGGTTGGCTAACTCAGCACCATTTGCCATTTGGTGTTATCTGATGGGAAAGAAGATTTGGGTGCTTTTCCAAGGTTAGAAAATAGTGTCAACCTCCGCCCTCATCATCATCATCTCTCTCTATTTTATGTGCTGCTTCCTTTCAATATTTCACTTACATTGCACTCAAACCACAAATTAATCCCCCACTCGCTCGCTCTCTGTCTCTCTCTCTCTCTCTCAATGACTGAATCTCACTCGAGACGATGAAGATACCCACAAGTTTGAAGTCGCAGTTCAGTTGAATTTTTTGAAAAGTAAATAACATTACAAACGTTTATTCTTATTTTCGGTAAATAATTTTAATATCTGTATTAAAAAGTTCATAAAAAAATTAAGAATACAGTCCATTAAAAAAGGGCATGTCAAATCGCTATTTCTGTTTTGGAGCCTTCGACTTTGCTTAAGGCAGGCATTATTGATCAACTTTCACTCAATGGATATATTGTACAAATATGAAGATCAAAGGCTTGATTTGATTTGAGAAGTTAATAAGTAGCCGACGTGAGAAAGTTTTGGAAAAATGACTGCATATATGTATGTAAAATATACATATATTTATTATTTTCATTTTTAAAATAAAGAGTAGTCCGTAATTAATAGTAAAGAAAATATTTAGATAAAAAAAAAGTAAAGAAAATAAGTGTATTTTTTATTTGATCCGTCAATCCGTTATGTTTAATTTTAGAATGACTTCAATTCTAAACTATGACAAGAAAGAATGAATAAGCCAAGCACTGTAGTTCTGACCAAACAATATCCGCAGATTTTTCAGCTAATTTTTTTAAATAAGGGAATTTTTTTAAGGGAAGTTTACGTTTGTGAGATAGAATATTGGAAAAGATTAGTTTAGCAATTCATCAATACGATATTAGGAAAATTAATGCAGCGACCCACCTTCACAACTGCCACTAAATTTTTATTTTTTTTTAAATAAGTACGGAAATGCATTAGATAATCGAACAAATCATACAACTCTTTGGTGATGCATAAAATGTGGCATCATTAAAAACTTTCTATCCGGTCGAAGGAAAAAAAAAAGTATTACACACACCATAATTATTACACAATCAAAGAGCCTTCTACTAAGATATCTACAATAATGTCATGGGTGTTCCTCAAACCAAGTTACACATGGGTCTAAACCTATACCCACACTAGCAAGTCGATTGGCCGTCCGATTATCGTCTCTTGGAGTGAATTGAATTTGATCCCTCCAAAGTCCTTTGAAAATTCACGCACATCATTCACTATCGAACCCACAATCAAGAGGTCCTCACAATCTTGTGAAAGGGCCGTCATTGTAACTGCACAATCACCTTCCAGCACCACTTGAGTCATCCCATGTTCCCGCAACAGTAGAATCCTCGTATGGGCTGCTTTTGCTTTTGCCTGCAGTGTCAAACCGAGGTCATGGAGCTTGCCATCCATAGTTGAGACGAAACAGTCGTCCCAATTACACACCACCATGCCGAATCCTCCCTTACTTTCTGTTTCAAGAAACGCTCCGTCGAAGATACTTCAACCACCCCTGGGTTGGCCGCTTCCAAATTGGTTTGTTTTTTCCAATTACCCCATTTGGTTTGTGATGGTGGACTTGGATAGAGTAGGGCCATGATTCGACACTTCTAGCTATCTCAAAAATAGGGAGGTGAGTCCCCTCCATATCATGTTGTTGTGTTCCTACCATATAGCCCAAAGTATCATAAAGAACATATTGAGCTGGGATTTATTCAACTTACCAGATATATACTCGATCCATCTGGCCATAGACGGTTCCAAGGATACGAAGGATAAAATGCCTAACGAACTAGTTAACAACATTCATCTAGCGGAAGGACAATCCCTGAGAAGATGTATGTCTGATTCCGCATCAACACCATATAACACACATACCAGGTCCACTTGGACTCTCCTTCTTTGTAAATTAAGCTTTGTAGGTGGTAACTGTTTACCTGCTCGCCAAATAAACACCTTCACTTTATTTGGAATATAGGCTCCCTAAATCTTCTTCCATAAAAACTAGTTTGCTCATCCCTCCTTGGAGTTTCCAACTTCATTATTAATTCCGCAATATTTGAACTTGTGTTTTAAACACTAAATTACGTATGAGTGACTACATTTACTTAAATTTCATGAGTGAAGCTTGCATATGCTCTATAAATAAAAATTGGGCAAATTACATTTTAGTAATTGTATTTTATATCAAATTTCAGAGTTATGCTAAAATTTTCAAATATTGTATTTAAATATCTTGAACTTATTAAAATGTTTCAACATTGGCCCACCAACAAATTTTTTGGCAGAATTTTCGTTCATTAATAACATGACGCTTTAAGGGCTCACCAAAAGCAAATTTCAAGGTGACTTTAAGCAAAAATGCTTAATTAACCATTTACTATTACTCGGGCAAATTTTTTAGTGCGAGATATTGAACAAGAGATAACTACGGCTAAGTAACTTTACCTACAATCATCTTGATATTCATTTTTTTAGTGGATCTCATGTGCACCACTTCATTAGCTAACCAAAATTTTGTCGAAAAATGTGTTAGTACAACAAGGATGAAACATTTTAGAAAATTCAAGGTACTTAAATACAAAATTTGAGAAATTAAATATAACTTTGAAATTATATGTAAACACAATGACAGGACCCGTCCTAGTCCCCCCCGGAGGACTACAGTGGGACGTGTCCTGTTCTCGTCTGACAATCATACTGAAAATACTGAAAATACCATTTATGGGTTTAAATATAAACATACAAAATACACTACCATATTGTCAGACAATGGATAAGTATCTATTATACATGATCGAGCATATATATATATATATATCTCATTACAATACAAGTACTAAAACCTACCTCGTAGGGTGTCAAGTACACAACAGTACTGTCTAAACCTCAGCCTCGGTATCCGCCCATGTCTCTGTATCACGGCCTGGAGGGTCAATAAAACAGTTAAAATGTGAGTTGACCAAAAATAAGTAATTTCTAAACTCATTTTTCAAAATTAACAGTTTAACCTTCCGTTTTACAAACATGCATGCATTTAAGATAAATCGTATAAAAGCAGTTCAAATTATAGATACATATACATACATTTGGACACAAACACATCAGTGAAACACAATATACCCCATCCTCAGACATCCACGATGTCTATAACCAAAACCAATCACGATTTCCAATGCTACGCTTACAACTCGGGGTCTCGTATCTGAGTACTTCCCCAGGATCCAACTCAACGACGTCCGGGGTGATATCAACATGGGGTGCCTACCCCAGATCTACCCCGTTCGGGACAATATCATAATCTCGCACTCCTGAGCCTGAGTCTCTCCTCGGAGTCACTCATCACAGGCAGTGTATCGTGATTACTCCAAGAGCCTCGACGTCTAGAGGAGACTAACCAACTCACCCAGGATGATATATGTGGAACCGTAACCAAATGCGGTGAAAAATCATATTAAAATCATTTATGTCTCAAATCAGATTAAACACAATTCAATTGGGCATATGCCCGAGACATAATTCTCACAAATTCGTTCCACAAAAACCAACCGAAAATCGTGTCCAGAACTTGTTTATAAATCCAGATTTATCGTTATTAAAATCCAGTTGAAATGCATTCTTTCCTTTCCATTTCCCGTTGACTCTAAATCTAAGTCAAATCATTATTCCATCGGGTCTCAAGCCCAAAACCTCATTTTCACGAGAATCCATAAAGCATTTCATAAATTGATGATTACAAACCACATCATCATTGAATAGCAATATCAAAACATTTCAACTTAAATTATGTAATAAAGCATTCAAAACATTTATGCATGCATTCAGTTATAAAACAAACAGTCCACTCACACTCAGTCCACGCTGCGTGCGAAACCTCAGCGTTATATCTAACACCGAGCTAGTCCAAAGTCTTAGGGCCTGTCCAAATCATGTCTAAGGGTCATTAATATTCTATACAAGTTCATACACTAAACCCTCACAAAGCCCGATACTGGAAACGTGTCCTGAACACGTTTCTCGAGGCTAGAAATCCCTAAATGACCAACCATACGGTTTCCGATCGATCTGAAGCCACCACCATTGGATTCAGAACGTCGAGACCTTTCAAACATGACCGGATTCACCTCGAAATTAGGTCCCACACGCTAGTCAACGCTGGTCAACGGCGGTCAATACCAGTCAATGGCGATCAACGCTGGTCAACTGCTGACGTCAGCCTGACAAGTCTGACACCTGTTAGGTCTGACACTTACCACGTGTCACTCTCTGATTGGTCCACGTGTCCCTCACACCTCTGACACACTACCATGTGGCACCACCTTATTAGTCCACGTGTTCTAATAGTACTAACTAGACCTGCCACGTCAGATGCCACGTAGGCCTGACAGGTCTTGACAAGATGCCACGTGGTACCACCCGATTTGTCACGTCGTCTGACAATCTAACATGTCTGCTGCTGACTGTGTTTGACAGCTAGCCATATGGCATCATCTGATTTGCCACGTGGACTGGCAACTCTTACAGATGATGACGTGGACTACCATGTCAACTGCCACGTAGGCCTAACAAGCCCTGACAAGTTGCCACATGGTACCACCCGATTGGTCTACGTGGTTTGACAATCTGACACATCAGCTGCTGACTGTGTCTGACAGCTAGCCACGTGGCGTCATATGATTTGCCACATGGACTGACAGCTCTGACAGATGATGACGTGGACTGCCACTTCATCATCGTCAACCTCCAACTAGGTTCACCCAGTTCTCTATAACGGGTCGATTTGACCCGTGACCCGACCCAATCGTATCTCACTCATTCCTCAACCATTTTTTACCATTTTTATTCCTATCTACTCGCAATGATCCCAAGAAGGGATCTATGGACTTAAAATCATCTAAAAAGGTCTAGAAAGTACTTGTGGAGCCTAATGGTTTTTCGGGCAACTTCCAACTCAATTTCTGGGCAGTTCCAGCCACCCCTGTAACGACCCGTCCCAAATTCCTAGATTAGATTAGTGACTAATAAAATTAGTGAGGCTGATCCGTGATTAGTTTAGCGAAATCGGACGAACGATGCAAAATGACCGTATTGGCCCTTAGCGTGGGCAAAACGTTGACCTTTCATTCGGGCAGTCAAATGGACTTTGACCGATGACCGTGACGTAGTTCGTGATGTCATGAGTTCATAGACAAGTGGCACGTTCAATTCCGACATTCGAGGAAGAAGTTATGACGTTCGGAAGTTTAGGGGCATTTTGGTAATTTTGGTTAAAGGGGTCAACTGTTGACTTTTTTACCGGGAGGTCCGATGGCCGAGGGTCGAAGACCGTTACGTAGATGACAATGATACGAATCCGTAGACAGGCGGCACGTCGAATTCGAACGTTCGACGGCGAAGTTACGGTTCACGGATGTTCCAGGTTACTATTCATGGCGACACGTTTTACGAGACGAAAAGTGCAGTTTTGTCTCTAGTGGGCCCAGATATTTGTCCTGATGCCCAATGGATGAGTGACAAGTGTCACCCATCCAATGGAACCAATTTCATTCATGCATCAAACCCTTCCCCGTTCATCCATTTCTCCCATTTTTCCCAAACCAACCCGATCACCATTTCTCACCCAAATACCAAACCCTTGACCTATGAGCTTAGCTGAGAGGACAGAGAGATGAAGAGGACCGGCTGGATGTGGTGGCTGGCCCAGGCAGCACCGCCGTGCACGGCGGGGGGAGAAAAACCGATCGAGGTATCGGTTTAACCATTTTTCGATCCAATTTCCATTTTGTGTGTTATGGGTCGATTTGGATGTTGGTTTTGAAGTAATTAGGTTGTTAGGAGGTCAATAGGGAGGTTTTGAAAGGTTTTGGACGTTGAGGAACCCTGGGGTGAGGTTTTGGATTTTTGAACCGTGAGGTCCATTTTGGGTTCACGGGTTCTAAGCGGTTTTAAGGGTTTTGTTTAATTGGGTTAGATAGGAAATGAGAAAATAGGAATTTAGGGATTAAAATGGAAGAAAACGAATGAGAAATGAGGATTTTAGGACCCTGACCACACCGGTCCAGTTGTAGGAACGGATCGGACCGGCCGATTCAGACCAGCCGTCGAGAGGTTGAAGACGGTACTGTAGCTGGCGCGTGAGGCCCACGTGCAGCCACTTCAGGCTGCGCATGCGGGCGTGTGGGAGAGATTATGGGGATGGTTCCAACATGTCAAATCATCTATTCGATGTAACGAACATTTTGGGACTGGTTTCGCGTCAATCGGACATCGTTTCGATAGTTTTCGGGGTGTCGGAAGGTTTAGGTTCAGTTTTAAAAATAGTTAAAAATACGGGAATATTATGGGGCTTTAGTGAGAGGTTAATTAAGTAGTTAGTAACCTTCTATTACAATTTGGACAGGTTTGGGAGTCCCGGTGATGGTGATCGGCTCGGGAGAGCCTATGGCACGCAAATCAAGGCGGCAGCTCGGACGGTCTGTGAGTGGACCTTGTTTTCTAAATTGGTGCATGCATAAATGTTTATTATATGTTTTATTGCATTTTTGATGATGCCATGGGTGCATTTGTATGTGGTTACGTATAAGCACGTATTTCGAGGTTTCGGTCTTATACGGTGCTTATACGGGTCTGTATTTCTTTATTGATTTAAATGATTTTGTTTTGGATTTCTAAAAGAATAAACTCGGGTATAAGACCCATTTGGTTTGGTCTAGGGCATATGACACTATTTATGACATTCGGGTCTAAATCTTGGTCGCGACGGGTGCTATATGCACGGCGATCGACGATACGACGCTCGCCTCCGGATTGGGATGTGTTCCTTCCGGAAAGGTCACGACGCATGATTCGTGGTCGAGCAGCCTGGGGAGGCTCGACTTCGGAGTGCTGACGGTTCAGGATAGCGATCGGTGATGAGTGCACCATGATCTTGTGGTGGTCGCGTCGGTTGATTCGTTCACGGCGACATATCAGGATTGAGAGCAGTCCTGGATGGATGGTTGCATGCATCACTATGATCGGAGTCGTGACTAACCCTTAGATATCGGGCACGGTGCCCAGTTGAGTCATATGTTCGGGCACGAGACCCAGTTGTTTTACACTGATGATTTCGGGTCAGGGACCCTAGATGGATTTCCAAGTTCATGACGGTTTATGGGAACTAGCATGAACTCTGGAAAGGTCATTGTGGTCATGACGGTTTATGGGAACCGGCATGAACCTTTTTCAGGTCATTCTAGTTCATGACGGTTTATGGGAACCCGCATGAACCCTTGTTATGGATGTTATGGATCATGACGGTTCAAGGGAACCGGGCATGAATGTTTATGTTATGTATATATATGTATTCATATACCTTCCTTTACTTCTATTATCTCCTCCGGGGAGGGTCGTTGGCATGGGTGCACCCCGGAATAGTCACGGAGCACCGACTGAGTGGAGTCACCCCCCAGTTGGGTTCCTTACTCTCAGGAAGGCGATGATTACTATTACCTCGGGTAGGGTCAGTGGTCTGCGGACATTGATCTTGACTTTGAGAAGACTCGGATTGAGACCTCGGTAGCACGCGCATAGCTTTGGAAACCGTGACAGGATTGGTTGTGTGAATTATATGTATATATGATGTATACTATATGAGATATATGATATGATGTATGATGTGCGTTTACACAGGTTTTGGGCAGTGGCCCGTATGGTTAATTTCTTATGATTTGGGCTGAGTCCCTTATGGATTTGGGCAGTGGCCCGTGTACTTGATTTCATTATGGTTTTTCTGGATAAATGGTTTTCGAATGCATGCATGCTTTTTAGTGAAGGGTACAAATGGCTTTCTTATAAACTGTTTTTATAAACTCTTGTTTTGTCCACTCACAGCTTTTAATGTTTTGACTGCCCTTCAGGTTGACATCGGATGTGGACTGTAGCAGAGACCGAGATATCACATACCTCCTCCGGATCCTGGCGTACTCTGATAGCCCCGGAGGGCAAAGGTCGGAAATATCCGTTGTCTGACACTTCGTGTCAAACTGGAGCAGGATCATCCCGCACTAATCCCGAGGGGATTGGGATGGGTCCTGTCAACGTGGTATTAGAGCATAGGATTGCTTATCAGGGCATGGTTGTCTCTATTCGAGCAACCATGGAGCTCTTGGAATGTATGCAGGTCGAAGATGTGATATCTCAAGTGGCTACAGTTCGTTATCAACCTGATAGTTGGGGTGCCGATACGATAGTTAGCAGGATTGAATCGTGGAATGGCGTGGTTCGGCACTAGATGCCGGGGTTGCCATAGTTCTGTCGTGGATGACAGTGTGGGAACCTATGAAGGGATTATCGTAATAGTATGTTAGCGTTTGGATCGTGAGACGATTAGTGGGATCGCCTTTCATGATGTCGTGGGATCATTTTTCCGGTAGGATTGGATTGACGTCTTTACGATGTCAGGACCGCGGAGTCGGTCCGATTGTTGATTTTACTACTTTTCACAGTTGGGTTCAGGGGAACCCTAGGCGTGGTCGTGGAATCCTAAGGTAGGATGTGTATGGTTCGGAAATGTGAGTTGACGAGTGGTTTGACTTGGACGACTATTCGGATTTGGATTCGTTAGTCGGTCTAGTCATGTCATCTTGTGTTGGGACTGCACTTCGCAGTTGGGGTTGAACTTATCGGTTAGACCGAGTTGGTTATCGTTCTACTTCAGCTGTGATGGACTGTTGGTGCAACTAAGGTCGTGGATGACTTGGTAGACGACATTGGTTTAGTCGAGTTACGACAGGTTAGAGTTTGATTTGGACAAGTTATCAGGGTTGGTACTTGTCGATGGAATCCCGGAGTTGGGATACAGAGTAGTTGTATGGTCGATTGATTTCGTTGGATGCGGAGTTTCGATAGTGATAGTGCTGGTACTAGTGCTGGTGCTGGTGCTGGTGATTGTGATGACGGTGAGTCGCGAATCGGGATGTGACTCCGTCGTAATGGGCATATGTTCGGTATCTGTGGTTCATGAGTGGATCTCAGATAGAGTTAAATTGGTTAGGGGACACGTGGTTGATGTCCAGGTATGTTGTTTCCAATCTTGTTGGAACTTCGGAATCGCGAGAGGTTGAGATTGAAGTGACGAGAGGAATGCAGGTTTTCCGCATTGGTATTGGGTATTTCGAAGTCATTTTGGGTGACTTCTCAGTTTCTACCGTGGTAGATGATGGTAGATGACGGTAGAGGATGGTTGCGTCACCAGTACGCTGATCGTGTATTGGTTGGTGAACCCGGGATTTGTTTTGGGTCATCAAGAGGAATCGAGTATATCGAAGTTAGGTGACTGAGATTTCTCATTTCCTGCTTGGTGGCAGACGTTGTTGGTTTTCGTGACGTGGTGAATGCAGCGAGTTTGGTTGTATTCACATATGATGAGTTTTGATGTCATAGTCTTGTATCATCTTTGATTTTCCTCGATGGAATGACAAGGATCGATACGAGGTAATCAATGAGAACCCACAGTCTCGGCGTGTCTCGTCGTTGACTAATCTATTTAGATGTGGGAAATGGTCTAGGACTTTGGGCGTTGTGACGATTCTCGATCGTGACGTCTATGGTCGGTTGACGTAGTGATGGATCTGGATCGTGATTTTGATGATCCAGATAGGTGGAGAATTTATCACTCTTACTTGAGTGTTGAGTTGAGGATATTGGGACTGGACTTCTTTTCGAAGTGAATCCCGTATGGTATATTACACGGGTGAGTAGTTTTCCGACGTGGTCGGATATGGTCAACCTAGATGTGTTGATGTTGGGATTGGCTTCCCTATGAAGTCAATCAAATGTAATGTGTAATCATTTGAACAGGTATCCGATAGGTTCGGATATGGTGCGTCTTGGTAGACGTGAACGATATTTCGGGTTTTGGAATCAGATTTCTGGATGACGATTCAGGATTTGATTTTGGAACTTGAAAGAGGATTTCTGGATTTGGGTTTTGGAATCGGATTCTGGGTGACGATTTAGGATTTGATTCTGGAGCTTGACAGTGGATTTTCTTTTATGGATTTGGGTTCGGAATGGTTATTCCAATTGCTAGCTTACAGAATGATGATTTCGAATTAAAATTTGGAAATGGTTATGGATATGATTTCTGGGTTTGAATTCGGGATTTCTTATGAAATTGCGGATTCGGATTCGGAATTGGAAATAGATGTTTGGGTTGGAGTTTCGATTTGTCTAATGCTGGATTGGACAAGTGAACTCCATAATTGAAACGTGATTGCCTACAACCTAAGTCGTCGTTGTTGTGGTTGTAAGCTGATTGATGGATAGATGTACGTACCTTATACGTTGTTTGAGGTACGATATTGGGCAGACTTGTCGTGTCTGGTGACGGTATATAGGTTATACCAGTGGTACGTTGGTGAGCGTGTTGGTAGTCGGCTTAGTCTCGATACCATTGGATTAGTCGTGTGCGTGAACTGGACATTGGATATTGTGCATTAGTTCATAGTGATTCTGGTGGGTCTAGTTACACACAGATTGAGTGAAATGCTTTGTGGGTAAGTGTTTACCCATGGTTGAGTGAGTTGGTGGTTAGTGTAACCACGAGTGAGTATAGTGACAGTTTTCGATTGACGATTGTCAAGTGGTGATAGTTTGTAGGAGGTGTCAGCGTGGATCGTGGTGTGAGGTCTGATGACTCCCAGTGGGAGTAGACGTCAGGATAGTTAGTGTTTCGAGAGCGAAACTAAATTAAGGAGGGAAAAACGGTTGGACTTAGGTCGGTTGGAATTTTAAGGACGAAATTATATAAGGAGGGAAGGTTGTAACGACCCGTCCCAAATTCCTAGAGTAGATTAGTGACTAATCACGATTAGTAAGGCTAATCCGTGATTAGTTTAGCGAAATCGGACGAATGATGCAAAATGACCGTTTTGCCCCTAGACGTGGGAAAACGTTGACTTTTCATTCAGGCGGTCAAATGGACTTTGACCGATGACCGTGACGTAGTTTGTGACGTCATGAGTTCATAGACAGGTGGCACGTTCAATTCCGACGTTCGAGGAAGAAGTTATGACGTTCGAGGAAGAAGTTATGACGTTCGGAAGTTTAGGGGCATTTTGGTAATTTTGGTTAAAAGGGGTCAACTATTGACTTTTTTACCGGGAGGTCCGATGGCCGAGGGCCGAAGACCGTTACTTGGATGACGACGATACGAATCCGTAAACAGGCGGCACGTCGAATTCGGACGTTCGACGGTGAAGTTACGGTTCACGGAAGTTCCAGGTTACTATTCATAGCGACACGTTTTACGAGACGAAAAGTGCAGTTTTGTCTCTAGTGGGCCCAGATATTTGTCTTGATGGCCAATGGATGAGTGACAAGTGTCACCCATCCAATGGACACCAATTTCATTCATGCATCAAAACCTTCCCCGTTCATCCATTTCTCCCATTTTTCCCAAACCAACCTGATCACCATTTCTCACCCAAATACCAAACCCTTGACCTGTGAGCTTAGCTGGGAGGACAGAGAGATGAAGAGGACCGGATGGACGTGGTGGCTGGCCCAGGCAGGACCGCCGTGCACGGCGGGGGAGAAAAACCGATCGAGGTATCGGTTTAACCATTTTTCGATCCAATTTCCATTTTGTGTGTTATGGGTCGATTTGGATGTTGGTTTTGAAGTAATTAGGTTGTTAGGAGGTCAATAGGGAGGTTTTGAACGGTTTTGGACGTTGAGGATGTCAGGACCCACCCCGGTTTCACCCCGAAACCCGAGGTAAATCCTGCTCCCGTCTGACACCCCGACGCCAAACCCAAAGTCAAATCATGGAAATCACCAAAATAGCACTGTCAGACGCAGGAGAAAGCACTCAATAAAAACTGAAGTTAGAGTTTACAGAGCATAGTACGAATACAAGGAAATAAAAACCGATGACAAATACACGCACGCGGAGGAAAACTTAAGCACTCTGGGACCCTGCCCTTCACTTCTATGCCTCAGACACTACCTCGACGTCAAGACCCCGCGCTATCTCCACAACCTGGAGGGCAGTTAAAACAGAAGGTGTGAGTGGACCAGAGTAAAAGAAAAGTTCGAAAACCATTTATAAGAAAACCGAGTTTTAACCCTCCGTTTTGAAACCACATGCATAACTCAGTTATCAAAACAGTTATAATCAATCACCAGAAAACATCATAAGAAACAGAAACACTATAAAACAGTTATATAAATCATAGCATATGTATCATAAGACCATATCATGAACCATGAACATCAAATCATCATTTTCTGATCAAACCTGCTGGACCTATCCGAGTCTTTAAACTCCCGAGTCTTTAAACTCAATAGGCCTACGGGGGAAATATCAATATATCCGAGTCTTTAAACTCCCGAGTCTTTAAACTCAATCCGGGCCCGTCCCCTGTCAAATATAGTCCGGGTCTTTAAACCCATATCCAGATCCAGCAAATCCAATCCAAAATCATTTGTAAAACCATTGTCCATTTCCATACCCCAAACCCGAATCCGAAATCACTGGTCTGATGCTCTTTCGGCATCCAAAACCGTCATTCCGAACCCAAATCCGGCAATTCACTTTTCAACTTTAAAACCAAATTCCGCTTTCCGAAATCCGATTCTAAAACCAAAAACCTTGATTATCAAAATCATGTTCCAAAATCCATTTATAATCATTAGAAATCATTTATCATTAGAAATCCCAAAACTATAACATTATAATCAGAAATTAACCTTTTATCGTAAAACGTGCCAAATACCGTATTTTCACCAAAAACGTGCAATTATGTAAAATCACATCATAAATCCAACAATCATGAAATCACATATATAAAACAAGTATAGAAAACAGTTATGCATGTTCGAGTTTAAGGAAAGGGTCCACTCACAGTACCGAGCCCTCAATCGCGTCCCGAACGTCCTGCACGTTCCTCGGCTTCCTCGGGAAATCCCGATCCTGTCAACAACCACCAAATTACGTCACTAACACGTCTACGAGTAACCACCTAAATTCCCTCAAAAATCCCCAGGTCCTGAACGTACTTAACCGGGACCCTAAACCTTCACCCTCGCGAAACTACTTCGATTCGACGTCCGATTATCCCGAAACCAATTCCAATGGACTCGTCATAACTCCTGGACCAAAAACCACGTTGACCACTTTCCCCAGAACCGCCGCACGCGCCGCCCAAAGTGGCTGCGCGTGGCCCTCACGCGCCTGCTACAGTACATCGACTACCTTGAGCAAACCCGGTTCGACACAGTGTCTGTAAATCGAACCGGCGAGAACGGTTCTCTGCCGTCCCGTCTCCATTCCTTCCCTTCCTTCACCATCTTCATCGTCCAGACCTATTCTGTCCATCCCCGTCCTCCTTAGACCTCGACACGGCTTCTAAACCGTCGACTGAAGCTCGAAACAAAACCCGATCTCTGCTCTGTTTTCCTTCCCAGCCACCCAGGTCACCTCCCGTCACGGTGGCAACACCAGACGATTTCTAGGACCCTTCTAAACCTAACCCAACTCACCCTAACCATCGATTCACTCCCAAACTTCACGACTTTAGGTTCGAACATCGACGGCAAAACAGAGCACCAGAGTACCCGCCATCGTTTTAACCCCCACCGTGCACCACCCGTCACGGCAGCACAACCAATAGAAGCCCAGACCTCCACTGAGTCCCCTAGACCTCCCTATGAACTTCGATTCGACCTCTAGACTCACGACTCACAAGTCAAAACTCAACGGAAAAACAGGGCAATTTTACAGGAATGAGGAATTACCTGCAACCGTCCACCGCCGTGCTCGCCGCCGTGCTCCCTAGAGTCCACAACGTCGCCTCAACCTCCTCTCGAGGTCAATCGCACCCACACACGGCCACAGCACCACCACAAGCCCTCAGTCTTCTCTGTTTTCTCTGGTTGTCCCTGTCAGGACCCGTCCCAAATATCACCTCGATACCCGGGACGAACCCTGCTCCCGTCTGACTCCCCGACACGACACGCAAGTACAACTCACGCAAAATCACCCAAACTCAGTCAGACGCAGGAGAAACTATATAAAATATCCCGAAGTTATACTTTACAGAGCATAGTACGAAACACAAGGAAATAAAAACCGATAATAAGTACACGCACGCGGAGGAAAATTTAAGCACTCGGAAATCCCGCTCGTCACTTCTATGCCTCAGACACTGCCTCGACGTCAAGACCCCGCGCTATCTCCATAACCTGGAGGTCAATTTAAAACAGAAGATGTGAGTGGACCATGATAAAAGAAAAGCTCTAAAACCATTTATCAGACAACCGAGTTTAACCATCCATTTTGAAATCACATGCATAACCCAGTTATCAAAACATGTAGAAATCGATCATCATAAAGCATCATATGAAACAGAAACACTGTAAAACAGTTATAGAAATCATAGCATATGAATCATAAAACCATACCAGAAACCATGAACATCCAATCATTATTTTTCCGATCAAACCTACTGGACCTATCCGAGTCTTTAAACTCCCGAGTCTTTAAACTCAATCCAGGCCTTAATCATATCCGAGTCTTTAAACTCCCAAGTCTTTAAACTCAATCCGGGCCCGTCCCCCGTCAAATCAGTATCCGGGTCTTTAAACCCAATAACCAGATCCAGCAAATCCAATCCAAAATCACTTGAAAACCATTTATCATTCCACATCCAAACCCGAATCCGGAATCACCGGTCCGATGCCCTTCTGGCGTCCAGAACCGTCATTCCGAACCCAAATCCGGAATCCACTTTTCCACTTGGAAACCAACCCTTTTCCCGAAATCCGTTTCTAAAACCAAAAACCTTGATTATCAAAATCATGTTCCAAAATCCCTTTATAATCATTGAAAACCACTTATCAGTTGAAATCCCAAACCATAGCATCAATTTTAGAAACCAACCATTCCTCGTAAAACGTGCTAAAAACCAATTTCCTCGAAAAACGTGTAATAGTGTAAAACTAACCGAAACATATTCGATAAACATAGAATTATGATTAAAACCACAAAACGATTATAGAAAACAGTTATGCATGCTCGAGTTTAAGGAAAGGGTCCACTCACAGTACCGAGCCCTCAATCGCGTCCCGAACGTCCTGCACGTTCCTCGGCTTCCTCGGGAAATCCCGATCCTATCAACAACAACCAAATTACGTCACTAACACATCCACGAGTAATCACCTAAATTTTCTCAAAAAGCCCCGGGTTCTAAACGTAACGAACCGGAACCCTAAACCGTCACCCTCGCGGAACTAACCTCAAACGACGTCCGAACAACTCGAAACCACTTCTATTAGACTCGTTAGAATTCCTAGACCAAAAACCATGTTGACCACTTTCCCCATCGCCGCCGCACGCGCCCCCACGCGCCGCCCAAAGTGGCTGCGTGTGGTCCTCACGCGCCTGCTACAGTGCATCGGCTATCTTGAGCAAACCCGGTTTAGCACAGTCTTCTGCAACTCGAACCGGCGTCAGCGGTTCACCGCCGTGCCTGCACCATTTTCCTCCCTTTCTTCACCAGTCTCATCGTCCAGGCCTACCCTATCGATTCCCCAACGCCTAAGACCTCGACACTGTCCCTAGCCCGTCGACTGAAGCTCGAAACCAGACAACCCAAAAACCCCTGTTTTCCTTCCCGGCCACCCACGGCTTCCCCCTTCATGGCGGCTACACCAACCTCTTCCTAGGACCCTTTTAAGCCTAACCCGACTCACCTTGACCGTCGATTCTCACCCAAACGTCACGACTAGCCGTTTGAACATCACGACAAAACAGAGCACACAGATACTCCCATCGTGCTAACCTCCGCCGTGTACTCCTCCGTCACGGCTACACACTCAGTCGACTCTTGGGACCTCCATGAGTCTCACTCTAACCTCCAATTCCCTCGACTCTCGCCCTAGATCCACGACTCAGCTTCTAAACCCAAACGACAAAACAGAGCAAAGAAACGGGGGTGAGGATTTACCTGTCCTCATGCCGCCGTCGTGAGCTCAGCCGTGTACCACGGTGTCCAACCAGTCCTCTGCACTCGTCCCAGCCTCCTCTTGACTTGAGTTGAGCCACCTCACGGCACAACCACCGTCTCTGTCTCACCGTCTCTCTGTTTTCCCAGAAAACTCAGCCTCACCAACCACCGTGTCTCCGTGCACAATCTCGGTCCCAAACTCGATCATCAACCTCCTTTCTTCTTCCTTTCACCCTCACAACTCACCAGAACTCATCAACAGCCACAATCAGCCTTCAATTTTTCCTCACCGCCTCACTCTGTTTCTGTTTCCTTCTGCGTACAATCAAGAACACGGGCACGGTTGCACCCCAATTATTTGGGCCGTGCATACACAGGATTCACCCAGAATCCTCTAGTCCCTCAACACGTGTCACCATCCACTCCATGCACTCCCACATGGTCCAATTCCAGCCGTCCGTTTCCCTTCTCTATTGCACAAATCCCAATGTGTAGAAAGACCAAACTGCCCCTCATGTTAACCCATATTTACACTTTTGCCACTAGCTTCCTAGACCCGTAACTCACTCCTCGTAAGTCCGATGAATACGTGCCGCCTGTCATCGAACTCAGGACGACGAGATCTACGCAACCATCCTCGGTCAACGTACCAAAACCCGATCGTCCAAAAAGTCAACGTTTCCCCTTCTTTTAACCAAATTACGGTTATGCCCTCAACCTTCTGAACATCATAACTCCCTCCTCGGATGTCGGAATCAGGCGTGCCACCTACCTACGGATTCATGACGTCCTAAACTACGTCCCGATCACCGGTCAATACCCAATTGACCACCCGAACTAAAATTCAACTTTTTGCCTAACTAGGGGCAAAATCGTCATTCTAAGCTAATGACCTTACCGGTACCGACTAACCACCGATTAGCCTCGCTAATCCCACCTTAATCACTTTACTAATCCCGGCTCTCGGGACGGGTTGTTACAGTCCCCGTGACTCTCACTCACTCACACACAAGCACAACACTTCCAAACCTCCTCCCTGTAACCTTCTCACCTCTCTGATCACTCTCACACCCTCAAACTCACCAGCACTCACGATCACCCTTCAATTTCTCTCACCGCCTCACTCTGTTTCACTCAAGATCGAAGAACACACCCGCACTTGCACGGGTGCACCCCAATTATTTGGGCCGTGCACGCACTGGAACTCACCAGAAGCCACTCCACCTTTAGCACGTGTCACCATCCACTCCATTCTCTCACCAAATGGCTCAATCCCAGCCGTCCATCTGTCCCTTTCTCTGCACAATTTCCAGAGTATAAAAGACCAAACTGCCCCTCCTTTTAACTCAATATTACGGTTTTACCACTACCTTTCTAGACCCGTAACTCCCACACCGTACGTCCTATGAATACGTGCCGCCTGTCATCGAACTCAGGACAACGAGATCTACATAACCATCCTCGGTCAACGTACCAAAACCTGATCGTCCAAAAAGTCAACTTTTCCCCCTCTTTTAACCAAATTACGGTTATGCCCTCAACCTTCCAAACATCATAACTTCCTCCTCGGATGTCGGAATCAGGCGTGCCACCTGCCTACGGATTTGTGACGTCCTAAACTACGTCCTGGTCACTGGTTAATACCCACTTGACCACCCGAACTAAAGTCAACATTTTTGCCCGAACTAGGGGTAAAATCGTCATTCTAAGCTTACGGACCTATCGGGGCCACCTAACCACCGATTAGCCTCACTAATCCCACCTTCATCACTCTACTAACCCCGGCTCTCGGGACGGGTTGTTACAGAGGAACCCTGGGATGAGGTTCTGGATTTTTGAAACGTGAGGTCCATTTTGGGTTCACGGGTTCTAGGCGGTTTTAAGGGTTTTGTTTAATTGGGTTAGATAGGAAATGAGAAAATAGGAATTTAGGAATTAAAATGGAAGAAAACGGATGAGAAATGAGGATTGTAGGACCCTGGACCGGTCACGCCGGTCCAGTTGCAGGAACGGATCGGACCGACCGGTTCAGACCAGGCGTCGAGAGGTTGAAGACGGTACTGTAGCTGGCGCGTAAGGCCCACGCGCATCCACTTCAGGCGGCGCATGCGGGTGCGTGGTGGAGATTTTGGGGATGGTTCCAACATGTCAAATCATCTATTCGATGTAACGAACATTTTGGGACTGGTTTCGCGTCAATCAGACATCGTTTCGATAGTTTTCGGGGTGTCGGAAAGTTTAGGTTCAGTTTTAAAAATAGTTAAAAATACGGGAAAATTATGGGGCTTTAGTGAGAGGTTAATTAAGTAGTTACTAATCGTCTATTACAATTTGGACAGGTTTGGGAGTCCCGGTGATGGTGATCGGCTCGGGAGAGCCTATGGCACGCAAATCGAGGCGGCAGCTCAAACGGTCTGTGAGTGGACCTTGTTTTCTAAATTGGTACATGCATAAATGTTTATTATATGTTTTATTACATGTTTGATGATGCCATGGGTGCATTTGTATGTGGTTACGTATAAGCACGTATTTCGAGGTTTCGGTCTTATACGGTGCTTATACGGGTCTGTATTTCTTTATTGATTTAAATGATTTAGTTTTCGATTTCTAAAAGAATAAACTCGGGTATAAGACCCATTTGGTTTGGTCTCGGGCATATGACACTATTTATGACCTTCGGGTCTAAATCGTGGTCGCGACGGGTGCTATGTGCACGGTGATCGACGATACGACGCTTGCCTCCGGATTGGGATGTGTTCCTTCCGGAGATGTCACAATGCACGATTCGTGGTCGGGCAGCCTGGGGAGGCTCGACTTCGGAGTGCTGACGGTTCAGGATAGCGATCGGTGATGAGTGCACCATGATCTTGTGGTGGACGCGTCGATTGATTCGTTCACGGCGACATATCAGGATTGAGAGCGGTCCTGGATGGATGGTTGCACGCATCACTATGATCGGAGTCGTGACTGACCCTTAGATATCGGGCACGGTGCCCAGTTGAGTCATATGTTTTGGCACGAGACCCAGTTGTTTTACACTGATGATTTCGGGTCAGAGACCCTAGATGGACCCTAGATGGATTTCCAAGTTCATAACGGTTTATGGGAACCGGCATGAACTCTGGAAAGGTCATTGTGGTTCATGACGGTTTATGAGAACCGGCATGAACCTTTGTCAGGTCATTCTGGTTCCTGACGGTTTATGGGAACCGGCATGAACCCTTGTTATGGATGTTATGGATCATGACGGTTCAAGGGAACCGAGCATAAATGTTTATGTTATGTATATATATATATATATATGTATTCATATACCTTCCTTTACTTCTATTATCTCCTCCGGGGAGGGTCGTTGGCCTGGGTGGACCCCGGAGTAGTCACGGATCACCGACTGAGTGGAGTCATCCCCCAGTTGGGTTCCTTACTCTCAGGAAGGCTATGATTACTATTACCTCGGGTAGGGTCAGTGGTCTACGGACATTGATCTTGACTTTGAGAAGACTCGGATTGAGACCTGGGTAGCACGCGCGTAGCTTTGGAAACCATGACAGGATTGGTTGTGTGAATTATATGTATATATGATGTATACTATATGAGATATATGATATGATGTATGATGTGCGTTTACACAGGTTTTGGGCAGTGGCCCGTATGGTTAGTTTCTTATGATTTGGGCTGAGTCCCTTATGGATTTGGGCAGTGGCCCGTGTACTTGATTTCATTATGGTTTTTCTGGATAAATGGTTTTCGAATGCATGCATGCTTTTTAGTGAAGGGTACAAATGGCTTTCTTATAAACTGTTTTTATAAACTCTTGTTTTGTCCACTCACAGCTTTTAATGTTTTGACTGCCCTTCAGGTTGACATCGGATGTGGACTGTAGCAGAGACCGAGATATCACATACCTCCTCCGGATCCTGGCGTACTCTGATAGCCAGGGAGGGCAAAGGTCGGAAATATCCGTTGTCTGACACTTCGTGTCAGACTGAAGCAGGGTCATCCCGCACTAATCCCGGGGGGATTGGGATGGGTCCTGTCAACCCCAGTCTCTCCTTTTGGTTCCTCTATGATCGTACAACCCCTAGGAATCATTTTCGATCATCAAAACTGCACAACAAGCCCTAAATCTCAAACTTCGAATTTGAACCTAATGAAAGGTATTTCTGGCCACTGTGCACGGTTGATGACAGGACTCGCCCCAATCCCCCTGGGGACCATTGAGGGCAGGGTCTGCTTCCGCCTAACATAAGGCCCGCAATACCACAACTACCTTTACTAGGGTTAAAATCTCATAATTACCCTTAACAAGGTTCCAAAATACACACCGGTGTTTAATTTACAACAGTATCGTCAAATAAGGGATGAGAGCATTATGTTCGTACTAATGAGGTAATTATACAACACCTACCCCGTGGGGTGGAGAGAACACAGCGGTACTATGTATGCCTCGGTTTTAGAAACATGCATGCATTTAAGATAACAGTAAGCACAGTCAAATCATACGTATGAATTCTATACATATACACATATTCATACGCAACTACATCTAGACGCAAACGTCAGTGAAACACAGTAATACATATATATAGCCCATCGTCGACATCTCATATGCCCAACCACTAACCGTCACGATTTCTCTACAGTACGTGTACTATCGGGGTCTCATCTCTGAGTCTACCCCTAGGATCTACGACGTCTAGGGTGGACCTGCCTCGAACCTTGTCATGTCTGAAACAATCTCATACTCGCACTCCTGAGCCCGAGCTCCTCCTTGGAGTCACCCATTTCAGGCAGTGGATCGTGACAACTTTAAGATCATCGACGTCTAGAGGAGATGAACCGCACATACATGAGGGTATATATATATATATACATATCAATATAAATGTGAAACATAAGGTACAATAATATCAATTTTGAAATCCATCTTTCCTGAAGTCCAAACAATCACCGTTTAAAACTGGGACTAAGCCCTCACTTCCCAAATTTACGTCCAGAATCTATTTCTTAAACCCTGTTACTTGAAAACTTCTCATATTGGATCACTAGTCAAATCATTTGAATCAATTGTTCTTTCAACACTCCGATGACCCCAGAATCTGGATCAATCGGTCCACTAAATGAGTCTCAAGCCCGAAAAGCTCATTTTCATGTAAATCCATGACCAATGATTCTAGTATATAAATTCCATAGTTTTAAGGCATTTATCTTAAATCATTTGAGAAAACAAATAAAATAGTTATGCATGCATTTTAGTATAAAACAAACGGTCCACTCACAGTCAGTCCTTACTGGGCTACGAATAATCTAACCTGTCCTGAAGCTAAACATAGTTTCCAGGCCTGTCCAAATACATTCAAAGGTCACTAATTGACCCTACTAGGTCTAACAATAATCCTTAGAACAAAACCGGCCCGGGAAAGCGTCCCAAACAAGCTTCTCGAGGCTTCAAACCTCAATTTGGCCTATCTAACGGTCTCGAATCGACACGAAACCACCACCATTGGATCCGAAACGGCGAAACCTTGAAAATGATACTGGTCCAGCATTGAAAATCGTATCCACGCGCCCCCACGCACGGGTCAAAGTCACAGTCAACTATTGACCAAAAAGTCAATGTTGATGTCAGCATGAACGGTGAAAAGTCATTGCAGACGTCAACATGACGTCATCTCTGACATCTGACACTGACACGTATCAGTCTGATAGGTGCCACGTGTCAGCAGCACACTGGTCCACGTCACTAATATGTTAGTGACACGTGTAACACTCTTATTGGGCCATGTCACTGACATGTTAGTGCTGATTGTGCACTGACATGTGACACGTGTCCTGTACTGAGTGGTCCACATCATCTGATAGCTTGACAGGTGATGATGTCATCACCACTAACCTCTCGACGGGGCTGAGTTTGGATCACCCAAACCCGCGAGCCCGACCCGACTGTAACTCACTCAATCCTAATCCGTTTTCAAAACCGTTCCATCCTATAGAATCGTCTAGGTTCCTAGGTTAGATCTATGGTTTCAAAATCATCTAAAACCCAATAAAATCATACCTTAGTTCACGAAACCGTTCCATCCTATAGAATCGTCTAGGTTCCTAGGTTAGATCTATGGTTTCAAAATCATCTAAAACCCAATAAAATCATACCTTAGTTCACGAAACCGTGCAGCCCAGATTTTCGATCAGTTCTCCGTCGATCACGGTGCTGTCTAGCTTGGTTTTGGTTCCAATCTCCTCGTGCAGGTCTTACAAAGTATCCTGGACGCTTAAACTCACTCAACGGTGCCTAAAAATCTAAAACCACACTGGACCCGATCATGGGGTTTTCGGGTTTTACCTGTGGTCGTGTTCCTCCGCTGTGCGCCGTTGTTCTCAGCTGTGGGTCGCCTTCCAACTCTCTCTCTCCGCCACTCTTCAGGTTCACTTAGAGGAGGTGATGGTTTAGGGAGGGTGGTAAATGGACGGGTGTGTGTGTTTTCTCAATATGGTTGCACGGGTAAACAAACAAGGAGAGATGGATTTAGCAGATATATGCATCCAATCTTTTGGTTAAATGGGCCAATTAGATAAGTGACACTTGTCACTCATCTGATTAGTTCAAGACCTCAGCTGACTAGCCCAATAATGCCACACGACCCACATGTCTCGAAAAACGTAATAGTACTTTGCTAACTCTATGACCCATAACTTCCGCTAAGATCATCCAAAATCGGCATGATGCCTGTCTACGAACTCACGATGACACGATCTACGTAATGGTCAAGGGTCAATGTCCAAATAGTGTCTCGGGTCAAAAGTCAACATTTTTCCCTAATTAGGGGCAAAATGGTCATTTTACATGGAATTTCCCAATTTACAAAAATAAAGAAAATCCGGGTCGTTACAGTTGTCCAAGCTGTTGCCACCGTCTGCTTCGTCTCTTCTCACTCTCTCAGTCCCTCTTTCACTCAAACAGTAGAGGATGATGGAATTGTGAGGTTTGGGTGGGTTTTGGGTTTCAGGTGTAATGGAAAAACAAAGAGATGAAGATGATACATGAACCCAAATGTTTGGGGGGCTGGGCCAATTAGATGAGTGATACTTGTCACTCATCAATTGGTCCAACTCATATATTTTGACCAATCTCAAAATGCCAAATGTACACGTCCTCGTAATGTGTGAATAGTATCTGATTCTTTTGTGACCCATAACTTTTCCGTCGAACGTCCGATTTCGACGTACTTTTTGTTTACGGACTCGTAATATCCCGATCTACGTAACGGGTCTTGGTCAAAGTTCAAATAGTATTCTGGGTCAAAAGTGAACATTTTTCCCTGATTAGGGAAAAAATGGTCATTTCACATAAAATTTCCAAATTTAAATTTAATTAAAAGTCTGGAGTATTACACACAAAGTACCAAAGTATAATTAAATAATAACGAAATGTTGTTGCTACCATCCTTGAACTTTACATTAATTTTAGTTATTATCCATGAACCCCAATATTATGAACAGACGTCCTGAATTATGCTTAAATATGCATTAATAGTCTTTCCGTTAATTATTCTTGCTTAAAATAAGGGTATAATTTACTTTTTAAGCTTGAATATATAATCTCTTCCTTTCAACAAAAATGAAACCCAAAGTTTACTTTTATTAGTTATAAACATATTTAAAATATAATTTTACTCTTATTTTTAACAGTAATAGTTAAAAATTAACGAAAAAAATCTCAATACATATTTATGCATAATTTAAGAATTTTATTATTAATAGTAAAATTAAAAAATAATAATGAAAATAAAATTCAAAGATCATGCTAACAATTTTGTAAAAAACGTGTGCCATTCAGAGTGACAGTCTGAAAAGGGCAACGTGGCTTTACCCCTTCCAATTGCGCAGAAGACTTTAGGGTAGGGCCATATTTCCTGTGCCCAATCACCTACATGCTACATTTTCCAAGATAATGTCCCATTTACAATATGATTGAAGTAATGCGAAGATTGTTTTTTTTTCATGGTATTTGTTACCTCGTGGCTTTTTTTATTTATTTATTTTTTACATTTTATATATATTTAATTTTTGTAGACATACATTGCATAACATTGCTTTTTCTCTGTGAGCCATCTCCTTCTCGGTTTGAGAGTCGGATAGTAATATTAGAATTTCAAATAGAATTAATAATACTCGAGTTTAATAAACTGTTAATTATTCTAAACAATGATTAATTAGGATGTACTAGAAGAAGATGCCACATCACCTAAACTCATTATGAGCTTAATCCACCATTTGCATAATCGCTGTGAATTATAAAAATAGATACCCAAAGATTATTACACCCCTACATAACCAAACACACACCAAGCGATTTTAACGATCGACAAGGACATCATAATCCATAATTAATTATTTCAAAGACTTATAAATATGTCAGCCCACAATTACTCCTCCTTCCAATTTTATGGAAAATAAAATATAAAGGAAGAAATATATGTAACCATTAACTTGTAAAAAGACGTGTGTTTACATAGTGTTCACAATTTTTTTTCCAAACGTTCCCACCCATTGGATGTGCATTGACTATTAACCATTGAGATGACATGGCGTTCACACTCGAATCGAAACTATCATACATAGACTTATCCTTCCTCACAATCAAAACAAGAATTGTCACACCATTTGCATATTGTTCACTTTCCTCTCTTCTCTCAATGTGCCATGCCCATATGTTGACTTGTGATTTGTTCGTATCTCAAGGATTATTCATGAGTTTTAAACTTAAAGCTTAATATTCGTAATGATTCACTTATAAACTGTTGAAATATGTGGAAGTCTGGTTCTAAGGAACTTTAGGAATCATAATTTCTTAAGGAAGTTGCGTATTTTTAGTGCAAGTTATTCGGGAGAGAAAAAAAAAATTGCTTGTACGAAATGATAATTTTGTTTAAATGTTGAGCTCCAAATACATAGTAGCTTCATAAGTCTATGTCATCAGATGAGGACTCAAATACTCACATAATTTTTAGAATACAACAATATATAATTTTTTGAATAAAAAATGAGAAAAAAAATTCATAGAAAAAACAATTAAGTATTTAAGATCAGAAATAAACCGTTTTAAAAATAAGTCTCTCCATTTCTCTCCCATGGAATTGTAACGTTCACTTCACCAAATATAATTTTACCTTTTGAAACTTGAATGGGCGCAAAGGAAAATGATTCTTAGGACACAAAAAGGGGCAATGAATTTTCTTGTCAACTTTGTAAGAAGCTTGCTTTCATTGTAAAAGCAATAAGCAAGGACTCCTTTTCCTCGATTTTGCGCCTCCGCCACTGCCACTGCCACTGCCAAAGGCTAGAGCATTATTCTACAACACAACCCATCACTAAAAATTGTCCAATGCATTAAGAAGCCCTACTTCTAGCCTTCAACACAGCCTCCCTCAAGTTTTTTGGAGCGCACTATCCTGGCAATTAGAATTGCTTGTGTTGCAAGGTAATGTACATCACTTTTAATTGTGAGGTCGTGTCCAACAAGCACCAACCGAAAAATCTACATTCCTTGGGTTGATACTAATTTACAATAATTATGTCCCATGGACATGTTGTCACAAACAATTGGTTGCATCTATAACAATCTTAAAAAGCTGCTAATATGGGCAATCTCTTTATGAACAAAAGTGGTTTTGGATAGATCCCATCAATAACCACTTGATACTTTACATGAGATATTTCATCAAGTTAGGTTATACAATTTTCTGAAAACAAATACAAACAAGACATTTTCCAAAAGTGGTAATGATAGGAAAAGAAGTCAGAAGAATATAAGTGGTAGTGTATAATATATCAATCTCTATTTGAGTCATACAAAAAATCTGAGGACCACCGTTGTTATGGTTGCTCTTTAAATATAGGCTGCCTGGGGCTTTCCCTTGGTGATGGCTCCTGGAAATCTCTACTGAGGAGTATTGCTGGCAGCCGTGGGTGGTGAAGAAAAACAGAGATTGAGAGCGGCCGTGGGGCTTGAGGCCTGTAAGGGGTAGTGGACAGCAGCGGGGGGAGCAGTTGCTGACAATGAGAATCCTGATGATGCTGCAGTAGAGAACAATGGCATTGGGGTTACACTGAGCTGGCCATGCATCTGCCAAGCCCAATTAGGGGGTACTTGAGATCCTAATGCAATTCTCTTCTCTGTTGCCCTTTCCTGTAAATTGTCAAATCATGATTCAAGAGCAAATTATTTATCAGTAACAAGACTTCTATTTTTAGCGTAATTTACACAATCAAGCATCTTCATCCTTGTTTGCCTAATTTACTTGACTATTTCATACAAATGCAAGTGTAGTTTCCTCCCATCTCATGCTATGCATAAATAGGGACCATTTAATTTTTACAACTTATTTCCAAACATTTACTATCTACAAATGAAGTTACAGAATGCAGATACGATGTGTTCTATGGCAAGGAGATTAGTTATATTCAACTACCAATATGGGGCTGTTTAAACAAGCGAAGCTATGACAATTATTGCAAAAATGGTATGGTGAGTGTACTAAACCAAAGTCATAATACCAATCAAAAGGAACTTCCAAGACATAGTACAACTGTTGAAAGATTTAAAGACAAAGCATATAAAACTCACCTGGTTGGAAAAGTAACTAGGATATACACCATTCCATAATGGTGGCTGCTCTGAGGTCATGATTAGCCCTTTGTAAGGTGGATCACTCATCGTTGCATTCACATTGTGCTCCATCTGCAAAGTCAGAAGAGAATGTTTAGTTTATGCACCATGACAATAGTGACATGTTCATCATTATGTTTCTAAAATGAGAGAGAATAGGAACCAAAACCAAGCCAAAATATAAAACTTTTTAATTTTAGTTTGACAGCTAGCAAAAACAGAGGAGCTCTCCGTTGGCAATCCTCTTCCAATCTAGAGATGTTAAGATAGGTAACATGGCATATTTGACCCAGTTGAAACCTTAAAGACTTCAACCCTTCAAGAGGGCCGTCCCTTCACTTATGAAACTTAAGACTTCGCAAGATGAAACTCTCTATAGGAACTGGTAAAAATAATTTTAAGTTACCCTCTTTTCATTGTGGCCGACATAAGAGCAAGTATGAAACTGAAGACGTCCTTCACATTCTTTTTGACCATTTCCGAGTGAAGGGGGAGATATCCCCAAATTCAGATCAAGGTTGTGGTGGCCATCTGCATCAGGAGAACAAATCAACCACAATCTTAAGGAAAAAAAGTGCTAGACCTGTTTCTGATCTCAATAATTGTCAATAAACTGTCTACAAATAAGAAGATGAAGGTATATTACTTGAAAATACAGGGCCATTTGTAAAGTTATACCTTCATTACTAGACGCAGATATCATGTCCCCTTCATATGTGCTTGGCTCAAAGTTGGTGACCGCTTCCCTGCCATTGCATTTGATTGCAGCCTTGTCATAAGCCCTAAATTTCCAGAAAAATCAAAAGGGAGAGATTTGTTGGATGGAAACGTAATGAGGTTGAGAATTCAGGATAATAAATTCAGTCAGTTGAGTGTAATTCATGATATTAGGACCTTGCAGCTTCTACTTCGCTGTCGAACAGCCCAAGATATATATACCTGCATGCAAGCATTGTAACCTCCATGATGAAACTACCGTCCCCACAATTTTGTTTTCTTTGAAATAGGCACTTGGACATGTTTTTTCAGACACGGGAAAACAGAAGACAATAGCTGACTGAGAATCAATTCGAAATTGATTCTCAGTGCAAGCCAACAGCCAGTAAGCTTATAGTGTCTAGACCCAAACCATATAATAAGAAATTCAAATTCCATAGAATGATTCCTCACTTTTTTCCGAGGAACTGCCCCATTCGAGCTTCCCATCGTCCACATTTGTGCAGTGTAACTCCTCTATATCTTGAGCTCCCCCTCGAGAAACCAGTGCTCTGCCGACGCAGTATGTGCACAAATTCTTCCTTGGTCAAATTCTTCATCTGCTCATTAGGTAAAAATAAATTAAAATCCAACTCCCAGTTTGAAGTTAATCAAATTAGGTACATCATGAAACATGTGCAGCTTCCAACCTGTTTCAAATCCTCCTCATAATCACTGAGGTTGTAATTGATATCAGCATCAACTCCTCTGAACTTAATAGCAGCTCGATCATAGGCTCTAAATTCAGCAAACCCAATTTTAGACAACAACACATTCAGTACCCACAACAAATAATTATCAAAATTCAAAAAAAGTACAAAATCTAAACAAAGAAGATGAAGAATTTTTACCTCGCCGCAGCATGAGCAGTGTCAAACCCACCTATGTCAAACCCAACATTTAATTTTCATCAAATATTTCCAAATAGAAAAGAAGGACAAATAATTGCCTTAACAAATAGTTACTATAACTAATCCAAGTCAATCAAATAGACAAGGTCAAAAATCCAAACCCAAGTAGACTTGTTTCCCACAGTCCCTGCACTCATAAAAAAAAAAATTGAAATAATACCAAGTGAGACAGATACATTTGCATAATTGATCCAAACTCAAAAAATCAACCCATCAAAAATTAAAATGAATTAAAGCAAACTCAATTAACGGAAAAAATTAAAAACCCAGTAAGACCAAAATAACGAAAAGGAAATTAGACTAACCAAATATGCGATTCCCATCTACCAGTTCTTCTATAGAAGGTGACTCCTCTATACTGAGAGCTCCGAGACCTTGGCCCTCTCCTGCTCTTCTTCACTTGCTGTTGCTGTGGTGGTGGAGCCGCTGGTTGCTGTTGTTTTTGTTGAACCAACCTGACCTGTCCCGGCCCACCATGATCGAATCCAAGCTCCATGAAATTCTTCCTCACCAAAGCCGATGATGACGAGGGCTGCCCCTGCCCGTGCCAATTGTTCAAACCCCCTATGACTGGGAACAGCTCCTTGGTCACGACGGCATCGTCTTCTTCTTCTTCGCCACACCCGACCTTGAGAATATCGAAGTTGAAGGTCGTGACGGCGTCGCTTCTGGCGGCGCGTGTGGAGCTGGAGTCGTCGTTGGTACTGGACGCGTCGGCATTGACCACAGACGAGTTGGACGTTCCCGACTCTTCCATTTGGATGCCGCAGGAGGGGACGTCGTTTTGCCCGGATACGACGACGTTGAGATTAAGATCTAGCATAGCTCGTTAAATATATAATTAATTAGTCCTCCAAATTGAGCTCTGATGCTACACTTTCAGCTCACTCAGCTGATACCCTCGTTGACTGGCGGAGATCGAGCTGGTCATACACCACTACAGTACACCGAGAAGGACATGATCGGAGCTCAAATTTGGAATTTAGAAAGAAAAAAAAAGGGTCCGTCGGCGATCGGCAAATAAAGTGAAAAGGAGCAGGAAATCGGCAATTGGTTATTAAAATTGCATTAGTGGTATATTAGTAGGCTGCGATGGGGGTTGAGAGCGGAAATCTCAACGGCGTCGTTTAGTTTGTGTGAGTTGCGATTCATAACCATAAAACTCGAGACTCACAGAGTCAGAATATGGTAATAAGCTCTGAGAGAGAAGGGAGGTGATAGGACGTGTGAAGGAACATTTTAGACCCATTTTAAGAGGATGGGAATATATATTTAAACATTTCTCATTAGGTCACCGGCTTCGCCGGTTACCTGTTATACATACCGGCATGAGATTTTTTTCTTTCTTTTTTCTAGTCCCGGTCACCACCGGTGTCTCACACATGGGAACACCCGTCTATAACCAGCTACCAAATTTGCCCGTTGCCGACCTCATTGTAAATAGTACAGTAAATAATGATGTTGTAAAATTTAGCATTTTACCGTGGTAATCAATCTCTTGGCATGAATATCATGCATTCTTGGTTAGAGTTGGCTGGATATGTATGTACAGTTGTTAACCATAGTATTGGGATAAAAAAAATTCTATTAATTTCTTGACATACTAAATTATTGATTAAATAATAATTTATTAATAGTTTGTATCCTAATTTGATTATTTTCTTTTACTAATATGGGTTCCACTTCTTTGTCGCTTTAATTGTAATCGTTTTGGAGGGTTATGAAGTTGAGGAACCAAATTCAACAAAGATAAAAATGTTTGAGATGCAATTTCAGCTTGAACAATGAATCTTAAGGCAAATACAAGCAAATTGCTTTTGACATTGTAAAATTTAGTTCACGAAAAGTATGTCTTTAGATAATTTGATGAACTGTTAAATGGTGGAGGCATTCACGAATTGTAAAATATAATTAAAGAGTTGAATTATCGTAATGAAATGGATGTCGAGAACGTTTTGATCTACTCTGAAGAAAACAACAAAGCTTCAACGATGTTGACTGAAGAACAAATCATTGAGAGCATCATGGAAATGATTAAGATGATGCAGTTGAAGATAACAATTCTATTATTGAGCCTATTTCGCGAAAATAAACTCCTCTCAAAGTGATGATAACATTGAACAAGATTTTGCTGCGGAATGAAAACTCCACAACATAACCATTTACCATGTAAAGAAAATTTAAAGATGAGAACCAAAGTACCATTATTTTCAAGAAGAAACAAAATAGCATTGATTTTCTTATTTTTAGATTGACCTAATAGTCAAACCATAAACACTATGTATTAAGAAAATTTTAATTTATATATTACATGAGGCATATGTAAATTTTTTAAATATATTATCTTACAAATTTAGAATTATTAATTTAACACATTATCTCTAAGTTCAGACAGACCAAATATATTATTGAACGAAATTACTTGGAACTCGGCTAGAAATACTATAATCTAAAGAATAAACAAGAATAAGAGTTAGTGGCCACCCTTAGCTTACATTCATTAATGTATAAACATAGTACGTATGTTATAAATGTTAAATTTAATTAGGGGTTGAATTCATTTAATTAGGGGTTGAATTCAAGATAAATATAGATAATATCACTAAAATATTGTGTGCGTGATTTTTACTACAAAAGTTCAATGTGTAGTCACAATACATCATGTAAATGGTAACAAGAAAAATTAAACTCGACGAAGAATGCAGCTCATGTTTGGGTTCATCTGATCCCTCTGGTTACTTAATTATAAAGTTCTGCAAGTTGATCATATGAATATTGATTGCTTAAGGAACTTTCAGCTTTAGGTTATGCAATTCCCCTCAAATTAAAGGTTATATAGGTTTTTTCTTCCCCCTTTTTGACGATTAGTGATGGAGAAAAGAAGTATAAGAGGATTGGCTTGCACACAAAAAACATGGCGTTTGGTTTTGGTGAGGAAGGTGAGACTAATAAGGAATTGAGTGTGTTTACCTTGTACGACGTACGTATGGTTAGTTGTTACAATAAATCATTTGAAAACGAAGCAAATCTGCCTATGTTAAAAAAAATTTGCGAACTTTAGCAAGCCACTCGATTTTTTATAATTTTATAGTGATAAATTATTTGTCATTATTTAAGTATCCGCTTCGTTTCTCATCATTTTCATTATACTTAATAAAAAATTATAATTAAAACCGGTCACTTCTTATCATTTTTAGCAGAGATTTCTTATTCGACTTTTATAAAGAACAAAATATCTCTCTTTCCAGTACAATTATATCAGATTGAACATCATTTAGTTATCTCTCTCTCTCTCTCTCTCTATATATATATATATAATATACGGCTTTAATAATTATTAACATCTTCATATGACATATGAGTCATGTTTGATCCTTAAATGAACCTAACATGATGAGACCCGCTGAGAATTAAGAACTCGGTAGGGTGTATCCGAACCCACTGGGGTGCCGATCTAAGAGGCTCCGATGTTTATATCATTAAGCGTATGGAACACCAAATAGACAAATCACAGCATAAAGACCGGAGTCTAGATTGTGTGTGTTTAGAGAGAAAAAAGTAAATGAGAGATAGTTACCTTTATGAAAGAGTTTTTGGATATTTATAGTAGCAATGAATGTGATGGTTTAATACCATTTGTATATGACATAAGAAATGACAAATGAATTTGATGTAAGAGGAAGGATTGAAGTATAAGTATAGTGCTTTATTTTTTACCTCACCTATTCGTAAACTAACTTCCGAGTAGTGACCATTTATTCTATTTTTAACTCTTTCATTCAACTCATTTTCTCTTTGTAGGATAATATTATTACCAAATAATTTTACCGCGCACCAATACTACAAGGCACACCTCAATTTTCTAGGCGTCCGAATTGAATTTGCAAATTGCAACCTACTCCAACTAACCGAGTAACGAATCAACATTTATAATAAGAGTTTTATCTTTTTAGAAACATTTATGAAATGAGATTAAATAATCAAGGACAAATAATTAAATAATCCAACTCCAACTTAGACGCCACGTAACACATTAAGATAGTACAAGTGGATTTCGAGATATATTGGATGTCACAAGTGATACTGAGCATACCTCCATTTTGAAGTCCACTTAAACTATCCACATTGGGTGTGTTCCCACAGGAGATCCGACCTCCATGAAATCATGGCGCCACAAAAGCTGATATCCCTTTACTAACGAGTGGGAGAATATTAGAAAGATTTATCAAGGGTGGTACTCAAATGAAACCACCGTTAATCACAAGAAACGTGTGTAGAATTAGTCTTCCTCCCTTACCATTAACCCTCGGCACTACAAGAGGTCACCTATATGAATCTCCTACACCACATGAGGTCAATATCAAGGTAGGAAAGAGTAATCTTATAAAAGCAAAACAAACTAGCACCTTAGTTACTACTTACTAAGCCAAATTTCCTACCCTTGTGGTTGCAGCAAAACATTTTGCACTCCCCTATTTAACATGGCGATCGGAACATCGACGGTGGGAACTGGGAACCAACCAATGGAATTTGTTATTAATGTTCAGCTGGACGGTCCTTCATATTCTTAGGAATTCCAAATGTATCCTCTGCCGCCCAATGCCCAACCAACCATGAAGAACACGTGCATTTCTTTCTATTTCATAGGTATGGACAAGCATCTAGTGCTAAATTACTAAAATACCCTTTGTTTTTGTTGCCTGTAGTTGTACCTAATAAACTGGGCCACACTAGGGGAGATATGTGTACTTAAGATCTATGGTCTTTTCGATGCCTTCTAAGGTCACGTTTGGCATATCAGTATTAAATCGTCACCGTCCACTCTCTTTTCTCTTGCAAATTAATGTATTTTCTTCCTCAATTTTCTCTCGAACCTACCACACTACTGTTTTCTCTCTGATTTACTTCTTCATAAAAAAATTCAGGATTTTCTTCAACTCCAAGGCTTCAATTCAATCTATGTTCTAAAAAAAATTCAATCTATGCTTCCATCCAAAATTAGGGGTTTTCTATAATTTATAAATATTTTGATGGTTTTACGTTTAAACTTATATTTTATTAACTATTCGGTACTTTAATGGATTTAATAAGATACCTAAGGTGACCCTAACCTTTCCAAATTTTTGTATTAGTATATTTGTATCATTGTCCCATCATATCTTAATTTTTGAAAATTTATTTCATCATTGTTTTGTATTCCCTTAACTTGTATGTGTACTCATGTATTATAGTCAAAGGCCTAACCAAGAATTTAAGGCAATAAAGACCTTTTTATATAGAAAAATTTTCGATCCAAACAAATCTGTGATTTGATTTTATCATGAATTAAGAATTTAATGTTATGTTTATATAAACGATATATAACATAAAGACTTAAAAATATTAACATAATGTCAATGGTTGTAAAAAATTTATGAGTATATATATATATATGTGATGTATTTTCCAAAAACAATTATGCTTATCATATATTTTGAGTGGCGGAGAGAATGCAAAACAAATACTTATGTTGTAAGATGTTCAATAATTATTAATTAAAATTGATGTTAAATAGACAATTAGAAACAAATAATCCATAAAAAATAAAAAAAAATAAATTCTTTTACATTATTAGTATACTTTACATATAAATTTACAAAAACAAATAACGAAAAAAAAAAATCACATGGGGCCTGAACCCCTTTGCCCCGAGTGATGTGGCTCCGCCCATGATCATAGTCCTTGATAATATTTTTTTTATATTTTATTTCTAGATTCACATCTTATAATCTCCAAATGATAATGAATATATGAAAATGACATTAACAAAGAGACACCGACATTTTCTCTAATGAACTGGAAGGAGCTAGAAATTATCAAAAATGACTTCTTTGTTGGTAAAACCACCCGAATAAACTTTAATTTTCACCCCCGGGCCTCCAAAAAATGCGATACGAAAGAACAAACCTTCGTATTTCAATGTACAGAAGAACACGTGCAATAAACTTTAATTTGTTTGGTAGTAATTAATAATTTATTTCCTCCCATCATGTATGAGGATGATTCTGATTTTCACACCAGATCAACCTAATGTCGATGGATTAGGTCACATGACAAAATTGAAAATCTGGTTTTAGGTCACATAGTCAAACTACTTTTTTTTTTTTTTTTTTTTTTTTTTTTCCTTCTGGTGCATACGAGGTTACAATTCTCACATGTACAAATATAAGATTCTTTCTTTCTTTCTTTTTAACAAACAAATGTTGTTCAATGAAAAATTAAAAAGCATAACTCTTTTTTTTTAATTAAAAATTGTATGTGAAAAATAAAAGAATTCATTTATTTAGGATTATTTTACTTTAGAGCTTACCGTGTATTTCACAACACATAAGAATAATAAAATAATAAAATGTGATTCACACATTAAAGTTCATAATCTAATGGATGGTAATTAAACCTAGAATTAGAGTAACCAAGGGGAGTAGTATCTTACACCCATTTCCAAACATCACAAGAATGACTACTCAAGAAATGAAGGTGGTAGGGATGCAGAAGCAACGATTGGCTTGCCCAAGTGGAACTCATAATTCCTCCAAATTATTAGAAGAGGAGTGATTCTTACACTCAAATTTTCTCCTCATGTACTTATTTATTTATTATTTTATTATAATTCATTGAATTTGATAATTATAATAAATATTTGAGCACTAAGGAGAAAAAAAAGGTGTGAAAATTAATTCTAAAAAAAATTGACTTTTTTTTTAGTCACGCAATTCGCAATACCTTCCGATTAAGGCGGTCCTCTTACCTTAAAAGTTGAAATTGTCATGAAATTATTTCTAATTCTGGTAATTTCGACCAACCACTCCCCACTACCACAGCGGCCACCGCCATGATCGGGACTGTTACACCGGCTGTAGCCGGTTCCCATCCACTTCAAAGCTGTACCCAAATTCCCTCGTCTCACCACTCCATTTCTACCACGTGCCTGTCTTTTCTGCTCTGATCGTGACTGTCCATCCTCATCTTATCCAACGGTCGGTGTTGCTTGGAAACATAGGATTTTTTTCCTGAAATGATTGATCTTTCAAGGGTGAGAGCTGGGGAGGCACAATCTATATTATGCACTATATTAAAGCAAAGCTATAGAATTATGGGAATAAAAAAAATTATCAATAAAAAAAGCTCACAAATATGGAATTTTCCAGCTCATTTAGATATCGACCAATAAAATTTTAAAAAAAAAATTGGGTAGACCAAAAGCTTATCTCAATATATAAAATAAAAATGTAGTGGCATATTCTTGGGGTAAAACCTGTCAAATTTGAAAATCTTATTTCATTGTATTAAAAATATTCCTTTGCTTCTAATTATGGCCATCCCCACCATCACCAAACTGAATTTTGGCCTCCTTTATGAAATTTGTTTATCAATACCAAATCCTATAATTGGACTACTTTTGAATGAATTTTTGTTTTAATTTCACGTAAAAACAAATGCTTCTAAAATATATTTACGACTAGCTAATGTTGATATATGAACAAGTATAATTTGAAATTTATTGTGAATATTTTTTTACCACAGATAAATTCATTCCAAACAAAAATTAAATTTATCCATTTAAATGTAAAAATAACTCGTGCTATTTATCAAAAAATAGATAAATTATTCAAAGCACAATATAATGAATGAACGTTCGGGATAATGCAGTACCTACTTGGCAAGAGAACAATATTATAACCTGATTAGCAAAATAAATAATAGGAAAATGGAATTTTTTATTTTTTTTCCTTTCTTTTGGGTGGGTAAATTAGTAATTTAATATATTGTGTGCAATAGGTGTACGAGGTTTGACCTAGGGAGACGTGGACACTCCTGCTCCATTCATGGAAAGTCCTTCCTCAATATTTTAATCTCATCTTTTTTGTCGAACTTTCTACTTTTAACGCCTTTTCTTAATTATTTGGTTTTTAATAATATTTTCCCCCAGTCTTCATTTGCAACTATCTGCTTAGTTTGAGAATAATGAGGAGACATATGATAATAAACATATTCAATTTATTCAAACATAAAATAATGCATAAAATGGAAAATATCGCAGCCCATAAATTACTCAAGTGCCCTTTTTATTTGGCTATGGTTTTTGTTTTTGTTTTAATTCTTTTTGAACAATTTGGCTATGGTGTTGTTGGTATATATATTTTGGGGGTTAATTTTCACCATTCACTTTTCTCATTCATATACTCCATATTTTTATTTTAAGAGTCAAATTAAGTAAATTAATAAATGAAGATAAACCGAATGGTGTATAAGGAGAAAAATGGAGTGTAAAATTAGTTCTCAAATATTTTCCGTGTTATGTAAAAAATTATGTAATATTATTATTATATTTAAAAGTCACTTAATACTACAGTATAATATTATTCCTTTTTGCATATTATGTAAGAGATTTCAAATTTAATTCTTATAAAATCTATGTCTGATACCAAAAAATACTCCTTTTGCTTATACAAATGATGAGGCTCAAGTTCAAGTTGAAGTTCAATTTGATACGTAACGACTAAGATAATCGTACGGTGGACTCAGATCCTCATCCTGAATAATATTGTACCATAAGAAAGTTATTAAAAAATTAAAAAGAACTATGGTAATTTTATTAAATCCTAAATTGTAGCAATAAATATCAAGATATTTTTAAATGGAACCATATTATAGACAGATGTGGTATATTTATTTTACCTATCATAATATAATTTGTATTCAAACAGTATTCCTATTTGAGCACCCCTAAATTAATGTGATACTACGTAATAATTTATAGTTATTACTCTCCTTGAAAAATTGGTTTGAGCACCCCTAAATTTATTATTCGAGGGGAGTAATAATGTTTGCGATGTCTGGCGTCCGTTCTCTCCCGCCCTTCGTGTTCCCTTTCTTCCCCTTTTCTTTCTTGATTTTGTGCGAATCCACCCCAACCTTGACCGTGTCTCTCATGTCCTCGTCTCCCTCCCCATCCATGTCTCTTAATCCTGTTCGAAACCAGGGGGATTCGTCCCTTCTTCTTCGCCCGTTTGGGGCTTTCGAGCGCCCTCATGACCCTAGGCCCTCTGTTTCCCTGCCACTTCTTGGCGATGATTTGGTCACTGCAGCTTCTCCGGCCAATCGATTTCTTCCTCGCTCACCGTTGTCTTTGGATACTCTGGTGTACGGCTCTCGTCTCGTCGACGGGAGAATGGTAAGTGCCATTGTTCTCAACCCTTCTGGCGACTATGTTGTTCCCAGCCTGTCGACGACTCTGGCCCGACAGTGTCCAGATGCAATTTTCCCTGTTTCGGTCAACCTTGTTGATCCAGTTTGCTCTACTGTTGTAACACCTCGGAAATTCGAGGATTATAATAATGTAATTTAATGTATGAATTGACGTTTTTACCCTTGTGTATGGTATGGCCAAATTGTTGACTTTTTGATTTATGGGTCAGATGGACTTTGACCAATGACCTTGACGTAGTTCGGGACGTCACGAGTCCATAGACAGGTGGCACGTCCAATTCGGACGCTCAGGGAAAAAGTTATGACTATCGGAAGTTCAGGGGCATTACCGTAATTTGGACTTTAGGGGCGAAAATTTTGACTTTTCGTTTGGCAACTAATTTTCACATGACTCAAGGACCGTTAGGTAGGTATCGATGCCCTGAGTCCGTAGACAGGCGGCACGCCGAAATCGGACTTCGTATGACTGAGTTACGGGTCTAGAAAGTGAAGGGCATTTTGGTAATTATTGAACCAGGGGCGTTTTGGTCATTTTACCCCTGGTTACTGTAGCAACCGCGGGGGGACCATGGGCGGCACCACCATGTGCGGTGGTTGAGTCCCAATTGTTTAATCAATGTGTGGGTTGGAAAGCTGGGATTTGTTTAAGCCCTATAGACATCAGCACATGGCTGGATTCATCCAGCAAAGCCACCATTTTTAATTTGAAGATTCGAAGCTTTTCGGGGGACAAATCTCAGTGGACAGTGTGGACTTCCACGAGCAGCTGGGACAGCTCAGTTGGTTTAAACAGAATGGAATTTGAGTGAACTTCACTCTGCTGTTGAGGGAGCTGGAAATTGGAGAGAAAAACCAGAGATTGAGTTTCGGGAAAATTGGAGGGAATTTCGGATTTCAATTTATACGGTCTGTTGGACCAACCTAAGCACTGAGTGAGCTTTCTGGGAGTGTTTAGAACACCTCCATATCGAAATCGAGGGCAACCAGCCACGGTGGAGCTGGGACGGAGGCTGCCATTTTCAGAGGAATTTCAGAGGTTTTGACGGCTACTTCCAGGTAACGTTTTGTTCAATTGATCATTCCTTATAGTTCGTATTAGCCCTAGGATGCTCCATGTTAAGTTAATTGGACAATGGTTGGGAAACCAACAAGTTATGGTGATCGACCCGTTTGGTTGATCACGGGTCGATGGGTCGATTGGGGACTTGTCGAGGTTGATTAATGTCTCAGAACCTAAATTAGATGTTTATGGAAGATAATAGAATCAAAAACGAAGGAAATTGATTAAGGATTGGTGGTTAATTAACCGGGTCAAGCCGCGGGTGGCAGGCCCGTATTACAGACAAACGGGTGAAGGTGGTGACACTGTAGCAGCTACAGTGTCAGGCGCGTGACTTTCACGCGCAACCACTTTGGGCGGTGCGTGAGGGCGCGTTGAGCCTTATCTCCAATCACGATCAGACTTTTGTTCCTCTCATCATTCTGGAAATTTTTGATGAATTAACCATGTTGATCTGAGATAGTTAGGAGGGTCAGTTTAGGGCCAGTTGTCTCGGGAAACGTGTTGGGCGGTTTCCCCGAGCCGGTTTCTGTTTCGGACTTTTTAGATAAATGTTTAAGACTTGTAGTGACCCTTCCGTATGATTTGGACTGACATGAATTGTACGATAATCCCGGTACAAGTTCGTACGCGCAGGTTCACCGCGGGATCGTACTGTGAGTGGGCCCGATTTCATTAAACCCTTGCATGATTAAATGTTTTCTGATTTACTTACATATTCACATGCTGGAATCATGAAACAGTTTTGATGATATTGAAATTATGGTTATGGCACGTTTCACGGTATTTGGGTTTGAGACCCGTTTGATGAAACTTAAAGATTGGTTTGGATTTTATCTACGTATATATGTTTTGCATGTGGATATCAATAAATTGTATTTGGTACTGCATTGTATAGATCCATTCTTGTGATACTGTCTCCTCCGGATGTGGTACCCCGGAGTGGTCATGGCGCATTGCCTGCGAGGGGTCATTCTACGGAGGAACAGGACCGTAAAATGACTCAGGAGCAGGATTGCTTATTTGACGTCAGGGACGTCGAGCGTCTAGGACACTAGGCATTTGAGATGCCGTACCCAGACAGGGTTCAGGGATTGGACTCAGAATTGAGACCCGAGTGGCACGCGTAGCCTTGAGACTGTGACCTTATTGGACGTCAGGGACGTCAGGCATCTGGGATGTCAGGATCGGAGCGTATAGTGCAGTAGCTAAAATTATCTTATGATTTTATTACATGCCTTATGGTTCATACTATATGATTTATGGTTTTAAATTCTGATGCATGCATGTTTGGAAAACGGAGGGGTAAATTATATATTTTACTTATTAAATGGTTTTATAAACTTGAGTTTCGGTCCACTCACCCTTATTGTTTTGCTAACCCCTCCAGGCGGTGCTACTGAGGTAGAGGAGGATCCTGAGGCTGAGGCATAGATCTACTTCTGCGTACCTGAACCCCTATTGGGTGGTTTACCCGCAGGTTTATTTTAGAGTCGTGCTCGTAACTTGTAATTTTGGATTTCATCCCTTGTCTGACATCTGTTTAATTCGGATTTGATGTATAACTTTAATTTGGTTATTTATGCATTTGATTATTTGAGGTTAAAATTGGTATGTTATTTTGGGTGTCAGACGGGAGCAGGGCACGTCCCCTTGTGGTCCCTGTGGGATCGGGACGGGTCCTGTCAACTGTGGTACCTGGCGTCGGTGCGGCGGTGATGTTGGATCCGTCTCCAGCTATTTCGGGATCTCCCTTGGTTGCAGCGCGTCGTCCCTTGGCTCCTATGGGTGGGGGCGTCAATGGCGATCCTTGCTGTGACGTGGTGCGGGTGGAGGTGTGTAACGACCCGTCCCAGAAGTTAGGATTAAGGAAGTGATTAGTGACGGATTAGTGAGGCTAATCAGTGGTTAGTTGGTTACTGTGGGACTTTGGACGTAAAATGACGATTTTGCCCTTGGTTTGGGTCGAGCGTTTTCCCGGAGTGGTTTCAGTTTTCCGTTGTGCGTGTACTCTGGGTGTGTTTTTTGTTTTATTTTGTTTGGTACTATGCTCTGTATAACGGTTGACTTGTTGTGTTTTAAATTCTCCTTCGTCTGACAGTGTAATTTGTGGTTTTCGTGAGGTCGTTTCGATCTTTCGTTTTGGGTTGTCAGACGGGAGCAGGGTTCACCTTGGTTATTGGGGTGATAATCGGGGTGGGTCCTGACAAGGTGTCTGAACTTGCTGGTGTCTCCAGGAGCTCGTACTGCAGTGTGGTGAAAGGCTCTGCTTTTTCTCTTGGTGTATCTACTCTCCCGTTCTGCAAGCCTAGTTTAGTAGATGGGAGGAAGATTGTTTACCCTCCCCTGCCAGCTGCTTTGGTTGCTGCTAAGGAATGGGAAAATTGTCTGGTTGGGTATTTTGTGGATTGCCAACTCCCTTCTTCTTTTTCATATTCCAGGATGGGGCAGCCTGTACTAAAGTTCTTGAGAGTTTCTCGGTAATGAAAGGGGCTTCTTCTTTTTCATATTCCAAGATGGGGCAGCCTGTACTAAGGTTCTTGAGGATGGCCCGTGGTCTCTTTCTGGGCGTTTGATTTTTCTATCTCAATGGCGTCCTGGTATGGTGTTGTCTAAGGTGGCCCATGCTTGGGTTCCTGTTTGGATTAAACTCTACAATGTGCCCCTTGAACACTGGAACACTGAGGGTTTTAGTTATGTTGCTAGTACTGTGGGCAAGCCCTTCTATGTTGATTCTTTAATGGAATCAAGGAAGCGCATTGCGTTCATGCAGATTTTTGTTGAGATTGATGTTTCTGAGCCACTGGTTGATTCCTTCGACCTATCGCTACTGTCAGGAGAGGAGGGTGAAATTCCTCGGATGGTTGAGGTCCGTGTTAAGTATCAGGGGCGGCCACGTATATGTTCGTATTGCAAGACCTTCGGCCACCTGGAGCCCAGTTGTCCGCTTCACCCTAAACTTGTCTCCACGGCTTTGCCCAAGAGCCCACGAACCCCAAAATCTGTCACCAGGTCGATAGAGTCTGGCCCTTCCCGTCCTCAACCCTTGGATGGGACGCCGACCTCGGGTCTTGGGGTGGCCCGCATTCCTCTTCTCCCTTCATGTGTTGGCCTTGGTGAGATGTGATCTGGTTCTAGCTCTCCTTTACCAGATATGCCTCCCATGGATTCTGATTTTTCCCCTTGTGTGGAGTCGGGCTTGGCGGGTCATGGGTCGGTCACGGCTGGTTTAAGTGGTGGGTCGCTGTGTGATTTAAAATTTTCCCTTGGGCCTGTGACCTCCCCTAATAACCTTTTTCTTGCTCTCATGGTCGTGAGTGACCAGTCTAATACCTCTGATTCGGAGTCCCCACTGAACCTGCCTGCTGGTTTGCTTAGTACTGCCCTTTTACCTCTTAAGCAGGTTTTGGCCGAGCCTCGCGTGCGGAAGACACGCGAAGGGAGGCCAACCTTTAGCTTTGGAGCATTCCCCTCTCCAGCTAACCAAGTACCCGCGCTAGGGGAAGGAACTTCGGCTTTACAACAAGCAAACGGGAGGTTGATGGGAAATGCATCACGACATGATCAGCCCACAACAAACATGGTCGTAAGGGACTTTCTGGACGGGTGTCATGACATCTCAGGGAGAAGTTACCACCAAGCTCCCCAGGACAACTTGGCGCAGCAAGTTGAAGGGTTAAGCAACCAAGTTCAACTTCAGTCAGAGCTCTTGCAGCGACTCCTAACAGAGAGACCAGTCCAAGAGCAGGACAGACATTCCACGTCACGTGGAAAACAAGGGCATGCTCAAAGGTGTCCTGGGAAAAAGCCAGTCCACTACCGTACAAAGTCACGAGACACTTCGCTAAGCGATTATAGTGAAGAAAGTCACACTCACCGAGCAAAAAGCCCTCAACGCCTAAAGTCATCAGTACATGAACGACTAGGAAGTAGGATTGGGGCAACTTCAAAGGCAGAGTGCTCACAGCACTCACATGGGAGTAGGGGAAACCTCGGGCTCTATACAAAAACCCAAAACGATCTGCCCCCACGGCAGTAAAGGGGAAGATGAAGCCTACTCCCCTGCACGATCCCAGAGATCAAGGGAAGAAGCTCAAAGAGGTTCTCGACGATTAGCACAAAGGGACTCATCGCCTCGGCAAGGTGCGTTGCGGGCTAATGATGTTCAAAGAATGCTGGATAGGCACCTTCGTACTCAACGAGGTGGCGATCTAGAGGACGATCTACGTCGCCAGATACAGCTCTCTACGCCCTTTGTAAGGAATATTGAGGAGGAGCCTTTCCCCCAAAGGTTCGCAATACCAAACTTCACTCCATTCAAAGGAGCCTCCGACCAGGTAAAACACATAGATTACTACCGGGGAGTCATGATCCCCCATAGGCATAACGATGCACTCATGTGCAAAGTTTTTCAAGCTTCTCTTCAAGGCCAGGCCATGACTTGGTTCAATCATCTCCCCCCCGAGGTCGATTGAGTTCTTTGAAGAGTTGGCCCTGGCATTTGTGAAGGAATACGCACAACTTCGGACAATCGAGGTAAAATATGACCATCTTTTCTCTGTCCGAAAAAGAGCAAAAGACACTCTGCGACAATACATACGGAGATTTTGCGAAGAGAAGTCTCGGATTGTCGGTTGTAGCAACCTTGTTGCAGCAATGACATTTAAACAAGGACTCCCTCGGGACAGCCAGCTTTACGGGGACATCGTCATGAGCAATGCGCGAAGTCTCACCGAAATGCTTTCGCTAGCAGAGCGACATGAAAGTTGGGAGGACGAGAAGAGCGCCGCTCATACTCAGGATCATGCCGGGGCTAGTGAAAAGGCCTCCAATAAGGATGAGCCCCATGGAAAGTTTGCGACTAAAAAGCTCAACAAGGGCAAGGCGGGGCAACACTCCCAAACGCCAGTTATGGGGAAGCCTAACTTGCAGCTATCTTTACCAGTCCATCAGATCCACAATGAAATTAAGGACAAACCATGGTTTAAGAAGCCGGAGCCAATCAAGTGCAATAAAGAGAAAGCTGATAAAACCAAATGGTGCGCCTATCATGAATGTTATGGGCACAATATCAGTACATGTATATCTTTCGAAAGATATCTCCAAAAAACTCATGAAGGAGGGGCATTGTACAGACTACATCAAGAAGAAGATTGTAAATCACATGGAGAACAAAGAGCCAAATGAGCCAGCGTCAAAGGTGATCCTCATCAACTAGATGCATGTCAACATTAGAGAGACATAAAATTCTATGGAGCTTTCAAATTTTTCTTTTCAAGTTGTCTTCTAAATTCAAGTATCGTGCAATAGAATAAGATGGAAAAATTGTTCTGAATTCATACAAACCTATTTGTTCACCATATACAATTTTCAAAGCTTATTCCCTCTAGTGTAAAAAGCCTTCGCCCTGCGAAGCATCTAAGCCTTCGCCATGCGAAGCACCTAAGCCTTCGTCATCGAAGCATCCAAGCCTTCGCCTTGCGAAACATTCGAGCCTTCGCTCTGCGAAGCATCCGAGCCTTCGCCCTGCGAAGCATTCGAGCCTTCGCCCTGCGAAGCATCTAAGCCTTCACCATGCAAAGCATCTAAGCCTTCGTCATCGAAGCATCCAAGCCTTCGCCTTGCGAAGCATTCGAGCCTTCGCCCTGCGAATCATCTAAGCCTTCGTCATCGAAGCATCTAAGCCTTCGCCATGCGAAACACCTAAGCCTTCGTCATCCAAGCATCTAAGCCCTCTAAGTCCTGCAAATTTCTGCGCAGCAAGGAGAGCTCGTCTCGAGCGGTATCTCGCTCCTTTTTCTATCAGCATCCTCTCTGCACGGCTCGTCTCCAGCTCGCCCACTTTGACTTCCAATGTGAAATAAGGACCTTAATTTTTCTTAAGTTATCGTAATCACACATCGACAACATAGCTTTCTATTAATTTTTGCGGCCCTTCACGTCAAGGTGGCACATTCGCGGGACCAGAACGGTCGGGTTTGGAAAGAAGCTGCTCAGCATGCTTTTTTTTCCAAAGAACCAATGGGTCCTTGCTTATTATTCTTCTTCTGAACAACGGTTTCTTTCAAGCGCAGTAGAGCGCTCAACCACTCCTTGATTAGAATGTCTGAAGGCCTCCCGCCATTCATATCTCTAAGTGGAGAAAGTAGCCAGATCATGTCCCGGAACTCTGGAGGAATTTTAAGGGCCATGTCAATCTTTTTGAGATCAGGCTGACCTCCAAACCCGTTGTACAGCTCATCAAACATGCGGAAGTGCGAGGCAATCCTTAAGTCTGGAGAGGCATGTTTGTCCCATGCACCACCAACTTCGATACAGTTGAGTCTGTACGTATTGTCATCATACTCTGTACTAAAAAATAGCTCCACTTTGGGTACGACTCGAGAAAGCCGACCACCGGTAATTCCTTTGTGCGACACGGAATAGCAATGCCAGAATTCATCTTCAGTGAGTCCCAGACCAAAGAACTTGTTCAGCTTCTCGAAGCACACGATGTGTCGATAGGCATCGACATCCAGTTGAGCAGGGCTGCATCCTATCCAGCCAATAATCTTGGAGAAGAACTTCGAGAACGGGAACTTGAAACCCCACCCAATAATCAAAGGGTGGAATTTAGTCCACCGACAAGGTTTTTTCCTCTTCCATGCTTAAGAGCCTCCATGGAAGAACATCTGTCACCAAGCTCCACAAAAACGTCGACCGGAAAGGAAATTTGATTGCGAGCCTTCCACTCCATGAAGTCTTCAGGCTTCTCAAACTTCATATCTTTCCCTCGGAATGGACTTAGGCCACGAGAACCGCCACGCTCCCACAAAGCAAGTTTGCTGGGTCTCTCGGCACCTTGACGCATAGCGAGCATATTTGTGGTACTAGCAAGAGTAACAGTGAATGTGATCCAGCCTACCAATGCTCACTAGTCACGTCCGCAGGTGTGCTCAGTCACCTCCAAATCCCCGTCGACTGTTCAGCAAATCACCGCCCACCACGTGGCGCCAGTTGAACACCCGCTCCAACAAAGTTTCTAAACACCTTCGATGGACTCTTGACGTGTAGCAAGCATATTTGCGGTACTAGCAAGGGTCACATTGAATGTGAGCCAGCCTACCAATGCTCGCACACACCGTCCAAACTGCTCGTTTTCCAAGCTACACGCGTTTCCGTAATTTCCGACGCTTTCCAAGGATCTCGAATCCTGTCCAAAAACATAATGAATGGTCAATAATGACTCTATGCATATCATATCAATTTTCCACAATTTTTCGGAAATTAAATATTGATTTTAAACATAAACTAAAACTTCGAACCCTCGAAACAATATCAAAACGGTGTCCGATTTCCTCGAAATTAGTGCCAAAATGTTTGTTACATTGAATATAGTAAAACACATGTTGAACACTTCCCCAGAAAACTCACCACGCGCCCTCACGCACCGCCGTGAGTGGCTGCGCGTGAAACCCACACGCGGTGAACACTAATTACTATAGTGTCATCCCTACCGCCCGTTTCTCTGTTAAACGGGTCGTGTACCCGCGATTAGACCCGGAACAATCTCAGTCAATTCGACCCCAATTTCTTCGTTCCTTTCACTAGTTTTCATCTATCCAATCCTATTTAGGGATCTGTATGCCCAATTTCATGAGATCGGTCCTCAATTCACTCAACTCGATTTGAAAACCCAACGGGTTTTGTGATCGGATTCACCCAATTCGTCCCTGTTTTCCAAATTCATTCACAAAGAGAGCATAGTGAGAGTAAAATAAACGTTTTTACATAATCAATTTCGTAGTTACTTACCTCCAACTACACGAACCCAAGCTCGATTTTGGGAGGGGAATGGAGCTTCTGTTCTTGCTCAGTGCAACACCAATTCTTTTCGTTTTTGTCGTGGATCGGTTCGAAATGATCCCAGGAGACTTAATCAAGTCTCAATTTGGATCCCCAAAGCTCGCAAATTCGATTTAGAATTTCCCCCCAAAATTCCAAAATTTTCGATTCAGGTTTCACCTCACACTCTCTGTCACCGTGTTTTCCCTCAGTTAAATCAGACTCTTCAAACACTCAATTACTCACTCTCAAGAACAGTTTCACCCTTTGTTCACGGATTGAAGGTAAAGGAAGAAGAAGATTAATGGTGTTTAAGTATAATTAGAAATAATTAAAAAATGATTAAAACATGATGATGATGGTTTCCATAAAACATGGAGCAGATCTTAGGGTCCTTAAATCAAGGGATGGGTGACACTTGTCACTCATCCAAGTGTTCACAATCAACAGTCACTATTCCCAATTTAATATTATTTTAATCAAAATCCCGGTTTGTTCGGTTAATCGATTTCGTCCCCGTGACCACAACTTCGTCGTCGAATCTCCGATTTCGGCATGTCGTCTGTCTGTTGATTCGTATCGACTCGACCTACGTAACGGTCCTTGGCCCTCGTCCATTGGACCTCCCGGGTCAAAAGTCAACATTTCACCCTTATCTTTCAAAATTACCAAAATACCCCTCGACTTCCGAACGTCGAAACTTCTTCCTCGAATGTCGGAATCGAACGTGCCACCTGTCTATGAACTCGTGACGTCCCAAACTACGTCACAGTCATCAGTCAAAATCCATTTGACCGTCCAAACTAAAAGTCAATATTTTTCCACACCTAGGGGCAAAACGGTCATTTTGCACATTTCGTCCGATTCACTCCACTAATCCCAGATTAGTCATTCTAAATCATAATTAATTGATACTTCATCTCGATACTCGGGACGGGTCGTTACACCTCGCCTTCGCAAACCCATAACTTTTGCATCCGACCTCCGATTGACGCATGCCGCCTATCTGCGGATTCAGCGTCTCGACCTACTCAACAGTCTTTTCGGAAAGTCCAAAAAGTGTTCTAATCAAAAAGTCGACTTTTGGTCCTTGTAATCAGGGGCAAAATCGTCAAATAAATACTAGCTCGATTCTTGAACCCAACAGTAACAGGAAAACTCGGTAATATAAGATTCCAAACAATGTACATCCCTTCAGATTCCCCGAATACCGAATCGACGTGGGGGCATTCGTGGAACCCAAAATCATCCGAAAATTATGGTGCTGTCACGTGGCCCATAATTCCCAAAAATGACCAAATTGCCCCTGGCGATAATGCTGATCAATTGAAAACACCCGCACATTAAATAATCTATTTACCAGTTAAATATGTTATTTGATCGGGTTAAAATCTCTGTAATATTAATATTCTCCCCGAGAGTTAATTGTCGTTATTCTTAATAATGGATAATTAATATTAATATTAAAATACAATAATTGTCATTACTATCATGATGAGCCATCATTACAATTATTAAATAATATATTTAATTAATAATATATCATTTATTAATTAATAGTTCAACCGACCAATCAGAACGCTCTAAGACTCCCAAGATTTTCCTATAAATAGCGAGGCACATTTCATTTCCAAGGTACGTTGATTCTTCGCTTCGAAGTATATCCTTTTCCTCTCTCAAAGCTAACTTAAGCATCAGAGTGTTCTTGGTCGAACAACCCCCCGGGTAAATCGATCGAAGCAACGATAGATAATTATTTGCTGTTTGCAGAAATTGTGAGAACTTTTCGAGGCGGGTTCAATCTTTGATTCAACAGTGATAAGGAGAAAAATGGAGTGTAAAATTAGTTCTCAAATATTTTACGTGTTATGTAAAAAATTATGTAATATTATTACTATATTTAAAAGTCACTTAATACTACAGTATAATATTATTCCTTTCTGCATATTATGTAAGAGATTTCAAATTTAATTCTTATAAAATCTATGTCTGATACCAAAAAATACTCCTTTTGCTTATACAAATGATGAGGCTCAAGTTCAAGTTGAAGTTCAATTTGATACGTAACGACTAAGATAATCGTACGGTGCACTCAGATCCTCATTCTGAATAATATTGTACCATAAGAAAGTTATTAAAAAATTAAAAAGAACTAGGGTAATTTTATTAAATCCTAAATTTTAGCAATAAATATCAAGATATTTTTAAATGGAACCATATTATAGACAGATGTGGTATATTTATTTTACCTATCATAATATAATTTGTATTCAAACAGTATTCCTATTTGAGCACCCCTAAATTAATGTGATACTACGTAATAATTTATAGTTATTACTCTCCTTGAAAAATTGGTTTGAGCACCCCTAAATTTATTATTCGAGGGGAGTAATAATGTTTGTGATGTCTGGCGTCCGTTCTCTCCCGCCCTTCGTGTTCCCTTTCTTCCCCTTTTCTTTCTTGATTTTGTGCGAATCCACCCCAGCCTTGACCGTGTCTCTCATGTCCTCGTCTCCCTCCCCATCCATGTCTCTTAACCCTGTTCGAAACCAGGGGGATTCGTCCCCTCTTCTTCGCCCGTTTGGGGCTTTCGAGCGCCCTCATGACCGTAGGCCCTCTGTTTCCCTACCGCTTCTTAGCGGTGATTTGGTCACTGCAGCTTCTCCGGCCAATCGATTTCTTCCTCGCTCGCCATGGTCTTTGGATACTCTGGTGTACGGCTCTTGTCTCATCGACGGCAGAATGGTAAGTGCCATTGTTCTCAACCCTTCGGGTGACTATGTTGTTCCCAGCCTGTCGACGACTCTGGCCCGACGGTGTCCAGATGCAATTTTCCCTGTTTCAGTCAACCTTGTTGATCCAGTTTTCTCTACTGTGGTACTTGGCGTCGGTGCGGCGGTGATGTTGGATCCGTCTCCAGCTATTTCGGGATCTTCCTTGGTCGCAGCGAGTCGTCCCTTGGCTCCTATAGGTGGGGGCGTCAATGACGATCCTTGCTGTAACGTGGTGCGGGTAGAGGTGTCTGAACTTGCTGGTGTCTCCAGGAGCTCGTACTACAGTGTGGTGAAAGGCTCTGCTTCTTCTCGTGGTGTATCTACTCTCCCATTCTGCAAGCCTAGTTTGGTAGATGGGAGGAAGGTTGTTTGCCCTCCCCTGCCAGCTGCTTTGGTTGCTGCTAAGGAATGGGAAAATTGTCTGGTTGGGTATTTTGTGGATCGCCAGTTCCCTTCTTCTTTTTCATATTCCATGATGGGGCAGCCTGTACTAAGGTTGTTGAGAGTTTCTCGGTAATGAAAGGGGATTCTTCTTTTTCATATTCCAGGATGAGGCAGCCTGTACTAAGGTTCTTGAGGATGGCCCGTGGTCTCTTTCTGTGCGTTTGATTTTTCTCTCTCGATGGCGTCCTGGTATGGTGTTGTCTAAGGTGGCCCATGCTTAGGTTCCTGTTTGGATTAAACTCTACAATGTGCCCCTTGAACACTAGAACACTGAGGGTTTTAGTTATGTTGCTAGTACTGTGGGCAAGCCCCTCTATGTTGATTCTTTAACGGAATCGAGGAAGCACATTGCATTCATGCGGATTTGTGTTAAGATTGATGCTTCTGAGCCACTGGTTGATTCCTTTGACCTATTGCTACTGTCAGGAGAGGAGGGTGAAATTCCTCGGATGGTTGAGGTCCGTGTTAAGTATCAGGGGCGGCCATGTATATGTTCGTATTGCAAGACCTTCGGCCACCTGGAGCCCAGTTGTCCGCTTCACCCTAAACTTGTCTCCACGGCTTTGCCCAAGAGCCCACGAACCCCAAAATCTGTCACCAGGTCGATGGAGTCTGGCACTTCCCGTCCTCAACCCTTGGATGGGACTCCGACCTCGGGTCTTGGGGTGGCCCGGATTCCTCTTCTACCTCATGAGTTGGCTCTCCCTTCATGTGTTGGCCTTGGTGAGATGTGATCTGGTTCTAGCTCTCCTTTACCAGATATGCCTCCCATGGATTCTGAATTTTCCCCTTGCGTGGAGTCGGGCTTGGCGGGTCATGGATCGGTCGCGGCTCGTTTAAGTGGTGGGTCGCTGTGTGATTTAAATTTTTCCCTTGGGTCTGTGACTTCCCCTAATAACCTTTTTCTTGCTCTCACGGTCATGATTGACCAGTCTGATACCTCTGATTCGAAGTCCCCACTGAACCTGCCTGCTGGTTTGCTTAGTACTGCCCTTTTACCTCTTGAGCAGGTTTTGGTCGTGCCTCGCGTGCCTGGGCCTGGAAAGAAGAAGAAAAAACCAGTTAAGCATTGGAATAAATCCAAAGCTGGTGAGTTGGGAGGTTTCACCCGAGTAAGGAATCAGCTGCTGTTTGATGTCTAGTTTTGCTTGTTGGAATGTGCGTGGTCTGAATAGTCTTTCATACCAACTTGAGGTTAGGAATTTAATTGCTCGTAATAAGCTGGATTTTGTTGGTTTATTGGAAACTCGGGCGAGGAGACCTAATTGTTGTTCTGCTATGTCCACTGTGTGCTCCTCCTGGGTTTGGGTTCATAATTATGACTTTCATGTTAATGGTAGAATTTGCGTTGGGTGGAATCCTGAGGTTGTTTCTGTGGTGGTTCTTAATTTTTCTACACAGGAAATTAATTGTCGTGTTACTTATTGTGATTCTATGGTTGCATTCTTTGTCTCGTTTGTTTATGGGTCTAATTATGTGACTACCTGTAGAGCTCTGTGGTCTGACCTTGCTACCTTTGGTATTTTTGTGGTAGATTCTCCCTGGGTTGTTCTTGGTGATTTTAACTCAGTTCGGTTTATTAGTGAGAGTGATGGTGGGGTGCCTGTTCATTTGGGATTATTGGGGGATTTTTGGGATTGTTTGGAGGCTTTTGGTTTGGATGATCTTAGGTATACTAGTAAACATCTTACTTGGAGCAACAGGCAGTTTCACAGAACTCTCACTAATCGGAAGTTGGATCGTGTGCTTATCAATGGCCATTGGTTATCTTGTTTCCCTAATAGCTCTGCCTTATTCCTTCCCTCTAGAAATTTTGACCATTGTCCCAGGGTGGTGTTGCTTGGGTTGGAACCTGTCCGCTGTAAGGTTCCTTTTGAATTTATTAATTTTATGCAGATCATGAAAGGTTCATGGATATTGTCGAGCATGCCTTTTGTGTTCCTATTCAGGGATCTCAATAGTATCAACTAGTGTGTCACCTTAAGTTGGTTAAAGCGGAGTTAAAGCGTCTCAACTGTGCTCCTTTATCCAATGTTTCTGAGGCTGTAATTATGGCCAAGCGTGAGCTTGACGACTGTCATAATTCTTTGCTTCAGTCTCCGAGTGATAGTAGTTTGGTGGCTGCTGAGCTGAGGTTATTAAGGGTGTTTGAGGAGTGTCTTGTTCGTGAGGATAGTTTTTTAAAACAAACGTCTCGTCTTCGTTGGGAGTTGAATGGAGATCGTCATTTGGCCTATTTCATAATGTTTTGAAGAAGAAGACCAATAGAAATCGTATTTCTTCGATAACAGGTGGGGATGGGGAGGTCATCCATGATCCGATAGTTATCAAGATAGGGGTAGTGTCCTTCTTTCAAGGGTTGTTGGGCAGAAGGGATGATGTTTGTCATTTTGATCGGGATTCCATTGTCCCAAACCGGATTTCTTTGGACCAGGCTAGTGATCTGTCTGCTGATTTCTCAGATAAGGAGATTCGTGTAGCGTGATTAGTTTGAAAGCCAACAAAGCCCCTAGCCCTGATGGTTTCAATGCATTATTTTTCCATAAGGCTTGGCCTATGATTGGTCCCTATATTATCAATGCTATTAAGGAGTTCTTTCGGTCTTCCTCTCTTCTAGGGGAGATTAATGAAACTATCCTCACCTTGATTCCTAAAGTGCCCAATCCTTGCTCTTTTGGGGACTTTAGGCCTATTTCCTGTTGCAATACTCTTTATAAAATAATCTCTAAGCTAATCTCTCTTCGTATTAAGCAGGTTATCCCTTATATTATAAGTGGACCCATGTCGGCCTTTATCGGTGGTAGACGCATTGGGGATAATATTTTGCTTGTTCAGGAACTGTTCAGAGGCTACCATTTGTTTTCCAGGCTCCCAGGATTGCTATCAAGGTGGATATCCATAAGTCTGACAATACTATTGATTGGTCCTTCCTATTGCATGCCCTCCGAGCAATGAACTTCCCTAGGCGTATGATAGGGTGGATTCAAAGTTGCATTTCCTCCACTAAATTCTCGGTGGCTGTTAATGGTGAGTTGGTTGGTTTTTTTCCTATTGCATGTTCTCAGTTTTGTTGAAGAACCTTATCTCTGCTAACCCCAGGTTCAGGTACCCATAAGAGATGTGAGAAGGTTTGTTTTTCCCACCTTGCATTTGCTGACGACATATTGTTATTGTCTTATGGTGATAAGGTTTCTATTCGGATTTTGAAAAGGGCCCTTGATAATTTTGCTGCGATGTCGGGTCTAGTCCCCAATCTGAGTAAAAGTGAGGTTTTCTTCGCCAGCTTGAGTGTGTCTAGAAGGGATTGGGTCCTTTGGTTTCTGCGCTTTGGTCCTGGTACTCTACCTATCCGGTATTTAGGCATCCCTCTTATTCCCTATAGGCCGAGCTCTTCTGATTGTGCTCCTTTGTTGGAAAGAGTTTCAACTCGTTTTCGTGGGTGGGAACACAGAGTGTTATCCTTTGATGGTCAAGTGGTGCTGATTAGGGCAGTGCTTAGTAGCCTCCAAGTATTTTGGGCTTTTCACCTTTTCCTTCATAAGAAGGTTCTTATGGACATTTAGTGGGTTATGCGTCAGTTTCTCTGGTCAAGAAAGTTTGATGGTTCCTATTTGGCTAAGGTGGCTTTGCGTGATGTTTGTTGTCCGAAAGAAGAAAGGGCTCTCGGGATCCGATCTCTCTCTGTTTGGAATAAGTCTCTTATGACTTGGTATATTTGGTTCATTTGTTCGGATGCCTCTGGGAACTTATGGTCGGATTGGGTTAAAGCTTATTATATCAGGGATATGTGCTTATGGGATATCTCCCCCCCGTCTTCGTACTCTTGGAATTGGCATAAGATTTTGTTTCTCTGTCATTGCGTTAAACCGTTTATCTTATCCGTGGTGGGTAATGGGACTTCTATCTTTTTGTGGCATGCCGATTGGTCTACCTTCGGGCCTCTGGCTAAGTTTGGGGGGGGGGGGGGGGGGGGGGGGGGGGGGGGGGGGGGGGTGGTAGTGACGAATCCATCAGAATGCTCGTTTGAGTGAGGTTATTTCTGGTTCCTCTTGGAACTGGCCATCGTTCAGAAATGATTACTGACGAGCTATTCAACTTACGTCTGAGCCCATTGATGCCTCCCTTCTTAACGTTGATGGTGTGTCCTGGTCCTTGTCTCAAAATGGTTCTTTTTCTTCTTCCTCGTTGTGGCAGGTACTTAGGATGCATAAACCTTTGAAGAGTTGGTCTAAACTTGTTTGGTTTACTGGATCCATTCCTCGTGCTTCGTTTGTCCTTTGGCTTGCTATCCGATTGAAGCTGTTGACTTTTGATCGCATTGGGCATTTTACTGTGAGGACTAATCTTAATTGTGTCTTCTGTAATAGGGAAGTGGAATCTCATGAGCATCAGTTTTTTAATTGTTTGGTTACTGGTAGGATTTGGGAGACTATTCTGCATATGAGTGAGGTGTCGTGGTTATTGCCTCCTTAGCCTTCCTTCGTTGATATGGTTGCGGCTAACTGGAGTGGTTCTTCTTTGAAATGTGTGATTCTAAAGATCTCTCTTTCTGATGCAGTTCACGGGATTTGGAAGGAGCGTAATTCCCGTGTTTTTAAGGCTACAGTGCTTCCGTCTGATTCTATCATTCTTTCCATTGTTAGGGTGATCAGTGGCCAGCTGGTTTCCCTCAAGTTTCCCCATTCTGCCTCAAATCTTTGTATTATGCGTAATTGACATATTGAGTTGTAGGCTTAGCTAGTGGTGCGATCTTTGGTTCTTCCGTTTGGTTGTTGGTTTCTTGGCTTTGCCTTATTTGTCTCCCCTTTAATTTGGCCCGGAGAGTTCTTCTTTCTTTGATTGAATACATTTACTTATATATATATATATATATATATATATATTACGATTGGGAGGATTTCTTTCAGTCCCCAAACGAATCAAAGCCATGGTAGCTAGATCTGTAGATCACCTGGCTAGTAAAAATAAATAATATTCGACAAACGTAGTAAAATAATTGTTTAAGATTCTGTTTGATTTTTGTTTCAAAATTTGATTTTATTTATAGGCTTAGTTTTGAAGTCTCATGCTGTCATCATGATTTGGCATTTAGCCACACATTAAAATCAATCATGAAATAATAATTCAGCTTAAATTATTTTGTCCAGCGTGGCACTAATACGTGTAAATTAATAAAAGTAAATTTAAGCTTGATTAAAGTTGGATAATGCGGATATAATTCCTTCATCTACTCAAAAAGGAAAATATTTCAGTCATTTCACACGAATCATACAATTCACACCAGACATGGAACATCAACAACAACACTATCTATATATATGGATCCTACTTTTTTTAAGTGTCCGAAAATATAAATTTATAAGGCAAACTTAAAAACTATTCTAATTATGTAAAGAAACAAAATAATAATTCATATGGATAACTTTTGTCCTTCAGATTCATTTTGTATTTTAAAATATTGTTAATGTGCAGAGAGGGAAGCTTAAGAATCAAGTCTGGAGAGGGAGAAGAGATCATCAGTTTGTCTGATGGAAAGCAAACATGTTAATGTGCAGACAGATTTTTAACATACAACTACAACAAAGTTGCATTATACAAGTGGTTAATCATCCAATAAATCTGATTAGTTTATGGATTAAGGACACACCAGATGTCCAGATACAAGAACCAAACAAGTGCTAAATCTGCTATCCACGGTTAATCATCCATAAAATCTGATTAGTTTATGCATTAAGGACACCAGATACAATGAATGCACTAATTAATTCGCATAATATTTTACCCAAAAGTTCGAGGAGATTAAAATGCCAAAACTATTATACATTAAAAAGCAAAAAAAAAAAAAAAAGGCACGCCAATTGAGATCTGAATCAGAATATAATCAAAGTCTTATATGTTTATAATGAGATTTTGTTGAATCCAACTTATATATCAAAATTATTCTCTCTTTTTTTTTAAATCAATTATAAGTTAATAACATTACGACGTACGTATATTTTAAATAGTTGGTGTCTAGTCATAATTATTTTATTCTGAATACAATATCTAATTATAAGTAACCCTAACCCTAAATCTAGGTTCTCCTCCTAAAGTAATCCAATCAAGTCCAAGGTGCACATCAGACATCAGAGAGGGTTTGAAAAAAGAGAGTATATTTTCATGTTGTTTAGTGTAGACTGCAGCTGGTTCAATGGATTATTCAGAATACAAAATTACAGAAAAAACCAACTATACAAACAACATGAATATAAATGTATTGTTTAAAAAAAAAAGCAGGTAAACAAGAAAGTAAGGAAACCTTAAAAGCCAGTCCAAGGTTTGGCCTCTTCTCAGCAGTATTTAAGAAATACAGAAGGCTCTTGAGTATTTTATGTCCTTTTGGCTTATGACCAACTACTACAGTTTACAGATTGTATTAATATAAATATAGTTGGTAGATGTAATTGATAAAGAGAAACAAAAATGAATTTGCAGAGTAAAGAGTTAAATTGAAGCCAAAAGAGGGAAATATTTGAAAATTAATGTTTTAAGGGAAGTGGGTGGTACCTAAATTGTATGTCTTGATCTTGAGATCATCATTCCACTGTCCTAACCATTGTCATTTTACAGTCAATTTATTTCCTTAACTTTTGTTTACTTAACTCAACTCAGTATTAATATTTTAATTAAAGTTTATAATAATTCTCTATACTTTCCACCCTTTTGTGAGATGATTCAAAAGATTGCAAGCTTGCACTTTCCCTTTTCCTTTTTGTAAGTTGAAGATGATTGGCGGTTCCAAATATAGAACAAAGTTAGGTCGGAGTAGGATACTAGTCATAACTTTTCTCTAGACTCTATTATGAGAAAAGCCTAGGAGGGTTGCTACAACAAAATCACCCAATACAAGGATAAAATACAAGAGGTACCTAACTTTTGAGAAACGACATTTCATTGATAGATTAGCCTAATATTTTGCACTAAATTTAAGTAATCAGAACCAACATATCAAAATAACATACTTGTTAAGTCATTCGAATGTATTGATCGTACATAATGCAACACATACAACCTTTAAATTAATAGCATTCACTCAATGGGCCAAATGTATCACCCAAATTCAAGGAATGTTGTATTTCATGTGTCTGTACTTTTAGATGCCAAATTATATACTTGTATTGTATGTTTGTTTAAGAATGATCCTACTAAGATTTGGTATTGGTATCCAATCCTAAGGCCATTTCCAACCTTGGGCCATAAACATATTTTGATCAAGGCCAAGTGCCAAACTCTTTCTCACATTTATTCAAAAATTTAGGAATTTTCTTATTTTCTAAATAAAAAGTAGGGCCCAATTGATCGTCTACATGTACTAAATAGTGTAAATTTTTTCTGGACCACCAAATGCATAGAAAATAATAATAAAACATTAAAATGGTAATAACTTAATCTGAAATAATTGAAGATGGTAAAATATAACCGTACAATATTCATTAAAAAGACTATTATCTTTTAGGGCTGAATTTGAACTTACTCTCAAATTTAACCCAGTAATTGAAAATGGCCTATTTTTATTTATAGCTTATAGGGTCCTAAATATGAACTTTGCTAATAATGTGACGGGCCCAGAAACAGCACATAGATGGGCCTGGATGATAATAGATAGGTCTAATCTCTCTCTATTGGTGCCTCACATCACATAGGGTAAAACTAGCCATCATTATACATTTGTACTGAACATTACAGGCCTACTCGCATGCAGCCTGCACAAGCTACTGGCTACTGCTGTTCAGTCCCATCTCTACTTACAACTCTCTTACTCCTTTTTTGGGTGAATATAGTGGGGAGCTCCAATTTTTACGAAAGGAAGTTAAATTACTGGGATAACACAAATGATATTATTATAACACGTAAAAGAGTAATATTACATTAAGGTATTTCAAGTTATTAACCACATATTTCTATTATGTTAATTCGTAATGGAACTTAAAGTTGGTGCCAACATTCAAATCAGCCTATCCTGCTCATGAAAGGAAGTTAGGAGGACTACAAAATTAGAAAAGAACACATACTCTAGATCTGCTTTGTCTCTGGCGGGACTTGAGGCATATTTACATCACGCAATTTAGGCAATTTCCCTTCTGTTTGATCACATAAATCTTTCCCCATCAAAATTAATTATGTCACTGTGTCCTGCATTTTTATCATCACAACATTAGAGAATCCTCATTCAGGTGGAAAGCACTTCCATAACTATTATTTTGGTAAGTTACTGAGCTTTATTCCGATTTCCAGATTCGCCAAAATAAGAAGTTCCAGTGACAAACCTTGACAATGAATTGTGTTTATCTCGGATCCTGTCAGTTCAATTCCATTATCATCTAGCAATGAGATTCCAGATGATGTTATGTTGAAAGGGAATGCCAGAGGTGGTGATATGGGAGACTTTGCCACCTTGATGAACCTATTCCCTATACAAAAAAACAAAAGGTTGGAATTAATAATAAGCGAAATCAATTCTAGATCTCAAGTATCATCGTCATTGTCATCGTCTCATTAGAAGGATACATTCATAATCAGGATGTCTCTTGAGCAACTTTTCTCTCTATATCAATAAAGTGTTATGATTATTCAATTCCATTTATGTACGGAATGAACTTAAGTCTTAAAAAGTTATGCATGGGGATAGTAGTAATCCGAAACAATCAAAATGATAGAAAATGAAAGGTATAAAATTATTACTGTAAATGTTATATATTTGTGAAGACATCAGGAAGGAGAAAGCAAGACAAACGCTCAAACCAATGTGCAAACCACCAAAGGATACTCATAGAGAACTAAGAAGCAAGAGTCTGCTTCATGACATCATAATCATGTTCAAGTAAAAGCATATGTTTGGCAAACCAGATTTAGAGTCCAGCACAAGACGTATGGTCACAGAATGAGCCCAGTTAATCCCCAAAGCCCCAACAAGATGAGACCCATATCCTGTATGGTCCTCTACTGCTTTTCCCCTACTTTGCACTGCACAGAATAAATATATTGCGTTGATAAATCATAACTAATATGAAGGATATCACAATATGACCATAATATCCTACCTTGAAAAGAATACTGGCAGGCATCATCACGGCTTTGAGATCTCACTTGGTTTGTAACAACAATAGGTATTCGTGAAAATTCAGCAAGTGATCTAGACATGTTAAAGAAAGAAAATGAGCTTTGTGATGAGCAGAAAGATAAAATCACCAACACCAATAGAGTCAATTGTCTGGGTTCTCACTTAATAAAGGATATATGCCAGCCCAATAAATGTTGCCTAGGAGCTCCTTGTCCGTATTCCCTGAAAAATATATCACCATCTCTAAACTGCATGCAAAATGGATAGTAATGAAGTATGACATCTATAGGAAGACATTTCTAATGCACACAACATAATGAAATAAAAGGAATCATATAGCTGAGCAAAGAAAGAGGGATAAAGGAAAACAAACAATCTTAAGAAATTTACAAACCGAATTTTGACAAATTGATAGATATGACCGCATACAAAAATCTTATCCCTTGTCTAGCACCCCAATAGGGATGTCAAACATGTTGAAGAATGAAGGGGTTCTAAGATCATTCTCTATGCATAAAGGAAAGAAAATGTTTTATTATTGAGAAGGCCAACCCTATTCAGATATGACCATGGCATTATCCTTTCAATACAGCAGGTTTAAAATTGCAACTCACAAGGAATAAACCAAAAACAAGGTCATGTATGGAAATTATAGGAAATGGTCTATTTCTATTTATAAAGGACCACAACTTGATCAAAAGTCGGATATCCAGAACAAATTACGTGCAAAACAGCGATGAACTTACCCTGAAATAAGAGCAGCCATGCTGTCGATAATTATCAGCTTCACTCGGTTTTGAATGACTGAAATCTTGAGTTCTTCCAATCTGGAATGAATTAAGTAATTTAAACTCATCTTAACAAGTTTGCATTATCTGCATAACTCTTGTTTCAGCATTGAGCTTTATCTTAAAAGTCCAAAGTATTTATTTCCAAGGCATGTGGAGCTCCAAGTGTCCTCCACACCAGGACTAACAAACTTACTAGGGCTAAGGAAAAAATATATACTTTGACAAATACCTTGTAGAGAATTCAGAAAGTGATTTTGGACGCAAAATATGGATCCTACCTGCCATCTGAGATGCAAAGTGCAAACAAGGAAAGCTTTCATTAAGCAGACACAATGCTCATCGAAACTTGTTAAAGAGACGGTAACGATTTTATTCTACATACCTCTTCAGCCTTTCCTTTCGTGTGGAATATTTCCGGGAAACTATTTAATCCCATTTCTATCAACCTAAGAATAACAAATTAGAAAACCAAAAGTTTAACATTTCTTTCACCAACATAGCAGATTAAATTTTGTCATAAAAAGCTGATAATTGATATTACCAAAAGTGTGCGTAATTACCTTTTTGATCTAAATTTGAATTCTACATCAATGTATACTACATGACCGTCTAAACCACCGTAAGCTGTGGGCATCGCTGCCAACAATGCTAGCTTCAAGCAAAACTGCAGTTGAAATATTCATTCAAGCAGATGCATAACCAAATACAAACACTAATTCTCCCCATATACGAAGGTCAGACGGGTTAAAGAGCTAGAGTTATACCTGAGTTTTGCCAATGCCAGCAGGACCAACCAGCTCAGTCAAAACCCCAAATGGAATACCACCACACAAGGTATCGTCTAATCCTTTGAGGCCAGTGGAGAGGTGGCCGCCATTGTGCTCCTTTTGAACCCTTCGTTCCATTAAATTTAGGGCCTAATCAAACAGACATAAAATCATAGCTGATCATAAACATCCCAAATCGTCCAAATTTCAAAATTGTTTTCTAAAAGTAAAGTAATATTTAGGGTTTCGATGATCACAGTTTGATAGGGAGGACATGCAATTTCGCTGATGCGAGCAACAGCAGCCGTGACTTCTGCCAAGCTCACGTCTAATACCTCCATTAATTTCGGAATTCGGTCAAAGACAAAGCGTCCTGAAAACCAATTACCATTTGACAAAAGAAATCGCAATTTTGAAATCTGATTAAATTTTTTAAAAAAAATTATTTGAAAATCGTAATAAAATAATACCTTGGCAGTGGTGATGTTACGAGCAGTGAAAATGTTTACAATGGATTTAGGGAGACCCATCTGGTTGATGAGCTTGTTGGCCATTTTCACTCTTGAGTAGCTCAGAATCCCTTCTTTCGTTCTTCTTGTCCTTCCCGCCAAATGCGAACCCCTAAAGCGCAAAACAGTGCTTGAGTAGTTTGCAGCTGGACTAATAAGGTAGTGCAACGTGGCTCTGTGTCAGGTTGTAAAAAAGTTGACATGTCAGTGAAACGTGGCACTAGTGAGTGAGTGTGTGCCACATGGCAATAACTCAGATTGTAGCCCAGTAAGAGATAGGAAAAAAGTTGTCGAAATAAGAAAGATAACCATGTATACCTACCAATGTAATCGCCATGAAAGTTTCTCTTTTCTATAGAAATTGGTAGTGTCACTTAGGGCATGGTAAGATGTAAATTCATTATAATGAAAATTTTATAATTTAATATTCTAATTTTTTGGTCAAATGAGTCAGAAAACGAGAATGTCTTGTATGAAAATCATAAGATAAATTGTATATTAAATATATGTTATTCATTATAATGGAAATTTTATAATTTAATATTCTAATTTTTTGGTCCAATGGGTCAGAAAACGAGAAGGTCTTGCATGAAATTATAAGATAAATTGTCTATTAAATATATGTTATTCATTATAATGGAAATTTTATAATTTAATATTCTAATTTTTTGGTCCAATGGATCAGAAAACGAGAATGTCTTGCATGAAATTATAAGATAAATTGTATATTAAATATATGTTACATCCCGTTTCGTAAATTAGAAATCGAAATCTCAAATTACTACTTTTGCCCTTATGAATTTTGTTTCATGCTATACATAGTGTAAGATTTTGATTATTTTGTATCTAAAGCCCAAGTCAAACTCAAGCCCATTCTGGAAAGCCCAAACCCATTATAACTTTTCCCAAACTCATACCCATCTGATTTACTCCCCCACACACAATATCTCTCTCTCTCTCTCTCTCTCTCTCTCTCTCTCTCTCTCTCTCTCTCTCATTCATCATCACATTTCATCTTCTTCACGTTCTAATTCGAGAACCACTGAAATGCAAACGGTTTCAAGTCTCAAATTAGGAACACCCACCACCAACGAACTCACTTGGTGGGTGCGAGGCCAATAAACTAAACCAACGAAGCATGAGGCTCGTCGGAGCTTGAGTCAAAGTGAAAGCCAATCTCGAATCCGTGACTTCCTCATGAGAACGTAGGTGAACCACGTGAGAACTATTCCTGTCAACTCAAACTTTGTCTTAATTGTGTTTGGGCGCCTCATTTTAGCTTGATTACATGATGTTTACTGCCTAGAAATGACTACTTCAAGCTCGCCAAAGAAATAGAGCCGTTATGGGCTCCTTAAACTTGACGACGATTTTTCCGAACAAACTAGGAAACTCATGGACCCCTAACCTCGAATATTGCTTTCGTCTTGTTAAGAGCTTTATTATAATATGTTCCCATGTTGGTTTCAAGGGAGATCGACGGCGGACAAGCCTTACCAAAAAAACTGGGCTCCCTCGGAACAACCAAGGCTCCTAGTCAATTTCCAGCCAATCTAGGTATTTTCGTGAACTAAAAGTGAGATTTATGGCTTCCTTTGTGAAATTCAAACCGATTGGTAGCCATTTATGTCGAAATCAGAGTATGAACTTTGATGGATTTTTCCCATAATCCGATCGTTGTAGATGGCAGCGACAGTGACAGTCCGAACACCTTCACCATCGAGACTTCACCAACTGGTCAACCAACCATTAGGTCAACTGATGTTGACTAAAGTTGATAAAATATGCTAACAATGTTAGCATATTCTGTTTAAAGTTAACGACGTCATAACAGACCCTAATTTTTTTAATGCTAACAAAATATTCTAATTCCATTAGAGTTGATGGAATATTCTGTCAAAGCGAGGAAATATTCTGCATGGACTATTTTGCAACGTGAGACGTGCATGAGGTGTGTGAGACATGTGTGGTGCATAAACAGTGTGTGGCCAGCGCATGCGCTCTTTGGTTGGCATGTCACGACCCGACTAACTCCAACAAGATATTGTCCGTTTTGGGCCCAACCCTCACGGTTTTGTTCCCGGGAGCTCACGTGCAACTTCCCAGTGGGTCACCCATCTTGGGATTACATCAGCCCCTACTCGCTTAATTTTGGAGTTCCCCAAAATTCCAAAACCAATGAGCTCCCAAAAGACCTCCTGTTGGATAGATGTGCGCCCATACATATAAGGCATATCCCCCAGATCCCTCTGCGATGTGAGATTGCTAATCATGCCTTCAAGACACTGGTCCTCACATGGCATGTGATGGTGCATGAGACTTCCAGCAGGCGCGTGATGGAACTTGAGGCTACTTCTCAACTTTCTGCTAGTGTATGGGGTAGTTTTTCAGCCCACGACGACACGTGGGCCTAGTTGTGAGAACATTTAGATCATTTAAAACACTTTTTTTTTTATCCTTTTGAAGTCGTTTAAATACCGTTTTAGGCAAATCTAGTGGGGTTTTTCTTAACGTTTGACTTGAAACTTATTAGTAATTTTTATGAATGGTTTCGATAGGGACGTATGGGCTTGGAGCATGTATTGGCCTGGTTTGTCGGGTGATTTCGTCTCCCCAACCAGTTAGTGAATGGACCACTTTTTTAAACTCAATTTTTATAACACATCTTTTACTTGCACGTTTTACAATAATTAGGATATTTGTTCATGATTAACTTGTGGAACAAGTCGTGATAATTGAGTGATTGTCATACCTTGTCTCATGTTTTCATTGGTTATTGCTTCATACTTTCTAAGCATGTCATACGTGATTATTATATGATTTATTTTGAGCACGTCTCCTATGATTATCATGTGATTATTATACAGTATCTTCCATGCATGCATTACACGACTATTATATGATAATTGCTATGTATGTTATGTGTTTAGTAATAATTCCTGAGTATGACATGTTTGATATTTATTGTGAAGAATTGATAGACGTCCTTCAGATTTTTAGTTTGAGATAAATTTTTTGAGTCAAGACGCTAGTTTATACCCACCTAGGATTCGACAGTATCTCAGACACTTGTTTGTTGGCCACAAACTATTCTCCACATGATTGATCACTCGCGCTCGTTCAAAATACTAGTTAAATAACGTCATCTTGTCCCTGAACTCTAGAGGACATGAGTTGATGACACTTAACACTCAACTTTCACATGGTCGAAGTACATAAGCGAATTATAGATACATAGTCAGTCATGTGCGCATGATTCGAGAAACTCAAGAGCATAGTTAATGGGTTATACATTGTATACTTATGTCTTATAAAACATGCGTGTTTACTGATTTGATGGCTTTCAAATTTTTTTTTCAAAACTGAGGGGTCAAAGTATATAATTTAAACTTGTGGTTTTACACTGAAATACTTGTAAGATCTACTCACCCTTTTGTTTTTGTACCCCTCAAGTCTTGGTGATACTATACACATTTCATAGAGTTTACAATTATTGTTCTAATATTCATACTAATAGTTCGGGTGTGACACATAAAAAATCGGGATAACTCAGAGGTGTATTGTAACGACCCGGAATTATGGAGAAAATAAAAATGACAGTTTTGCCCCTAGAGGTCAAAAGGTTGAATTTTTTATCTAGACATTTTATGGGCAAACGGTAAGGATCGCTGTGTAGGTCTTAGTGCCCTGAGTCCGTAGACAAATAGTATGCTAAAATTGGAGGTCGAATGGTTTCAATACGAGGCTAAAAAAATCAACGACATTATGGTAATTTTGGCTTAAAAGGTAACTTGGTAATTTTACAATTTTTACATGTGATCATGTGTGTGATTGTCTAGAAGATTCTTCAATTTTCTCTCCCATTCCCTTCCACCGACATAGCTAAGACTGTGTGTGTGTGTGTGTGTGCGCGTGCGCGTTCGTGAGTGATAAAGTAATTCGGTGGGTTGGAGCTGAATAAGAATAAACCATGGCAACAACCCGTGAAGAAAAATCAATGAAAGAAACTGAGAGAAAGGGAAGCCAAAGATAGGAAAAGGGAGATGAAGAAAAGAGGGGAAGAGATGAGGGGAGATAGGAGCTCTGGATGATCCTAGAACTCAAATCCGTGTAGTTTAAAAATGAGCCGAGGAGTTTCAGGGTGGTTTAAGTCTGTTCAATCTCGAAACTAAGGTCCTAGCAATTATATGAGTTTTTGCGATCGTATTAGGTTAGAAAGATGAAGAGTTGAGTGCGGGAAGGTTGCATGACTGATTAGAGCACCATGGCCGAAGCTTTGAAAGAGTACACAATCAATTTATGTATGTACTTCTATCTTCTGACACCATAGATCCTCGTGTGGGTTTGTTTAGAGTAGTTCGCACGTGAAAAGTATGAAAAAGCACGAAAAATAACATGTTTAAAATCATGTCAGGTCACCCGGGTTGGGCCTGCGCGCAAACCCGTGGGTCGACTTGCCTGGAGGTAGGGGTGACCCTATGCACAGGCGCGTGAGGCCCACGCGCAGAGGGCCATGGTGGTGCGTGGCAGCGCGTGCGGCGTCCTTTGGTAGTCTGATCAACACGAAAAATATTTGATTTTCAATTTTGAATTTAATGCTGGAAATTTCAAGGTAATCATATATTGTTTGGGTATGGTTCCAAGTGTGAGACATAATATGTTTATGTTTACTAATAAGGAAACATCCCTTATTTGGAAAATCGGAAAGAAATTTTGGTATTTGTCAAACGGAAGCAGGACCATGAACATTTATCCAAGTAAATAAGGAACGTGTCATGTCATGTATGATCATCAAAATAGTGTACTATGCTCTATACTTCTGCTGTGGCGGAAAAATACCAATTGGGTTTTACTAATTATGTCTCACACGACCTCCTAAAATACACCGTTTTAACCCTTAGTTTTTGGTCATTTGGACATCACCGTTCTGATGTCTGTTAGCATGCCTTGATTTTAGCATCATGGTGGACTTTCGGGTTCGGGGTGTGCTAGTATAGGTATTATTTAATGACAAATAGAGGATAATTTAATACAAGTGAATGGATTTAATGCATCGGCTATGTATCTAACAGTTCAAATTTAAATTCATTTGGAATGAAGGATTGAGATCAAATTTCATGAAGAAAGTGAATATGTTACATCTTAATATTTTACAATTTCTCATTGAATCAAAATAGTATTGTTGATGCAGAAATCGTCCGGCTTTGTGAAGTTCCTTCTTGATCCCTACACACAAAAACAAAAATCAAACGAGGTTAAGGTTGAATCCCGCCGCCGGGGGGGAGGGGGGGGGGGGGGGTTCAACCTTAAACGCTCCGATGCTTAAGTCAGTTTTTTGAGAGAATAAACTGACAGAGTGTTTGTAGGAGTTTTTGATTACCTTTAGAAGTGAGGTGAGGTCTTCTATTTATAGTGAAGCCTTGAGGGTCATCGGAGCGTCTGATTGGTTAAAGGAGAAAGTATTAAATAAGTGATTGTATTGAGTGTAATCACTTATTTATTAATGAATAAATAATTCGCTGGGAAATTATTTATTATCGACATTGATCTGATTAATTAATATATTTAGTTGGTAAATTTAGCTGGTAAATATATTGAATTAATGCGGACACGTAACATGTCGATGTCAATTTTACCAAGGGTAATATTGGCATTATGAGAATTGTTGGCCACGTGGCAGCTCCAGAATATTTCGGTAATTTATGATTCCACAAATGCCCCCACATCGCTTAGGAATTCGAGGAATCCTAAGATATGTAATTTCCTTGTGGTTCTAGTAAACTACGTCTTAATATTTTTATGTGGGAGTAGAACTCTTTTTTTTCCCTCGATGTTGCTGGAAATTTTATTGACCTTGATCTTGTCCCAAGACGAATTCTTTGGGCTTGTAATTCTGCTTTGAGTTGATCCTTAGAACCTAATTAGTAGCTAGGGCTTATTTATTTTTTTCTATTTAAATGAGGGCATGTAGCCCTTATTTTTATAAAGAAAAAATTGGACCCTAGCCAAGGTTGATCACTGGTGAAGGCAGAGTATCCTGATGCAGTTTGGCGGACTTAAGTCTGTATTTGTGGAGGCAATTAATTTATTTCCTCCCTTTTTTTGTTTCTGCTTCTCTTGGTCTTTGCAGATTGAATTTTCGTGTGGGAGAGAGAATGAGATGATTTCTTGGTTGATGTTGATGGGTGAACAAGAGTCTGAACTGGGAGCAGAGGATTTTATGGACGTGAACCTGAGGGCTATAGTTGAGGGCTGCAGATTGAATTTCCTCCCTTTTTTTTCACAGCTGATGTTCACAGCTTTTGTAATTTTTTTTTTCTTCTTCACAGCTACTATTCGCAACTTTTGTAATTTTTTTTCCGTTGCTTTTGCTATCAATTGATAGCTTTTATATATTATTTTAATATATATTTTATATATTATTTTTCCTTTGTTCAGCTTCGATCTTTTGCAGATTTTGAGAGTTGTGGACGTCTGATTGCAACGATTCAAGTGGTGGTGCGCTCTACTCTTCGAGATGGTCATTTCAAGATGTACGAAGGCATACTTCTGGTGTAGTCTTGATGACCTCATTTTGTGGAGTATCATCTGGTGGCATGTCCAGGACTTCTTGGAGCTTCCAACTTCAAGCGATGATGGACTTGACACCAAGACGCTCTTCCAGTTGGCATGCTTATGATGCTTTCTGAAAAGAAGAGCTTGACACGCTGATGGACTCATCATCTTCAAGTGTGGGCAGAGCCAAGGTCAAGGCCTTCTACGGGGAGGTGGAGCAGAATGCAATGCGAGGTGTAGCAGAGTGCAATGTGAGGCGCAACAGAGTGCAATGCGAGGTGCAGCAGAGTGCAAGGCGAGGTGCAGCAGCGTGCAAGGCGAGGTGCAGCAGCATCCAAGGCGAGGTGTAGTAGAGTGCGACGCGAGGTGCAGCAGAGTGCAAGACGAGGTGCAGTAGTGTGCAGTTCGAGGTGCAACAAAGTGCTGTGCGAGGTGCAGCAGAGTACAAGGCGCGAGGTGTAGCAGAGTGGGAGCAAGGTGTAGCGGAGTGCGACGCGAGGTGCAGTAGAGTGCAAGGCGTGAAGTGCAGCAGAGTACAAGACGAGGTGCAGCAGTGTGCGGTTCGAGGTGCAGCAGTGTGTGGCTCGAGGTGCAGTAGAGTGCAAGGCGCGAAGTGCAGCAGAGTAGGAGCAAGGTGCAACGGAGTGCAAGGCGGGTGCGCTACAACTACGAGGTGAGGCATGGTGAAACTACAAGGCGAGACATGATGCGAGTGCTAGGCGAGGAATGCTGCAAGTGTGAGGCGATGCATGGTGCAACTAAAAGGCAAGATGTGCAAGTGCGAGGCGAGGAGTCCCATCACTTGGAGTGCGACGTGTCACAACCCAGCATGAGGCTTGTTCCAGATGCAAGGCAATGTGTGTTGCAGCTACAAGGCGAGATGTGCTTCATCTTCGAAGCAAGGCTTCCCATGACGCTAGGCGAAGTGCATGTGGTGCCATGAAGTAATTGAAGCTTTCCAAGGAGTTGCTTTGGATGACGGATGACCTTCCAGAGACTTGATCTTCAAGACCTTGTTGAGCTCAGAATGGGGTGTAGCAAGGCAGAACATAGAATGGAGGATCGATCATGCCCCCTGCAAAGCTTGAGACGCCATAAATCATTGCCTAATTGAAGGAAGAGAGCTTGGAGATGCTATCGTCTAGACGCTGAAGCTAAGCGGCGTGAAGACACATGACACCAAACCATTGTTTCGTCTTGGAGTTGAAAGTCAAGCTGCTTTGTAGCCGTCGTCGAGTCAAGAAGTGGTAGAGTCGCTTTTGTGAAGCCAACTATACCAAGTAGGCGATGTTGAGGAGGTTTCCCCCATTGTTTGAAGAAGGTCATGGACGATGTGTCACTGGAAGTCCACGATAGGATGATTGAAGGCCTCCAAGGCTTGCTCATTGGTTGACGAAGAGACTCTGAGGTCGTGCCGTTTCTGGTGATGAGCTTCATGATCCTTCTTGGCCCGTAGCTTGATCTTAGTATTGAATACATGTTTGAGCATTCAACTTGTGAATTACCAACTTCTTTAATTTTCATTAATAAAAGCCTTCCATTTTTTGAATGTTTTGTGATTTTCGGAAGATTTGACCTTTGGGTAGTAAATTTGGTCTTCTTACTTCGTTTTCGCTCCGAATTGAGTTCCGTTGGCGGGGTTGGAAAGCTGAGTTCCATACCTCTCTACTACCACCAAGACTATTTCAAGATGATCTGAATTGAGCCTTGTAGGATTGGTCGAATTTTGTGCTCGTGCGCTGGTTCATGCAGTTGACCTTTGTGTGCAAAAATGTTTGCGGGGAACTCTTCACGACTTGGAATTGAGTGAGATCAATGGCGTTGGAAAGATGACTTACATAGCCTTCTAAATTATCGACGTCATGTCAGGGTGATCAAAATTTAGTGGTCTATGACTGAATGAATCTCGTACTCGTGCGCTGGTACGTGCAGTTGACCTTCGTGTACAAAAACGTTCGATGGGAACTCGTCACAACTCGGAATTGAGTGAGGACAATGACGTTGGAAAGCTGACTTCCGTATCGTTTTTGGGCCATCAAGCGCATGTCAGGGTGAGAAAATTGAGTGACCTATGATCGAATGAATCTCGATCCCGTGCACTGAAATGCAGAATTGAACTTCGCATGTTAAAGCATTTGCCCACTGTTTGTCATGGCCTGGTGGTTGCCCCTCTTGGTGGGGTTGGAAGCGTTCTTTTAGTAGCTTTCTGACTCCAACAAGTCAAGTTCTTGGATGGTTTCATGTGCCTCGCTGGGACGAGCCTTGAGCGCTTCGCGTGGCAAAGTCGTGGCCTGGTCCGCGTGGTGAAGACTTGTTGTGCTTTGCGTGGCAAAAACTTTGAGTTCTTGACATGACCCACCCCCAATCCCCCGGGATTAAGTTCTAAGTAATGTTCCCATCTAACTTACGCGTGACACGAAGGCTAAACCGACTTCCAACCTCCATGTAACACGTAAGCCGGACTAGGGATTTCCAAACGTAGCGTCCAAAATTTTTTGGACTTCATAAAGCGCGCATAATCTATTGTGGACCACGTGTGTGATGTCTCCATCTTTCTAACCACAGCCCGCATCGCATCAGCCTGGAGGGTATCGAAAACATAAAAGACTATTAGTAGACAAAACTAAAGAATAAGTTAAGAAAACTGTTTATCAGAAAGACATTTAAACCCTCTATTTAAAAACCAATGCATGCATATTAAACTATTTCATAAAGCCATTCCATATTCAAGTTATTCAAAACTGATTAAGAAACTGAATTCATTTTCTTTTGCTCCAATCCCGGGCCTCAGCCCAAAACCATCAAAATCCGTATCATCCGGGCATAGCCCAAAACAGTGGAAAAACCATTTCAGAAAACCATTATCATCATCGAAATGCAAAACACATTGAAATCCTTTGCAATCCATCGAACCGGCTAGATCTATCCAAGTCTTTAAACTCCCAAGTCTTTAAACTCAATCCAGACCTCAATATAATCCGAGTCTTTAAACTCCCGAGTCTTTAAACTCAATAGGCCTACGAGGGAAATCACAATATCCGAGTCTTTAAACTCCCGAGTCTTTAAACTCAATTCGGGTCTTTAAACCCAATTCGGGCCCACCCCCGTTATGTATCATATCCGGGTCTTTAAACCCAATAACCAGATCCAGCAAATACAATTCAAAACCATTTTAAAACCATTTCCAAATCCATGTCCAAATCCGAATTCGAAATCACCATGTTGAATTCCAAGCCGAATCCAAAATCATCATCCCGAATCCAAATCCAGAATCATATCCATAATCCAATTCCAAATCCGAATCTGAAACCATCATTCCATAAGCCGGCATCCTGAATAACCATTCCGAACCCAAATCCGGAAATCCACTTCCAAGTTCCAAAACCGAATCCTTTTTCTGAAATCCGATTCCAAAACCCGAAATCACATTTATCAAAATCCCTTTTTTGAACTGGGCCTCAAGCCCGAAATCACTTTCCAAAATCCTTTTAAATCCTTGAAATCAAATCCCAAAATCACATCATCAAAACCATGGTCAAATCACAACATTAATCGTAATCTCGTAAAACGTGCAATTCCGTAAATATATCGAAATACGTGTAAAACTGTAAATCATCAATATCAATTCATAAACATAGAAATCACGTATAGAAAATATATAAAAACATATATGCATGCATCATAAGTTCGAAAGCAAAGTCCACTCACAGACCGTTACGTCGCTGCCTCGATACGCGTGCAATTACGCCGTTTTCGGCCAATCCTCCATCACCGGCTTTCTCGAACCTGTCCAAATCCCATAATAAGGTCACTAACTACTTCACAATGTTCATACTAAAGCCCCGTAATTTTTTTCGAATTTTTAACTATCTTTAACCGAGCGCTAAAATATTCGGACATCCCGAAACATATCGAGACGATATCCGATCAACTCGAAACCAGTGCCAAAATGTTCGTTACATCAAATAATTTAAAAGTCGTGCTAGAACCGTCCTCAAAACCCGTGCCACAAGCCCACACGCGCCGCCAAAAGGGGCTTCGCGTGGGCCTCACGCGCTGCTACAGTGTCGTCCCTGTCCTCTGGTGAACCGGGTCTGGTCTGGTTCACTGTGACCCGGTCCGGTTTGAACCGCCGAGGGCGGTTTACTGCCTAATTCTAGTCCAATTCTGTTCCTTTTTCTACTTTTAAGTTCGTCCAATCCAATATGATCGATTTGGCTAATTAAAACGTGAAATTTGAGCCTGTTTAATAACTTCCAAATGGACGGACGATCGAACTGGTTTCCAACTTCCTGTTTCCATGTTCCAGGCATGGATTGAAAAATCGCCGGAATCGACGATATATCGGGCGATATATCTTGAATTCTAGCCGGCGGCAGCTAAAACGGGGGGTGAAGGTTTTTCTTCCCTTAATATCGACGATTTTTGCATATATCAACACATATCGACGATTTCCGACGATATTATCCGAAATTCCCGATATTGGACGGGAAACACGATTTTGGACCTAGTCATCGAACCCAAGAAGGAAGTTCGACAGCAAAGGCCCGAAATCAAAAGAAAAATGAAAATGATGAAGGAATTCAAGCATCACGGACTGAACAGACTCGATAATTCAAAAAGAAATCAACAAAATCTCAAATCAATCACATCCAATGATACAAACAATTAGTGATTCAAAAATTCAGAGGCAATAATTCAATTTCCAATTTTCCACCCACGGACGAATAGAAATTGGGAAGAAACGACAAATAGCATTCACGGACTCACTAAGCATAACTCCTCATTTGAAAGCATAAATTGGGGGGGGGGGGGGGGGGGGGGGGGGAGGGGCAACCGCAATTAAACCTCTAACCCAGCCACTCCTGATCTGTCGACGCCGGCTGCATCTCCAAATCTTCGCACGCCGGCCGATCTCGCTCGAATAAGGAACCCAGTCTCAGTCAACCACCTCTGCTTGAAGGAAGTCTAAAACTACCTCTCGTAGTCTCGTCTCATCCGTCGTTGACGCCGTCTCGCCCTCGCCGGCACGAAGGACTCATCTCACTCACCACGGTCGACTCACCTCTCTCAGTCGCCCTTGACCCTCTCACGATTTCCCCAAAGTTTGAAGTGGGCTAATTGACAATTGATCGTTCTTTGGACTCTTCGAGAACTGTTGAGTAATATAGAATTGAAACGAAACGTTGCGCTTCGTTTCAGTTCATTTAATTATATATATATATATATTTTAATTAGTTGTGAAATTAAATTAAATAATTTATTTTTTACTTTTTTTAAACCTCAAATATCAAAAATAGATTAAGCCTTAAACTTTTTTTCTCCAAAATTCAAAATTTGTTATTAGGTAAATAATATGGCTTATCATTTATTACTAAAATATATTTTAGTAATGTATGTTTTAATTAAGAATATGGGGTAATTCATATACTTGGTAATATTTGTTTTAATTTTTAATATATGTTTTATTTTAGAATATATATTAAAATTATGAATATATGTTTTTTTGTTGATTAATTTTTTATCATCATCAAAGTCTAACTTAGAATATATGTTCGAATTCATCAAATTTTATTATTAGGTAAATAATATCAACCAATTCATATATTTGGCAATATTTAGTAATATATTTGGTAATGTATTATTAATAATAAATGGGGTAAATAATATGGCTTATCATTTATTACTAAAATATATTTTAGTAATGTATGTTTTAATTAAGAATATGGGGTAATTCATATATTTCGTAATGTTTGTTTTAATTTTTAATATATGTTTTATTTTAGAATATATATTAAAATTATGAATATATGTTTTTTTGTTGATTAATTTTTTATCATCATCAAAGTGTAACTTAGAATATATGTTCTAATTTATTATTTGTCATTATCAAATTCTAATTATTTTTCATGTAACTTAGATTTCATAAAATGGCTAGTGGAAGTGTAAGTGCAAGTGAAAGGCCTCCAAGACCTGGATGAGTTGACCCAGCATGGAAATATGCCATTGCAATTCCTGGAAATAAAAACGGTGCCATATGTTCGTTTTGTCAACATCAGTTCCAGAGTGGAGGCATAACGCGATTAAAGTTTCATCTAGCAGGTTTTGATCCCAAAAAAAATTTTCAAAAATGCAAAGATGTACCTAAGGCTATTAGGGATGAGGTCAGAGCATGGATCAAAAGTAAAGATACTGCTAAATAGACCAAGAATATGATTGGGGAGAACATACGAGCTGGCTTGAGAGGAGATCCACTGGACACTCAACAGAGCATTCAGATTAACGATAGCGATGATGAAGAGGATGATGATGGATTCGCTTATCCACCAGATGTGCATAGATCTGAGAGAGCAGCATATCGCTTTGCTGTAAATGCATCGAGAGATGAGGCACGGCGAAGTGTCGACAATTATGGGGTTGGGTCCATGCATGGTGCTCAAGGAGGTAGTAGCAGTCGTCAACCACCGCAACAGATGTGTCGATCACAAAGTTTGCGTGATCCATTTTCAATTCCTCCACATCCAAAACTCTACAAAACCGCACGAAGTCAACAGAAGACTGTAAAATCGATGTGGAAAGGGACGAAAGAGAAGTTGGGTCGATATATTAGCAAATTTTTTATATATGAAGGCGTGGCTCCAAATAAAGCCAACTCTCATCATTTTAAGAATATGATCATTGAAGCCCAACGAGCAGGTATTTAATAAATTTATTTATTTATGATACATTTTTATTTAGCTTATGAAATACCATTAAATGCTAACTTATGTTTTGGTTTGCAGGTGAAGGCGTGTCCACTCCTTCTCCATATGAAGTGAAAAATAAATATCTTCCTATGGAGTATGAAGAAATGACGGCGTATGTGGAGCAACAAAAGCGACACTGGGAAACTTATGGATGTACAATAATGTGTGATGGTTGGACCGGTCCAACGAAGTTATCCATAATTAACTTCATGGTATATAGTAAGGGTTCAACTGTATTTCTCAGGTCAGTTGATTCTTGCAAATGTCATAAAGACTATGTGTACATAGGAAATTTGTTGAAGGAAGTTGTTCAGGAGGTTGGAGTACAAAATGTTGTACAGATAGTTATTGATAATGGGTCGAACTTCAAAAGGCTGGAAAAGAACTGATGAAGACGTATCCGCTCTATTGGACTCCTTGTGCAGCCCATTGTATCGACCTAATATTTGAAAATATTGGGAAGAATGAGACAATGGCGCTCATCATAAAAAATGCTAGGCAGGTAACTAACTACATTTATAATCATCTATGGTTACTTTCTCAGATGCATGAATTTTGTCAAGGAGACTTAGTTCGTCCTGGTGCAACTCGGTTCGCAACCAACTATATTTGTATAAACAGTATAGTTAAACATAAAGTTGGCCTTAGAAGGTTATTTACTAGTGATCAATGGCATGGTAGCCCATTGAGTTGGAAAGTGGAAGGCAAGAGGGTTGAGGCTCATATCCTCGACCACAGATTCTGGGAGTCCTTGGAGATGATGCAATCAATATATGAACCATTATATTGCATCCTCCGAATTGTTGTTACAGAGGTAGTCCCAACCATGCCAATCCTGCATGATATGTTCAATCGAATGAAAGAAAAGATAACCCGTCTTAAAGGGAAGAAGTGGGTCCTTAAAATCATACAGGAGCGATGGGAAAAACATTAGTGCAACCCTTACATGCCGCTGGTATATTTCTATCTTATTGAACTTGTTAATATTTTATTTTATTGTTGTTTACTAAGCAAAGTTCATTCATGATTTTCAGCTTATTACTTGAATCCCCGATATCAATATCAAGCAGGTGTTGGGCATGACTCCTTCCTTGGCCAATCAGTTCAACAAGTATTCCTCAAACTGAATCCAAATGGACAAGTGGGTTTACAAAATTTTGGAGTAGACGTAAATTCACTACCATATATGAACCTTGATGATTTATTTTGAATCTTGATGAGTTATTTTGAATCTGTACATCTATGGCATTATATTAACATCAGCCTTAATGTAGTTGATCAACTTTAGAGATAGTCGGAAAACATTTCGTTCACCTATGGCTGTACAATCACGAACGAAAATGCCCCCAGGTATATTACTTGCATTTAACTTGATATTCTATGACTTAGCACTTTATAATACCCCTTACATTAAACTTGATATTGACAGCTGAGTGGTGGGAACTATATGGCCAAGCTTCTCCCAGCTTGCAACAAATTGTTCTTCGTATATTATCACAAACGACATCATCTTCGGCATGTGAGAGAAATTGGAGTACATTTGCTTTAATTCATACAAATCAAAGAAATCATCTCGCATATTCTAAGTTAGAACAACTTGTTTTCAGTTATTACAACATGAAACTCAAGTTAAGAGATGAAGAAGCCGAAGCCGGTAAAGTTGTGGAAGAAGACTACGTTGACTTGTTGGAAATTGCAGGTCAACATGTGGAAGGTAATGAGGCTGATCCACTTCAAGCATGGATTATGCCAGCTCACTTGGATGATGATAGTGGAAGGCTTGACCCTCAAGTAGCACATCTTGCTAGTGAACACGGTGTTAATGTCGATAGAGTACTATCTGAAGAAGTGGGGAGTGAGGACGTAGGAAGTAAGCGGTCAATGTCTTCATGGGAGAGATCAATGCTTGGTTCTACCGGTAGACGTGACTTACGAGCTGATGCTACTAGTAAGGGACTTCATCAAAATAAATCTCCAGATGATGATGATGATGATGATGGAGGAGATGATGTTGAGACAAACGATGAAGACAAGGATGACGGAAGGGATGATGACGGGGGAAATGAACATGTAACCGATACATATGCACCCTTGAGCCCATTTATTGAAGAGGAGGATTTCACTCATGCCACACAAGATTATGATCATGGGTGTAGAGAAGGAGGAATAGGAATCGGTGGTGTCGGAAAAGATTACACTCGGACATGAAACATATATGAAGGTTATGGAAACCCATCTTCTGAGGATTCCATGGCAATTAGTTTTGAGTCAATGAGTTTAGGCATCGATCCTAGTAACAACTCAAATGATCCATATGCTTATGGTCCATATCGTCACCCCCTGTTAGACAACCATCTCCCTCAAATGTCACATGGTTATGAAGGCTATGAAGATCCTCATCTCAATGAAGATTATGGAGAAGTTAGTTGGGTAAATCCGAACTACCCTATCTATGGAGGAAAAGTAGGCCATTCAAAGGAGATATACGAATACTATGTCCAACAATACATTTCCTTTTGGTCAAATAGCATCAGTTGGCAAAACTTTTGTGTCTTGGTAGATCAAGAGATTCAAGACCAATCTAATTTTCAAGCTGGTCGACACTCTACTTGTTTTTGATCAAGTTCAATGTGTACAATATTTCTAATGCAATATTATCAATGAAATTATGTTTTAATTTAAGTTTATCTTTAAGATTTTATACTGTTAGTGGTCCGCAGATCTATATTCTATCATATGATTCATCATATATTTATCATATCAAAGTCATTTTATAGTTTTTATTAGTCCTATATAAGCATTATTGGGTACTTAAGTGTTTGCCAAAGTTTCATTCCAAATTTCCGTCATTTGGACACAATTTCTGTTATTTTTGTTGACCGTAAACGATATCGATATCGATATTTGGGGCAAGATATCCGTAAATTGGGCGAGCGATATATCCGTCGATATCGATATTTTCATCCTTGGTTCCAGGCCATCACTGTCCTTAATTCCTAGTCCATAAGCTTCCTTCTGATGTCCAAAACCTCAACCAAGTAACCATCCCAATTATCAGTGATCATAACCAAGGTTTCCATGTTCGAATTTTAAAAAAACAAGTTTCATGGAAGGTTCACTTACCGCCCATCCCTGACATCGAAAACAAGCTTATTCGATTCCCCAGACTTCCAGTAACATTTTTCACCCAGTACGATCGATCAACAACCAGGAAATCACGAGTTGCCATTTGAATCTCAACAGGGGAGTTCACAGGTTTGGCCTTCATCCTACCACCACCGTGCACGACGGCTTTCCACGACATCACCACCACATTCCTCAACGTTAGTTCCCTCATTTTTGTTCACATGGCACAACCAATTGAGGATAACTAAGGGGGTTTGAATTCTCACAAGCTCTATGTCTCTGTTTTCCTGTTCCATGATCGTGCAACCATCAGTTTTAAAAAAAAGACGGTGAGGAGCTTCCACCACCATCCAGAAAGGGCCAGGTGTCCAACATTTTGTGGACACAATTTCTAAGGTAGCCAAGTGTCCTGATATCACTAGGCACACATTCCAAGATGGAAAATGACCAAAATTCCCCTTGCCTCACAAATTACCATTTTGCCTCTCGTGTTCCTAGACCCGTAACGTTGTCGTCCAAACTCCATTTGACACATGCCACCTGTCGTTGCATTCAGGAGGTCCAGATCTACCCAACAGTCCTCAAATTACGTGAAAAGTCCATGTCTTCTAAAAAGTCAAAAAATTATCCCTTTTTAACCAAATTACTAAATTACCCTCGAACTTCCGTACGTCATAACCTTTTTCTCGAATGTCGGAATCAGACGTGCCACCTGTCTATAAACTCGTGACGTCCCAAACTACGTCATGGTCATTGGTCAAAGTTCATTTGACAGCCCGAAATAAAAGTCAACCGTTCGCCCAATTCCAACGGCAAAATCGTCATTTCGCACCGTCCGTCCGAAATCAACCAACTAATCATTGATTAACTTCACTAATCCGTCATTAACCATTAATCTAATCTAGATTTCTGGGACGGGGCGTTACAAACTCGGCCAGCTGGGGGAATCCAAATGACCTCACACCAGGTCTCCTACCCGGTGTCCGTCACTTGCCAATCCCATGTATCCTGACAGTTCCCAAGCTGTCACCCCAACTCGACCAAGCGAATCAGCTCAACCGACTTCAATCCGTCAGATGATCATCCATTTCTCCCCGAGGTCAACACATTCCAACTCGTACCCAACGTACCTCTAATGTCACACCAGCCGACATGCACGGCTCAACCAACACTAAGTACACCAAAACACCTATGCTACTAGTTCAACACTTCCAATTCCTTCTTGAGTCAAGCATACCACATACTAACGTTCCAGTACCTCATGTGTCAGGACCCACCCCGGTTTCACCCCGAAACCCGAGGTAAATCCCGCTCCCGTCTGACTCCCCGACGCAAAACTCAAGTACAACTCATTCGTATTCTAACCAGTCAAACGCAGGAGTAATTAGACACAATGTCCCGAAGGTAGCATTTACAGAACATAGTACGAACATACAAATAAAACCGATAACTACACGCACGCAGAAGCCTTTACTCTACTCTGGGAACCCTCACGTCGCTTCTATGCCTCAGACTCTGCCTCGACGTCAAGACCCCGCGCTCGCTCCACAACCTGGAGGGCAATTTAAAACAGAAAATGTGAGTGGACCAAAAGGTACAAAAGTTCAAAAACCATTTTATAAGAAAACCGAGTTAAACCCTCCGTTTGAAACCACATGCATAACCAACAGTTATAAACACATTAATAAAAGAATCATTCTTAAACATCATAAGAAACAGAAACACTATAAAATATCATAAGAAACCACAGCATGGGTATCAGAAACCGTATCAAAACCATAATCACCAAAACATCATTTTCCCGATCAAACCTGCTGGACCTATCCGAGTCTTTAAACTCCCGAGTCTTTAAACTCAATCCAGGCCTTAATAATATCCGAGTCTTTAAACTCCCGAGTCTTTAAACTCAAGGCCTACGGGGGAAAATCAATATATATCCGAGTCTTTAAACTCCCGAGTCTTTAAACTCAATCCGGGTCTTTAAACCCAATCCGGCCGGTCCCCCGTCACATATATCCGGGTCTTTAAACCCAATATCCAGATCCAGCAAATCCAATCCCAAAACCATTTGAAACCATTTACCCATCCATATCCAAACCCGAATCCGAAATCACTGGTCCGAAGCCCTTCCGGCGTTCAGAACCGTCATTCCGAACCCAAATCCGGAAAAATATCCATTTTCATAGCAAAACCACATGTAATCACAAATCATATTTCATAACCCATATATCATTATTAGAAAACCTTTATCAGTGGAAATCCCCAATGTGGCATCAAAATCCGAAAACCAACATTTCTCGAAAAACGTGCAAACACATAAAATCATCATAACATATTCAAGAAACATCTAGTCATAAGTAAAACCATAAAATACATTTATAAAAACAGTTATGCATGATCGAGTTTAAGGAAAGGGTCCACTCACAGTACTGAGCCCTACTCGCGTCCCGAACGTCCAGCCCGTTCCTCGGCTTCCTCGGGAAATCCCGATCCTGTCAAACACCGCCAAATTACGTTACTAGTACGTCTACGAAGGTTCACCTAAATTCCCTCAAAATTCCCCGAATCCTAAACATAAGAACCCGGGACCCTAAACTTTCACCCTCGCGGAACTCAACTCAAACGACTTCCGATTGACTCGAAACCAACTCCATTGAACTCACCATGACTCCTAGACCAAAAACTATGTTGACCGTTTTCCCATCCGCCGCCGCACGCGCCCCCACGCGCCGCCCAAAGTGGCTGCGCGTGGCCCCACGCGCCAGCTACAGTACACCTTCAACCTCACGTCGACCCGGTTCAACACAGTAGGCTACAGCTGAACCGGCGTCAACGGTTCTCCGCCGTACCTGCACGATTTCCTTCCCTTTCTTCACCTAAAGCTTCGTCCAGTTCCAATATAACCATTCCACAGCTCCTCAGACCTCGACACCGCCTCAATCCCGTCGACTGAAGCTCGAAACCAGACGGCCAACAACCCCTGTTTCACGATCCAGCCACCCAGCTCACCACCCTTCACGGTGGCTTCACCAAACTCTGCCCTGAACCTCACTGAACCTAACCCAACTCGCCTAGACCTTCGACTCAACCCCAATCGTCACGACTAGCCGTTTGAACATCACGGCAAAACAGAACATACAGGTACCCCCGTCGTGCTAACCTCCGCCGTGTACACCCCCGTCACGGCGACCATCCTAGTCGACGCCTAGGACCCTCCTGAACCTCACCCTGACCTCCATTCCTCTCGACTCTAAGCCCAACCTCACAACTTTCAAATTGAGCAGCACGGGAAAAACAGAGCAAAAGATCTCACCTTCGATTGCAGCTCCGCCGTGCGCACTGCCGCCTTCCACGGTGGTCGTTAGTCTCCCTGCAACCTCCTGCAGCTTCCCCTGCCTTGGTTTGAGTCACCTCACGGCGTAGCCACCACCTCGAACTCACGGCCTCCCTGTTTCCGTCAAAACTTCTCCGCACCTCCGCCGTGCCGCCGTGCACAATTACACCACCAAAACCCGATCAACAACTCCCTTTCAATCTCCCGTTCCTCCCTCACTCACCAAAACTCGTCACCAGCCACGATCAGTCCTCAATTCCTCCTCACAAACTCACTCTGTTTCTCTGTGTTTGTCGAAGGACTGCACGGTTGCACCCCAATTATTTGGGCTGAGACCACACAGGATTCTCCCAGAATCCTCTACACACATGCCATGTGTCACCATCCACTCCACACACTCCCACATGGCCTAATCCCAGCCGTCCATTCCTTTCTTCTGTGCACAAATCCCAATGTGCCCCAATGACCAAAATACCCTTCTTTTTAACACATTTTTACGGTTTTACCGAAACTTCCTAGACCCGTAACTCTCGCCTCGTAAGTCCGATGAATACGTGCCGCCTGTCATCGAACTCAGGACGACAAGAACTATCTAACCCTCCTAGGTCAACCTACCAAACCTCAATTATTCAAAAAGTCAACTTTTCCCCCTAATTACGATTATGCCCTCAATCTTCCGAACATCACAACTTCCTCCTCGGATGTCGGAATCAGGCGTGCCACCTGCCTACAAATTCGTAACGTCCTCAACTACGTCCTGGTCACTGGTCAACTCCCATTTGACCACCCGAAATAAAAGTCAACATTTCTGCCCGACCCAGGGGCAAAATCGTCATCCTAAGTTCCCAGACCCCTCGGGACCACCTAACCCTTGATTAATCTTACTAATCACACCTTAATCACTCCACTTATCCCAATTCTCGGGACGGGTTGTTACATCATGCGAGTCCGCCGTTAACAAACACAAATCTCAAGTATACCCATTCACAAGATGGCATCTACCGGCCTCGGTACTCCTATTCACCAAATCCATTTAACGATCCATACTACATCCGTCAGCGATCCGCGCCGACCTCACGGAAGTCACAACATACTCGCTCACACCACTCACTCAACCAACCATCTCACCAGTGGTTCCACTAATCACCAACACTGCCAACCTGTGGAAACTTCATCCACGTCCTACCCCACCTGTCTGCAACTGGACCCTAGCACATACATGTCAAACCGTGATCACATATCTTAACATCAGGGTCCCACCAGCCACTCATGGCTCTGAGCATCCAGCTCGCATTAGTACTGTCTCTTGCCATAACCAATCAATCACTCGGGATCACTCGGGACCAGTCCCTATCTTAGCCAGTCAATCACATCAAACGGTTCCGATTCACCAAGACAATCAACAACCTAACTCAGCACCAAGCTGATCACCCACGCCTCTACCAGAACTTCACGATGCACATCCAATCGCATCGGAATGGTTTTGATCCTTGTATAACTAGTATGCACACATCCCAAGTACAAGCACCAACACACACAACGATAACCCTACGAACTTTGAACAAAACAAAGATATTTTAGAATACCACAAACACAGCGCATAGAGTATATCCTCACGTACTTACAACGACATCCGACGATAAGTCTACCAAGTAACCATATCGGCATCAGGCGAGCTCTACTATTCCCAATGTCCATCCAACAACACCATAGTGTACCCGTCACCCTCACAGTGTATCTCCAAGGTACACAAACATCCTCAAAACCATACCGCTTACATCCTGACAACGAGCCAATCACGTTTCATTTGTGCAGTCCACTGGTCCGATCCTACCACTAGGCTGAACTACAAATCTTCCAGTCTCCTGGGTCTTCCGACCAAGATGAAATCCAAACACATCGCAAACACGTACACAGGGCAGACTCGGCACTAAATCCAAGCCAAAATCCATATGTATGCGAGATGGACCACACACGTCCTGTACCACTCCAAGATAGTCAAGATATTCAGCCACTTCACTCCTACAAGACAGAGAAATTTCTTCATCTGCCTGTACAACATATCCAACCTCTGTCTTGTCCTCTTATCCTCCTGATCCACCATACTTCAATCCTGAGCCAGAACCAATCCAGTCTCGATCCACTCACTCCTAAGTGGATCCCACTCTCGTCCATTCAAATCTTACCATCAGACCATCACATCGAATTAAATCAATTCAGAATACCACACGTCTAGATTGTTGGTTTTCTTCAATAACCTCATATCGATCAGTTATAGTCACCCCTTCTCCGCTTCCTTTCGTCATCCTTCAATGGAACACACAATGGTCCTCAACCATGTCATCACAAGTCATTCTACCTCAATCCATCTTAACACCATCCCCTGACACTCACCATACGGACCACACCCGGATTCACCAAATATTCCTTCTACTCCTGAACACATCCACAAGTGTCCACGATCAAGGGGGGTCACAAATCCTGACATCCTAACAATGAGTCTCCCAAATTAACTCCAGAGTACCCACCACACAACCTAATCACCCACTTGGAACCAAACACAGTATCTTATCATCTCATTCTCAAAATCTCCTGATTCCGAGATTCCAACCATGTTGGAAGTATGTCCCCTTTTTCCAACCATGGAACTCAATCCGCAACACGAATACCACCATTAGACAAACCGTCCAAACGTCAACGTCGCTATGCTTAGGCGATCCACAACTCCTACGGATCACAACCCCGTGTTCGTAACCAAACCAACTCACCGACCAACTTGCCTGTCGGTTAACACCGTTTATGTACATCGAAAAGGATGTCAGTCATCACGTTTCAATCTTTTCGAGGTTCCATTCCGGGTCACCAACTCTCAGGATCACAATCAACAATCACTCACCTCAGACTCCTCAGTCACTATCCTCAAAGTCGTACATCACTAAGCTCGGGGAATCACTGAGTCCTGGCCTCGGCATCACCCAAATGGCAACCTCGACATGTGCCGACACAGTCCAACACACTCGACATCTCCAACACAACAAGATGAGTTCACGAAAACCAATCTAACTCATAGTCAACCCGAACATACCAACCTAGCCTGTTCCAACAAGAAGCATAGGTCCACCGCGCTTCCACTGCGCTACTTTGATCAACTAACAGCATCCTGACCGTTCGTCTCAAAACATGACCTGCCAATGGTCATCATATCTCCCTGCTCGGTTAATGGTTCCTACCAGACACTAGCACCACACACCTGGTCACAACCTCAACTCGCGATGTGCCCATCGTACCACTACAGGCATCCTGGCTCGTAGTACATCGTCTCCTATCTCGGGCTCACAATACACCAGTCCCGAATCTCTACTCAAATCGAGCCAAAACCTCCAATCTATGCTCGAGTTGGGGAAACTGACCTCCCTCGTGCTTCACATCTCTGAGCAACACCATGCTCAACCAAACGCCATAATCTCACTGGACTCGTCCAGAGTCGTCCACCAACCATCCACTACCTCGGCTGCACCTAGCAGCACCATCTCCAATCTGGCCGTAACTCTGCCCAATCACAACAACTATCTAACCACAAACCCCAAACTCACGGTTTCCAGACCAGTCATTCCACAGGGTTCCTCAAATCATCCTCGTCATACGGGTTATCCAAACCCGTGATAGCCGCTAGCCCACAACAACCTTGCCACTCGGGTCGTCACACCCGACTAAGTCCATCCCTATAATCCTCAAGGTAGTTTCCTATACCCCGTCACTCGTGGCATCCGGCTACTCGTAGCCGCCCAAATCCGATCTCAACCAAACTGACCAAAAGGTCACCAAAAGGTCATCCGGCTTAACAAGCCACCATCAACCGGCCTCCTCAGTCCACGTGTACCACCAGCTCAACATGCTGTCATTGGGCTCCACATACCGACCAGTTGACCCTCAGTCGACCATCTAGCGTAGTTCACTAGCTACCATCCAGGTTAACCATGCTGGGCTACTTCCGAACCTATGGTCTAACCAAATATAGAAGCATATCTAGTGTCAAACACGCTAACTACACCGGCCCTAAGCCGACATACGTCATACCTTGTATCGCGTATCGAGCGACTATCACCCTAGCACTAACAATCATCGCTAACTAACCCCAAACGAACGTACTGTCAATATCACGTCCAGGTTGATGACGGGCTATTCCGCGTCAAGACATCACATCCACAGTAGCATCAAATCACACTAATCGACAAACCACCTGCTGGAAACCAAACTTCAAGCAGAGCGCACAAAACTTGCTCTGATACCAATTTGACATGATCCACCCCCAATCCCCCGGGATTAAGGGCTAAGTCATGCTCCCGTCTAACTTACGCGTGACACGAAGGCTAAACCGACGTCCAACCTCCATGTAACACGTAAGCCGGACTAGGGATTTCTAAACGTACCGTCCAAAAACTTCCGGACTTCCCAGAGTTCGCATAATCTACTGTGGACCGCATGTGTGATGTCTCCATCTCTCTGACAACAGCCCGCATCGCATCAACTTGGAGGGTATCAAAAACATAAAAGATTGTTAATGGACCTAAAGAATAAGTTAAGAAAACCGTTTATCAGAAAAAAAAAAATTTATACCTTCCATTTAAAAACCAATGCATGCATATTAAACTATTTCATAAAGCCATTCCATATTCAAGTTATTCAAAACTGATTAAGAAACCAAACTCATTTTCTTTTGCTCCAATCCCGGGCCTCAGCCCAAAACCATCAAAATCCGTATCATCCGGGCATAGCCCAAAACAGTGGAAAAACCATTTCTGAAAACCATTATTATCATCGAAATGCAATACACATTGAAATCCTTTGCAATCCATCGAACCAGCTGGATCTATTCGAGTCTTTAAATTCCCGAGTCTTTAAACTCCCGAGTCTTTAAACTCAATAGGCCTACGGAGAAAATCACAATATCCGAGTCTTTAAACTCCCGTGTCTTTAAACTCAATCCGGGTCTTTAAACCCAATAACCAGATCCAACAAATCCAATTCAAAACCATTTTTAAACCATTTCTAAATCCATGTCCAAATCCGAATTCGAAATCACTATTTTTAATTCCAAGCCGAATCCGAAATCATCATCCCGAATCCGAATCCATTTCCAAATCCGAATCCGAAACCATCATTCTGTAAGCCGGCATCCGGAATAACCATTCCGAACCCAAATCCGAAAATCCACTTCCAAGTTCCAAAATCGAATCCTTTTTACGAAATCCGATTTCAAAACCCGAAATCACGTTTATCAAAATCCCTTTTTTGAACTGGGCCTCAAGCCCGAAATCACTTTCCAAAATCCTTTTAAATCCTTGAAATCAAATCCCAAAATCACATCATCAAAACCATGGTCAAATCACAACATTAATCGTAATCTCGTAAAACGTGCAATTCCGTAAATATATCGAAATACGTGTAAAACTGTAAATCATCAATATTAATTCATAAACATAGAAATCACGTATATAAAATATATAAAAACATATATGCATGCATCATAAGTTCGAAAGCAAAGTCCACTCACAGACCGCTAAGCCGCTGCCTCGATAAGCGTGCAATTACGCCGTTCCCGACCAATCCACTATCACCGGCTTTTCCAAACCTGTCCAAATCCCATAATAAGGTCACTAACTACTTCATAATGTTCATACTAAAGCCCCGTAATTTTCCCAAATTTTTAACTAGTTTTAACCGAGCCCTAAAACCTTCGGACATCCCGAAACATATTGAGATGATGTCCAATCGACTCGAAACTAGTGCCAAAATGTTTGTTACATCGAATCCTTTAAAATTCGTGTTGAACATCCTCAAAAACCATGCCACGCGCCCACATGTGCAGCCCAAAGGAGCTGCGCGTGGGCCACACACGTTGTTACAGTGTTGTCCTTGTCCTCTGGTGAACCGGGTCTGGTCCGGTTCACTGTAACCCGGTTTGGTTTGAACCATCGAGGGTTGTTCACTGCCTAATTCTAGTCCAATTCTGTTCCTTTTTCTACTATTAAGTTCGTCCAATCCAATATGATCGATTTGGATAATTAAAACGTGAAATTTGAGCCTATTTCATACCTTCCAAATGGACGGACGATCGAATTGATTTCCAACTTCCTGTTTCCATGTTCCGGGCCATCACTGTCCTTAATTCTCATCCATAAGCTTCCTTCTGATGTCCAAAACCTCAACCAAGTAATCATCCCAATTATCAGTGATCATAACCAAGGTTGCCATGTTCGAATTTTTTAAAACAACAAGTTTCATGGAAGGTTCACTTACCGTCCATCCCTGACCTCAAAAACGAGCTTATTCGATTCCCCAGACTTCCAGTAACATTTTTCACCTAGTAAAATCGATCAACAACCAGGAAATCACGAGTTACCATTTGAATCTCAACAGGGGAGTTCACGGGTTTGGCCTTCATCCTACCACCACCGTGCACGACGGCCTTCCACGACATCACCACCACATTCCTCAACGTTTTTTCCCTCATTTTTGTTCACATGGCATAACCAATTGAGGAACTGGGGGGGTTTGAATTCTCACAAGCTCTGTGTCTCTGTTTCCCTGTTCCATGATCGTGTAACCACCAGTTTTAAAAACAAGAGAGACGGTGAGGAGCTTCCCCCCACCATCCAGAAGGGGCCAGGTGTCCAACATTTTGTGGACACACTTCCTAAGGCAGCCAAGTGTCCTGATATCACTGGGCACACATTCCAAGATGGCAAAATGACCAAAATGCCCCTTGCCGCACAAATTACCATTTGCCCCTCGTGTTCCTAGACTCGTAACGTTGTCGTCCGAACTCCAATTGACACATGCCACCTGTCGTTGTATTCAAGAAGTCGAGATCTACACAATGGTCCTCGAATTACGTGAATAGTCCATGTCGTCTAAAAAGTCAACAAATTGTCCCTTTTAAACCAAATTACCAAATTACCCTCGAACTTTCGTACGTCATAACTATTTCCTCGAATGTCAGAATCGGACGTGTCATCTGTCTATGAAATGATGACGTCCCGAACTACGTCACGGTCATCGGTCAAAGCCCATTTGACCGCCCAAAATAAAAGTCAACCGTTCGCCCAATTCTAAGGAAAAATCGTCATTTCGCACCGTTCATCCGAAATCAACCAACTAATCACTAATTAACTTCACTAATCCATAATTAACCACTAATCTAATCCTGATTTCCAGGACGGGTCATTACAGTTCTTCACATGGTGAAGGCTTCGAGTGCTTCATATGGCAAAGGCTTCAAGTGCTTCGCATGGTGAAGGCTTGGAGTGCTTCACATGGCGAAGGTTTAGAGTGCTTCGCGTGGTGAAGGCTTAGAGTGCTTCACGTGGCGAAGGCTTGGAGTGCTTCGCATGGTGAAGGCTTAGAGTGTTTTGCGTGGCGAAGACTCGGGTGCTTTGCATGGCAAAGGCTTAGGTGAGCTTTGCATGGCAAAGGCTTAGTATGCTTCGCATGGCAAAGACTTTGAGTGCTTCACGTGACGAAGGCTCGGGGTGTTTCACGGGGCGAAGGCTTGGATTGCTTCGCTGGGCGAAGGCTTGGAGTGCTTCGCGGGACGAAAGCTTGGAGTGCTTCGTATAGCGAAGGCTTAGGTTGCTTCGCATGGCGATGGCTCGGGTGGTTCGCATGACAAAGGCTCAGGTGCTTTGTGTGGAAAACGCTTAAAGTGCTTCACGTGGTGAAGACTTGGGGTGCTTTGCATGACAAAGGCTTAGAGTGTTTCGCATGATGAAGGCTTAGAATGCTTTGCGTGGCGAAGACTCGGGTGCTTTTCGTGGAAAAGGCTTAGAGTGCTTCACGTGACGAAAGCTTAGAGTGCTTCGTGTGGAAAAGACTAGGGTGCTTTGCTTGGAAAAAGCTTGGAGTGCTTCGTGTGACGAAGTCTTAAAGTGCTTTGTGTGGCAAAGGCTTAGAATGCTTCGCGTGACGAAGACTTGGAGTGCTTCGTGTGACAAAGACTTGGAGTACTTCGCGTGGCGAAGACTCGGGTGCTTTGCGTGGCAATGGCTTTGTATGCTTTCTAAACAAAAGTGTAGGCGATAAGACAATTTCATTAGACGTTGGAACGAAACATCTTGAATCTTATTGGAAGATACTATGTGAGTAAAGTAGGCATTGAGCTGAATTTTAATCTCAAACTTTGTGTCTTTGATGATGACTTGGTCACTGATTCAGTTTCCTAGTTGTTTCCTGCAATTTGGACTTGGCAATGATGGTGTCCACGCGGATCATCTTTTGTGCGGGTTCTTGGGGGCCTTTACTTCCGAGACAATCCGTTGCCTTTTTTCTGACGTACTCGGTGCAGTGTCCTTCCTTCAAGAGATCCCGAAGGTATCTTTTGAAAGTCTGGCAGGAGCTTATGTCATGCCCATAGCAATTGTGATAGGCACACCATTTTGTCTTGTCAGCCTTCTCCTGGTCGCCTTTAATGGGAGCTGGTCTTTCGAACCACGGCTTTTCCTTTATCTGATTGTATATTTGGAGGAAAGGTACCGAAAACTGTGTGTTTCGCTTTGCACCAGCAAACGTGTTGGATGACGGGTTCCCTTTGCGCTTTTTGGCTTTCTCAACTGAGTTCCCGTGGTGGGCGTCATCCTTTGGCTGCCCAAACGCCTTTGTGGGATGTCCATCCTCCTCGACGTGGTTGGCGGCATGTGTGGCATTTTTCTCGTCCTCTAAGCATGCATTTCTCTTTGTCAGGGACAGTATCTTGGAGAGACTTCGAGCGTTGCTCATGAAGATGTCTTCGTAGAGCTGGCTCTCCCGCGGTAGGCTTTTCTTAAATACCATGGCTGCGACGAGATCATTGCATCCTACGATGCGGGACTTTTCTTCACAATACCTCTGCATGTACTGTCGCAAGGTTTCCTTTGACTTCTTTCGAATGTTGAAGAGGTGGTCATCCTTGACTTTGATGGTGCGAAGCTGCGAGTACTCTTTCACGAAGGCTAGGGCCAACTCTTCGAAGGAGGCGATTGATCTTCGGGGGAGATGGTTGAACCATGTCGTCGCTTGACCTTGCAGCGAGGCTTGGAAAACTTTACACATGAGTGCGTCGTTGTGCATGTAAGGTACCATGACCCCCCGATAGTAATTGATGTGTTAACCTGGTTCGGAGGTTCCTTTGTATTGATTAAAGTTGGGAGTTGAAAATAGATGCGGGAACGGCCCCTCCTCAATGTCCCTCGCGAATGGTGAAGACGATGACGTCTGAATTTGGCGACAAAGGTCATCCTCCAAGTCTCCGTCGCGCTGAATTCCCTGGAGGCGTCGGTCTAGCATCTTTCAAATGTCTTCAGCATGTAATGGACCTTTGTGATGGGGATTTCCACGTCGAATCAAGTGGCATTGACTCCCTCAAGTTGCAAGGGGAATGACACTCAAGCGTGTTGGCGAGTAGGTCTCGTCTTCCTCAATGCGATCGTCTGTGCTTCTTGAGTTACGATGGGTCTGTCCATCTGAGTGAGTGCGTGACGCGTGGGACACTGCTTGCTGCTATCGCCTATGGCGCAGGTACTCAATGCTCGAAAGTGATCTAGGGCGTCCTCCGAGTCGCTCTCGAGCTGGAAGCCTCGATCGTTTTTGGCCTTTTGCTCTGGGGGTGCAGCTTTCTTTCCCTGAGTCGCTTAGCGACGTGTCTCGGGACATTGTCCGGCAGCGAACATGCTCCTTACCGGCGCGTCTCAGGATGTCCCTTGGTGCCCCTCGAGGTTCACTGCACTTCTCGGAGGTTCTGGATGTCCCGATGTCTCCCAATAATTGTTGTAGGAGCTCTGATTGGGCCCGAACATGGTTGCTCAGTTGCTCAACATGCTACATCAGTCCATGCCGCGGAGGCGAGCCCCTAGATGCTTGCTAGTGATGAGTAGCATGTCGAGGCGCACATCATGCGCCTTCAGTCGGATGTGATGGGTCACGTATCTCTAGAGCTTGGGTGTTGGCCTATGTGTTAGGACCCACCCCGGTTTCACCCCGAAATCCAAGGTAAATCCTGCTCCCGTCTGACACCCCGACACAAAAACAGTCAGACGCAGGAGAAAGCACTCAATAAATCCCGAAGTTAAAGTTTTACAGAGCATAGTACGAATTACAAAGAAATAAAAACTGATGATAATTACACGCACGCGGAAGAAAACTTAAACACTCTGGGATCCCTCTCGTCACTTCTATGCCTCAGACACTGCCTCGACGTCAAGACCCCGCGCTAGCTCCACGACCTGTAGGGCAATTTAAAACAGAAAGTGTGAGTGGACCAGAATAAAAGAAAAGTTCTAAAACCATTTTATAATAAAACCGAGTTTTACCCTCCGTTTTGAAAACCACATGCATAACCCAGTTATCGAAACAGTTATGAATCAATCACCATAAAACATCGTAAGAAACAGAAACACTATAAAACAGTTATAGAAGTCATAGCATATGCATCATAAAACCATATCATAAACCATGAACGTCAAATCATCATTTTTTCTGATCAAACCTGCTGGACCTATCCGAGTCTTTAAACTCCCGAGTCTTTAAACTCAATCCAGGCCTCAATCATATCCGAGTCTTTAAACTCCCGAGTCTTTAAACTCAATCCAGGCCTCAATCATATCCGAGTCTTTAAACTCCCGAATCTTTAAACTCAATCCGGGCCCGTCCCCCGTCAATCAATATCCGGGTCTCTAAACCTAATAACCAGATCCAGCAAATCCAATCCAAAACCATTTGAAAACCTTTTCCAAATCCATATCCAAACCCGAATCCGAAATCACCGGTCCGAAGCCCTTCCAGCATCCCGAACCGTCATTCCGAACCCAAATCCGGATTTTCACTTTTCAATCTGAAAACCAACTCTCGATTCTCGAAATCCGTTTCCAAAACCAAAAATCCTTTAATCATCGAAATCATGTTCCAAAATCCCTTATAACCATTAGAAATCATTTATCATTTGAAATCCCGAAACTATAACATTATATTCCAAAATCACCATTTTCTCGTAAAACGTGCTGACAACCGTCTTTTCTCGAAAACCGTGCAAATACGTAAAACGAACATAGCATTTTCAATAATCATGAAATCACATATAAAACCAATAAATAGGTATAGAAAACAGTTATGCATGCTCGAGTTTAAGGAAAGGGTCCACTCACAGTACCGAGCCCTCAATCGCGTCCCGAACGTCTCGTACGTTCCTCAACGTCCTCGGGAAGTCCCGATCCTGTCAACAACCGCCAACATACGTTACTAACACATCTACCAAGACTCTCCTAATTTCCCACAAAAATTCCCCGGGTCCTAATCGTACCGGACCCCTAAACCTTCACCCTCGCGAAACTACTTTGATTCGACGTCCGATTAACCCGAAACTCATTCCATTAGACTCGTCATAACATCTAGACTAAAAACCATGTTGGAAGGTTCGCCGGAAAATGCCCCACGCGCCCCCACGTGCCGCCCAAAGTGGCTGCGCGTGGCCCTCACGCGCCAGCTACAGTGCACCCTCTTCCTCGAGCAAACCCGGTTCGCACCAGTGCTGCACATCGGACCGGCGAGAACTGTTCTCTGCCGTCCGGCCACCATTTCACCTCCTTTCTTCACCCACAGCATCGTCCAGTCCTACCCTATCCTTTCCCCAACTCCAAGTACCTCGACACGGCCCCAATATCGTCGACTCAAGCTCGAAAGAAAACCCGTACTCTGCCCCTGTTTTCCTTCCCGGCCACCCAGGTAACCTCCCGTCACGGTGGCTATCCCAAACTTTTCCTAAGACCTCACTGAGTCACACCCAATTCACAGAAAAACTCGACTCACTCTCTAAGTCCTCGACTTCCCGTCTGAAACTCACGGCAAAAACAGAGCACACAGAGTCCCCTCTGTCGTGCCAATCGCCACCGTGCACCTCCCGTCACGGAAGCACAACCAGAAGACTCCCAGGCCTCCACTGAGTCCCCTAGACCTCCCTAGACTCTTCGACTCGACTCCTAAACTTACGGCTTAACTTCTGAACTCAGTCGACAAAACAGAGCAAAGAAACAAGGATAAGGAATGACCTGCCTCTCGTCGCCGTCGTGAGCTCCACTGGGGCTGGTCGACTCCTCGCACCCCTCACGACACCACCATGATCTCAGTTGCACCGTACACGGCCGCCACCGCCACGATTCTCACAACCTCCCTGCTTTTCACCCCTGGTTTTCCCGTGGTTCTCAGTTCACTCACACACCACCATCACACCGTCTAACCTTCTCCCTGTCTCACTCTCACTCTCTGGTCACTCTCACACCCTCACAACTCACCAACACACACACCATCACCGATCAATTCTCTCAATTTTCTCCCTCTGTTTCCGTTCTTCTCTGCGAACAACACAACACACACAGCACGGTTGCACCCAAATTATTGGACCGTGCACACACTGGAACCAACCAGAACCCACTACTCCTTTAGCATGTGTCACCATCCCAAAGCCCCTCTCACAAATGTCTCAATCTCAGCCTTCCATCTGTCTTCTCTCTGCTACACACTTTCCAGAGCACAAAGACCAAACTGCCCTTCCTTTTAACCCAAATTTACAATTTTGCCACTATCTTTCTAGACCCGTAACTCCCACATCGTAAGTCCGACGAATACGTGCCGCCTGTCATCGAACTCAGGACGACGAGATCTACCTAACCATCCTCGGTCAACGTACCAAAGCCCGATCGTCCAAAAAGTCAACTATTCCCCTTATTTTACCAAAATTACGATAATGCTCTCAACCTTCCAAACATCACAACTTTCTCCTCGGATGTCGGAATCAGACGTACCACATGCCTATGGATTCGTGACGTCCTAAACTACGTCCTGGTCACTGGTCAATACCCACTTGACCACCCGAACTAAAAGTCAACATTTTGCCCGAACCAGGGGCAAAATCGTCATTCTAGGCTCACGGACCTATCGGAACCACCTAACCACCAATTAGCCTCACTACTCCCACCTTAATCACGCTACTAATCCCGGCTCTCGGGACGGGTTGTTACAATCTACCCCCCTAAAAAGAATTTCGTCCCCGAAATTCCACAACTAGTTACCAACACTAGGGTTTCCTACCCGGTAATCAACACTAAGTCACAACAACAACTTCTTCTGGATTTCCTGTCTGTCTATCATCTCCACCTTGGGTATTTCACACCAACTTCAACTACAAATACGCCAGGGAAAACTCTAGGAACGTAAAGCAACAAAGATATTGGAAAATACCTCAACAGAGTTCAAAGAGTACATCCTTACGTACCACCATCTACTGGCTCACTCCCTCGGCTGTTACTTTGACCACTTGGTCAGAATAAATCTACAAAGTCCTCAAGGCAAACTCTAGATTGTGGGCTCTCTTCCTTCAATAACCTCATATCTATCAGTTATAGTCACTTCTTTCCTATTCCTTCCGTCATCCTCCTTCCACGGAACTCACCATAACACTCCAGGTCACCTAGGACAATCCTAGACTCTACCCCAAATAAAACTGGGTACAACACAATCAAGGGTATCGACGCACCTGTCCCCGCACCTGGTGCCGACTGAGCCTCCTGCTGTGTCATCGAGAATATTCGGGCCTGAGATCCAGACGCTCTACCACGTCCCCTCGAACTACTAGTGGCACCACCACCTCCTCTAGTGCCCGCTGTCCCTGACGCTGAACTCTGACCAGGCTCCGCCACTCCTCGACCTACACCACTTTCCTGTGGCAACCGTGGACACTCACGTCGAAAGTGACCTCGCTCCGCACAGTAGAAACACACATCCCATCCTGGTCCACCACTCGGTCTCCCTGTAGACGCTACAGACATCACACTCGCTTGCGGAGTCGGCTGTGCTCGGTAACCACGAAATCCTGAACTCTGGAAACTACCAGGTCTACCGAAACGATCATCACCCGCCGACGACGCTCCACTGAAATTACCTCTCTTCGGTGTCCTCTGACTCGAAGCTCCAGAAAAAGATGGTTCCCGGCGTCGCACCGGCAAACTAGCCTCAACCCGCACTGCAGCATCCGACAAGTCTCGGAGAGTAGCAAACGATCCAGCCGTCACTATGGCTCGAATCTCGCCTCACAGGCCCAATTCAAATCTATGGCACTTCTCAGCTTCAGTGGCCACAAACGCAGGAGCAAACCGAGACAACATCTGAAATTTCTGTTCGTACTCAGCCACACTCATATTCCCCTGCTGGAGCTGCAGAAACTCCGCCTACTTGGCATCCCGGAAGGAACGAGGATAATACTGCTCTAAGAATCGTTCCCTGAACGTCTCCCAAGTCACCGTATGGGCATTCCAACCAGACAACTCGAGGGTATACCACCACTCATACGCCGCACCGTCTAGTAAAAACGTAGCCAGTATCACCCGATCCTCCGGTGGGCAATGCATCACCGCAAAGATCCGCTCAAGTCTCGTGATCCACCTCTGAGCTTCCTCAGGATCAGCCCCACCACTAAAAGTAGTAGCCCCGAGCCGTTGGGCTCGCTCAATCGTCGCACTCTCTGTCTCTCTCGCTACTTCGTCTTCAGGTCGTGGAGAGGGTCTACGTCTCGGAGGCATCGTCAATCACACGCTGAAAGAGGCATAGAAGCAGTCAAACAACTTAAACATAACTTCACAGACCAACATACCCCATAAACTCGACAAACTAAACAAACCTATGCTCTGATACCAATTGTCAGGACCCACCCCGGTTTCACCCCGAAACCCGAGGTAAATCCTGCTCCCGTCTGACACCCCGACACAAAAACAGTCAGACGCAGGAGAAAGCACTCAATAAATCCCGAAGTTAAAGTTTTACAGAGCATAGTACGAATTACAAAGAAATAAAAACCGATGATAATTACACGCACGCGGAAGAAAACTTAAACACTCTGGGATCCCTCTCGTCACTTCTATGCCTTAGACACTTCCTTGACGTCAAGACCCCGCGCTAGCTCCACGACCTGGAGGGCAATTTAAAACAAAAAGTGTGAGTGGACCAGAATAAAAGAAAAGTTCTAAAACCATTTTATAAGAAAACCGAGTTTTACCCTCCGTTTTGAAAACCACATGCATAACCCAGTTATCGAAACAGCTATGAATCAATCACCATAAAACATCATAAGAAACAGAAACACTATAAAACAGTTATAGAAGTCATAGCATATGCATCATAAAACCATATCATAAACCATGAACGTCAAATCATCATTTTTTCCGATCAAACCTGCTGGACCTATCCGAGTCTTTAAACTCCCGAGTCTTTAAACTCAATCAAGGCCTCAATCATATCCGAGTCTTTAAACTCCCGAGTCCTTAAACACAATAGGCCTATGGAGGAAATATCAATATATCCGAGTCTTTAAACTCCCGAGTCTTTAAACTCAATCCGGGCCCGTCCCCCGTCAATCAATATCCGGGTCTTTAAACCCAATAACCAGATCCAGCAAATCCAATCCAAAACTATTTGAAAACCTTTTCCAAATCCATATCCAAACCCGAATCCGAAATCACCGGTCCGAAGCCCTTCCAGCATCCCGAACCGTCATTCCGAACCCAAATCCGGATTTCCACTTTTCAATCTGAAAACAAACTCTCGATTCTCGAAATCCGTTTCCAAAACCGAAAATCCTTTAATCATCGAAATCATGTTCCAAAATCCCTTATAACCATTAGAAACCATTTATCATTTGAAATCCCGAAACTATAACATTATATTCCAAAATCACCATTTTCTCGTAAAACGTGCTGACAACCGTCTTTTCTCGAAAACCGTGCATATACGTAAAACGAACATAGCATTTTCAATAATCATGAAATCACATATAAAACCAATAAATAGGTATAGAAAACAGTTATGCATGCTCGAGTTTAAGGAAAGGGTCCACTCACAGTACCGAGCCCTCAATCGCGTCCCGAACGTCTCGTACGTTCCTCAGCTTCCTCGGGAAGTCCCGATCCTGTCAACAACCGCCAACATACGTTACTAACACGTCTACCAAGACTCTCCTAATTTCCCACAAAAATTCCCCGGGTCTCAATCGTAACGAACCGGACCCCTAAACCTTCACCCTCGCGAAACTACTTCGATTCGACGTCCGATTAACCCGAAACTCATTCCATTAGACTTGTCATAACATCTAGACTAAAAACCATGTTGGAAGGTTCACCGGAAAATGCCCCACGCGCCCCCACGTGCCGCCCAAAGTGGCTGCGCGTGGCCCTCACGTGCCAGCTACAGTGCACCCTCTTCCTCGAGCAAACCCGGTTCGCACCAGTGCTGCACATCGGACCGGCGAGAACTGTTCTCCGCCGTCCGGCCACCATTTCACCTCCTTTATTCACCCACAACATCGTCCAGTCCTACCCTATCCTTTCCCCAACTCCAAGTACCTCGACACGACCTCAATATCGTCGACTCAAGCTCGAAAGAAAACCCGTACTCTGCCCCTGTTTTCCTTCCCGGCCACCCAGGTAACCTCCCGTCACGGTGGCTATCCCAAACTCTTCCTAAGACCTCACTGAGTCACACCCAACTCACAGAAACCCTCGACTCACTCTCTAAGTCCTCGACTTCCCGTCTGAAACTCACGGCAAAAACAGAGCACACAGAGTCCCCTCCGTCGTGCCAATCGCCACCGTGCACCTCCCGTCACGGAAGCACAACCAGAAGACTCCCAGGCCTCCACTGAGTCCCCTAGACCTCCCTAGACTCTTCGACTCAACTCCTAAACTTACGGCTTAACTTCTGAACTCAGTCGAAAAAACAGAGCAAAGAAACAAGGATAAGGAATGACCTGCCTCTCGTCGCCGTCGTGACCTCCGCTGGGGCTGGTCGACTCCTCGCACCCCTCACGTCACCACCATGATCTCAGTTGCACCGTACACGGCCGCCACCGCCACGATTCTCACAACCTCCCTGCTTTTCACCCCTGGTTTTCCCGTGGTTCTCAGTTCACTCACACACCACCATCACACCGTCTAACCTTCTCCCTGTCTCACTCTCACTCTCTGGTCACTCTCACACCCTCACAACTCACCAACACACACACCATCACCGATCAATTCTCTCAATTTCCTCCCTCTGTTTCCGTTCTTCTCTGCGAACAACACAACACACACAGTACGGTTGCACCCAAATTATTGGACCGTGCACACACTGGAACCAACCAGAACCCACTACTCATTTAGCACGTGTCACCATCCCAAAGCCCCTCTCACAAATGTCTCAATCTCAGCCTTCCATCTGTCTTCTCTCTGCTACACACTTTCTAGAGCACAAAGACCAAACTGCCCTTCCTTTTAACCCAAATTTACAATTTTGCCACTATCTTTCTAGACCCGTAACTCCCACATCGTAAGTCCGATGAATACGTTCCGCCTGTCATCGAACTCAGGACGACGAGATCTACCTAATCATCCTTGGTCAACGTACCAAAGCCCGATCGTCCAAAAAGTCAACTATTCCCCTTATTTTACCAAAATTACGATAATGCTCTCAACCTTCCGAACATCACAACTTCCTCCTCGGATGTCGGAATCGGACGTACCACATGCCTATGGATTCGTGACGTCCTAAACTACGTCCTGGTCACCGGTCAATACCCACTTGACCACCCGAACTAAAAGTCAACATTTTGCCCGAACTAGGGGCAAAATCGTCATTCTAGGCTCACGGACCTATCAGAACCACCTAACCACCAATTAGCCTCACTACTCCCACCTTAATCACGCTACTAATCCCGGCTCTCGGGATGGGTTGTTACATATGGGTTGCACAAGGCGTCCAAGTGCCTTCTGAGGTCCAAGTCGGCAGTCAGCTGATTCGGGACTCTTAGAGATGTTTCTCCCGCTAGCAGTCCGTCTGTTCGTTGAAAAAAAGCTGCCCCTACCCCCGTTGAAGGTAAGGGATTCACGGTAGCAGTAACTAAGGGGAATGTTCCGAAACTAAATGTAGGTGTCCAATCTGGCATTCCGGATGTTAGGTGAATTGATGTGTGGCGTGGGCCATGCGGGAGACGGGAAAGTGGTTCCTCTGGAATCTCGGGTAGCGGTTCGCTCACGGCATTAATCACAGCAGCAAATGTGGCAGCCTCAGAGGCCCGTACGGATCGGCGCGTTCTGGCCATCTGAAGAATGGTAAGTGTTGAAAGTAGAATGGAGTTTTTTCGAGGAAAAACTAAGGAGCACGCTTTGAGTATTTCTCAAATTGGCTCTCAATGAAAGCACTAGTTGTTGATTCAGAAATCCTCCGGGTCTGTGAAGTTCCTTCTCAATCCCTACACACAAAAATAAAAATCAAACGAGGTTAAGGTTGAATCCCGCCGGGTGGGGGGTGGTTCAACCGTAAACGCTCCGATACTTAAGTCAGTTTTCTGAAAGAATAAACCGACAGAGTGTTTGCAGGAGTTTTTGATTACCTTTAGAAGTGAGATGATGTCTTCTATTTATAGTGAAATCTTGAGGGTCACCGAAGCATCTGATTGGTTGAAGGAGGAAATATTAAATAAGTGATTGTACCGAGTATAATCACTTATTTATTAATGAATAAATAATTCGCTGGGAAATTATTTATTATCGGCATTGATATGATTAATTAATATATTTAGCTGGCAAATTTAGTTGGTAAATATATTGAATTAACGCGGAGATCGTAACATGTCGATGTCAATTTTACTAAGGGTAATATTGGCATTATGAGAATTGTTGGCCACATGGCAGCTCCAGAATATTCCGATAATTTATGATTCCACAAGTATCACATTTTAGAATATTCTAATAAGATGTCATTGGAATTGTAAAATATACATTTATATCTTCAAATTAACGTCCTTGCATTGGAGATATGCTTAGTACTTTAATGTAATGGTATTTTTCGCCATATGTTATGAAATGTTCCTAAATCAACTCTTATAAACGACGAGGTAGATAGTGTGTATCATGTAAGCCCCCTCTTTCCCTATCATTGTATCAAAATAATATTGCTAATAATGTTAGGGGTATCATTTTTGTAACAACTATAAAACATGCATAATATTTTTTTTTTATGTATGCTCAAACATAGGCTAAATCATAATATATCCTTTACTTTATTATGAAATTAGTGTTTTTAATTCTAAACATTACATAACTAATCAATTATAATATGTGCACATATTTGGTTGACACAACTTTAACGTTAAAGAATTTATTAGTCTCAACCACCCAGGAGCATAACTAATTTTCTCCAAAATTTTGAACTTTTTAATAATGGGAGGAGAAATGAAATCCTTTAATTTTTCTTCAAGTGGTTATCAACCCTGCTTACAAAATTCCTTACTATGAATATGCGAACCAAAGGGAAAACATACCAAATTCCACCGTTCTTGCATCACGTCTTTACTACTTTTAGGATATGTTTGGTAATTCCGTATAAAAAATTGGATAGGATAATTGTAACGATCCGTCCCAAAAATTAAATTCTGAAAAAGGATGATTTTACTCTCTAGTTAAAAAAAGGTCCAATCGATTTGATCTCAGAAAACTTCACGGAAGTTCGGACTAAACCGTTGCGCGAACCTCGAGTTTACAAGTTCATAGACATGTGGTACGCATAAATCAAAGTTCGTATGAAAAAAGTGCAAGTTTAGAATGGTACGTTTGTATAGGTAACGAGCTAAGGCAATTTTTGTTATTTTTTGTAGGGTGATGATTCATCACTTTATGTTGGTTTTAAGATAAGGGAATGGCATGTATCACCCTTTTAGTAGCAGGTCTGAATTGAATTGCAACAAAGTTGCAATATATGAGAAGAAAGGCTGAATGTTACGACTCGTCCCGAAATTAAGTGATTAGCGAGACTAATCAAGGATTAATTAAGACGAATTTGGAATTAGTCGAGGATTATCAGACGATCGAGGTGAAATTATGATTTTGCCCCTAGAGGAGGGTAAAAATTTGACTTTAGACCCGGAAAGTCAAATGCACGTGGACCGAGGTCCATTACGTAGATCGAGACGATACGAGTCCGTAGACAGGCGGCACGTCGAAATCGGACATCGAACAGAAAAGTTACGGGTCACAAACAATTTTGGGAGCTATTTACGGTGGCATATTTTACGAGGCAAGTTGACATTTGTCATTTAGTAGGCCCAGATATTTGTGTTCAGGCCCAATGGATGAGTGACAAGTGTAACTCATCCATTGCTTCCCATCCCACATACATACATCCTCTCTTCCTATTCCCTTAGAACCCAAAACCGAAACCCACCCCACATCCATCATACCATCATCTTCTATGCTGTTTGAGAGAGATTAAGAGTGGTAGGGAGAAAGACGGTGACAATGGTGGACGGCGGAAACACGGCGGATCAGCCATGAGCAACGGTCAGGTAAACCCGAAACTGTTCTAAATGGGTCAAAGGTTTGAAGTAGGTTTAGAAGGTTTGTTGGGTCGTTCTGATGACCAAAACAGGTTCCTAGGAACCAGACGAGCTTAACAGGACCAAAACTAAAGTCTAAGGTGGTTGGGATCGACGGGGAAGCAAGGTTGAATTTTCTTGTCACAATTCAACGTTTGGAAGGTACCATTTTGAACCTTTTAGCTAGTTTTAGGTTCATAGAACCCTTCCTGAGGTTAAGACGATCATGTTGGAACAAACAGGGTCAAAATGGTGTAGAATTGCGCGAGTTAGGACCAGGTCGGGTCGTAGGTCTGGTTAACTTATTATAGAGGACCGAGTCAACCCGACTGGAGGTAGAAAATGATGACGTGGTAATCCACGTCATCATTTGTCAGAGGTGTCAGACACGTGGACCACTCAAGGATCACCACGGGGCATCATGTTAGGTCCAGTCAGACATGTGGACCAATCAGAGGTTGACATGTGGCATGTGTCAGACCTGAAAGGTGTCAGATGTCAGGCTGACGTTAGCCGCTGACTGCCGCTATGGACGGTCTTTGACTGGCGTTAACCGTCGTTGACTAGCGAGGACCAGCGTTGACCAGCCTTTGACTAGCGCATGGGCTCAAATCTTGAGACCGGACCTATCTTGTTAGAAAAATTTCGATGATCTGAATCCAATGGTGGTGGTTTCAAGACGATCGAAGGTCATATGATAGGTCATTTAGAGGTTTTTCATCTCGAGAAGCGTGTTTGGGACACGTTGACCGTATTGGGATTTGTGAGGGTCTATGATATGAACTTATATAAGTTGCTAGTGGCCTTTGGGTATGGTTTGGACAGGTCTGGACGTCCCGGATAGGATGGATTAGCCCCGGAGTGGCTTACAGCGCGGGTTCTAGAGCTCGCAGCGTGGACCGACAGTGAGTGAACTTTGGTTTCTAAATGATGCATGCATATATGTTTTAATGTTTTATAAACATGGTTTGAAATACAATGATTTCATAGTGATTTGAATGATTTACAGATTTTCATGAAAAGGTAGATAGAGCTTGAGTCCCTATTTAAATGATTTTGGGCTTGTGGCCCCGTTGAAAGATCATGGACTCCGGGAGTGAATCCATTGGAAATCATGTTTCGGGCCAAGAGCCCTGTAACGATCCGTCCCAAATTATTGGGATTAATTAAGAATTAATTACGGATTAGCTAGACTAATCGGGGATTAGCCGAGGATTATCGGAAGTTCAAGATGAAATTGCGATTTTACCCCTAAACGAGGGCAAAAAATTAACTTTTGACTCGGGAGGTCCGATGCACGAGGACCATTGACCGTGACTTAGATCGGGATGTCACCAGTCCGTAGTCAAGCGACACGTCGAAATTAGACGTCAGACGGAGAAGTTATGGTCACGGGATCGAAATCGGGAATTTAACGTCTCGAGATTCGATTAAAATAATACTAAAATCTAATTGGGTAGATATTTGTGTGGGGCCCTTGGATGAGTGACAAGTGTCACTCATCCCATTGGTCCTTAATCGAAATTTGTGGATCTCAAACATGATTGGATGGTTTTTGTATTAAAATATTAATTATACTATTATTTTATATTTTTCCCCCACTCCTCTCTCTCACTTCCAGCCGTCCATTCCTCCGAATCCTCTCATCCTCACCATCCATTCTATCTCATTCGAACCATCATCATCACGATCAAACTTCATTTTTTCTTCTTCAAACCGTGTAACCACACACACCACCTCAACCTTCACAAACTTTCATCTACTGGGGATGGGGTGAACAGAAGAATGAGAAAGGGAGATGAGGCAAGCACAACGGTGCTAACGGCTTGGACGACAGATCACGGTGGTCGGAAACCCGCAGGTAAGCTGTAACAACCCATACCTTCGGGAAGGGTAAAAATGTAATTTTTGTAAAGTTTTGTAAAAAAGGACGATTTTGCCCTTGTGAATAGTAGACGGAAAGTTGACTTTTTGTACTATCGATTGGATGAGTGTTAGCCCTTGACCGTGACGTAGGTTAGGACGTCACGAGTCCGTAGACAGGTGGCAGGTTCGATTCGGACAACCGGAGGAAAAGTTATGATGTACGGAAGGTTGGGGGCGTTACCGTAATTTTGAGTAAACGAGGGAAATGTTGACTTTTTGAAGGACTTGTGATTTTCACGTAGACCGAGGACCGTTGGATAGGTCTCGACGTCCTGAGTCCAACGACAGGCGGCACGCTGTCTTCGGACGTCGGACGGAAAAGATACGGGTCTGGAAAGTCTGAGGGTAAAATGGTAATTTGTGCAGGAGGGGTATTTTGGTCATTTTCCCTCAGCCCAATCAGATAAGGGCAAGTGGCAGAGATTTTTTGGGCTGGCCTATGGATGGTGGACACGTGCAGGGGACTGGATGGTTCCACTACGTTCTCAAGTGTGCACGGCCACACATTACCCTCATTTGAACCGTGCACACCTTCGAAGAACACAGAAACAGAGAGAAGAAATTGAGGAAGATTGATCGATCTTGATGCTAGAGAGAGTGTAGAGTGAGTTGAGAGAGAGACAGTGAGGCAAAGAGGAGCTGGTGATCGTGGTTTGGAGTTGCAACCGTGCACGGAGGCGACGTGGTGGACGGCTGGATATTTGGGAGAAACAGAGGAGGCAGTGGACGGTGGTGGCTGCTGTGCCGTGTGGTGGATTGATTCAAGGCACTAGGAGACTCAGGAGGCTACGGGGAGTCCCACGAGCACCGTGGTAGGTGACGGTTCTCACGGCGGCGCCGGAATCGAAGGGTAACCTCTTTTGCTCTGTTTTTCCGTGGATTTTCATTTCAAAAGTCGTGGACCTAGAGCTAGAATCGAAGGGTTTGGTGAGTGAAGTGTGGTTTAGGGAGGTCCTAGGAGTCGTTTATGGTGGTTGCCGTGACGGGAAGTTCACGGTGGGAGGTGGTTCGACGGCGGGTACTCTGTACCCTGTTTAGCCGTGATTTTCAAACGGAAAATCGTGGAGTTGGAGGGTGAATCGAGGGTTCCCGTGAGTTGTGTGTGATTCAGTGAGGTCGTGGAAGGAGTTTGGAATGACCACCGTGAAGGGGGAAGTGCGGAGTGGCCGGAAAGAAAAACAGAGGATTGTTTGGTTTTTCTTTCGAGCTTCAGTTGTGAAGCTATGGATCGAGTCGAACCAAGAGAGTGAGGGGGATGGATTCTCTGAGAGTGGACGAAGCTTTAGGTGAAGATAGGAAGGGAAATGGTGGCCGGACGGCGGAGAACGGCTCTCGCCGATCCGGGTTGCCGTCTGGTGCGAACCGGGTTCGAGCAAGGAAGACGGTGGCACTGTAGCAGGCGCGTGAGGCCCACGCGCAGCCACTTTGGGCGGTGCGTGGAGGCGCGTGGGGAGGAATCCGGCCAAGCTTCCAACATGAGTTTAGTCCTAAATGTTCTAACGAATCCAATGGTATAGTTTTCGGGTTAATCGGACGGTGTTACGGGATGATTCGGGAATCCGTAAGGTTTAGGGTTTAGGATTAAAATATTATTAAATTCCCGAAAAATTGGGGAAAATAGGGAAGGTATTCTTGATGTAATTGTGACCCTATTTGGTATCTATTGACAGGACGGGAGACACCAGAGACGGTTGAGGAGCGCACGGAGCGCGAGTGACTTGCTCTGAACTGTGAGTGGACTCTTTCTTACTTCCGAGCATGCCTAACCGTTTTTATTAATGTTTTATGATTTTTATGTGTGTTTTTATGTCCTGATGATGAGTATATGTTATTGATGAGTTTGCACGTTTTTCGAGACATTTCCGAGATTTTGCACGTTTTTCGAGAAAAAGCTGATTTTCGGATTTTGATGCCATAATTACAATTTCAACCTATAAATGTTTTCTGATAAGGATAAATGAGTTATGAAACATGATTTGTATTTATGTGTGATTTCTGGGTATAAGAATAGATTTCCGGATTTGGGTTCGGAATGTCGGTTCGGAACGCCGGAAGGACTTCGAACCGGGGATTTCGAATTCGAGTTTGGCGATCGATTTTCAAAATGGTTTTTACACTGGATATGGATTGGATTTGCTGGATCTGGATATTGGGTTTAAAGACCCGGATTGATATTGATGGGGGACGGGCCCGGATTGAGTTTAAAGACTCGGGAGTTTAAAGACTCGGATATTTATGATATTACCCCCATAGGCCTATTGAGTTTAAAGACTCGGGAGTTTAAAGACTCGGATTTATATGTGAGGCCTGGTTGAGTTTAAAGACTCGGATAGGTCCAGCAGGTTTGATCGGAAAAAGTGGTTTGATGTTTATGCTCTGGTTTCTATATCAGTTTTATAGTGTATCTGTTTCTTATGAGGTTTTATAGTGTTTCTGTTTCTTATGATGTTTCATATTATGATTTTTCTAATACTTCGTTGGGCATGCCTGGTTTAAACCGGAGGGAACAAATGATTATATTTCCTTACTTTGATTCGACGGTAAACGGTTTTAAAAATTTTATTCCTTTCGGTCCACTCACACCTTCTGTTTTTTTTTATTTCCCTCCAGGTCGTGGTGATAGCGCTGGGGTGAACGTTGAGGCAGATATCGAGGCATAGAGCTTCCGACGTTCTTCCGTTGCGGACTTAGACTTGTAGGACTTTTGGTGCCCGTTTTGTAGAACTATGCTCTGGCTTACTGTTGTATATATTTACTCCTTCGTCTGATAGTTATGCTTATAGTTGTATTAAGGTTATTTTTGGTACTGTAAGTGTGATTGTCAGACGGGAGCAGGGTTCATCCCGGGTATCGAGGTGATATTTGGGACGGGTCCTGACAATTGGTATCAGAGCATAGGTTGTGTCAATTTGTGTTGGGTCTAGGTTGTTATACTAACTCTATGCCTCTTTCAGCGTACGATTGATTATGCCTCCGAGACGTGAACCCCCTCCACGACCTGAAGACGAAGCGGCGAGAGGGACTGAGAGCGCTTCGATCGAGAGAGCCCAGAGGCTTGGGGCTACTACGTTCAGCGGTGGGGCTGATCCCGAGGAAGCTCACCGATGGATCACCCGACTAGAACGTATTTTTGGGGTGATGCACTGTCCTCCCGAGGATCGGGTATTGTTAGCTACTTTTCTGTTGGATGGAGCTGCCTACGAGTGGTGGTACACGCTGGAACTGTCCGGCTGGGATGCACATACTGTGACTTGGGAGACTTTCCGGGAGCGGTTTCTAGATCAGTACTATCCCCGTTCTTTTAGGGATGCGAAGGAAGCGGAATTCCTTCACTTGAAGCAAGGGAACTTGACAGTTGCTGAGTATGAGCAGAGGTTCCAGATGCTATCTCGTTTTGCTCCTGCATTTGTGGCGACTGAGGCGGAGAAGTGCCGCCGGTTTGAGTTGGGCCTCCGGGGAGAGATCAGGGCCATAGTGACAGCCGGCTCTTTTGCTACATTCCGAGAGTTGTCTGATGCTGCTGTCAGGGAGGAGGCCAGTTTACCTGCTAGACCACAGTATTCGGGCAGTGTTCGACGCCGAGAGCAGTCATTTCCAGGAGCATCGAGTCAGAGGCCCCCGAAACGGGGTAATTTTGGTGGATCATCATCGGCTGGTGGAGCCCGGTATGGCAGACCAGGCAGTTTTCAGGGCTCGGGATTTCGAGGAGCTAGGTCACAGCCGACTCCTCAGGCGAGTGCGACTTCAGTGGCTTCTACAGGGAGGCATACCGGTGGACCCGGTAGGGATACTTGCTTCTATTGTGGAGAGCGAGGACACTTCCGTCGGGAGTGCCCATTGTTAGCTCCGGAGGGTGGAGCAGGCAGAGGTGCAGCAGAACCCGGGCGGAGTACTGCTTCAGTATCAGGGGCGGCAGGCCCTAGGGGTGGCGGTGGTGCCACGAGCAGTTCCAGAGGGCGCGGTAGGTCATCGGGACCTCAGGCGCGAGTTTTTGCGATGACCCAGCAGGAGGCTAGGTCAGCACCGGGAGTGGTGACAGGTACACTCACCATACTTGGCCACACTGTTTTTACTTTGATAGATCCCGGGGCTACCCATTCATTTATAGCTCGGAGTTGTAGTCTGGTTAAGGAGAGGGAGGTGTCTACTTTGGATTGTGCGTTAGGAGTGAGTACACCTACTGGGGAGGTGTTGGTAGTGACTCAGGTATTGAGAGAGTGTCCGGTGATGGTAGGCCAGGTGGAGTTACTGGCAGATTTGTTACTCTTGGATTTACGGGACTTTGATGTGATCTTGGGTATGGACTGGTTGACGAGACATCATGCTTCTATCGAATGTTTCGATAGGAGAGTGACTTTTCGGAGTCCCGGATTATCAGAGACTACGTTTCAGGGGGATCAGCGTGCACTTCCTACGGGAGTTATTTCGGCACTCGAGGCTAGCAAATTGTTACGTAAGGGGTGCCAAGGTTACTTAGCTCATGTGGTGGATACGCGTGCTACGCCAGAGAGGGCGGAGGATATACCAGTGGTACGGGAGTTTCCCGATGTTTTTCCCGAGGAGTTGCCAGGACTACCCCCACATCGAGATCTTGAGTTTACGATTGAGCTTCTACCAGGTACACAACCTATTTCCCAGACTCCTTACCGTATGGCACCTGCAGAATTGAGGGAACTTAAGGCCCAGTTGCAAGAGTTGGTCGATATAGGATTCATTCGACCGAGTATGTCACCTTGGGGAGCACCTGTTTTGTTTGTCAAGAAAAAGGACGGAGGATTGAGATTGTGTGTGGATTATAGGATTGAGATTGCACGTATATCGAGGTTTATGGTTTTACACTGATTAAACGTGTTTGTGGTTTCGGTGATGGTTTGATGAAATGGTTTTTGATTTGAAAAGGTAAACTCAGGCATGAGACCCATTTATTTTGGAAACCCTCGGACTTGAAGTCCATTTTAGTTACATTATCGGGCTAGGGGCCCAATTGGTTCGTGGATTGATGGATTGATTTCGGATCTGGAAATATGGAATCGGGCATGAGACCCATTTGATTTACGAACTATCAGACTTGGAGTCCATTTGATTTCATAAGGTACCGGGCCGGGGGCTTAATTGGTTTACATAATCGGGCTTGAGGCCCAGTTGGTATACATGATCGGGCTTGGGGTCCAATTGGTTTACATGATCGGGCTTGAGGCCTAGTTGGTTTACATGATTGGGCTTGAGGCCCAGTTGGTTTACATGATTGGGCTTGAGGCCCAGTTGGTTATGATATCGGGCATGAGTCCCATTTATGGTTTATAAATGTGATTTTGGGTTAAGAGACCTTAAATGGATTTAGATTTGGAAAAAGTGGATTTCTGGATTCATGACAGTTTTATGAGAAATCGGACATGAACCCTTTGAAAGATTTGAAATTTTTTGAGAATGATTGCGAAATGGTTTTTCATATACCATCTTTTTATTTATGGATTGTCTCCTCTTGGGAGGGTCGTTGGTTTGGGTGGACCCTGGAGTAGTCACAGAGCACTAACTAAGTGGAGTCGCCCCCGTGGGATACCTTACTCTCAGGAAGGCATTATGAATTATAGCCCACAGGGAGGGTCATTGATCTGTGGATATTGACCTGGGTAGACCCTAGGGAGATTTCGGATTTGAGACCCCGAGTAGCGTGCGTAGCTTTGGAAACCGTGACAAGATTGGTTATATGATATTTGGTAAACATGGTTTGTTGGATTTATGAAATGGTAATTGGATTTTAGAAATGGTATTCTGTGTTTTATGGATTTGGGTAGTGTCCCATTTGGATCTGGATTTACGGTTTTTTGTATTCTATGGTTTTGGGCTGAGTTCCCACGTATGACTTGGATTTACGGAATTTGGGCTGAGACCCTAATAATGATTTAATTAAAGTAAATAGTTTGATAAATGGTTTTTGTATGCATGCATGTTTTTTAGTGAAGGGCATAAATGTCTTTTCGTCCACTCACAGTTTTTAAATTTTTTTAATGCCCTTCAGGTTGATAACGGATGCGAGCTGTAGCAGAGACAGAGACATCACACTCCTCTACCGGATCCTGGCGCACTCAAGAAGCCTTCGTGTCAAACGGGAGCATGACACATCCCACGTTTATCCCTGGGGGATTGGGATGGGTCGTGTCAGGCCCTATTGAGGCTTTGGACCCCGTTTGATATGAAACTGGACACCGTTTTATGAGATTTGTGGAAATTGGTTTTGGGCTGAGACCCTGTGCAAAATAACTGTGTTGGATTTGAGAGACAACAATTTAGGAAAATGTTTCCACTGTTTTTATTATGACCATTCTATGAGATGATGGATAGGACTCTGGTAGGAATGTGTTTACCTGAAGAGGGCCTATGACAAGAATGTGCTCCTCGGAGAGGACCCGATGAGAGGATGGATATGACTCCAGTAGGAATGTGTTTCCTCGGAGAGGGCCTCTGGTAGGAATTTCTTTCTTCGGAGAGGACCCTATGAGATAATGGACAGGACTCCGGCAGGAATGTGTTTCCCCGGAGAGAACCCGGATGGATATGACTCCGGTAGGGATGTGTTTCTCCGAAGAGGTCATAATGACACTACCTACAAGAGTGTAGGGTTATTGCACTGAGACGTCTAGTTAGGGACTCCGAGCCTAGTACCGCACCTAGACATCAAGTCACGAACTCTAAATCCAAGTGTAGATCGGTTGTGTAAATCTGAGTCGCACGCGTGTCGATATAAAAATCATGACGGTGATAACGATGCATGAATTGATGGTATGAGACCGATGTCGGATATTGACGGATAGAGATATGTGATTTCTCGGATAGAGATGGGTGATTTCCCTGATAGAGACGGATGATTTTACGGACAGGGACGGATGACGGATATGAGAATGGGTCCGGGGGTTTTTGACTAAACGATTGTGTCTAGTTGTTTGTTTTAACCTGTGTTGGTTTTACCCTGAAAGTACTTGTTTTCCGTATTTTTTGTTTCACTAGAAAGTTATGCATGAATGCTTTGTAAAATGGAGAGTGAAAGCTTTATTTGGTAAAATGGTATTTAAATAAATACTTATTTTTTCCATTTACACGTTTTGTCTTTTTGGCACCCTTCAGGTTGATCGCAGATGAGGGATGTAACAGATCTCGAGACATCACATGCCCACCACAGATCCTTGCGTATTCTGGGTAACCCCGAGCGGGTTACGGTTTTATCCCTTGTCTGGCACATGGTGTCAGATGAGAGCAGACACATCCCACGATAATCCAAGGGGATTGGGATGAGTTTTATCACAGAACCTCCATCACGATCACCAAAGTGGGGGTGGGGGGGATTCAGTGAAGAGAAACGGATGTCAGGGGTTTGTCCACCTTGAAATCGCGAGTGAAATAGTGCCAGTTTGGAGGTGTGGCCGTAAATAGTGACGCAATCACTAAGAGTGACCCAGAGTACAGAACAGTGTTTAACCATAGTGTGTTCGATTTGATGGAAGTCATGGTCAGGGTATGTTCCCTTCAGCCCGACGAACTTATTCATGCCAGATTCAGGGATTGGGAGTCAAAGTTCAAAGGCATGTGAGGCTCAGTGGCGGAGCTGAAAATTCATGGCCATTTTCCTGTAAAAAAGGGTCATTTTATCCAATTTTAAATGTACATTCGAGTTCCTGGTATTTTTTACATAAAGTTTACTGTATAATTCATGGAAAAAGGTTGAGAAACGAAGGAAATGGGAAAACGAGTAATCGGGTACTTGTTACACTCAATGGGGACCCGACTGGAGTTAGCAAGCAAGTACGCTCGCCAGTCGCGGCCCCAAGCCTGTGGAAGACGGTCCCGGTCATTCACCGGCATGTGGCGGCACATAGAGCCTTTCCTCCGGTCTCGGTTAACATGATTTATCTTCTTTATGATGTTACGGACCTATTGACACATGTTTTGAGTCGAACATGCATCGCTTAGGGGAAATTCTGTATATTCAAAGTGAAAGTGCTTATAATTAAGACACATGTGATCTCTTAAGTTTTTGGGAGTTTGAATATTGTCTTGCTATATAATTTGATTTTTAAATAAGACCAGAAAAGAGTCGGAATATCAAATTAGGGCTCAAGAAGTGTCGGGATAATCAGAATATCGATTAGGACCCGGAAATAGCCTGGATATCAATTTCGGCTCGAGGTTAGTGGGTTAGTGTGAGCATTGACCTCATGGGGACGAAAAGTGTTTAGCTCGTATAACGAGACGATGTTTTTGAGATGGTATGTGTTCATCCATTATTTAACATATTTCTTGTATTACATTTTAAGGTCCTAATGGTATTTCTGGAACTTTGGTTCAGTTGTTAGATATGAGCAGGACCTTTCACGATTATCAAAGTGATTTCAAGTAGGGTCTAGGTAGTAATAATATAATAAAGTACGAAATTGGTATTTGATATTACTTGTATTAATTAGTCACTAAGAATACATTTATACGGTCTATACTTATTAAAATAATACCCTTGAATTTGTCTGTATAAATAATCGGATAACTAGAAATCTTAAAATAATAATAGTAATAATAATAATAATAATAATAATAATAATAATAATAATAATAATAATAATAATAATAATAACAATAATAATAATAAAAATAAAAACAAAATATTAATAATAATCAATATCCTGATAATGCCCAAACTGTCACCAAGTACTTTTTTACTTCAGAACACAACACAAGTTTAAGGGGGGTTTACAAATCCTGGCATTTCAACCACGAGTTTTCCAACTTAACTCTACTAGCCTTAGGCAATCCTCAACTTCTACGGATCACGACCACATGTCCGCACCCCAACCACTCACATGCCGGTTAATCACTGTGTATATACATCCGAAAAGGGTATCAATCATCACTCCTTGATGATCGCATCACACCCTGCCCAAGTCGACGAACCAACGACTCTGGGAGCCACACCTCACGCAGAACACACAAAACCTCGCTCTGATACCAAATGTCAGGACCCACCTCTAATCCCCCGGGATTAAGGGCTGAATCCCGATCCCCACACACTTTGTCAATAGCTTCTGGCCGAATTTTCTGCCTTCTTTTCCAGCAACTTCCACCCAATTTCCAGCCACTTTCCAACCCAATTTTGCAACTTTACAACTCAAACCACTTCTAAACATCATCACAAATCTTTATTACTCATCATTCCATTATTCCACATTTTTTATTGTATTTTTATATTATTTTTGATAGCTTTTTCCACCTATAAATAGAGATTCAATTCTTGTAATAAGGAGTCCCACCCCTCCACCCCAATTAGCTCCATTTCTTCCATTTTGCTTAGTTTTTGGTTCTCTTCTTTTAGTTCTTTTGTTTCTTTCTTTTGAGAGACATTTTTGGGGACCATTTTAACTTCTTGTAGATTTTCTTATTAATTAGTTTCCTTTTAATTCTTATTCTTAATTTATGTTATTTTTATGTTATTTACATTTCTTCTTTACTTTGTTCTTGGTATTTTCTTTCTAACATTTGTAAGTAAGAATGCAATCTCCATGTGTTTTACTTTTTGAATTTCTTTTACTTCATATGTTTTAGTGCTTAAACTTCAATTCGATGTTAAGTGTTTTATCCGCTGTCGGTGCACTTAGAGTAGAATTGAAGAGATTAAATGTTGATCGATGTCGGCGCATTTAATTATAAATTTAAGGTGAATCATGTTGTAAATGTTTGAAGCATATTGATGTTTGACGCACATTAATGGTTGATGCATTTATAATATTGAAAGATATATGTAAGTATTTGAGATGATGAAGGTAGAATTTTGTGATTGGTTTATTATGAGCAAAATGTTAGAGTATTGGTAAAATTGTATTTGAAGGAAGTCTATTTTTAGGAATAGTTTAATTAATGTGATTGTTAATTCGAAATTACTTACGTAAAAGTGTGGGTTTTGTCTATGAAACTACTCTATGGTTTGTAAGTTCTAATTAGCATGAACATTTGCATTTTAATTCTTAGTTAATGTTGTCTTTAGTTTAGATTACAAATCTTTTCAAAACCCCCATTTATTCTTTATTCTTTAATTCTTTTATTCTTTAATTCTTTTAATTCTTTTATTCTTTGATCCCTTTTTATTCTTTATTCTCTTATTCATCTATTCTTTAATTTATTAATTCTTTGATTATTTAATTCTTTGATTATTTAATTATTTAATTCATTATTCTTTTATTCATCTCCCACTAACACATTATTAATGTTCCCTAATTTCCTCGGTTAAAAACGATTCCTATTTATCAATACTACATCTACACAAAAAGAGTTTAAATTGCATAACAGTCGAATTACATGTTTAATTTAATGCGTAGTTTGGGCGTAGTCAGGGAAATATCAATATCCGAGTCTTTAAACTCCCGAATCTTTAAACTCAATCCGAGCCCGCCCCCGTCATAATCATATCCGGGTCTTTAAACCCAGTAACCAGATCTAACAAATCCAATCCAAACCATTTGAAAAAACCTCTTTCCATTTTCGAATCCGAATCCGCAATCTCATCAGGATCCCGAATCCAAACCCAGAACTCATATCGATCTTCTTTCCAGATCCGAGTCCCCAACCATCATTCCGTAAGCCGGCATCCGGAATAACCATTCCGAACCCAAACCCGGAATCCACTTTCAAATCCCAAATCGAATCCCGAATCGTCATCCGGAAATCCGATTCAAAAACCCGAAATCACGTTTCTTAAAATCAGTTTTCCGAAATCCATTTTAAATCATTGATATTAAATCATATTTCAAACCCCGACATCAAAGCATGAAAACCAGGTTCAAATCAAAATATCCATCGAAATCTCGTAAATTGTGAAATTTCGTAATTTCCTCAAAAAATATGCAAAACCATAAAGCATCAAAATCGTAAATCAAATCATAGAATTAAGTATAGAAAACATATAAAAACATATATGCATGCATCAAGAGTTAGAAAGCAAAGTCCACTCACAGACCATTCCGATGTCGCCTCGATACGCGCGCACTTACGCCGTTTCCGGTCATTCCGCTATCCTCGGCTTTTCCAAACCTGTCCAAATCCCACACCAGGGTCACTAACGGCTTCACAAAGGTCATACTAAAGCCCCATAATTTTTCCGTATTTTTAGCTATTTTTAACCGAGCCCTAAACCTTCGGACATCCCGAAACATATCGAGACGATGTCCTATTAACTCGAAACCAACGCCAAAATGTTCGTTACATCGAATACTTTAAAAGTCATGTTGGAACCTTCCTCGGAATCCATGCCACGCGCCCACACGCGCAGCCCAAAGGGGTTGCGCTTGGTCCTCACGCGCGGCTACTGTTCTTCTTCAACCTTGGGACGAACCAGTCCAGCTGGACCGGACCGGCATGGACAGTTCACCCGTTTTCCTTGCTTATTTCAGTCCCGTTTTTAGTCCTCATTAGCCTATTAGTTTCATCCTAACCTCCCCTATTAAACTACCTGATCAAAATCCTACGAAAAGCACGAGAAGTTACTTGCCAATGAAGAACTTGATCGTGCAAACTTCCTCCGTCGTATTCCAAGGATTCCGGCCACCCCAGGTATCTTCTACAAGCCCAAAAGCTTACTTTTGAACTCCAGAATAAATTCCAATCATCCAAACTGACCAATAATCACAAAACCAACTTTCACCATTTTTAATTTCAAACGAAGGTTTCTTGGTAACTCACCTTACCGTCGATGTCAAGCCTCCAGACCCAACTTATTCGACCCCTTGGACCTCAAATAACACGTTCCTATCAACGAAATCAATCCAAACTGTAGACGAACATGATTACCATTTCCAATTGCAAAACAGGGCGTCTCGATCCACTGGGCCTTTACCTCATCCCACCGTCGAGCTCCACCGTGGCCCTCATTCTCCTTCAGATATGATCCTCTTCATCCTTCCTCAAGCACTACTAACTCACCCACGGCTCAAAATTGAACCAAGTGCACCATGGCCCTCACCTTCTCTGTTTTTTCTTAAAGATGATCACACATAATCGATTTTGCTAGAACCAACCAGAGGTAAGCCACATGTACTCATCTCCTCAAGTCTGGTGAAAATATCCAATCCATCTAGGCTAGGTGTCCTCACAGGATTGCTCACATAATTCGAACTGCCAAAAGGCCATTTTGGCCCCTAAAAATCCAAATTACCATTTTACCCTTCACTTAACTAGACCCGTAATTCACTCGTCCGACGTCCGATGAAGGCGTACCGCCTGTCGCTGTACTCAGGACGTTGAGACCTATCTAACGGTCCTCGTTTTGCGTGAAGAAACCACGCCGTGCAAAAAGTCAACAAATGCCCCTCTTTTACCCAAATTACGAAAGTGCCCTCAACCTTCCGAACGTCATAACTTTTTCCTCGGATGTCAGAATCGGGCGTGCCACCTGTCTACGGACTCGTGACTTCCTGAACTACGTCACGATCACCGGTCAAAGTCCATTTGACCGCCCGAACTAAAAGTCAACTTTTTGCCCATTCCAAGGGCAAAATCGTCATTCTGCGCCGTCCGTCCAAACGAGTCCAACTAATCATCGATTATCCTCCCTAATCTGTCATTAAACTCTAATCTAACCCCAACTCCCGGACGGGTCGTTACACTTAAACTCTTTATGTATTGTATATTTGTATTGTATATATTACCTAGTTTGCTCATTAAAAAATATTTTTAAATCTCGAGTGTAAGTTGTTTACAATATTTGTGCTTTTTTTTTCCTGTTCAATTGAATTTTAATATGTTTTCTAATACAAATTTAGGGGGTATATTCAATTAAGACCTTATTAAATTTTAAATGTCTCTAAAAATTTATAGTTATTCAATTAGGACTTTTAGGATTTTTAGAGAGTTGGTAAAAGTTTAAGAGTATTTAATATATACATTTATAGAGATTTATAAATTCATTAAAAGTTGAAATGTATCCAATCACGACATTTTATAACTCCATAAAATTTTAGTTTATTGAAAATATCAATGAATATTGTAGACTTCATTAAATGAAAGAGTTTTATGAAGTTTGATAAACAATTTAGTGTAAGTTATGCTTTATCAAAGTTTATGATTTGTTTAGTCTTCTCTCCTCGGGTTTCTATGAAGAAGGCTTAAAATATAATTTTTGAATTTTATATTAATCAATATTACTAATATCGATTATCATATGTTATTCTCTATATGAATTATAAGTAAGTAAATAAAATAAAATTTAAAGGAATTTATTTAATTTTTGATGGAAAAAATAAATGAAAAATAAATCAAATGAATAAAAAAAATTCAAAAATATGCATATTGCCTAACGACCCTAGCCTTTCAATCTCATTAAAGTTCTATATTTTTGTAATTATTTTTTCTAGTGTTAGAAAAATTATTTTATTTTATTTAGTTAGAGAATTTTTAGTAAAAGTAATTATGTTTTGATCATAAATTTTTTCGTATATATATATATATATATATATCAAATTAACTCAATAATATTTTCTGCAAAACTCAATCACAGTATATAAAACTCAATATGACTGTAAAATTTCTGTCACATAACTCTATATAATTCCGTTATTAACTTTGTAAACGTTTACAAAAATTAATAATCTGTAAAAGTTGAACACTTCAAAAAAAAACTCTGCAATTATTTATATAAATCTGAATTCATTGCACCCCATTAATTTATATTGCAATAAGAGTACTTATATTTTTTTAAAAAATCAAAATTTGTGCATATAGTAGGCTTCTAATCGTCACAATTATTTTTATCACAACAATATATTTTTTCGTCAATGAAGTTATATCCTAAGACTAGTTTGCAATACGAAGACAGACCCATAATCCTCTTTGATAGATAGAGAAAGCAGAAATTTCGTTTGTCGCAAATTGCATTAGTATTTCGGTGTATGGCATTTTTCCCTTTACAATCTCATAACTCAGAGATTGAAAAAATAATATTTTGCACAAGCAAATGCTAAAGTTTAATTTAATTCACAGTAAAAAGAATTTATGAGTCTTATGCACATCCACCCTAACCAAGTTAGGCCTGTCTCAAAAAAAGTTAGGCCTGTCTTCACATACATTAATATAATAATCTTGACCAAAAAAAAAAGGATTAACATACTAATAGAAACCAAAAGAGTAGAAACGTGATATGAACATCTTTGACCAACAAAACAAAGAACTTTCATTGAGTCCGAACGTTGTTTTTGATTTTGTTTTTGTTTTTAGAGCTCCATAACTTGAAATTTGCATTGAAAATTACCCTATAATTTTTCTAGTGTTGGAGTCTTGAATATCTTCAGGTCTCCTCCCAAAAAGATGAAGACTATTTTCAGTAAAGCATGGACGGTCCCTTAAAAACATACTTTCTCCTTAGGAGGTTTCCTTGCACCTTCCACACATGTAGACTGGGGAAAGCATGTTATTATCATATTGTTATCGTTAGTTTGGATGCTTAGAGACACTAAATATAAGGCGTAAGCGTGATCATTAGTTAGAGTTACTCTAAATATTTTTTTTTATTTGCTAAAAACACAAGATGCTTCATCAAATATGGAAATAAAATTCTCAGGATTCTCAGGTTGAACATATTATAATTTTTCATTTTTTTCTTGGTTAAATTTGAAAATATATATATATATATATATATACTTAATCTCGTACTGAATTTTGTACTAAATATTTGATAGTTTTTCATTTGTTTATATTATCGTAGTACGGGCCAACTGAAAAAAGAACAAATTGAAATCGATCCCATCATTCTTATAAAAACATAAAAACTTGGTATAAACGGTTGGTAGCTAATGTTGGTGGTTGTTCAAATTAGCAGCAATTACAAAGCCGCCGGTGAATCTCGACAGAATATTAAAATCATGTCAACTGCTCATGAAACATTCAAAGATACAAACACCAACAAAATGTCTGATACAAAATATAATATTTATAACCACAAGAAGATCACATACAAACAACTGAAGAACGCATAAAAGCAACCAAAGATACAAACCAAAGGATACCCTTAAAATGCACAAACTGCCTCTTCCAAATTTGCCTCCTCTCTAAAACGCGCAGAAACAACGGAAGAGGTTCTCTCTCTCTTTCTCTCTTTTTTTTTTTTTTCCTTTCTTTTGTTAAAACTATAAAAATAACATGAAATAATAGTCAACTGGCCATAGCAAGACCGAACTGAAATACCAAGATATGCTTAAGAGGAATTCTTCGGCCCCACAGGGCGTGACCCGGCCCCACTCACATAGGTGGAAGTGGAACTGATGTGGATCCGACCGGCCTACTGAAGATTTTCCTTACCTTAACCTCCTACACAACTCTCCAAAAACTATGAGTTGCGCAGGAACATAATTTAAAGTATGACCCATATTGATTTCTAAATCAACAACCCGAAAAATAATAATAATAATCTAAGCATCTATTTCACAAGATAATAAGATAAGAAGCTTGATTGATCTCCCTTGAAATACCACAACTCCAAAGCATCATAGAAATCCAGTGATGATGGCTACCCATTTGATCATGTAAATCAATCAGATGTCAGTCAGAGTTGGCATCAGAGTTGTAGCCACTTGGTGGTGGTGTTTGAGAGGCAGAGCCGCCACCAACTCCTTCTTCTTTGTTTTTCCCCTGAGCTCCAGGCCTGGAGGCCTTATTGACCAAAGCTTTGACCAGATTTTCAAAAATCTGAGCCTTGATCTGGCCTCTCCTGGGAGGCAAGCTGGTGGTTCTCGGCTCTTGCGGCGTGGAATAGGCGGTTTCCATGGCTGCGGGACACGTGGTTGAAGAAAAACAGAGGAGAAACAGAGTAAGGGAAGTTAGATTAATTTGGATTTTTGAAAAAATATAAAATTGAAGTTAAGAAGAAGAGGTAGATGATTTGAAAGTGAAATATGAACAATACAGAGAGGAAATAAAATTTTGGCAAGGATTTTGGAGAAGGAAGCGAAGACTGCGTAGAGAAACAGGGATGAAGTAGAGGCTCTGCTGCCTCTTAGCGAAGTTTGGCTTTGTAAAACTAAGGCAATATGAAATGTGAGGGAATGGAAGGGTGGGGCTATGTATAAATATAATCCAAATTTTAGGTTATTTTGCCAATTGGGACATGGATTTTATTGTAATTGACATTTTACCCGATCAATTAATCTTCTGTAAATTTTGGGACTTGTATTGTTTAACTAGCCAACTTATAGATGGACTGTCAAATTTTTATCATTTTATTTTTAGTTTTGGTCTAAAATGTTATGGTGTGAGTATGTGTATCGCTTTATATAGTAACTTTGGTGTTGAGGCATCACGGCTCAAAAATTTCCACCTGCAAATCGGTGTTTAAATGTGATGATTTTAAATCGCCAACACATTAAACTATAAAATTAAGCGACAAATTTAATTGGCGTTAAAAAAAAAATTCACTTTCTCCTTAAAATATCATACTAGCACGAATCTAAAAATTAAAATTGAAATAGGTTAAATTTTAACGTGAATTTTTTTAATCAAATTTCAACAGTATTAGATGAATTTCATTATCAATATAATGAAACTAATACAAACATATATTATATAAAGAAACAATTCATAATCATGCAATCAAATGCAATACAAAACATTTAAATTATAATAAACTCATCTTTTACGTAAATAAAATAGCATACGATTTTCAAAAAATTCACTCTCTTTTTTATTTAAATATAAACTAAATTAATAAATTATGTTATTTAAACTAATATTATATAATTTTTTTTATCTGAATTATTAATTTTAAATGGATTAGAGCACACCACTTCACTGTCCCGTGGCCCTTGTCACACATTACCATTATGACATGATTGGACCAACAAAGTGGATAGAATACATTGAGGAACTCGGTGAACTCTACTGTGATTAGGATAAATTGATTAATTACGATGATTGAGCTATAATAATGTCCAAACATAAGTTAATATAAATTCTTGTCATTTTAATTTTTTTTTTTCAAATGTGTTTAGAGGAATAATTTCAGTAGCTGATGCTCTTTCTTTAATTATATTTTCTTAAAAAAACACACTAAATATAAAACTTTTCGACGACAAATGAAAGACTCCTCCCCGGTCTCATAAAAATACTGTTGGGGCGGGCTTTACTGCCAGTTTTGGTGGTATTAGGATGTGGGCCGTAAAAAGGTTCATCGTTACTTGTTCTCCAAGTTTACCCTTTCTCCACAGCTGTCATTTTATTAGATTACGACCTAAAATAAATGGAAAATTATCCAAAATCTCTCATTTGCTATAAAATAAAACAATCCCAAAATTCCTCCCTTTTTTTTTCAACCAAAACAAGAAATTAAAAGCTATTTACATTTTAGCCCAATCTATGTATTACCCTCTAAGCACTAATTTTCAATTTCACACTCTTTCTCTCTCACTCCTCTCCTCTCGTCACGTCTCTTCTATCATTTCTTTTCACTTTTGAAAAATAAACATGTGATGACAATGATGAGGATCTAATAAAGATGAAAATGAAGATTTGATAAAGATGAAAATGAAGATCAAGATCTCCAAATGAAGATGATGGAGAAAGTCGTGTTGTCTTCTTTCTCTTTGAGTTCTTGTTTTGCCTCTGCATCCTTCTTTTTCCTTACCTTTTTATGTTCATGAGTTTCTAAGTTTTGGGTTATAGAACTAAGTGGTCTCTAACTAGTATATAAGTGGTAAATAATTGGTAACTAAGCGAAATCCATATACACAGAAATCTAGATAAAAATGAAGATGAAGATCTCTATACGAAGATGTTCAGATGAAAAAACCTTGAACCCCCACCTTGACAAGACCCGTCCCTACTGGACTTTGATAACCGTGCCCGATCCTACTCCCGTCTGACAAGTCAACGGAAGTCCCGAAACTACCCTTCAGCACCTGTCATACCATAGATAACTGCACTGATTTCCGCTCATGCCTCCGCCTCTCGATCAGCCCCGAACGTCATGCCACGGCCTGGAGGGTCATCAAAACAGGAAAGGTGTGAGTGGACAAAAATAATACCATTTAAAACACATTTATCAAAACACATCATTTACCCTCCAGTTTCTCAAACCATGCATGCATATATCAACATATGAAAAACATCACCGGCTTTCTAGCCTAATCTCATGAAAACATCAAATCCCGACTCTCAAGCCCAATTGTCATTTGAATCATTTTATAAAACCATTTTATCACATAACAAAGCATATAACTCGGGAATTACACATCCGAGGATCCTCTGGGAATTACACATCCAGAGTCGTCATCCATGCTGGGAATTACACATCCAGCCTCACCGGGAATTACACATCTGGTCCCTCCGGGAATTACGCATCCGGAGTCCCTCCAGGAATTACACATCTGGAGTCACTTCGGGAATTACACATCCGAAGTCTACCCAGGAATTACACATATGGGGGCATCAAACATCAATACACAATCAAAATCATTATTTCAAATCATCATTAAAACCATGCCAAAACCATTTATTACGGGGCCACATGCCCAAATCTCATTTCTCATTTATCGTAATTCCGTAAAATCATTAAATAATTCAATGCACGTAAATCCGTAAAATCATACCCGAAAAACATCACAAATCCATTAAATCCATTTCCCAACTCATAATCTAAGTCAAAACCAATCACAAATTTTCGGGCTATCAGAGTACGCCATCAAATTGATCATGGAAATACGTTCATTAGGACCCCACGATGCTTCATGATGCATCAATCGAAGGAAACAAATGAGAAATTGTGGAGATTGGACGATGAACAGTGCTTCGGTGTTCTTCGAATAGTCGAGCTTGATTCGACTAGATTGAGGTAAGGTCCTATGTAATTGAATTCACAGATCCTTAATTAAACATATTTCAATGCTAATGGACGTTGGAATTGTTTAAAATAGTGTAGAATTGATGAACATTGAACTGGGTCTGTTCGCGGGTCGTAGGATCCGTTTTACAGACAAACGGGTAGGGACGATGCACTATAGCAAGGCGCGTGAGTTTCACGCTCAGCCGCTCACGACGGAGCGTGAGGGCGCGTGGGCTTGAATCCTGAGGTGAGGTCAACATGACTTTTATCCTATGTAACGTAACGAACATTTTGGCGTTGGTTTCGAGTCGATCGGACACCGTTTTGATATTGTTTCGAGGGTCCGAAGGTTTATGTTACGTGTTTAATTAATATTTAATTCCCGGAAAATTATGGGGAATTAGTATGGTGTAAATTGGGTTGTTAGTGACCATGAATAATGATTTTGGGCAGGATTCGAGATTCCTGGAATATACCGAAAATTACGGAAACGTTTGCAGCGCGGAAAGCGAGCGATTTGGACGGTGTGTGAGTGGACGTTTGTTTTATAAATTGACATGCATGCATAGTTAAATGTTTTACATGATTTATGGCATGATTTGAATTGAAATGATTTGATATGATTATTTCGGGATTTAATGATTATGGCATGATTTACATGATTTCGGGATTTGGCATGCATGCATAGTCAAACTACCCTTCGAAAATCCAGCATCCTAGCCCTTTCTGTTCTAAGGCAAAACACATCGAATTTCCTTCAATTTTAATTGGGTTCGACTCGTCTCGATCCCAGGAGGCTAAACTAAAGGTCAATTTCACTCAAACATGTCCACAAGTTCAAATTCGATCCTAAGTTGTCAATTCAAGGTTTCGGTTTTCTGGGTTTGTAGGTTCAGTTTCAGCTGAGTTCAAAGCTCACAACTCACCATTTCATTTCCTTTCTTTTCCCCTCTACATCTCCCATTCAATCTCTCTCTGTTCCTGGTTTTAATCCAAGTCGTACATATATGATCAAACAACAAACGGTTTGGTTGTTATCATTTTGAATATTCAAACATTGCTTTACACTAAACTTTCAAATATGAAGACAAGTGTCACCAAGAGATCAGCCCTTATCCAAATTAGCTGAATCAGCCACTTAATTATCCAATTATCCCTGCTGTGGCAAATTACCACGTTGCCCTTGTCATACCAAATTACCAAAATGCCCCTAGTCTTCGCAGACTTATAACTTTCACGTCCGAACTCTGATTGACGCATGCCGCCTGTCTACGGATTCAGCGTCCCAAGACCTATCCAACGGTACTTCCAGAAAGTCCAAACAAGGTCCCAATAAAAAAAGTCAACTTTCGGCCCTTATAATCAGGGGCAAAATCGTCATTTCCTTCCAATTTTTCCAATTTTTCCTTTTTTTTTTTGAATTTCTGGGCCGTTACACACCTCTTTCATGGACCCCACTCACCACCTTCCCCTCCAAATCATTAAATCTGACCCAACACCTCTGCACCCAATTGCGTTTGGGGTGTTCTCACATGACTTCGCGAGGTCCAAAGGTGCGTGTGGATTGGATGTTGTTTTGGTTTGCTTACTGTGAAATTTAAGAGAGAAATGAGGTGAATTTTAAGGTTTTGAATTGTGTAATTGGATTTTTTTCATCTAAACAACTTCATCTTTGAGCTCATGGGTTCCTTGTTGTAATGACTCCGCGAGGTCCAAAGATGAGTGAGGATTGGACGTTGTTTTGTTAATGAGGTGAATTTTAAGGTTTTGAATTGGGTAACTGGGTTTTGTCATCTAAACATCTTCATCTTCGAGCTCATGGGTTTTTGAGTTTATAGTTATATAACTAAGTTGTCTCTAACTGGTACATAAGTGGAAAACAATCGGTAACTAAGGGAAATCCGGAAAACCCTTATGAAGTTGAAGATGAATAAGTGACAGGACCCATCCCAATCCCCCCGGGATTAGTGCGGGATGACCCTGCTCCCGTCTGACACGAAGTGTCAGACAAGGGATATTTCCAACCTTTGCCCTCCTGAGCTATCAGAGTACGCCAGGATCCGGAGGAGGTATGTGATATCTCGATCTCTGCTACAGTCCACATCCGAGGTCAACCTGAAGGGCAGTCAAAACATTAAAAGCTGTGAGTGGACAAAACAAGAGTTTATAAAAACATTTTAACGAGAAGACATTTGTACCCTTCACTAAAAAGCATGCATGCATTCAAAAAACATTTATCCAGAAAAACCATAGGTGGGAACTAAGCCCAAAACCAAGATTGAAAGAACCATAATGAAAACGACAATACGTGCTACTGCCCAAAACCCGTGTAACCACACATCATATATCATATCATATAGCATACATCACATATACATATAATTCACACAACCAATCCTGTCACGGTTTCCAAAGCTACGCGCGTGCTACCCGGGGTCTCAAACCCAAGTTTTTCAGGTACCAAGTCAATGTCCGAAGACCACTGACCCGCCCTGAGGTTATAGTACAAGCCTTCCTGAGAGTAAGGAACCCAACTGGGGGGTGACTCCACTCAGTCGATGCTCCGTGACTACTCCGGGGTCCGCACATGCCAACGACCCTCCCCGAAGGAGATAGAATAATTAAAGGAAGGTATATGAACATATATATTGTAACGCCCCGGACGTTCTGGAAATGTAATATTATAAAATATTGAATAAAATGCTGTTTTACCCTTGTGTTTATGTGGTCAATTTGTTGACTTTTTGATTTGGAGGTCGAACGGACGTTGAGTGATGACCGTGACGTAGTTCGTGATGTCACGAGTTCATAGACAGGTGGCACGTCCGATTCGGACGCTCGGAGTGAAAGTTATGATGTTCGGAAGTTCAGGGGCATTATCGTAATTTGGGCGTTATAAGGGGAAAAAGTTGACTTTTTGTTTGACAATTGATATTCATTTGACTCGAAGACCGTTATGTTCGTCTCGACGCCCCGAGTACAACGACAGGCGGCACGCTTGAAACGGACGTCGGATGACCGAGTTACGGGTCACGGAAGTTGGAGGGCATTTTGGTAATTTTTGCCCTGGGGGCATTTTGGTAATTTCCGCACGGGGTACTGTTCACCACCGTGGAAAACAGAGCAGCGGCCGTGGGTCTTGTGCGTTCAATTGTTTAAGGTTTAGTGGAAGGCTCAGGGCTTTGTTTATGTCGTTTGAGGTAGTGGGGCTGGACTGAGTGGCTTTGGTGCACGATTTGGGCAGTGCTCAGTGCACGGGGGAGATTGAATTGGCCATGGTTTCTGCGTGCGTGGGAAACATTTTCAGAAAAAACTCAGACGGTTTCCCACGGGTTGCTGGCCGCTTTGATCGATTACCTGGTCGCCTTTGAGTCTGGGAACTCATTTCGATCATTTGGGAAGGCTGAGAAAGAGTTGAGGGAGGTTCTGAGACGGGGAAGAGAAAAACGCAGAAATGGAGGGAAATTCAAAGGTTGGGTTTTGAGGCGAGTTGAACCAAACTGAGGGTGGAATTAGTCTTCTGGGATCCTTGCTAATGCAACCGTTCAAGAATTGAGGAGGATTGATCGAGGTTTGCTCAGGGACTCAAGTTCCAGTTTCTGGAAAAACACAGTATTGAGGACGACGACTTCCAGGTTAGTTTGGGGTTAATTGGTTGGATGTTTTGGTTCGTTTGGGTTCCCTTAAGCTGCTGGTGAAGCTAATTTGATTGTGGCACTGGGTTGGGTGAGTTCTGAGTGACGACCCGTTCGTCTGTTCGAGTCTGGATTGCATCGATTTAGGGACAGTCGAGGTTAATCATCAACACAGACCTAAAATTTATGGATTAGAGAAAATAATAGGATCAGAAACGAGAGGAATTGATTGAGAATTGGGCTTGAACTGGTCGGGTCGAGTCGCGGGTAATAGACCCGTTTATCAGTCTATCCGGGTAAGAACGATGACACTGTAGCACGGCGCGTGGCCTTCACGCGCAGCCACTTTGGGCGGCGCGTGACGGCGCGTGCGATGTCATCTCCGATCACGGTCAACATGGAAATTGTTCCTTTCAGTCCAATTAACATTTTACCTTTAGGATTCGAGTTGTTCGGGAGTCATTCGGGATAATTTCGGGAGTCCGGAAGATTAAGTCTTTAAGTTTATTTTCGCCGAAAAATCCGGAAAAATTAGGAAAAATCCTACGAGTTATTTTGGGATGTTTGTAACCCTTCTTGTACGTTTTCACAGGCCCGGACACTTCCGAAGCTACGGAGGAGCGCGCGGGACGCGATTGACGTGTCCTAAGACTGTGAGTGGGCTTTTTGATTTCTAAATTGGGCATGCATGACTATTTTGCTTATTTATCTCATGGTTTTACATATGATTTTATGATGGTGAGATGATATATCGGTTTTACATGTTTTCACGTTTTTCGAGATATTTATCGTATTTCACGCATTTCGAGATTTCGGTTTTTGCCTATGCATGCGTGATGATTTTGATGAAGTACCTGGTTATGAATATGCATGTTTCGGATTTATGATGCTTGATCATATTGTGAAGTAATTTTCGGAAATTGCATGTGTTGGAAATTGCATGTGACTTCGGACCTAAGTCCTACTATGTTGTGATACGATTTCGGAATGATGTTGGAAAACAGTTGTGATGAATCATGGTTTATTGTGTTTTAAAAACGGTTTTGGGTTTAAAGACCCGGTTGATGGTTGGATCTGGTTTTGGGTTTAAAGACCCGGTATGTTGATGTTGGGGGCGGGCCCGAAAATTGAGTTTAAAGACTCGTGAGTTTAAAGACTCGAATATTATGATACCCCCGAGGCCTACTAATCGTGTTTTGAGTTTAAAGACTCGTTGATATCCCGGGAAGGCCTAATGTTGAGTTTAAAGACTCGGATGGATCCAACGGCATAATCATGATTATTGATTTGCGTTTTACTTGATTTGTGCAAATAATATTTCAAAATGACGGTTTCTGGAATCTGGTATTATTAAATGGTTTTACATGAGTTATGACGATCCTTGTAACGTTTTTCATGTGTTTCGGAAAAAGCGTTTTCAAAAGTTCAATACACAATTTTGAATATTTGGTTATGCATGCGGATTACAAAACTGGAGGGCGAACCCGATTTCGGAAAAACTGTTTTTCCTGTTAAACTTATGTTTCGGTCCACTCACACCTTGATGTTTTAAATTCCCTCCAGGTCGTGGTACAAGCGTGGGGGCAAGCGCCGAGGCAGAGGCGGAGGCATAAAGTTTTCCGTTGCGGAGTAGTTAGTTCACAGAGTAGGACTTGTTCTTTAATTTGTTTTGTAATATTGCTCTGTGAAACTGTGGACTTGACGTCCAGACGGATGTATTTTTTTAATCTCCCTGGTCTGGCAATGGGTGTGTCGCAATTTTAACTAGTTTTCCGGTCTTTTGGGTTCGATTGTCATACGGGAGCAGGATGCTTCCCGATTATCGAGGCGATAATCGGGGTGGGTCCTGTCAATTGGTATCAGAGCCTAGGTTTACGATTCGTGTCCGGCACTCGGGTGTGCCTTGATTATTGTACTAACTTATGCCTCTTTCAGAGAAGGACGACCGGCCATGCCTCCGCGACGCGAACCCCCTCCACGACCTAATGGCGATGCCGAGAGCGCTTCGATCGAGCGAGCCCAGCGTCTTGGGGCTACGGTATTCAGTGGTGGAGCGGATCCCGAGGATGCTCACCGTTGGATTTCTCGGATTGAGCGGATTTTTACTATGATGCACTGTCCTCTTGAGGAGCGTGTGGTGTTGGATGAATTTCTACTTGATGGATCTGCTTATGAGTGGTGGTACACTCTGGAGTTGTCAGGCTGGGATGCCCGTACCGTGACTTGGGAGACCTTTCGTGAACGGTTTATGGATCAGTATTATCCCCGTTCATTCCGTGATGCTAGGGAGACCGAGTTTCTACAGCTCCAGCAGGGGAGCATGTCCGTAGCGGAGTATGAACAGAAATTTCAGATGCTAGCTCGTTTTGCTCCTACCTTTGTATCTACTGAGGCTGAGAAATGCCGTAGGTTCGAGCTTGGCCTACGGGGTGAGATACGGGCCATTGTGATGGCCGGAGCTTTTGCTACTCTCAGGGAGTTATCTGATGCCGCGGTGCGGGTTAAGGCTAGTCTCCCGACACGTCCACAGTATTCTGGTGGTGGACAACGTCGCGGGCGTTCATATTCTGGATCGTATGGTCAGGGAGCCTCGAAGAAGGGACGTTATGGTGGAGCCTCATCTGCAGGCAATGATCGTTATGGCAGGCCTGGTAACTATCAGGGTTCCGGATTCCGAGCGCCTAGGGCGCAGACTGCTCCGCAGGCGAGCGCGACTTCTGTTGCTTCCACGGGACGACAGGGTGGTGGTTTTGTTCGAGATGCTTCCAGTGTCATCTGTTTCTTCTGTGGCGAGCGGGGCCACTACCGGAGGGATTGTCCATCTTTGCCACAGGGTGGTGGCGCAGGTCGGGGTGGAGTAGAGCAGGGACGGAGCACAGCTGCAGTTTCTGGGACTGGGAGCACTCGAGGAGGTGGTACCGGAGCGGCTAATGGATAGAGGGGCCGGGGCCGTGGGCGAGCAGCTGGACCACAGGCCCGAGTTTTTGCTGTTACGCAGCAGGAGGCCAGGGCAGCGCCTGGTGTTGTGACAGGTACACTCACGATCTTTGGACATGATGTTTGTGCTTTAATTGATCCTGGAGCTACTCATTCATTTATTTCACGGGACTGTGAGTTGTTGGTAGGTAGAGAGGTGTCCGCACTGGACTGTGACATGGGAGTGAGTACGCCCACCGGAGATGTGTTTGTGGTGAATCAAGTGTTGCGGGAGTGCCCCGTAATGGTAGGTGATGTTGGTCTGGTGGCAGATTTGATACTCTTGGACTTGCATGACTTTGATGTCATCTTGGGTATGGATTGGTTGACGCTCCATCATGCCTCTATCGAATGCGTCGATAAGAGGGTTACTTTTCGGAGCCCGGGGTTACCGAAAACCACTTTTCAGGGAATTCAGCGAGCAACTCCTGTCGGAGTGATATCCGCCCTGAAGGCAAGTAAGTTGTTGAGGAAGGGGTGCCAGGGATACTTAGCCCGAGTGATGGATTCACAAGCTGCACCATTGAGGGTGGAGGATATACCGATTGTATGGGAGTTCCCGGATGTCTTTCCGGAGGATCTACCGGAATTGCCACCGCATCGAGATGTTGAGTTCACTATTGATCTGGTTCCAGGTACGCAACCTATTTCTCAAACTCCGTATCGTATGGCGCCAGCCGAGTTGAAAGAACTGAAGGCGCAGTTACAAGAATTACTTGAGTTGGGAATTATTCGACCGAGCGTATCCCCCTGGGGAGCCCCGGTGTTGTTTGTGAAGAAAAAGGATGGGAGTATGAGACTCTGCATCGATTACAGGCAACTGAATAAAGTAACAGTCAGGAACAAATACCCGTTGCCTCGGATCGATGATTTGTTCGATCAGCTGCGAGGAGCGCAGTACTTCTCCAAAATTGATCTACGTTCTGGGTATCATCAATTGCGGGTTAAGGATGAGGATGTACCCAAGACAGCCTTTAGGACCCGTTATGGTCATTATGAGTTCCTTGTGATGCCGTTTGGCTTGACCAACGCACCCGCAGCGTTTATGGATTTGATGAACCGAGTGTTGCAGCCTTACTTGGATCACTTTGTCATCGTGTTCATCGACGATATCCTGGTCTACTCGAGGAGTGCGGAAGCGCACGAGGAGCACTTAAGGATGGTGCTAGGTACCTTGAGGGAAAACCAGTTGTACGTGAAGCTCAGCAAATGTCAGTTTTGGTTGACGAGCGTGAGTTTCTTGGGGCATGTGATCTCAACGGACGGGATCAGTGTGGATTCTCAGAAAATTGAGGCAGTGGCGAAGTGGGAACAACCGAGGACCGTCACTGAAGTCAGAAGTTTCTTGGGTTTGGCTGGTTACTACAGGAGGTTTGTAGAGGGTTTCTCTACCATTGCTGCCCCGTTGACGCGACTGACGCGGAAGGGAGTCAAGTTTGAGTGGGATGACGATTGCGAGCGTAGTTTCCGGGAGCTAAAGGAAAGGTTGACATCTGCTCCCATACTGACCCTTCCGGACGATAGTGGGGAATTTGAGGTGTACAGTGATGCATCCTTACAGGGTTTGGGATGTGTACTAATACAGCATGGGAAAGTGATCGCCTATGCTTCGCGCCAGTTGAAACCGCATGAGCGCAATTACCCTACGCACGATTTGGAGTTAGCTGCTGTTGTGCATGCATTGAAGATTTGGAGACATCACCTGTATGGTGCGACTTGCAGAATGTTCACGGATCACAAAAGCCTGAAGTACTTGTTCACTCAGAAGGAGTTAAATGTGAGGCAGCGACGGTGGCTAGAGCTAATTAAGGACTATGATTGCACGATTGAGTACCACCCGGGAAAAGCCAATGTGGTGGCTGATGCTCTAAGCCAGAAGTCAACGCATTCTGTAGCACATCTACGGACGGTTCATTTACCACTTTTGGTTGAACTCCGTAAGAATAGCATTGATTTGGGTTTGGATGGCCAAGGTGTCTTGCTGGCTAATTTTCATGTGAGACCACTTCTGGTCGATCGGATCGTTGAGGCTCAATCTCAAGATCCTGTCTCATGTGTACTTCGGATTGAAGTGGAAGCCGGTGAACGGCTAGATTTTACAGTCAGGGAGGATGGAGCTTTGCTAAAAGAAGGACGGTTGTGTGTGCCCGGCGTGGAGGCACTGAAGAAGGAGATCTTGGACGAAGCTCATAGTTCGGCCTACGCGATGCATCCTGGTGGGACCAAGATGTATCGTACCTTGCGAGAGCACTACTGGTGGCCGGGGATGAAACGGGAGATTGCCGAGTTTGTCAGCAGGTGTCTGATTTGCCAGCAAGTGAAGGCTGAGAGACAACGACCTTATGGAGCCTTGCAACCACTACCTATTCCAGAATGGAAATGGGATCACTTGACGATGGATTTTGTGTTTGGACTTCCTAGGACACCCAGGGGTCACGATGGAGTTTGGGTGATTGTGGACAGGCTTACGAAATCAGCTCACTTCTTGCCAGTGTGAGAGAACTTCAGGATGACACAGTTGGCCCAGTTGTTTATCGACGAGATCATTCGTCTGCACGGTACACCGGAATCAATAGTTTCTAACCGAGACCCGAGGTTTACTTCTCGATTTTGGCAGAGTCTGCAGGAAGCTTTTGGGACGAAACTTCGTTTCAGTACTGCATTTCACCCTCAGACTGACGGCCAGTCTGAGCGGACCATCCAGACATTGGAAGATATGATGCGAGCTTGCGCTCTACAATTTCAGGACACTTGGGAGTCACATCTAGCCTTGATGGAATTTGCCTACAACAACAGCTATCAGGCGAGCATTGGGATGGCTCCGTACGAAGCCTTGTACGGACGGCAGTGCAGAACCCCGCTGTGTTGGACGGATGTGGGTGAGAGGAAGCTGACTAAATCCGAATTGGTGGAACTGACGACCGAGAAGGTCAAACTCATCAGGGATCGGCTCAAGGCAGCCCAGGACAGACAAAAGAGCTATGTGGACCATCGGATTCGAGATCTGGAGTTTGCGGTCGGAGATCGGGTATTTCTGAAATTGTCCCCTTGGAAGGGTGTAGTGCGATTCGGCAGGCGAGGAAAGTTGAGCCCTCGTTATATTGGACCTTATGAGATTACCGAGAGGATTGGCCCGGTGGCCTACCAGCTGGCACTACCGCCAGAGCTTTCGAGGGTCCACGATGTTTTCCATGTGTCGATGTTGCGGAAATATGTGTTCGACGCATCTCATGTACTGGAGGAACAACCCATTGAACTTCGAGATGATTTGAGTTTCGAGGAACAGCGGGTACAGATTTTGGATCGAAAGGATAAAGTGCTACGTCGGAAGACCGTTCCTCTGGTAAAGGTTCTCTGGAGGAACCAGAATGTGGAGGAAGCCACATGGGAACCCGAGGCGCAGATGCGAGACCAGTTCCCCTACTTGTTTCCTTGAAATTTCGGGACGAAATTTCTTAAGGGGGGGAGATTGTAACGCCCCGGACGTTCTGGAAATGTAATATTATAAAATATTGAATAAAATGACGTTTTTACCCCTGTGTTTGTGTGGTTAATTTGTTGACTTTTTGATTTGGAGGTCGAACGGACGTTGAGTGATGACTGTGACGTAGTTCGGGATGTCACGAGTTCATAGACAGGTGGCACGTCCGATTCGGACGCTCGGAGTGAAAGTTATGATGTTCGGAAGTTCAGGGGCATTATCGTAATTTGGGCGTTATAAGGGGAAAAAGTTGACTTTTTGTTTGACAATTGATATTCATTTGACTCGAAGACCGTTATGTTCGTCTCGACGCCCCGAGTACAACGACAGGCAGCACGCTTGAAACAGACGTCGGATGGCCGAGTTACGGGTCACGGAAGTTGGAGGGCATTTTGGTAATTTTTGCCCTGGGGGCATTTTGGTAATTTCCGCACGAGGTACTGTTCACCACCGTGTAAAACAGAGCAGCGGCCGTGGGTCTTGTGCGTTCAATTGTTTAAGGTTTAGTGGAAGGCTCAGGGCTTTGTTTATGTCGTTTGAGGTAGTGGGGCTGGACTGAGTGGCTTTGGTGCACGATTTGGGCAGTGCTCAGTGCACGGGGGAGATTGAATTGGCCATGGTTTCTGCGTGCGTGGGAAACATTTTCAGAAAAAACTCAGACGGTTTTCCACGGGTTGCTGGCCGCTTTGATCGATTACCTGGTCGCCTTTGAGTCTGGGAACTCATTTCGATCATTTGGGAAGGCTGAGAGAGAGTTGAGGGAGGTTCTGAGACGGGGAAGAGAAAAACGCAGAAATGGAGGGAAATTCAAAGGTTGGGTTTTGAGGCGAGTTGAACCAAACTGAGGGTGGAATTAGTCTTCTGGGATCCTTGCTAACGCAACCGTGCAAGAATTGAGGAGGATTGATCGAGGTTTGCTCAGGGACTCAAGTTCCAGTTTCTGGAAAAACACAGTATTGAGGACGACGACTTCCAGGTTAGTTTGGGGTTAATTGGTTGGATGTTTTGGTTCGTTTGGGTTCCCTTAAGCTGCTGGTGAAGCTAATTTGATTGTGGCACTGGGTTGGGTGAGTTCTGAGTGACGACCCGTTCGTCTGTTCGAGTCTGGATTGCATCGATTTAGGGACAGTCGAGGTTAATCATCAACACAAACCTAAAATTTATGGATTAGATAAAATAATAGGATCAGAAACGAGAGGAATTGATTGAGAATTGGGCTTGAACTGGTCGGGTCGAGTCGCGGGTAATAGACCCGTTTATCAGTCTATCCGGGTAAGAACGATGACACTGTAGCACGGCGCGTGGCCTTCACGCGCAGCCACTTTGGGCGGCGCGTGACGGCGCGTGCGATGTCATCTCCGATCACGGTCAACATGGAAATTGTTCCTTTCAGTCCAATTAACATTTTACCTTTAGGATTCGAGTTGTTCGGGAGTCATTCGGGATAATTTCGGGAGTCCGGAAGATTAAGTCTTTAAGTTTATTTTCGCCGAAAAATCCGGAAAAATTAGGAAAAATCCTACGAGTTATTTTGGGATGTTTGTAACCCTTCTTGTACGTTTTCACAGGCCCGGACACTTCCGAAGCTACGGAGGAGCGCGCGGGACGCGATTGACGTGTCCTAAGACTGTGAGTGGGCTTTTTGATTTCTAAATTGGGCATGCATGACTATTTTGCTTATTTATCTCATGGTTTTACATATGATTTTATGATGGTGAGATGATATATCGGTTTTACATGTTTTCACGTTTTTCGAGATATTTATCGTATTTCACGCATTTCGAGATTTCGGTTTTTGCCTATGCATGCGTGATGATTTTGATGAAGTACCTGGTTATGAATATGCATGTTTCGGATTTATGATGCTTGATCATATTGTGAAGTAATTTTCGGAAATTGCATGTGTTGGAAATTGCATGTGACTTCGGACCTAAGTCCTACTATGTTGTGATACGATTTCGGAATGATGTTGGAAAACAGTTGTGATGAATCATGGTTTATTGTGTTTTAAAAACGGTTTTGGGTTTAAAGACCCGGTTGATGGTTGGATCTGGTTTTGGGTTTAAAGACCCGGTATGTTGATGTTGGGGGCGGGCCCGAAAATTGAGTTTAAAGACTCGTGAGTTTAAAGACTCGAATATTATGATACCCCCGAGGCCTACTAATCGTGTTTTGAGTTTAAAGACTCGTTGATATCCCGGGAAGGCCTAATGTTGAGTTTAAAGACTCGGATGGATCCAACGGCATAATCATGATTATTGATTTGCGTTTTACTTGATTTGTGCAAATAATATTTCAAAATGACGGTTTCTGGAATCTGGTATTATTAAATGGTTTTACATGAGTTATGACGATCCTTGTAACATTTTTCATGTTTTTCGGAAAAAGCGTTTTCAAAAGTTCAATACACAATTTTGAATATTTGGTTATGCATGCGGATTACAAAACTGGAGGGCGAACCCGATTTCGGAAAAACTGTTTTTCCTGTTAAACTTATGTTTCGGTCCACTCACACCTTGATGTTTTAAATTCCCTCCAGGTCGTGGTACAAGCGTAGGGGCAAGCGCCGAGGCAGAGGCGGAGGCATAAAGTTTTTCGTTGCGGAGTAGTTAGTTCACAGAGTAGGACTTGTTCTTTAATTTGTTTTGTAATATTGCTCTGTGAAACTGTGGACTTGACGTCCAGACGGATGTATTTGTTTAATCTCCCTGGTCTGACAATAGGTGTGTCGTATTTTTAACTAGTTTTCCGGTCTTTTGGATTCGATTGTCAGACGGGAGCAGGATGCTTCCCGATTATCGAGGCGATAATCGGGGTGGGTCCTGTCATATATATACATAACATAAACATTCATGCTCGGTTCCCCTGAACCGTCATGATCCATAATATCCATTATATTCATATACATATAGACAACATCGTCCATGACCGGTTCCCATAAACCGTCATGTACCATAATAACATAACCAGGGTTCATGCCGGTTCCCATAAACCGCCATGTATCATAATAACATAACCAGGGTTCATGCCGGTTCCCATAAACCGTCATGTACCATAATGACCAACAAGGGTTCATGCCAGTTCCCATAAACCGTCATGAACCACGATACCATAACAAGGGTTCATGCCGGTTCCCATAAACCGTCATGAACCTGGAAATCCATTTAAGGTTCCCTGACCTGAAATCAAAACCGTAAAGTAACCTGGGTCTCGTGCCCGAACATAGGACATCAGTTGGGCACCGTGCCCAAAATCTGAGGTCATATGCCCCAGACAAAACCAAATGGGTCTCATACCTGAGTTTATCCTTTTAGAAATCCAAAACCAGTTCATTTAGACCAATAAAGAAATACAGACCCATATAAACACCGTATAAGGCCGAAACCTCGAAATACGTGCTTATACGTAACCACATACAAATGCACCCATGGCATCATCAAACATGTAATAAAACATATAATAAACATTTATGCATGCACCAATTTAGAAAACAAGGTCCACTCACAGACCGTCCGAGCTGCCGCCTCGATTTGCGTGTCATAGGCTCTCCCGAGCCGATCACCATCACCGGGACTCCCAAACCTATCCAAATTTTAATAGAAGGTTACTAACTACTTAATTAACCTCCCATTAAAGCTCCGTAATTTTTCCAAACTTTTAACTATTTTTAAACCAATCCTAAACCTTTCGACACCCCGAAAACTATTGAAACGATGTCCAATTGACGCGAGACCAGTCCCAAAATCTTCGTTACATCGAATAGAAGATTTCATATGTTGAACACTTCTCAAAATTATGGACCACGCGCCCTCACGTGCCCCTAGAAGGTCGAAAATACTGTTCATCGTCTTCAACCTCCAGCTTACTATAATCCTAATCCGGTTTTTGGACCGATTCAAGGTCCATTTCATCCCATTTTGATCCTAATATAATCCTAATCCTATTTCCTATCTTCCTAGCTAATTAAAACCGAATTAAACACCCAAAACCGTGCCCATTCAAGCTTGGCTATGGCGGAGGTGTTTTCCTCCGCCGTTCATGGCCATTCCCAGCTGTCCCCTGCCTCGAAACTAATTCTACAAGTCTCCTAGGGTCCCCAGAATCCATCCCTAATCAATGAAAATCACCCAAACACTTTAAAACCGAAAACAAAATTTTGAAACCATACATCACGGTTTCGACCTCCCCCGTGGCCGCCGCCGTGAGCAACCATGGCCGGCCGTCGTGTCCTCCCCATCATCGCAGTCCTGCCCTCACTCTCACATGGTCACACTTGGGCTCACAAGATGAATGATGGTGAGGTATGTGTGTGGTGTTTGTGTTTGAAAATGAAGAATTAATATGGAGGGGGGGTTTCGGGTTATGAGGAAAATGAAGAAGATGATAATGATGTTTGATGGCTGATGAGAGAAGTGAGGATTAGATGGATGGTGTAGATTTAATGATGAAATTGAAATGGAAGGCTAGGATTAATTGTAGTTAGGATTAATTATATAATGATATTTTATTAAGTAGATCCACAATTTAGGGGTTTGGATCAATGGGATGAGTGACACTTGTCACTCATCCATAGGACCCACTCAAAATATCTGGCCCAATCAGATTTTACCAAATCATCCCTGTCTCGAAGTACGTGCATAGTGAAATTGAACCTCCGTGACTTATAACTTTCCCGTTCGAAGTCCGATTTCAGCGTGCCGCCTGTCTATGGATTCGTATTGACAGGACCGCCCCCGGAAAGGGCATTATTAATCGTGCCCGGTCCTGCTCCCGCCTGGCAAAACGACTGAAATCCCCAAATTACCCTCAGTACGTGCCAGGCCAGGGATAGCCACATGTGCTTACTCATGCCTCCGCCTCACGATCAGCCTCGATCAACGCGCCACAACCTGGAGGGTCAAGAAAAACCAAAAGGTGTGAGTGGACAAAAATAAATCAGTTTGTAAAAACAGTTACAAGAAGACGTTTTTACCCTCCGCGTAAAACCAATGCTTGCATACAAAAATCTTTTCGCAATCGGTTGACATTTTCAACATGAGAAAAACCGTGTGTCAAATTTCACATAAGGAAAACTCGTAAGAAATTCAAAATCCCTTTTCCTTTCTCCACCATCAGGTCTTAGTCCGTAATCATAAACATCGGGCCTCAGCCCAAAACCACAATTCAAAACCAAATGTACAACATGATCCAAACCCATCAACCACATACCGGGCCACTGCCCAACTCAATCGAAACATCAGAAATTGACAGTAATTCACAAGTCAAACACTTTTCTGGATATTAAGTGCGCCCGAGTCTTTAACTCAAAACCATGCGCATAATCAGGCCTTCCCGGGATATCAACGAGTCTTTAAACTCAGAACATAATCAATAGGCCTCGGGGGTATCACAATAACCGAGTCTTTAAACTCATTAAGGGCCCTCCCCCCTTCATCAATTAACCGAGTCTTTAAACTCAAAACGTGCTCCAGCAATTGCACCCGGGTCTTTAAACCCAAACAGTTTTCAACGGGTCTTTAAACCAAAACATTTGTCAAACACAACAACGTGGGATCCCTCCCAAAATCACATTTTTCACAACAGGACTCATAGTCCGAAGTTCCACATTCGAAATCCCAATCATACTTCACAAAACATATTCAAATCACCATTACACACGGGGCATGTACAATCATACCAACTCACTTTATTAAATCCTTTTTCATTCCCGAATTCGAATTCGCAACAATGATTCCGTAAGCCGGCATCCAGAAGCATCATCTCGAACCCAAACCAAGAATCCAATTAAAATTTCCGAAAACCGAAATCTCGTTAATCAAAGTGACTTTCATGCCCCGAGCATCACGCCCGAAATCACCTTTTTCAAAATCCATTTTTAATTCCTTGAAATCACTTCGTTTCTCAAATCTCATTATCAAGACATCAAAACCCCAATCATAGTCATCAAAATCACGGTCCAAACAAAACATACTCAAAATCTCGTAAAACGTGCAAATCTGGAATATTCTCGAAAAATGTGTCAACATCGTAACTCATACTCACATTCATATTCAAAACATTATTAAAACATGGCACGCACAATTCATGTTGGATCAAATTACAATACGCAAAATCCCGAAAACCGCAGAAATCTCAAAATCCCATAACACGTGCAAATCCGTAGAAATCTCGAAAACCGTGTCAACACCGTGAGTCACACTCACCATCATAAACAACATTCATTAAACATTAAACACACAAATTATGCAAATTCTTTCGTTAAACCATCATCAAGCATCCAAGTGACCATAGTCTCAAAATACGTGTAATTTCGTATGTATAGCAAAAATACGTATAAATACGGGAATCGAAATCAATCACAACTTATAATCATAATCATAAAAATCATGGAAATATTTATGCATGCATTAAATTTTGAAAGCAACGTCCACTCACACACTATCCTTAAGGCTCGGTTTCGCGCCGCACGCGGTTCCGTAATTTCCGATATTTTCCTGAAATTCCAAATCCTGTCCGAAAACATACTTTAGTGTCACTAAGGGCTTAGATAACAATATACTAATTTCCCATAATTTTCCGAGAATTAATCTTTAATTACAAACGTAACATAAATCTTCGGACCCTCGGAATAACATCGAAATGGTGTCCGATAAATTCGAAACTAGCGTTAAAATGTCCGTTACATTGTATAGGACAAAAGTCGTGTTGAACTCACCTTGAAATTCGGGTCCACGCGCCCTCACGCGCCGCCGTGAGTGGCTGCGCGTGAGCCCACGCGCCTGCTACAGTTCCCGCTACAGTACGTCTTCTTCACCCGTTTCCCTGCAAAACGGGTCTGCGACCCGCGAGTCCAACCTGATCAGATAACCTTCAATTCGACCTTGATTGCATCCGTCTTTGATCCTAACACAATCCTCAGCTATCCAATTAAGGTTCCATGTCCCTGATTCATCATAACAGCCCCAAAATCAGCCCCACGACCCGTGATCACCCAAACGGGTCGATCACCCAAACTCTGTGTTTTCTCAATCAAACTCAAATTAACTTCACAGTGAGGATTCTAGGCCCTAAAGGAACTGAAATACGCGATCAATTGGACAAGAAATTACCTGGAAGTGATCGTCCACAGTCCATGCACAACTCTGAAACAGGAACCGGTGATCATGGCCAAACAGCGATCGAATCCCTTGCCAGTAGCTACGGTTGATCTCCAAATGGTCCCAGAAGATGATTACTGTCCATGGTTTCGTCCAATTCCTCACACAATTCAAATTCTGATTTTCCCTCAATTTTTCGATTTTCCCTCCGTACTCAAATTCTCTCAACAACCCTCAGTCCTCACTTCACACTCGACCCAGAATGAACCTAACACTCACCAGTCACCTAATTAACCGTTCAAAATGGACGACAACCCGTGGGAGACATCCTCAGCCTCACTGGAAAATGCTTCCCGTAAACAGCCCAAAACCATATTTAATCCCAACCGTGCACTGCCCATGCTTCCCACATACCGGACCACACAGTCCATTATCCATTAACTAACAATTCAGCCATACTCCACTCCAATTTCAAGCTTAAACAATGCACCCGTGCACTGAAATGTTCCCCACTCAACACGGCTGCTACAGTAACGTTCAACAGCCCCTGTGCTGAAAATTACCAAAATGCCCCTCACGCATCCAAGCCCGTAACTCGGTCATCCGGACTCCGATTGGCGCGTGCCACCTGACTACGAACTCAGGGCATCGAGACCTTCCTAACGGTCCTTGGCCCTCGGCCGTCGGACCTCCCGATCAAAAAGTCAACATTTTCCCTTATTTCGTTCAAATTACGAAAATGCCCCTGGACTTCCGAACGTCATAACTTTCACCACGAATGTCGGAATCGAACGTGCCATCAGTCTATGAACTCGTGACGTCCCAAACTACGTCACGGTCATTGGTCAAAGTACATTTGACCATCCGAATAAAAAGTCAACGTTTTACCCACGACTAGGGGCAAAACGGTCATTTTGCATCGTTCGTCCGATTCCACCCAACTAACCACCGATTAACCCTCATTAATCATGATTAGTTTCTAACCTAATTCCGAATTCCGGGACGGGTCGTTACACGTATCGTCCCGATCTACGTAACGGTCCTCGGCTCTCGGCCATCGGACCTCTCGGTCAAAAAGTCAACTTTTGCCCCTTTTTAACCATAATTACCAAAATGCCTCTAAACTTCCGAACATCATAACTTCCTCCTCGAACGTCGGAATTGAACGTGCCACCTGTCTATGAACTCGTGACGTCAAGAACTACGTCACGGCCATCGGTCAAAGTTCATTTGACCGCCCGAATGAAAAGTCAACGTTTTACCCACGCTAGGGGCAAAACAGTCATTTTGCATCGTTCGTCCGATTTCGCTCAACTAATCACGGATTGGCCTCACTAATCGTGATTAGTCACTAATCTAATCTAGGAATTTGGGACGGGTCGTTACAATAAGTCCAAGTGAAAACACCTAAAATCTTCATCTTTATTTGGGTTTCTAAATTTCGCTTAGTTATCGATTATTTCCTACTTATATAGCAGTTAGAGACCACTTAGTTATATAATCCGAAACGCATAAATCATGAATATGAAAATAGAGAGATAAGAGAAACAAAAGGATGCGCGTAGGCAGAGGAAGAAGATGCAACCTTCCTCATCATCTTTATTTGAAGATCTCCATCTTCATCTTCATCACATGCAAGCATGGACCAAGCCTCAAATGTGAAAAAAAAAATAGGGAAAAATTAAAAGAATTTTGTATTAAAAACTATTTTATTTAAAAATTTGACTTTAAATCAGCCCACATCTGTTTCTAGTATTGAGTTCAGTCTATCTCTATTTTCAATACTGAATTCGTGCATGATCACATGTATATTTTATTTGTAGAAAAAAAAAACAGAGAGTAAGAGATGAAAAATTGAAAATTAGTTGTTGGAAGGTATATATAAGTTGGGCCAAAAATACAAACATTTTCTTTTTCTAATTTCTTATTTTGGTTACGGAAAAAAAAGAGGAGGGATTGTAGGATTGTTTCTGGACAATTTCTCAAAAAACAAATGTGGATATGGACATCCAAAGACTAGGGTAAAGAGGATAATGTCCATGATGGCGTTATACCTTTTTTACTGGTGGAGTAGTGGGTTGTACATAGTACGTGCAAAATTGATAATGTCATTGCTCATCTAATAGATCTCTACAAAGTCTTGCCCATTGATGTATGATGTGTGTGTGTGTGAACATATACAAATGATGATTAAGCTCAATTTTATTCAGAATCATTCAAAACCCACCATGATTCGCATCCATGAATTTGCCTCACAATCACTTAAATGCTTACTTTAATTGTCATTTTATTATGCTAATTTAATGTACTTAATATTAATTAAAATAATAATAAATGGGTATAGACTATAGAGTCTGCACAATGGTTATAGTCAACCAGCTCTCACTATCGAGATTTGAGGCTGCACTCTACTATATATCTCTGACATATATAACTACATGTAGGGTCAGATGTCGATCTTAAATAGTCGGTGTTGCCGAAACTACCAAGAGTTTTATTACGAATTAAGCTTTTCATATTCCTCTTTTGTTACATGTCTCAGCTTTAATGTGAAGATTTGGATTCACATTTGATGTGAACATGCAAGACTTGAGCCAAGTCTAGAAGAGATACATACATGTACGTACGTGATTCCACTAGGATTTGGGTTTTTCTAGCTGTCATTTGATTGCTTAGGCAAAACCTGATCCTAATCCATATCGATGAGCTCCCTGCTGACCTATTCCCTTCCCTACAAGCCCTCTACTCAACCTTCTAATTAATTAATCATCTGCATTCTTTATTATTCTACTAATAAAGTTTGTTAATGAGATTTGCACAAATTTATGTAAACCTCCATTATAATCCATTATTGTTGGCAAACTTATTTAATTTCCAAATTTCACAAGTCGAAACTTGGGTACCCCACAAATTTCTTTACAGGCACACATGGTTTGACAAATTGGGTATGATGTGCTGCAATGAAACTTCCCAATAATCACAGGCCGGTTATTGGCATGCCACGTATCACTAGATCCAAGCATATCCCACTCAACATGGTATGAACATAGCAAGACAAAAATAAAAATAAGATAAAAAACAAAAAAAGGGAAATGGGGGAAATGCCCTAAGGGCCGCCCGGGGGGGCTTTCATTTTGAAGATCCTAAAGACCAGTCGCTTTTATCGTTTTCAAATTCGGCCCCACGGCCCCACGGCCCCACCTATCTGCGTCTCTGCCTGTTTAATTGGTTTCAGTTGTTACTTTCAGTGTGTAAACCAAATTACCAAACTAGGGTCCTTAATTGCTTGGGGGGTCGATATGATATGCCCATGGAGTCAACATGCTCTTTGGGTCGGTGCTCTCCACTCTGGCACCAACCGGCCCTATCACGTGGCCTTATATGATTATTATCGTCAATCTTCAGATGAGTATACCGGTTTATTATAACGAGTCGTTCGACCCGTATTATGATCCGATCCTAACTACGTCATTTCCCAACTAAAACACTCCGTTCTTTCACCATTTTTCTCTACTTGAACCCAAAAATTGATTTACGAGCTTAAAATCGTGAAAATATACTTGAAATTGACTGCCCTAGATGAAATCCAGACGACCAAAGTTCGAACCTCCACCTAGGTCCATTCCATCATCCAAGCTGCCTGTTTCTTAGCCCTATGACCTCGCAGGAACTAATAGAAGATGAAAGTGATCATAAAAACAAGGTTCCATCGTCTCAAATCCAAGACCCAACAATCCACGCTTTCGAGTCATAGGTTTACCTATTTTTCAGGTTTCTCAAGCAGCCTCCAAGGCTCCACCGTCTACCACCGTCTCTTTGGACCCTCATAGCCTCAAGCCTCACTCCTTCCCTCATGTAGAAGCCAGATTCAAGAAGATGATGTTAAGAAATGGTGGGGTGGGTTTTGGGTGTGTTAAAATGAGAGAGTGAGATGTTTGAATGATGTAAAGGTAAGGGTCATAAGGTGGGTGACACTTGTCACTCATCCTATGGTCCCCATATAGAGATTTTGGGTTTCACTAACAAACAAACAAAAGTTCACTTTTCTCGAAATGTGTGCACCGTAAAATCACCCAAAATCTTCCGTGACCCATAAATTCATCCTTCGACGTCCAAATTCACCGTGTCGTCTGTCTACGTTATTATAATCCCTCGATCTATACAACAGACCTCAGTCAACGTATAAATAACCTCCCGAGTCAAAAGTCAATATTTCCCTATCTAGCGGCAAAATCATCATTTTAATTCGACTAATCTCGATAATCCCCAATTAATGCCTAATTAATCCTTGATTAGATTCCGATTAGCACATAATGAAAGGTCGGGTTGTTACAATATTTGTTCTTTAGAAATGAATAATTTTTATTGTCGCGGTTTAGGAGATTTAGGTCTAAATGAAACTTAGCTTTCTATGTTTTATTCATGTATAAGATCTTCTAATATTTTTAAAATGAGAATTCAATTATTTTGATTTTCAAGCAAGCATATAATGCATCACATAAAATAAGAGCATTTTTTTAATATAATTTGGGGAGAGTAGAGTTACATTATACATATTGAATACAGACCTCACCTTTTACAAAAATTGAATCGAAAGCCTTCCACTTAATATATGGAAAGAAATATTACAAAACTATAATATCAAGTGGCACATAAAATACGAGAATTAGTGTGATTCAATTTGTGAGAGAGAATTATATGCCGCATCATGTGCCTAACACTTAATATATGGAAAGAAATATTACAAAACTATAATATCAAGTGGCACATAAAATACGAGAATTAGTGTGATTCAATTTGTGAGAGAGAATTATATGCCGCATCATGTGCCTAACATAATCATCTAATTTTGTACGTGCTTATCCAATTATTGAAATTTTTTGCTCTCCATTCTCTCTTCCAACCGACCCAAGATCTGGAGTGAAGGTTTCTTCTTTGATCTTCACTTCTTGGTGGTAGATCTAAGTTAACCTCTACCCTCGTTGTCCCTTGCCTTCTTCCTCAAACCTCTGCTCATAATGTCCCTTACTTTCTTCCCCACCCCCTGCCCTCCATGTCTCGCGCCCTTTCCTCTTCGTCGATCTGGCTCTTGCTTTGTCGCCAGCTTTGGTGGCGCTTGGTCCTCTGTCTCTTTCCATGGTTGTTGTCTCTAGTTTCCACAATGAGCGTCTGAGGACAGGCTTGGTGGTGCCCCCTCTTCTGTGGTCGCATGGTGGTCTACATTGTTATGTGAATCGCCGACAATGGTTGGGTGTGGTAGTGGTCTTTGGTTTGGTTATTTTTTTTAAAGTTTATTTTAGCTTGTAGTTAGGGAGGTGTCTTTTTTCTTTCTAAAAGTCTGGTAACTCTATCAGTTTGCTTGGTAATCCCCCTTGTGGTGGTATGTTGTTGGGGAATTTTGGTTCTTTGATGTGGAAAAGTGATTGTTGTTGGAAGCTTTGGTGGAAATTACCCTTCCATTTATAAGTGTTTTGATCCTGATCAAACCAAAATTTCTAGTCGTTTTTCAATTGTTGTTGGTGGTGATGTTGTTGTCTAGTGCTAGATTTGAATCCCTTCTTTGGCATGTTGTTTGTCAAGTTGATGATATTTGGAATATGGGACCTCTAACTTGGATGGAGTCTATCGAAATCAAAATTATAATTATTTACAATTGTGTTTGATGAACATTATGTTGCTTAATAATAAAAAATAGAGTACATAAAATTTAGGGTGTATGAGTGTGTCCTTACTTTGTGTTTCCTCCTTGTTTTGTTGGTAATCATGAACCATTTACTGATGCGAAAAAAAGGCTGCACAAAGAAGTTAAAGCACATATTATTGCCATCAAGGCTTTAACTTCTTTGTGCAACCTTTTTTCCCCATCAATAAATGGTTCATGATTACCAATAAAACAAAGAGGAAACACAAAGCAGGGATGTAAGACCAGAGCAAAGGCGGAAAACTAAAGGCTCGCCCCCATGGGTCATCTTCTCCCCTATATCTAAACAAACCCCCACCTGCTGGTCTTGCCATACCCTTCTCCCCCACCCATCTTCGTCTTCCCTTGTTGTCCTTCGAAACCTAGCCCAATATGTCGGAAGGAAAGGGATCCATTTGCCCCTGTTTTCCGATACTTTCCCTGACCTCCCTCCCCCTCTCTCTCTCTCTCTCTTTCTCTCTCTCTCTCTCTCTCTCTCTCTCTCTCTCTCCCCCTCTTTCTCTTTGCTGTTAGAAACGTAGCCCCTAACCTTGGTAACCTTATGTATGGTTCTCGGCTTATCAATGGTAAAATGCTTAATGGGATTTTTTTCCTATTCTGACGTAGTGGCTGATGCTTGCCCCTTAGTCGTCGAGGATGTTTCTAGCTCCAGTAAGCTACGTTCGCCGGGTCGCCCTCTGGAGGTGGTACCAACTAGGGAGATCCCTGATCCCAGTTTGGTTGGTCATGTGGTGTGTCCAAAGGGTGTTGGGATGTCTGCCCTGGATGACTATTACCTGTTGGATTCTTCCTCTCATGATCTAGCAGCCAATCTGCAAGGTGTGTGTACCCAGAAGGATGGGAATGACCAGAGTGGTCTGTTTCCCAATGTGGAGCTTCTTTCGACTGTTGTGTCCCATGGGTTGGCGCCCCTACGGGAAACCGGGCTTTTCTCTCCTCCCAATGGTAATTATCGAGAATCGGTAACTAAAGAAGTGTGGTAAAATTATGTGGGCCACCATTTCACTTTGTTAAACCTAAACTTCTGGGAAATAGGAGAACCGTATATCCCCCACGTTTGGCTGCCACGGTTGAGGCCAAAACTTGGTGCTTTACAATGGTAGGTTATTTCATTGAACGGTATCTTCCTTTTTCGTTGGTCAACTCAATTGCTCATAAGTTATGGAGCAGAAGAGGTCTTGTCAATGTCATTACTAATGATAAAGGGTTATACTTCTTCAAAATTTTGGACGAAGATAGTTGTGTTTCGGTGATTGAGGGCATCCCTTAGCACATTGCTGGGAGACAATTTTTTCTTTTCTGGTGGCGTGCGAGAATGGTCTTATCTAAGAATGTGCATTCTAAAGTTCCTATGTGGATTAAATTCCAAAATGTTCCATTTGAACATTGGAATGCATAAGGGTTTTCTCATATTTCTAGTGTGGTTGGTAAGCCTTTGTATGCGGACTTGCTTACAGCTTCTAAGTAACAAATATCATTTATTAGGATGTGTGTGGAGGTAGTTGCCTCCGAACCGTTGGTGGATACCTTCGACCTTCAGTGTGAGTCAAATGAAGAGGGAGAAATCCCAACCACAATGGAGATCAGTGTTGAGTACCAATGCAGGCCTAAATTTTGTCCTAGATGTAAGGTTTTTGGGCATAATGAGCCAAATTTCCCACATGTGACAAATGTTGGGCCTACTGCAAATCCTTGTGGGCCTTTGGATAAGGCTACTTCTGATCTTATTATAAATCCTCGTGGGCCTTCCACTAAGGTTAATCCCAAGTCTGGGGATACGGTGGACAAGCGCTCCCCCTAACCTGTCCAGTTCTTAGTTCTAATCTGGTTAATTGCGTGGCTCTTATAGATGGTGATGCAGTGTTCTTGACTCCCCCTGGTCTCGCTGGAGGCACAATTCTGGACTATGGGATTCTCTCTAACCCTTTCCATGCCTTGGGTTCAAGTGATGCTGAGAAGGATAACGATGTTGGAGCTACCATTGCATCCCCTGACAGGACCGCCCCCGAAGGGACATTGATAATCGTGCCTGGTCTAGCTCCCATCTGGCAAGTCGAATGAAGTTCCCAAATTACCCTCAGTACTTACCAAACAAGGGATAGCCACACACGTTCTCACTCATGCCTCCTCCTCTCGATCAGCCTCGATCAACGCGCCACGACCTGGAGGGTCAACAAAAACACAAAAAGTGTGAGTGGACGAAAATGAATCAGTTCACAAAACAGGTTATAGAAATACATTTCTACCCTCCACGTAAAACCAATGCATGCATTCGAAAATCATTTACAAACCATTTCATTTTCAATATAAGAAAACCGTGTATGAAAATCAAAATTATTTCCCTTTCTTTAACCTTCGGGTCTTAGCTCGCAATCATAACACCGGGCCTCAGCCCAAAATCATAAATCAAATCCAAATACACAACATAATCCAAAATCAATCAAACCATATAAACCGGGCCATTGCCCAACACATTCGAAAACATCGGAAATCAACAATAATTCAGAAGTCAATCAACCTGCTGGATCTCAAGTGCGCCCGAGTCTTTAAACTCAAAACCATGCGCATAATCAGGCCTTCCCGGGATATCAACGAGTATTTAAACTCAGAGCATAATCAATAGGCCTCAGGGGATATCACAATAACCGAGTCTTTAAACTCACGAGTCTTTAAACTCAATCCGGGTCTTTAAACCCAATCCGGGCCCGCCCCCGTCATCAATCAACCGGGTCTTTAAACCCAAAACAACATCCAGCATTAGTACCGGGTCTTTAAACCCAAAACATATGTAATTCACAACCAAACATAATCCATCGGGATTCAAATTCCAAAACCAGTTCGTAATCACATTTTGTCATAATAGGACTTATGTCCGAACTTCACATTCAAATCTTAAATCATATCCACCATCCATTTCCAAATCCGAATTCGAAACCATTATTCCGTAAGCTAGCATCCGGAATAACCATTCCGAACCCAAATCCGAAAATCCACTTTCACGTTTCCGAAATCCGAATCTCGTTCATCAATATTACTTTTATGCCCTGAGCATCAAGCCCGAAATCACCTTTTCCAAAATCCATTTTAAATCTTTGAAATCAAATCATATTTCAAATCTCAAAGTCAAAGCATCAAAACCATGACCAAATCACAAAATACTCGAAATCTCGTAAAACGCGCAAAATTGTAAAAATCTCGAAATCCGTGTCAAAACCATAGGTCATACTCACAATCATAATCAAAACATCCTTAAAACATCATACGCACAAATCATGTAAAATCATTCATCAAACCATAATCAAAGCCTAAGAGAAACCATAGTCTCGAAATACGTGGTCTCGAAATACGTGCAGTTACGTATTGCATACCAAAATATGTATAAATAGGAAAATCGTAATTATCACAAGTCATAATCATAATCATAGAAATCATAGAAACATTTATGCATGCATTAAATTTTGAAAGAAAAGTCCACTCACACACCGTCCATAACGCTCGCTTTCGCGCTGCACGCGTTTCCGTATTTTTTCGACATTTTCCAGAAATCTCAAATCCTTTCCGAAATCATTCCTCAGTGTCACTAAGGACTCAAATAACATCATACTAATTTCCCATAATTTTTCGGGAATTAAATATTAATTAAAAACGTAATATAAACCTTCGGACCCTCGAAACAACATCGAAACGGTGTCCGATTAACTGGAAACCAGCGCTAAAATGTTCGTTACATTGCATAGGACAAAAGTCGTGTTGAACTCACCTTGAGAATTGGTCCCACGCGCCACCGTGAGTGGCTGCGCATGAAACTCATGCGCCAGCTACAGTGCAAGCACTGTTCATCGTTCTCACCCAGCTACCTGCGAAACTGGTCCAGTTTGCCAGCGAGACGACCCGACTGAAACTCCCTCAATTCCTGCTTAATTTCTACAATTCAACTGTCCATTAGCTTCGTTATGAATCTAATTAGGGTTCTGTGAACTTAATTTTCATTATAACTTACCCTAATCTGTCAATTCCAACTCGAGTTTTCGATGAACATCCAAACACTGTTCATTCCTTGAAGTTCATCAATCCTCAACGTTTTTCTTCAATTGTTTCACTCAGAAGTTGCGCAGGATCCATACGAACAGACTTCCAAGCTCAATTTCAAGCTCTAAACCCTCTAACCATCTGAACTCCACCTCGACCTTTTTTTTCCAGAAACTGGAACTCCGTTCGAACTCAAAACACGACCAATCCTCAGGGAGCTGTTTTTTTATCTCTGTTTGGGCCCTCTTACTCGCAAATTAACACTTTAATTTTTCCCTCCAATTTCCTGAAATTGTGATTTCTGTCACTCCGATCTCTCAATCTCTCCAGTGCCTCTCTGTTTCTCTCCGTCCATCCCAGCAACTGATTAAGCTACTTCAAACCAATACTCAAAGTAACCCGTGCTCTGCTCAAGCCGCTCAATAGCATAAAAAATTCCAAGTGCTCTGTTTTTCATTCTCCAACCGCACCAACACAGACTCAGTCCCCAATTCAGACACCCGTGCTCTCCCTCTGCCTCTGTCCCCTCACTCAAGTGCATAAAGAATTCAGTAGCACTCAGCCCAACCAACTATTTCATAAACAATTCGTTGAATAGACCACCCAAAGCACGGTGGTTTCAGCCATGTTGCACTATTCCAAACAGTGCCCTTGGAAAATTACCATTTTGCCCTCCTTCACAAAATTACCAAAATGCCCTTCACGCTTCTAGACCCGTAACTTGGTCATCCAAACTCCGATTGACGCGTGTCGCCTGTCTACAAATTCAGGGCATCGAGACCTTCCCAACGGTCTTCGAATTACGTGAAACGTCCATGTCATTTGAAAAGTCAACAAATCGCATTATTTCAACCAATTTACCGAATTACCCTTGAACTTCCAAACATCATAACTTTCTCCTCAAATGTCAGAATCAGACGTGCCACCTGTCTATGAACTCGTGACGTCCCGAACTACGTCACAATCATCAGTCAAAGTCCGTTTGACCGCTCAAGCAAAAAGTCAACTGTTCGCCCAATTTCCAAGGGCAGAATCGTCTTTTTCTTCAAATTTTCTAAATTTTCCTTTCCCGAAAGTGCAGGTCGTTACAACCTACCCCCCTTAAAGAATTTCATCCCCGAAATTCCAATTTGTGGGAGCCATAATATTTTCCCAAGGAAACACGACTAAGATGAACTCGAAACAAAAACAACCTCAACTGGGTATAAGCCATACTCAACTTATAGAATTCAAACAACCAATCTCAATATCTGTGTAAATCCCTATCCCAAGGGTAGTCACACCACATACTTACTCGGAATATATAGCCTAGCTCACATTCGAGTCCACACAATCCAGGAAACACGATGATCTGTCAAATCTTCTCGTTTACATGTCATCCACTCGGGACATGATCCAATGGCTAAATCCTCACATGTGTCATCAGGCCACCAGGCCAATAAACTCATAAGGTTCGATAACTAGGGAACTCATTCCCCTCACTAGGTCAAACACACCATATCCCTTTCCCAGGGTCACTACATATAACGATTTTAACCTTTCCTCCTGATTCCTTGCTATTGCCAAAAGCACTCAGTACAATCATTCGTACTATATCGCAAGGCACATCCCTTTCTTAACCTCGACTCCACTATACACCAAGTATGGTCCTGCAGTTGGACGCCAACCGTCCATGTTATCAGAAATCATGCACTACTCCAATCCTATGGAGTTCCGTAACTAACAGGATTTCACCTATCCTTAGGTTAACAAATATGACAATCCTCTCCCCAAGTAATACCTGATCCGACAATGTGGTCGTCATCTCAATATATTCCCGACCATTGCCTTATCACACATTAAGCCTTTCTTTCTATCCATCATTACCAATCCTAACGGTCGATACGGTACTCGTACATTACTTCTTAAAGGTATATGACCTCTGCATACTCAACCCCGTGGGTCGATCTCATCTCCTACAAAGAGGGTCAACTTCTGAGGGTTTAACTAGCATCGACATACACAACTCCCAAAGTCCCAAATCTCGTAGTAACCTCTCATTACACACATAAGGGATCACTATCGGGCAGAAGTCACTATTTCTCCACTTGTAACCATTCTATTTCAGTTCTGATTCCCATTGACTAATACGTCTGTTTTTCCTAGGATTCACACTAATCCCAACCGTTATTCGTTCGTCCATACCTAACACTTATCCAACCATATGTTTTTCCCTGAGGCATTTGCTACATTTGTCCAGTATCTCACACACTCACCTGTACGCAGGAGGACACCAACCAATCAACACTCAGTTCTCAGTTCCAATAACTCTGGCTCCTTCCGTGTCAATCACCATTACTGGAAAAACATGGTAGATAATCCCCTACAATCCTTTGTGAACTCCAACTAATCTCAGACCAACTCACGTTCCCACACCTACTCTGGTCTATCAGACTTAACACTTATTCAACTATCCCTCTCTCTGAGGGCATTCAATACACATATTCAGTACATTACACGCCCATCGGTACATATAAGTACACCAACCAATCATCAATCATGGTACCATACATCATCTAAATGTGGTCAGACTCCTCATCTCCCAACTATAACTAGTTCATTTGGCTATCCTGTGGTATCACTATCCACCAACCTTAGCCGTATCAAATCCGAACAGTAACATTTTCTCTCTTTTACTCAATTCGACAATCACCACCAAGTTGGCCTTTCTTATTATGGTCACTACTCACAACCTTCCCACAAAACCACAATTCCTTAACTCGTGATATAGAATCCTTATTCCATATCGTTACCCTATTAAGTTGTCCAAATTCAACATGTAAACTCATATCATTGTAAACTCAATTTCTCATCCTGGCAAAACCTCAGGAGTATGTTGAGAAATCTGGGCATCCTCAGCCCTCACTAGGCCTCTCATAATCCAGTTTTCCTCTTGGAATATTAGAGGGCTCAATGACCTCTCTAAGCAGTTGGATGTTAAATGTTTTGTTGGTGTTAACAACGCTTGCCTTATGGGTATTGCGGAAACCAAAGTTCGCTGTCACAATTTTGCCTCTACTGCTAGAAATACTTTTCCTACATAGTAGGTGCTCAATAACTATAACTACCATGGCAATGGAAATATTTGGGTTGGGTGGAACCCTCTTGTGGTCTCTGTCTCACATATCTTTACTTCAGAATGTGAAATTTTTGCATAACGATATGGTAATTTTATGTTCTATCGTGTATGTAGCTAATTGCATGACTTCTAGACGGGATCTTTGGTCTGATATCAAATTGATTAGGAGTGGGACTAGTTGTAACCCCTGGTGTGTGATTTGAGACTTTAACGTTGTTTGTTTTATCCGTGAGAACGAGGGTGAAGCTAGGGCCTCTAGCTCTAATATTATTGAGTTTGTTGACTGTCTCTATGAGGCTTGCCTTGATGATTTGAGATATTCTAGTTATTTTCTTACTTGATGCAATAGAAGATTTTCGTGGGACTTGGTGAAACGGAAGCTTGACCATTCTCTTGTCAACGAAGCTTGGCTTTCTCGCTTCCCTAATAATTCAACAGTGTTCTTGGGCCCAGATGCAGTCATCAACATTAGACCGGGTCAGGCAGGCCCAACCCAATTTTTTTCGGCCATGATCGGGTCGAGCCGGACTTATGTAATATTATGAAAAATACTGGGCCAGGCCAGGCTGGCTTAGTCTTATAAATAAAATCCCAAGAAATTTATCGGGCCCGGTTTTTATTGGGCTTATCTGGCGGGGCCCCATCGAGCTTTTTTTAAATTATAAATTTAGATGAGAAAAACATACTCGACGGTGCAAAACGTGGCCTCTTTAAAACCTTACCATCAAAACCCTTTAGGGAAAAAATAAGGTAAGTAAAAAGAGTACCACAAGAACCCTTCAAGTTCAAATCATATTTACTATACTATCAATTTAAATGATTCATGGCCATATTACAATTTGATCCGTTCAAAAATTATATTACAAATTTATCAATAAATGGTCTCACTATCGCTTTCAACATCACTATCTACCATCCAATCTGGTCTCGATGCATTGTCATTCATTAATTCTTCTGCCCATTTCTCTTGTAAAAGAGCATCCTGCATTCTTGAACTAGCCAACTTCCAATCTTCCAAAAAAATTAATGCTTCTATTGTTCTTGGATTCAAACTTAGCCTATTTTTAGACACAATTCTACCACCTGCACTAAAGCATGATTCTGAAGCTACAGTATATGCCGGAAATGTTAGCACATCACAAGCAATAAAAGAGAGAATATGATACAATGGTTGATTTGATTTCCACCAACCCAAAAGACTAAAGAATTATCATCATCAACCTCAATTGTTGGCAAATCAAGATAAATTTGTAAATCAAAGCCAGTGGTAGAACTAGAATGTGAAACCTCATCTCTAACAATAAAATCTACAAGTTCTTTATGAGAAACATCAATATCATAAGCACAATTTGTCAAAATTCCAGCAGAATTGGCATTCAATAAAATTTGACTAGGATTAACAGTAGCTTGTGCAGTCTTATACCTTTCTAAATGACGTTTTAAATGACTAGTCCCAAGGGAGGGAGTACCACCTAATTCAGCTTGACAAATACTACATATAGCCTTAAATATTGCAGCACTTTTTATGATTCTAGGTTCACCATTTTCTTTTATAGAACGAATCCTTGGAAAAAAAATTCTCAAACATCACTAGTTAATCTATGTTCAACAGGTACAATTTGAGAATTAGCTGAATCATTTAAAGGTGCACCGACACTTATTTGATACACACTAGTATTATCCATTATAAAGATTGAAATAATTGCAGACATTACCTTTAAAGCTTGAGCAAAATATCAAACTAAAATCAAACCTCAAACCTTTAGGCGCTTACGACTTTATGTGAGTCCTTGTTCTTTGCAAATAAAAAATATTTCCAATTAGAAAACAGATTAACCATGAAGGAATCCAACTTTCCTTAAAGAAATAAAAAATTCCCAAATAAGGCATCAACATTTATAATCGATACAATGACTTATTTTGCTTAATCGACGCAACTCAGATAGGTAGCGCATATTGGACAGACATTGCAGACAATGCTGATTATATTGGCAAACATAAGGCTGATTTTAAGTGAAAATGCTAAAATTTTGAGAAGCCTTATGAAGATCAATTCCCAGGAAGGAATAAGGTGTAATTTTTTTAGTAACAAATAGTATGAGTCTTCTTGCTGATGGTAATGTCTTCAACCAAGTTTCAATTTGAAACAAAACCAAAACCTTTCATATGATATCTTTAAACTTAATGTGACCTATAAGTATATGCTAAATAGCTCGTTTTGAACCCAAGGGTTATAATAGGAATAAAAAGGCAGTCTTAAAGGGGAAACTGCAGTGGCTTCTCGAGTATTTGATGACACATATAAACAAATTTATGCATAATCAAGAACTTAAATTTACAATTCAGAACTCATAAGAATCAGAAGCTATGATAGAAGCTATGGGAGCCATCAAAGGACAAGGCACTTTCTGAGCTGTTGAGGCGCAAACGTTTAGAATCAGAAGCTATGGGAGCCATCAACAAGGTAACTGCGAATGATGTTTGCAATTTTATGATTCCTAGAAGTTAGTTATGATATGATAAATTTCAAGTCAAGTTTATAGCTATCAATGTTCCAGTAAAAATAAATTGTGTGACGTGATAAACGGAACATCTCAATACTTTAAGTTTCCTTATACTGGAAACATGGGCATCCACCTAGTAATAATGAAATGAAGGAGATGTTTCTCAATATGGATGTATCTTGTGCTGGTTTCCTGAATCCTTTTGGGGAATTTCAGAAAGTAGACAACCATTTGTAAACGAAGTAAAGTGAATTCTATGTATGCATAATCAAGAACTTTCAAAACTCGTAAAAAGCAAGATTAAGACTGAAAATTTAATCATATAAAAAATCAGTACATGCCATCATATGGTAAATTCAACATCCCATATAAAAAATCAGGACATGGGTGCTTTCGAGCGCTTAAGTAAAGCTTGCATAGCCCTCAGCAGTGAATCTAGGTGCTTAATCCTCCCTGTTGAAGCTTTAAACCATTAAAACCTGATCAAATTCATATCAAAACCAAATCAATATTCAGTCAATGTTAGAAGAAAAAAAAAATCAAAGAAAGTACAAAGCTTTACAAGAGGGGACCTAGAGTTTTCAAATGGAATTGTGGCACTGAGACTTGCGAACGAGAGGGGTTGTGGAACTGCAACAATAAGATCTTCTCTGCGACAGCGAGAGCTTCTCCTAGAAAAATCAGACCGCTTAGTTGTGGTTTGGCCTTGCCTTGGTCTTCCTTTTGGTATCAGATTGAATGGCCTTGCCTTGGTCTTCCTTGTGTTGAGTAAGTGTGATGTTGGGTTTTGTGAGGATTGAGATATGAGTTTGAGAGTTAGGAGCGACTGAGTCTGGGCGAGAGAGGAAGAGAGAATGAGAGATAATGCGGCTAGGAGGAGAATCAAAATGTGTAATATTGAGAGATTTGAGAGTGAAATTTGTTTAAATATGTGCACATTAGGGCTAGGGTTTGTATTAGGTATTGGGCTGTCTAAAATAAATGAGGTTGGGCTTGGGGTTGGGCTTGGGATTTGGGTTTAGGTTGAAATACTAGTATTAGCCTATTAGGAATAGGTTGGGTATTAATTCTTAATTAATAAGTATTTTATATATTAGGGTTTATGAGCCGGGCATATACGGGCTGGTCGGGCTAGGCTTACCAGGCTTTATCAAATCCAGGCCTATCGGGTTTGAACACCCTAAGCCTATGTCCAACCCATTAACCTTCGGCTAGGCCAGCCCACGGCCCATAGCGGGCCGAGTCGGGAGGGCCTAACGGGTACCCACAAGCCCATGGGTTTCTAGGCCAAATGGTGAGGCCTACTCAGGTGTGTCTGATTATTACCCTGTGGTGGTTGATGTCGAGTTGGGTGATCGTCGCCGTAAATGCTCGTTCAAGTTTTTTTATCGTGGCGGAGGCATTTGCGTCTGTTGTGAGAGGCTCTTTTCAATTCCAATTGGCCTCTAAGCTCAAGAAAGTCATGGCTACACTCAAGTCTCTTAATCGGGATCCCAAGTTGCAGGTGAGTGTGGTAGTGATCGATGCTAAGGCAGAGTTAGATGACTGCCAATTGCAATTAAACATTGATCCTTCTAATCTGATGCTTATTGAGCTTGAGAAACCTTTTTTGCGTAATGATAGGACCCATCGCAATCCCCCTAGATTATCGTGGAATGTGCCCTGCTCCCGTCTGACACCACATGTCAGACCAGGGATAACACTGTAACCTGCTCGGGGTTACCAGAGTGCGCAGTGCCTTGTGGAGTCTGCGACAGTATGTGATGTCTCCGTCTCTACAACAGCCCGCATCCGCGATCAACCTGAAGGGTATCAAAAACTATAAAAGTTGTGAGTGAACAAAAACTAACAGTTTATAAAATCATTTAACGAAAATGACATTTATACCTTTCACGTAAAAATACACGCATGAATAAGAAAACAGTATCTCAAATAATTTCTTAAAAGCAAATCATATGGCTTTTCAAATCAATACACAGTGAAAAATTCCTCTAAATCAAATCCATTTCCTCAGTAGGGTCTCAGCCCAAAACCAAATCACATAGGGTCTCAGCCCCAAAAAAACCTCAGAAAACATCTCAACAATTTTCTCAACAAGGCCTTTGCCCGAACCATAGACTCACATATGGATTCTCATGAAAACATCATTAACCAATCCTCATATCCAGTATCCAATAATCATCATCACTAGTCATGATATCAGCGCCACGCGTGCAACTCGGGATTACACATATGAATATACACCAGGCTCGGAGCCCGTGGCTCGACGTCTAGGTGCTATAACTCAGGATCACACATGATACAAGATGGTCGACGTCTAAGCGATGACATCTACAGGCTCAGAACCCCTGACTCGACGTCTGAAAAATGTCCATCTCTGACACTCCTGCAGGCAGTGTCCTCGTGACCTCTTCAAGATCACACATCTCACAAGATGGTCGACGTCCAGGGTTATCATCACATCACAGAGGACGGTCGTCTGGAAACCATTTCACAAACATTTCAAATCATCTCAAACTTTCTCAATAGGGTCCACGCCCAGAATAAAGTTTCATCAAATCCTTTTACAAAAAAACCATCATTAAAAACAGTATCTAGAAACACTTCATAAATCCAGGATTCCAAGAATCCTATCAAATCAAATTTCGTAAATCCATAACAAGGTCATAGCCTGAAATCTCATGTCATAAATCATAACTAGGTCACAAGTCCGATATATTCCATGTTTGACTATACTCTAAGTCAAACCATAAATCAACTGGAACCGAAGCCCGAATATTATTTCTAAATTCAAAAACCATTTCATTGTTCAAAATTACCTTTGACTATCATTCGAAAACCATAACTAGGTCATAAAACTAATAATCAAATCCTCGATTTCACGCTTCTCCATGAAACCATCAAAATCACATCAATCACATGCACGTAGGATACTCAGCCCAAGCCCAACTATCATATAAAAATAGAAATCTTGAAATACGTGCAATGTCACATTTTCTACGAAAATGACAAATCATCAACAAAAATCATATTTAAATCATATGAAATCAATGCATCTCAAATCATGTTCATAAAACATATAAAACATTTATGCATGCATCATTTCATAAAACAAAGTCCACTCACAGACCGTCCATACAGCGCACTCAAATCTAGCGCCGTAACCCACTATAAGGCTAGTCCACAATCTCCCGGACGTCCAAAATTGTCCAAATCATTCTCAAAGATCAATAACCATCTACATAAGTCCAAACCATAAATCCTCAAAACTCTCGGAATTGTAAACGTGTCTCGAATAGGTTGTACTCAAAACCCAATTAACCTATGACCCGTTTGACCCGTTTTACCTGTTTAACATGTTTAACTTATTTAAATTATAAGATTTAATAGGTATTTAGGTAGGTAAATGGGTAGAGATATGAGTTAGTAATGACACGTTTATTAAATGGGTCAATATATAATCCAATATACGGGTTAACCTGTTAACCCAAAATCTACTCATTTATTAAACGGGTTAACAGGTCATTATACGAGTTAACAAGTTGACTATACTCACCCGTTTATTAAATGGGTCATAACGGGTTGACCCAAAAATGACCCAAAATTTTAATCGTGCAGGTTGACCCGAATAATTCTCGTGCGGGTTTCAAGTCGTGTCAAAAATTGCCATCCTTACATGAAACCACCACCATTGGATTCAAAATGTCGAAACCATTCGAACAAGACCGATTTGACCTCAAAATTCGTGCCTACGCACCCTCACATGCTGGTCAAAGTCTAGTCCACGGCGGTTAATGCTGATGTTAGCCTGACAACTCTAACATCTGACAATCTAACAACCTGACACGAGGCACTCCCTGATTGGTGCCACGTGTCCTACCATGTGTCACTGACAGGTCTGACATCTCTCTGACACCCTTTGACACGACACATCCCAATCCCCCAGGGGTTAACGCGGGATGTGCCATGCTCTCGTCTAACCCACGTGTGACACGAAAGGCCAGACACCCGTAGTCATTTCATTCCTCAAATCATTAGGTTCTTAGCCCAAAAACAGTAAAATCAACCAAGTGTGGGATTCCAACCCAAAATCGTAAATCCAAAGTCATATAGGCCACTACCCAAATCCACAAACACAGAAATACCATTTCATAAATCCAATAATTCATGTTTACCAAATACCAATCCTCGGCATCCCAGATGCCTAGCGTCCCCCACACTTGACGTCCCAGACGTCATATCAAGGGCTAAGCAACAGGTGCTGCTCGGGGTCTCTCCGGGTCAATCTTTGACATCCCAGATGTCAGACGTCCCAGATATCAGAAGTCCCAAACGTCTAATCATAGCAATCATGCTCCTGAGTTACTATACGGCCCGGTCGCTCCGTGCAATGACCCCTTGCAGGTAATGCGTCGTGACTACCCTAGTGTCCCAGACAGCTAGAGGAGACCATCCACATATCCACATATAAGGATGGTATATGTAAAATATTTTATAAATCCGTTTAAAACCTTTCAAAGGGGCCATGCCCGGAATTTCCATAAATCCATAAATCCAAATCCAGGTAGGATCTTCGAACCCAAAATCACTTTTATAAACCACAAATGGGACTCATGCCCGATATCATAGCCAACTGGGCCTCCACCCCGAGAGTACAAACCAAATGAACCTCTAGTCCGAGAGTTCATAATTCAAATGGGTCTCAAGCTCGATTCCATATTCCAAATCATAGAAATACGTGCATAAATCTCGAAATACGTGCAAATACATAAATCATAAATACCACAAACATAATCACAGAAATCACATATATGATATATCAAACATATAAAATAGTTATCCATGCATCATATTTTAGAAAACAAAGTCCACTCACAGACCGTCCAAGCTGCTACCTTGATACGCGTGCCATAAGCCTCCCTGAGGGTAATCCACCATCTCCGGAACTTCTGGACTTGTCCAAATCATACCCGAAGGACACTAATCAACTATACTAGTCTATAGGATAAACCCCAAAATTCTCGGAATAGTCAACGTGTCCCAGACACATTTTTCGAGGTAAAAACCTCGATTTGACCAACCAAACGATCTCTGATCGACCCGAAATCACCACCCTTGGATCCGGATCGTCGAAACCTTTAAAATGACACTGGTCCCACCTCGAAATTCGAGCCCACGCACCCCCACCCGCCAACAAGTCAAAAACTCAACGAGTTAAAAAGTTAATGGGTCAAAAAGTCAACGAGTCGGCTGACTCGCCAGAAAACTCCATTGTTGCGCCAAAATTCAAACTTCGATATCTCCCTCATTTCTCAACCAATTTCGACTTTCTACTTATGTAAATTCATCTACTCGAGCGAAGGATTCCAAATATAAACTCCGAAATTGAAGAAGGTACCTGGATTTAAAGTTATGGCCGTTCAAAGTTTCGGCCAGACTTCTGGTCATCATTCCAGCCACCTCCAACGTGCAAATCCATCCAAAATTGCACCTAAAATCTCTTGGGAACTCAAGGAACATCATCCTAAGCTTGGATTCGATCAACACCATCAAAATCAAAAACCCAAAATTTGAATCCTACGGTTTACCTTGGTTTCTCGCGATTCTGGCCATCCCCGTGGCGGCTCCGCTGTCCTTGGTTGTTACCCAATCACTCTCTCATCTCCCCTGTCTCTCTTTGGCCTCTATAAGGTGAAGTGATGAAGATGGAAGGAGGGTGTGGGTGGGTGTTCAGGTTTAAGAAGGAAAAATGAAGAATGAAGATGAAAATAACGAATGATGGTGATGATGGTTGTGTATGTGTATGGGAATTAATGGACTTGTCACTCATCTGTTGGTCCCCACTAAAAACAAACCTGTTTGAAAACCGAACGATCCGTGAATAGTTCATGAAACCTTCCGTGAACCATAAATTTCCCGTCAAACGTCCGATTTTGACGTGCTTCCTGTCTACGGACTCGTAACGTCCCGATCTACGCCACAGTCATGAGCCAAAGTGCATTGGACCACTCAGGTCAAAAGTCAACTTTTTTGCCTATTCCCAAGGGCTAAATAGTCAATTTATGCCGTCCTTTCAAATTCTCTCGACTAATCCCTAATTAGTCATGCTAATCCTTTATTAATTACTAGATTAATCCCGAAATTCGGGACTGGTCGTTACAAGCTCCCCCCTTTAAATAATTTCGTCCTCGAAGTTCAAACTATCCTAAGTCCACACCCAAATTGATGATATCCAAATCTTGTCTCACCATTCCTTGTCGTACTCGCGTGTACGCATCCACTAAACAACCATAGTACCAACCAGTACCCAACGTCACGCCGATAACCACTTAACAATCACTACCTCCCACCGACACTAATGTCGACTCACTCTGGGTTTTACTGAGGTACCTCGTACCAAATCTCCCTCAATGTAGCGTAAGATTCTACCGTCGCAATGGCACGAATCTCACCTCGCAGAGCAAAGCTCAAAATGGCAGCCTTTATCGGCCTCGGTACTCACATAAGTTAACTCCCGCAGTGATCCATGCTGACTCCACCAGAGTCACAAAGCAGTCGCTTCCTGCAATCACTGAACCGTACAAGATCACTCTTGCCTAGCGCACAATATCCAATGTCCAATCCACGTCCTCACCAAATCAACTACATTGGAACTAAGCCGATCACCAATACATCCGCCAAAATGCCACTGTGCATGCCCCAAGCACACACAACATTCCCACATCTACCGTCCACTACATGACTCCATAAAGTCTCAATCTACTCATCTTCCATTGGCTGATAAGCCAATCACGCTTCAATCTTGGAGCCCATCTATCCAATTCAATACTAGATAGATCACACACTCCGACACCGTGTCCATTCTGTGTCTCCTAGTCACCTGACAGGTATTGGTTAGGCCAAATCCCACTCCCGTCTACCAAGACATATTAATCCGAACCTATCGGATGCCTACCAACCTTCTATTCATTCATTTACCAAATCTCACTAGATTGACTCCGAAAAGGAGCCAATCTCATCAATGCACACTCATCACCAATACCACCGGTCCGAGTGAATGAATCCAAGGTCCAGACTCACTCACATATCCAACCTCTGTCTTGTTTTGTCACTAGAATTCCCAGAGATCCTTCAATTGTCTTACAACACGACTCTCCTCTGTTCCTAGCTTAGCATAATCAGCAAGGCAATTTTCCCAGATAACGACCAGATTTCGGGTCATAGGGTCTTACACCCTCTTTGCATCCTTTTTTGTCACATCACTACCCATCACCTTTTCCACATCGACCCAGCTCACCCCAAAGACAGAGCACGTCTAGACTGTGGGTTCTCATCGAGTTCCTCATATCGATCCGTTATAGTCACTCCTCGTCATACTCCCCTTTCATCTTTCCCCGTTATCGCACATAGGGAAAATCAAGGATGATTCAAGACGATGACATCAAAATTCATCCCACGTGGGTGTAAACACAATCCTTGCTACACTCACCACGTCATGTAACACTAAGCACCGTCTGCTACCAAGCAGAAAACAAGGAATCTCCTTTAACCACTTCGGAATATCCGAAGTCGCAACCATGTTGGAAGCATACCTAATACTCTACCCAACGGGTGTCAAGCCCAACTAGTGGACTTCTCCAGTCCCAACTCACTCAGACATTATCCACCTATGTTTCGGTAAACAATCTAATACCCAACTTGCCTTTCTGGTTATGACCGTTTATGCACATCCAAAAAGATGTCAATCCAACCTAACCTGATGTACCGCTCGACTGAGGAGTCATAGCAGACTCCTATTGTGACCTGAAGCCAAATCTCTATGTAACACCAAATCTGACAAATTGACCATTGCCAGATGATGATGATGCTCCTCAGAACTGTCTTTCTTCAAGATTCCCTGACGTCACTACGTCGTCCAAAACCACTTATTCATCTCAATCACATATGTCCTCTCAATCACTGTTGGGACTCTACCCAACACATCTCAACCACTACTGGGTTCTTTCTAGTCCATCTCTATCCGAGATCCCGTTGTGGAATCTCAAGTCTCACAATCCTATTGACAGCCAAGCCAGTAGCTCTGGCCAAGCAAAAGGAAAAAGAGAAGTCACCTCCTCCGACTAAGAGTATTCTCTAATAATTGCTGTAATTCTTAATCATTTTCTCCCAACTAAACACTTCCATTGATTCTCTTCGGCTTCCTCCAACTTTGAATAAAGTCTTAGCACTCCCTCAACTTACTGACTTCTCTTGATTAATGACCCAAAACCAAGCATAGGTCCACCACGCTTCCGCTGCGCTACTCTGATAAAACCACCTTGACAAAGCATTCAAGAAACAAAATGTTCCAATTTTATCAGACGTCCTCGTTCGGTCCACATCGAGCACGAGCACATCACTACAGAGTCACATCCTCAGCTCGTGGCTTATCATCTCCTATCTAGTGCTCGTACCACACAAAACCTGAATCTCTGCTCATACCGAGCTAAAACCTTTAATCTATACTCGGGATGGAGGAACTTACCTCCCTCGTACCCCACAACTCTGGGAGTAACCACTATGGAAAACCAAAACAGGAAAAGAGACGTTCCCCGAACGTCGTCCAGATCTCACAAGCCTCAACTAACTCCACTAGGTTCACTGGACTCACCAGGTCCCCACAAAGCCCATCCACTAACTTCGTTGCACTCTGCAGCCCTATCACCAATCTGACTGATCCCCCGGTCAACAACCCTAGTCCAACTGTCCAACTCGCATTCTAGACCAACCACTCAAACTAGGGTTACCCACTAAGGGCATCTACTAACTCCGTTGTATTCATATTCTTTAAACCATCATTCACAACTAGGGTTCAAGGAACCAAGCTGCTCTCAGGAACACCACTACCCTGACATGGCCGACTAACGGTCCCACTCTGCAATTTCGTCACATACAACCCTAGTATCCGACCAATAGTCTGGCATATCCAACCCTTCTCGGGTCTACCACACTGATTCACAGCGTATCGGGAAACGTATATTATCCACTATTACTTTCCACTAGACTCTCATACTATTACCCTAATGTTCAGGTTGATGACTGGCTAATCCTCGTAGAGACATCACATCCATAGCACCGGTGCACCAACGCCCTGGTTCCAATATGACCAACCTCGCTCTGATACCACGCTGACACGACCCATCCAATCCCCCCTTGATTAACGCGGGATGTGCCATGCTCCCGTCTAACCCACGTGTGACACGAAGGGCTAGACACCTGTCTAACCCCCGTGTAACGCAAAGGCTAGACAAGGGATAACCTGAACCAACAACCCATTCGGGGCTTCCAAAAGCGCGTCTGGACCAGTGATGGAATGTGTTGTCTCGGTCACCGCTACAGCCCGCACCGCAATCAACCTGAAGGGCATTGAAAACCATAAAAACTACGAGCGCGACGAAAATAAATAATTTAATAAAACACATTTCATAAAAGACATTTATGTCATTCACTTAAAACTGTGCATGCATACTAAAAACTAGTTAATTTACATATAATAAAAATCATTTAGAAAACCAAATTCATTTCCTTCCTCAAATCATTAAGGTATTAGCCCAAAAATCGTAAAATCAACCAAGTGTGGGAACTCAACCCAAAACCGTAAATCCAAAGTCATATGGGCCACTACCCAAATCCCACAAACACAGAAATACCATTTCTTAAATCCAATAATTCATGTTTACCAAATATCAATCATCGGCATCCCAGATGCCTAGTATCCCCAGACGCTTAACGTCTCATACGTCATATCATGGTCTAAGCAGTGTGTGCTGCTCGGGCTCTCTCCGGGTCATTCTCTGACATCCAAGATGTTTGACGTCCCAGACGTCTAGTGATAAGTCACGAATTGAGCATGATTTCAATGATATTTCTTATCCCCTTTACTTGTTTTTTGATTATAATTGTACAAACAATAGGCAAAAATGATCCATTTTTGAGATATGTGTAGATTATGAAAGTTAAGTTAATTCTGAAGAGAATGTAAAAATAATGGAGGAAATCCGAGCCAAAATGAAGGAATAGCACTACAATGAAGTTAAGGTCCCTAGCAGAAATCCCAGTTTGAGGGCCTCTCGGGGTTTTGTCTTTGAATTGGCATTTTTCAATGTATTGGATGTGATCAGCAGCTCATATAATCTCCAGGGTTCCAATAGGTGATAGCATATGTCAAGACAATCAAGATTGACCAAGAACAGGGGTTCTTGCCTTTCTTGGCCGAGAGGGACTCCTAATCCTACAAGGAGTGTGTGTGTGTGACTTTGTGGACCAGCCTTGCCAGCTTTGCACGCCTAGATTAAGTGGGCTATTTCAGACATTATACCCTGGAATCCAGCTGGAAAGTTGGCTAAAAGATACATTAAAAGTAGGATTCCTATCCGTTCTTTGGAACTCAAGAAACTAGGATTTTTTGCCTTATCAAGTTCCTACTTTTTAGGGATTTGGGGCAGCTATCCTTTGGACGAATTTGTCTTCCTTTTTCAATGAGGAATTACATGGATTGACTTGGATAAGAAGACCTAAAGATTTCCTAATCAGATCTGTAATTAAAGATTGCAAGAAACAAGGGAAAGGAAGTTTCTGGCGGCCAATAAACTAACAAGAACACGGTTAGGGTTAATTTACACTTAGCCGCAATCATATCCCCTTTCCATTATTTTAGGGCTTTGTGATCTGATTTGGAATATAATTAATTAAAATTTTAGTCAAAAGATGAAGTTAAGAAGTGGAAACAAGAAAAAAAGAAGACTCCTTATTGAAGGAGGATCAAGAATGCGGAAAAGGATATTTGACTGCTACAATTAGTTTCCTTCCTTATTTGGGTTTTTTTCCCCTTTCTTTTAGAGAGATGCTAGGGTAGATGTTAGGGGATATAAATAGTTGTTTTCTCATTGTTTTTTGGGGGCCGAATTTACCTTCCTAGATCCCAAAACTCTGTCAAAATTCATACTCAGTTTATATACATAGTTAGCCGCATTTTATAATTGTTTTATGCTTTTGGATTCAAGCTTGTGCTAAGGAGGACGTGAGGCTTGGGAAAAGAAGAGTATTTGAGCCCCTTTTCCTACTCCTTGCTATTCTTTAGTATTTTTGTTTATTTATTCTTTTACCATTTTATGTTTCTTATGTATTTAATTATGTAATTCGTTTATTCAATAATGTTTGAGTAGTGTAATTAGGGCTAGGGTTACTTGAAGCCCTAGCCATGTTAGTTCGTGTTTGCTTTCTGGCTCTTGATTATGATTGTTATGCATGCCTGGATTTTTTGGATTACTGCGCTTCATGAACTCAATTTATGCTTATAAGCTTAGCAACCTTATTTGTGTATAATTGTTGATGTAATTGCTTGGCGGATCACCTCGATTTTTGTGTTCACCCTACAATTTTTAGCATCACGTTTAACGAGTCAACTCTGGAAAAAGTCAACGGGTCAACTCGTCGGTTAACGAGTCAACTCGCCAGCTGACTCGACGAAAAACTTCATTGTTGCTCCAAACTTCAAACTTCGATATCTCACTTATTTCTCAACCAATTTCAACGTTCTACCTATGTAAATTCATCTACTCGAACCAAAGATTTCAAATATAAACCCAAAAATTGAAGAAGGCACCTGGATTTACAGTTTATGGCCATTCAAAGTTTCGGCCAGACTTCCAGTCGTCATTCCGACCACCTCCGACGTCCACATTCGTCCAAAATCGCACCTACAAGCTCGTGGAAGCTCAAGAAGTATCATTCTAAGCTTAGAATCGATCAACCCCATCAAAATCAAAAACCCAAAATTTGAATCCCACGGTTTACCACGGTTTCTCGCGATTCCAGCCATCCCCACGGCGGCTCCGCTGTCCTTGGCTGTTCCCAGTCACTCTCTCATCTCCCCTGTCTCTCTTTGGCCTCCAGAAGGTGCAGTGATGAGATGGAAGGAGGGTGGGGGTAAGTGTTCATTTTTTAGAAGGAAAAATGAAGAATGAAGATGAAAATAATGAATGATGGTGATGATGCATGTGTATGTGTATCGAAATCAATGGATGTGTGACACTAGTCACTCATATGTTGGTCCCCATTACATATTTTGGGTCCCACTAAAAACAAACCTGTTTGAAAACAAAACGATTCGTGAATAATTCCTGAAACCTTCCGTGAACCATAACTTTCCCGTCGAACGTCCGATTATGACGTGCCACCTGGTTACGGACTCGTAACGTCCTGATCCACGTCACGGTCATTGGTCAAAGTCCATTTAACTACTCGGCTCAAAAGCCAACTTTTTCACCCATTCTAAGGGGTAAAATCGTCATTTTACGCCGTCATTCCGAATTCTCTCGACTAATCCACGATTAGTCATGCTAATCCTTAATTAATTACTAGACTAATCTCGAAATTTGGACGAAGAAGGATGGAGATGGGGGACCGAAATACTGTTATCTTCCATAAAACTCTCAAGAAGCAAACCAATCGCAACCGTGTTAACTCTATTATCAATGGTAATTGACACGACCTATCCCAATCCTCCCTGGATTAACGCGGGATATGTCATGCTCCCGTCTGATACCCCGTGCCAAGCCAGGGATACACCCAAAGGGGCCTCTCGGGGCTACTAGAGTACGCAAAGATCTGAGGCGGCATGTGATGTCTCAGTCTCTACTACAGCTCACATCCGCGATCAACTTGAAGGGTACCAAAAACAGTAAAAGCTGTGAGTGGATGAAAAATAAATAGTTTATCAAACCATTTCTGACAAGAAAATTGTACCCTTCACTAAAAAGCATGCATGCATCAGAAAACAAGTTATAACAACCACTTTCTAAAATCAAATCATAGGCTTTTCAAATTAAAAATTAGTGAAAACGTTTATGGATCAAAACCATTTCCTCAGTAGGGTCTCGGCTCAAAACCAAACATGTGGGTTCTCTGCCCAAATTTGTAACGACCCGTCCCAAATTCCCTAGATTAGATTAGTGACTAATAACGATTAGTGAGGCTAATCGGTGATTAGTTGGGCGAAATCGGACGAACGATGCAAAATGACCGTTTTGCCCCTAGTCGTGGCAAAATGTTGACTTTTCATTCTGGCGATCAAATGGATTTTGACCGATGACCGTGACGTATTTCGTGACGTCACAAGTTCATAGACAGGTGACACGTTCAATTCCGACGTTCGAGGAGGAAGTTATTACGTTCGGAAGTTTAGGGGCATTTTAGTAATTTTGGTTAAAAAGGGGAAAATGTTGACTTTTTGACCGAGAGGTCCGATGGCCAAGGGCCGAGGACTGTTACGTAGATAAGGACGATACGAACCCATAGACAGGTGGCACGCTGAAATCGGACTTCGAACGGGGAAGTTATATGTCACGGAAGTTCGATTTCATTATGCACGTACTTCCAGACGGGGATGATTTGGCAATTTCTGATTGGGAGTCGCCCCAGTTGGGTTCCTTACTCTCAGGAAGGCTGGTTACTATAACCTCGGGTAGGGTCAGTGTCTGCCGACATTGACTTTGACTTTGAGAAGACTTGGGTTTGAGACCCCGGGTAGCACGCGCATAGCTTTGGAAACTGTGACAGGATTGGTTGTGTGAATTATATGTATATATGATGTATGCTATATGATATATGATATGATATATGATGTGTGTTTACACAAGTTTTTGGGCAGTGGCCCGTACGGTTGAGTCTTTATGGTTCTTTCACTGTGGATTTGGGCAGTGGCCCGTATGGTCGTGTTCATTATGGTTCTTTCAATCTTGGTTTTGGGTTTAGTTTCCACATATGGTTTCTTTGATTAAATGGTTTTCGAATGCATGCATGCTTTTTAGTGAAGGGTACAAATGTCTTCGATAAACTGTTTTTATAAACTCTTTGTTTTATCCACTCACAGTTTTTAATGTTTTGACCGCCCTTCAGGTTGACATCGGATGTGGACTATAGCAGAGACCGAGATATCACATGCCTCCTCCGGATCCTGGAGTACTCTGATAGCCCGGGAGGGCAAAGGTCGGAATATCCCTTGTCTGACACTTCGTGTCAGACGGGAGCAGTTTCATCCCGCGTTAATCCCGGGGGGATTGGGATGGGTCCTGTCAAAATTAGTCAAAACAGTATACCAAATCCTTAACATCCTAGATGTCTGACATCCCTGATGTCTAATCAATAATGTCACGGTCTCTAATGCTACGCAAGCCACTCGGGGTCTCAAGTCCGAGTCCCTTCCCTCAGACCTTATCTGGGGTGATTTCAATAACTAGCAATCATGATCCCGAGCCTCTGCTCGGAGCGGCCCTTCTCAGGTAATGCTCGCACTCTTGGTCCTGAGCCCCTTCTCGGAGAGGCCCCTCTCAGGCAGTGCACCATGACTACTCCAGGATACTATGAGAAGTCTGGAGGAGACAATCCACTCATAAGAATGGTATATGTAAAACAATAATCAGTCCAGTGGAAAATCATTGTAAAACCATTTATACCCCAAATCAAGTTTAAACATTTCAACCGGGTCTCAACCCGAGGTATAGCTTTCACAAACCGTTTCCACAAATTAGCTTTCACTAATCCAAATCGCATAGGGACTCAGCCCAAATCATCTCAATAGGGTCTTAAACCCGAAATCTCATTTCATAAACCAGAACTGGGACTCAAGCCCGATATCATAAACCAACTAGGACTCAAGCCCGATATCATAAACCAACTGGGTCTCAAGCCCGATATCATATTTCCAAATCTGAAATCATTTCATTGTTCAAATCATTTGAAAACACAAGCACGTATAACCCGGTATAAGCTGAAGGTACAACATAAAGTATAAATCTCGAAATACGTACAATACCACATTTCCACAAGAATGCCAAAACATCGCAATCAAATATATAAACCATATGCACTCCAGACATCTCAAATCATGTTCATAAAACATATAAAACAGTTATGCATGCATAATATTTAAAAATCAAGTGTCCACTCATAGACCGTCCAAGTTGTGCGCTTGCAAGTTGCGCCGCAAGTCACTTTGGGGCTAAACCGAACTCTCTGAATCATCCGGACCTGTCCAAAACAAACTAAAAGGTAACTACCAATCTAGACAAGTTCTAATAAAAAACCTTCAAAACTTCCGGAAACGTCAACGTAACCCAAACACGTTACCCTAGGCTAAAACCCTCAATTTGACTAGCCTAACGATCTCTGATTGACCTGAAACCACCACCATTGGATTCAAATCGTCGAAACCTTTTGAATGAGATCAGTTTCACCTCAAAAAACATTCCCACGCGCCCCCACGCACCGGTCAAACTTTCCAGTCAACACTGGTCAAAAGACAATGCTAACATCACGGTCAAAGTCAACGGATGACGTCGGCCTGACAGGTCTGACATGTGCCACGTGTCAGCCCCTGCTTGGTACATGTGTCTGACATGTAAGTGCTGACTGTGCCTGATAGCATGCCATGTGTTAGCTCCATATTGGCCACGTGGCCTGACACATCTGAAAGATGATAATGATGATGTCATCATCATTTACCTCCAACTGGGTTGACCCGGTTCCCTATAACGGGGCAGCTGGACACGCGACTTGACCCAACTCGAACTTTATCCTCCGACCACCAAATCGTGCCATTTTTGAACCCCTAGACTCGTAATGAACCCAAAAACAATCCTATGGACTCAAAAACACCAGAAAAGGTCCAGAAATTACCTTCCAAGCTTTTGATTTTCGGTTGAAACTTTTAGACCTTCCCCAGGTCGATTCCGGCCACCTCAATCTTTCCCATTTGTCCGTTCGTGCTCGTCTGGTTCCTGGGAACACGTTCTGATCAACCAAACAGTTCAACAAACACCAAAACTCGATTTCAAAATTTTGAACCTTAAAACTCACAATCTTAGGTTTCCGGCCACCATCCACGGTTGTCCAAACCGTTGCCACCATCTTGGTCATCTCAGTCCACTCTCTCACTTCCCTTCTCATACCAAGAGCAAAGGATGAAGATTGGTGAAGTTGTGTGTAGGTTTGGTTTTGGGTTTCTTTGGGGTTTCAGGTAAACAAAACAAAGGAGATGAAGATGAACAAATGTTGGATCCAAAACCATGGGAAAATAGGCCAATGGGATGAGTTACACTTGTCACTCATCCATGGGTCTATTCAGATATTTTGGACCAATCCACAACTGCCACTTATACAATTTCTTGGTAAGCATAAATAGTACCATTTTCCTTCCGTGAACCATAACTTTCTCGTACGATGTTCGATTTTGATGTGTCACCTGTCTACGGACTCATATCGTCTCTATCTACGTAACAGTGTTTGGTCCTCGTGGATTTGATTGCATTGGTTAAAAGTCAACATTTTACCCATTTTAGTGGCAAAATCTTCATTTCACACCGACCGTCCAAAAATTCTCGACTAATTCCCGATTAGCCTCGATAATCCTCAACTAGTCCTTAATTCATCTGTAGATTCGGGCGGGTTGTTACATTAATGGTATTATGGTGTCGACTATGGAGGAGGTGGGGGATGAAGCAGTTTCTTTTTTTCAGTAGTTATTGGGCTTCTTTCCTCATTGCCCTCGATCTTAGGGTGTAGGGAGAGGGTCAAGTGTTCCTTCTGACTGTCATTCTAGGGGAAAAATCTTCATTTTACACCGACCGTCCGAAAATTCTTGACTAATTCCCGATTAACCTCGATAATCCTCAATTAGTCCTTAATTAATTTGTAGATTCGGGGCGAGTTGTTACATTAATGGCATTATGGTGTCAACTGTGGAGGAGGTGAGGGATGAAGCAGTTTCTTTTTTCCAGTAGTTATTGGGCTTCTCTCCTTATTTCTCTCGATGTAATGCCCCGGAAATTCGAAGAATGTAATTTTGTAAAAGAATAAATGAAATGACGTTTTTACCCTTGTGAAAAGTATGGTAAAATTGTTGACTTTTTGATTGGTAGGTCAAACGGACGTTGACCGATGACTGTGACGTAGTTCGGGACGTCACGAGTCCATAGACAGGCGGCACGTCCAATTCCGACGATCAGGGAAGAAGTTATGACTCAGGAAGTTCAAGGGCATTTTCGTAATTCGGACAAAAAGGAGGAAAATGTTGACTTTTTGATTGACCACTAATTTTCACACAATTCGAGGACCATTAGGTAAGTCTCGATGCCCTGAGTCCATAGACAGGTGGCACGCTTAAAACGGACATCGGACGGATGAGATACGGGTCTAGAAATAGGAGGGGCAATTTGGTAATTTTGTGCAGAAGGGCAAAATAGTAATTTTGCAAGGGGTACCGTTTGAAACCGCGGAAAACAGGGTCTAAACACCCATGTCGTGAGTGATCTTATCAAGGAATTGTTTAACCTTGTTAGTGGCTGGACAGATGATTTGTTTAATGGCTTTGAGGCAGTGGAAAACACAGAAGTGTGGTTGAAACAAGGAACGAGGCACGGGAGTATTTTTAAAATTGTTTTGGGTCTGTTTTGCCGGAAACATAATTTCAGTGGGACTGAGAGATTCCCACGAGTTACTGGTTGCACGGTTGGATTAACAGAGAGATAGAAGAGTTTGGGAGAGTCATTTCCGATGAAGAGAGACTGAGAGCTTGAGAGAAAACAGAGTTCGGAGAAATTGGGAAAATTGGAGGGAAAATCGAATTTTGACTTGTGAGTCGAGAGGAACAAAACCAAGGATTGAAACAGCCTTCTGGGACCATTTGGAGTTCAACCGTACCACTCCTAAAAAGAATCGACCACGGTTGGCCAGGAACCCAAGTTCCAGTTTCGAAGGAATTTCAGACCTGAGGACGACAACTTCCAGGTGAGGATTTGTGAAATGGGTTGTGTTTTAGAGTTCGTTTAAGTCCTATTAAGCTTCAGTTTAAGTTAATTTGGAAATGGAGTTGAGTTTAGTGAAGGACAACGGTTGACCCGTTTGTTTAATCACGGGTCGAGTGAACGATTTAGGACTTGTTGAGGTTAATTAATGAATGGGAACCTAAATTAAAGTGTAAAGGAAGGTTTTGGGTGGAAAAAGGAAGGGATTCGAGTGAGAATTGATGGAGTTTAAACCGGGTTAAGTCGCGGGTTTGGAACCCGTTTAACAGACATTCGGGCAATGACGATGACACTGTAGCTACAGTGCATGGCGCGTGGCTTTCACACGCAGCCACTTTGGGCGCGCGCGTGAGGGCGCGTGAGGCCTTATCTCCGGTCACGGTCAACTTGAGTTTTCATCCTTTCAGTTTATTGAACATTTTGAGTTAAATTTTGAGTCGATCGCAGATCGTTAAGTTGGTCAAAATATGGTTTATTACCTCGGGAAGCGTGTTCGGGCAGCTTTCCCAAGTCGGTTTCAGTCTAGGATTTCATCGTTGAATGTTAAGGACTTGTAGTGACCTTTACGTGTGATTTGGACATGACATGAATCGTACAATAATACCAGGACAAGGTTATAAGCTCGGTTTTGCAGCATGATTGTACTGTGAGTGGGCCCCGATTTCATTAAACCCTTGCATGCATAACTATTTTCACTTATATACATATATATATATATATGTGTGTGTGAATCAAGCAAAGGTTTAGATTATCTTGAGTTATGGCTATGGCACGATTTACGATGTTTGGGAATGAGACCTGTCTGGTGAAATTTAAGTACTGTTTTGGATTATATATATATTTATTTATTTATGTATGTGGACGTCAATCTTTGGTACTGCACTGTATAGATCTACCTGTGTGATACTGTCTCCTCCGGATGTGGGTATCCCGGAGTGGTCACGGCGCAATGCCTACGAGGGGTCATTCTACGGAGGGACCGGACCGTAGGATGACTCAGGAGCAGGATTGCTACGATTGGACATCTGGGATGTCAAGCATCTGGGGGCTGTACCTGGACTGGGTTCGGGGATTGGACTCGGGATTGAGACCCCGAGTGGCACGTGTAGCCTTGGGACTGTGACCTTATTGGACGTCAGGGACGTCGGACATCTAGGATGTCAGGGTTGGGGTGTATAATGCAGTGGCTGAGGTTATATTTATGGTTTTATTATATGGCTTGCGGTATCTTATATGATTTTATGGTTTTAAATAATGCATGCATGTTTGGAAAATGGAGGGGTAAAAGTATATGTTTTTATTTGCTGGACTGTTTTATAAACTTTGAGTTCGGCCCACTCACCCTTGATTTTTTGTTGACCCCTCCAGGCCGTGCTACTGAGGTTGAAGAGGATCCTGAGGCAGAGGCATAGATCTACACTGCGCACCTGAACCCCCTGTTGGGTAGGTTAGCCCGCAAGATAGCTTAGAGTCGTGCTCAGAACTTGTATTTTTGGACATTATCCCTTGTCTGACATCTTTTGAATTCGGATTTTATGTATGACTTTATTTTGGATATTTATGCATTTGAACTTTAAAGGTTAAAATTGGTATGTTTGTTCGGGTGTCAGACGAGAGCAGGGCACGTCCCCTTGTGGTCCCAGGGGGGATCGTGGCGGGTCCTATCACTCGATCTTAGGGTGTAATGGGAGGGTCAAATGTTCCCTCTGACTGTCATTCTAGGGGCAAAATCTTCATTTTACACCAACCGTTTGAAAATCCTCAACTAATTCCCGATTAGCCTCGATAATCCTCAATTAGTCCTTAATTAATCCGTATATTCGGGGCGGGTTGTTACATTAATGGTATTATGGTGTCGACTGTGGAGGAGGTGAGGGATGAAGCAGTTTCTTTTTTCCAGTAGTTATTAGGCTTCTCTCCTCATTGCCCTCGATCTTAGGGTGTAGTGGGAAGGTCAAATGTTCCTTCTCACTGTCATCCTAGCTTGACTCAGTATTTCTTAGATGTGGAGATTCGCCAGGTTTGCTTCAGAATTAATCCTAACAAGGCCCGGGTCCGGATGACTTTAATGGATTGTTCTTCCACAAAGCGTGGCCTATTATTGGTAGTTTGGTTTTTAAGGTGGTCCGAGAATTCTTTCTTTCTGGTAGGTTATTAAGCGAGTTTAATGCAACCATTATTACTTTGGTTCCCAAGGTACCTAACTCGTCTTCTATTAGGGATTATCGTCCTATCTCTTGTTCCAACACATTCTATAAAATTGTCTCTAAGATTATTGCTAGCCGGTTAAGGGCGGCTCTTCCAAATATTATCCATCTCTCCCAATCTGCCTTTGTTGGTGAAAAGAGGATTGGGGATAACGTCTTGCTTGTCCATGAGTTGGTTTGTGGTTACCACTTGGATAAGGGCTCTCTTAGATGTACTATGAAGATTGACATTCAAAAGATGTACGATACGGAGAATTGGAGCATTGTGATGGATGCTCTCTTTGCATTCAATTTCCCTCCCACATTTATTAATTGGATCTTTGCTTGTATCTCTTCTACGAGATTTTTTGCTGCTATCAATGGAGAGCTAGTGGGCTTTTTTCCTAGTAAGCGAGGCTTAAGGCAGGGGGGATCCGCTCTCCCCTTACATCTTTGTGGTGATGATGCAAGTTTTTGCTAGAGTGCTTAAGAGTAGGATTGAGAGATCTCTGCGGTTTTGTTTCCTATGGTACTGTGATCGCTTCGGTTTGTCTCGTGTGGCCTTTGCGGAAGACTTGTTTGTGTTTTGTTAAGGGGATCTTCATTTAGTGTTAGTGATGAAAACGTCCTTGGAGGAATTTGGTGATATGTCAGGGTTGATTTCGAATGCTGCCAAGAGCAATGTGTTCCTTGCTGGAGTTGATCTCCGAGAGTTGGAAGCCATTACTAGTTTTTAGGGTTCCAAGTGGGATCTCTCCCTATTAGATATCTGGGTATCCCCCTCATTTCCTCTAAATTTTCTTTTTCTGACTATTCATTATTGTTGGAAAGAGTTGATAATCACATTAAGGGTTAGGATGACACAGGAGTGTTTGAAAGTTTACCTTTGGCTCCCTCACCAAGAGAGTTCCAATTACTCACATTAATCACTCAAGAGGAAGGGCCTGCATTTAGTTCTTTTTCAAATTAAAATTGGTAACTGTGGTTCATTGGAAAGCTCTATGTCTCAGGATTCTAGAACTTTTTACAGAATTCAATTTGGAAGTTTCTAGAGGAAGCTATGAGTAAATAATGAAGATGTAGTCAGAACGGATTGGGTTGCGGGATGACTGTTGCACTGCCTTCTAATTTTGAATTGTTTGTGTGTTTTTAAGAGTCCTTTTCATTTTCCAATAAGTCTATAATTGTCTTATTAATTCCTCTTAATTAATATTGCATTGAGAAGAGCAATAGCCTATTCTTGGAGGGTAGTTCCAAGGTTATCTATATTATTGGTGTAATCTAAAGTGAGGGGGGGCGATTGAATTACTCTTTTTTGTTAAAGAAAAAAAAAGAAACTCTTTTGCTCTGTATCTCTTAGGAGGATTCCTTTGAGTGGTGAGTTCGTATCTTCACTCTGTATCTTAAACTAAACACTTTGGGTGGTGATTTGTCTATATCCTAGGTGTGGCTTGAGTGGTGAGTGTATCTTTGTTTCTTTTCGCTGCCAATCTAGTATCAAGTGGTATCAAAGCATGAGGTTTGATCCAAGGGTAGAGGTTGATTGCAATGGCAGGTCGTGGTCGTGGTCGTGGCGAAAGAGAACCACGCCGTGAACGTGAACTCTGTGACATTCAGATTGATGAACTAAGGAAACAAATTCAAGAGCTCCATCAACGTTTAGATCAGCAAGAACGTCAAGAACAAGAAGATCGTCATCAGAATTTTGAGGAGGATAATTCTAGCGAAGGAGGTGACTTTGAGAATCCTTTTCATGAAGCTCCAAGTGAGCACTCAAGTGAAGGATACCCTCATCCACCTCATGGCTGGAGAAATCAAAATGTCCAGCGAGAGATGGATATAAGGGTTGATATCCCGGAGTTCGAAGGAAGGCAGCAACCAGATGATTTTATTGATTGGCTACACACTGTTGAACGAGTGTTCGAATACAAAGAGGTCCCAGACCATGAAAGAGTATAAGTTGCTTTTTTAAAGTTAAGAAAATACGCCTCGTTGTGGTGGGAAAATCTGAAAAGGCAGCGAGCTCGTGAAGGAAGAGGAAAGATTGTGTCTTAGGAGAAAATGAAAAGAGAATTGAAGAGGAAATATGTCCCTGAAAATTACAGACAAGATGTGTTCCTTAAGTTTCATAACTTGAAACAAGGAGAGGTGTCTGTGGAGGATTATACAGCAGAATTTGAGAGTCTTATCCTGAAATGTGATGTTATGGAGCTGGAAGAACAAACCATAGCTCGTTATATCGGTGGTTTAAGGGTCGGAATTGGTAATATAGTTCAGCTGCAGCCTTATTAATCTTATAGTGATGTTTGCAGGCTCGCTCTTAAGGTGGAGAAGCAACACATGGAAGTAAGTGGGGCTAGCTTTCGATTATTGAATCGAGATGCTTCTTCAAGTAAGGGAAGCACTTCTAAACCCACATCTACTACGAAAAATCCTTCAAAGACATGGACAAAGGTTGATAATGGGATTGGATCAAAACAACAAAGTTCCTCCAATATGAAGACTCGACAATGTTTCAAGTGTCAAGGGTTTGGTCATATTGCATCAGAATGTCCTAACCGCAAAATTGTCACTTTAATTGAGGAAGAACTTGTAGATGAGGTAAAAGAGGATTGTCATACATATGTTGAAATTCCAGAGGATGAATAAGGTGAAGTCACTTATGCTGACCATGGAGAGAACTATTCATTCAAATGAGTTTGAGTGTTGTGCATGGAGAAGAAGATGATTGGATGCGTAAGAATATCTTTCACACAAGATGCACTTCCAATGGGAAACTTTGTGAAGTGATTATTGATGGTGGTAGTTTTGAGAATGTGGTTTCAACACAAATGGTTAAAAAAATTAGGCCTCAAGGTAATTAAGCACCCACATCCTTATAAATTGTCTTGGCTCAAGAAAGATAATGAGATAAGGGTAAATCAGCGTTGTCTTGTTTCCTTTTCTATTGGGAAAAATTATAAAGATGAAGTGTGGTGCGATGTAGCCCCTATGGATGCTTGTCACTTGATACTTGGTCGTCCATGGTAGTTTGATAGGAGAACCGTTCATGATGGCTACAAAAATACCTATGCTTTTGTCAAGGATGGGTACAAGACCATTTTCGGTCCTTCTAAATTTGATCAAGGAGGAAAACTTTCAAATATGGAGAATAATAGCTTTTTAGCTCAATTTGAATTTCAGAAAGAGTTGAAAGCTAATGAAGAAGGTTTTGTTCTTGTTGTAGCATATGAGAATAAAGAAAATCATGAGACACCACTTTTAATGAAGCATCTTCTTGAAGAGTTCCATGATGTGATCCCAGAGTAAATTCCATCGGGTCTTCCACCTATGAGAGACATTCAACACTGCATCGATCTTGTGCCAGGGGTTGTTCTACCCAACAAAGCAGCCTATAAAATGAGTCCAAAGAAGTATGAAGAGTTGCACAGATAAGTTGATGATTTGTTGGCTAGAGGCTTGATTCGGGAAAGCAAGAGTCCATTAGCATTACCTGCACTTTTAGTACCAAAGTCGGATGGTTCATGGTGTATGTGTATTGATAGTAGAGCAATGAATAAAATCACCGTTGACTATCGCTTTTTGATACCTCAGCTTGATGATTTTTTGACCAACTCCATGGTGCCACAATTTTTTTTCAAAAATTGATCTTCGTAGTGGCTATCATCTAATAAGAATGAGACCGGGAGATGAATGGAAAACTGCATTCAAAACAAGGGATGGTCTCTACGAGTGGATGGTTATGCCTTTTGGCCTCTCTAATGCTCCTAGTACTTTCATGCGTCTCATGAATCATATTTTTAAACCATTCATTGGAAAATTTTTGGTGGTCTATTTTGATATATTCTTGTGTACAGTAGGAATGAGGAACAACATCTGGAGAATCTTCACCAGATTTTCAGCACCTTGAAACAACAAAAGATTTATGCTAATTTGAAAAAGTGCAAGTTTTTCACAGATAACCTCATTTTTATGGGGTATGTTGTGTCTAGAGAAGGAATCAAGATGGACCCTAGTAAGGTAGAAGCAATTCTTGACTGGCCAGTTCGGAGTTTCCATGGTCTAGCCTCATTTTATCGCAGATTTATCAGAGGGTTTAGCACTATTGTTTCCCCTATCACATAATGCTTGAAAGGAGGTGTTTTTCGGTGGACAATCGATGCTCAAAAGAGCTTTGAGCTAATTAAAAAAAAGTTAACTGAAGCTCATGTTCTTTCATTTCCAGATTTTAATAAAGTTTTTGAGGTTGAATGTGATGCTTCTAACACCAGAATTGGAGCTGTGCTAAGCCAAGAAGGTAAGCCAATTGCTTTCTTTAGTGAAAAGCTTAATGATTCTTGGAAGAATTACTCAACATATGATAAAGAGTTCTTTGCCATTTATCGAGCCTTAAATCATTTGAGCCAATACCTCATGTCCAAGCCATTTGTTCTCTACTCAGATCATCAGGCTTTGAAGTTCATCAATAGCCAAAATAAACTCAGCAGCCGCCATGCTTCATAGGTTGAGTTTCTTCAAGCTTACAACTTCACTATTAAGCATAAGTCGGGAACTCAGAATGTAGTTGCTGATGCGTTAAGTCGAAAAAAATGATTGCTAACCAATATGGAAGCGAGAGTTGTAGGCTTTGAGGTTGTGCAAGAGCTTTATGAAGATGATCCTCACTTTGGAAAGATTTGGGCAGATTGTAAGGAGGGTACTTGTTGTCCGTATCGGCTACAAGATAGTTATCTTTTCAAGGGAAACAAATTATGCATACCTGATTGTTGTTTGAGGGATTCTATTATTGTTTAAACTCATTCAGGAAGGCTTAGTGGTCACTTTGGGAGAGAAAAAATTTTGGCTGCTGTCCAAGAACATTTCTACTGGCCAAAGATGGAGCGATATATAATGAGACATGTGCAAAGGTGTCAGGACCCACCCCGGTTTTCCCCCGAACCCGAGGTAAATCCTGCTCCCGTCTGACTCCCCGACACAACACCCAAGTAAAACTCACTCAAATCATCCAAAACTCAGTCAGACGCAGGAGAAACTAGACAAAATATCCCGAAGTTAAAGTTTACAGAGCATAGTACGGAATACAAGGAAATAAAAACCGATAATAATTACACGCACGCGGAAAAACTTAAACCACTCCGGGATCCCTCACGTGACTTCTACGCCTCGGACACTGCCTCGACGTCAAGACCCCGCGCTAGCTTCACAACCTGGAGGGCAGTAAAAAGAGAAGGTGTGAGTGGACCATAATAAAAGAAACGTTCTAAAACCATTTATCAGAAAACCGAGTTTAACCCTCCGTTTTGAAACCACATGCATAACCCAGTTTATAAAACAGTTACAAACCAAATCACCATAACCCACATCATAAGAAACAGAAACACTATAAAACAGTTGTAGAAATCACAACATATGAATCCTAAAACCTTATCAGAAACCATAAACATCAAATCATCATATTCCGATCAAACTTGCTGGACCTATCCGAGTCCTTAAACTCCCGAGTCTTTAAACTCCCGAGTCTTTAAACTCAATCCAGGCCTCAATAATATCCGAGTCTTTAAACTCCCGAGTCTTTAAACTCAATCCGGGCCCGTCCCCCGTCAAATCAATATCCGGGCCGTTAAACCCATATCCAGATCCAGCAAATCCAATCCAAAGTCTGTGCAAAACCAATTCGAATCCATCGCCAAACTCGAATTCGAAATCCCCGGTTCGAAGCCCTTCCGGCGTTCAGAACCGACATTCCGAACCCAAATCCGGAATCCACTTTTCAACTTTAAAACCAAATCTCGTTTCCCGAAATCCGATTTTAAAACCAAAAACCTTGATTATCAAAATCATGTTCCAAAATCCATTTATAATCGTTAGAAATCATTTATCATTTGAAGTCCCAAAACTATAACATTATAATCAGAAATTAACCTTTTATCGTAAAACGTGCCAAATACCGTATTTTCTCGAAAAACGTGCAATTATGTAAAATCACATCATAAATCCAACAATCATGAAATCACATATATAAAACAAGGATAGAAAACAGTTATGCATGTTCGAGTTTAGAGAAGGGGTCCACTCACAGTACCGTGCCCTCAATCGCGTCCCGAACGTCCAGCACATTCCTCAGCTTCCTCGGGAAATCCCGATCCTGTTAACAACCACCAAATTACGTTACTAACACGTCCACGAGGATCCACCTAAATTCCCTTGAAAATTTCCCGAGTCCTAATCGTAACGAACCGGAACCCTAAACCTTCACCCTCGCGGAACTAAACTCAAACGACGTCCGCACAACCCGAAACCACTTTCATTAGACTCGTTAGAACCGTTAGAACACAAACCATGTTGACACCTTCCCCTAGGACCGCCGCACGCGCCCCCACGCGCCGCCCAAAGTGGCTGCGCGTGGCCTCACGCGCCAGCTACAGTACCATCTTCAACCTCGAACCACTGTGTTAAACCGGCCGCCGCAGGCTGAACCGGCGAGAACTGATCTCCGCCGTCCGGCCACCAATTCAACCCCTCTTTTCTCCCACAGCTGCGTCCAGACCTGCCCTATCTATTTCCGTACTCCGTTCACCTCGACACAGCCCCATCCTCGTCGACCCAAGCTAGAAACCAGACGGCCCAATTCCCCTGTTTTCCTTCCCGGCCATCCAGCTCACCTCCCTTCACGGTGGCTACACCAAACTCTTCCCTGGACCTCTCTAAGCCTAACCCAGCTAACCAGAACCGTCGACTCACTCCTTAGTTTCACGATTCTCCGTTTGAACCTCACGGCTAAAACAGAGCACACAAGTGCACTCCGTCGTGCCGGCCGCCACCGTGCACCACCCATCACGGCAGCACAACCGAATTACTCCTAGGACTCAACTAGATCCCCTAGACCACTCTAGACTCATCGATTCAACCTCCCAAGCCACGATTCCCACGTTGAACCTCAACGGGAAAACAGAGTATCGAAATGGGGATGAGGAAATTACCTGCCTCCAGTCGCCGCCGTGAGCTCCTCCGGGGCTGGTCGACTCCACGCAGCCCTTACGACACAACCGCGATCTCAGTTGCACCGTACACGGCTGCCACCGCCACGATTTCTCCACACTCTCTGATTTCCTCCTTGTTTCCCTCTGATTTTCCCGTGGCCCGCAGTTCCCACACACACACCCGCTGCACCCCTCAACCAACTCACCAGCTTCCCTTCGATCTCCCGTCCCTCACTCACTCACCAGAACTCATCAACTACCACAATTACCCTTCAATTGTCCTTCACAATCTCCCTCTGTTTCTCTCTGTGTCGAAGAACACGAACACACACAGCATGGGTGCACCCCAATAATAGAACCGTGCACACACACTAGAATCCCCCAGAACCCACTACACACTTGCCACATGTCACCATCCCCCACTCTCTCTCACACACATGGCCCTATCTCAGCCCTTCATCTGCTTCTCTCTGCACAAATCCCCAGGTGCAAAAAGACCAAAATACCCTTCTGTTTAACTCAAAATTACGGTTTTGCCACTAACTTTCTAGACCCGTAACTCTCACACCGTAAGTCCGATGCATACGTGCCGCCTGTCATCGAACTCAGGACGACGAGATCTATCTAACCATCCTAGGTCAACATCTCAAACCCCGATTATACAAAAAGTCAACTATTCCCCCTAATTTACCTAAATTACGGTAATCAACTTTTTGCCCAAACTAGGGGCAAAATCGTCATTCTACGCTCACGGACCTATCAGGACCACCTAACCACCGATTAAGCCCACCGATTAAGCTCACCAAAACCTATCTTAAACACTTCACTAATCCCGGCTCTCGGGACGGGTTGTTACAATCTACCCACCTAAATAGAATTTCGTCCCCGAAATTTCGCAGCTAGTTCCTGACACCTAGGGTCTCCTACCTGGTAATCAACACTAGGTCAACAACAACTTCTCCTGGGTTTCCTGTCTATCATCTCCACCTTGGGTATTTCACTCCAACTTCAGCTACTAGTTACCCCTCATGGTGTACGCAAGGGAAACTCTATGAACAGAAAACAAAGGTATTTTACAATACCTCATATGGAATACCCGAATAAATTCACAGAGCACATCCTCACGTACTACCCCACCTTCCCAAACCAACTCGGCTACCACGTCGGCCACTATCGGAATAAATCTACAAAGTCCTAAAGGCAACCTCTAACTTGTGGGTTCTCTCCTTCAATAACCTCATATCGATCAGTTATAGTCACTCCTTCATATACCTTCCGTCATCCTTCCACGGAACTCACTGTGACACTCCAAGTCCTCTAGGAAAACTCCTAGACTTTACCCTGGGATCTAACAACCACACCTGGGTACAACACAACCAAAAGTAAGACAAGTACCTGTCCCTGCATCTGGTGTCGACTGAACCTCCTGCTGAGTCATTGAAAACACTCGGGCCTGAGATCCCGACGCTCTACCACGTCCCCTCGAACTACTAGTGGCACCACCTCCTCCTCTAGTGCCTGCTGTCCCTGACGCTGTACTCTGTCCAGGCTCCGCTGCTCCTCGATCTACACCACCTTCCTGTGGCAACCGTGGATACTCACGTCGGAAATGACCTCGCTCCCCACAGTAAAAACACACATTCCAACCTAATCCACTGCTCGGTCTCCCTGTAGACGCTATAGACGTCGCACGCGCTTGCGGAGTCAGCTGTGCTCGGTAACCCCGAAATCCTGAACTCTGGAAACTACCAGGCCTACCAAAACGATCATCGCTCGACAACGAAGCTCCACCGAAGTTACCTCTTTTCGGTGTCCTCTGGCTCGAAGCTCCAGAGAAAGATGGTTCCCGGCGTCGCACCGGCAAACTCGCCTCAACCCTCACCGCAGCATCAGACAAGTCTCGGAGGGTAGCAAACGATCCGGCCATCACTATGGCTCGAATCTCGCCTCGCAGACCCAACTCAAACCTACGGCACTTCTCGGCTTCAGTGGCTACAAACGCAGGAGCAAACCGAGACAACATCTGGAACTTCCGTTCATACTCAGCTACACTCATATTCCCTTGTTGGAGCTGCAGAAACTCCGCCTCCTTGGCATCCCGAAAAGAACGAGGATAGTACTGTTCCAGAAACCGTTCCCTAAACGTCTCCCAAGTCACAATATGGGCATCCCAGCCAGACAACTCGAGGGTATACCACCACTCGTACGCCGCACCATCCAGTAAAAACGTAGCCAGTAATACTCGCTCCTCCGGCGGGCAATGCATCACTGCAAAGATCCGCTCAAGTCTCGTGATCCACCTCTGAGCTTCCTCAGGATCAGCCCCGCCACTAAAAGTAGTAGCCCCGAGCCGCTGGGCTCGCTCAATCGTAGCACTCTCGGTCTCTCTTGCTACTTCGTCTTCAGGTCGTGGAGAGGGTCTACGTCTCGGAGGCATCGTCAACCACACGCTGAAAGAGGCATAGAAGTAATCAAACAACTAAAACACAACCTCACAAACCAACAATCCCCACAAACTCGACAAACCTATGCTCTGATACCAATTTTCAGGACCCACCCTGGTTTCCCCCCGAACCCGAGGTAAATCCTGCTCCATTCTGACTCCCCGACACAACACCCAAGTAAAACTCACTCAAATCATCCAAAACTCAGTCAGACGCAGGAGAAACAAGACAAAATATCCCGAAGTTAAAGTTTACAGAGCATAGTACGGAATACAAGGAAATAAAAACCGATAATAATTACACGCACGCGGAAAAACTTAAACCACTCCGGGATCCCTCACGTGACTTCTATGCCTCGGACACTGCCTCGACGTCAAGACCCTGCGCTAGCTCCACAACCTGGAGGGCAGTAAAAACAGAAGGTATGAGTGGACCATAATAAAAGAAACGTTCTAAAACCATTTATCAGAAAACCGAGTTTAACCCTCCGTTTTGAAACCACATGCATAACCCAGTTTATAAAACAGTTACAAACCAAATCACCATAACCCACATCATAAGAAACAGAAACACTATAAAACAGTTGTAGAAATCACAACATATGAATCCTAAAACCTTATCAGAAACCATAAACATCAAATCATCATTTTCCGATCAAACCTGCTGGACCTATCTGAGTCTTTAAACTCCCGAGTCTTTAAACTCAATCCAGGCCTCAATAATATCCGAGTCTTTAAACTCCCGAGTCTTTAAACTCAATCCGGGCCCGTCCCCCGTCAAATCAATATCCGGGTCGTTAAACCCATATCCAGATCCAGCAAATCCAATCCAAAGTCTGTGCAAAACCAATTCGAATCCATCGCCAAACTCGAATTCGAAATCCCCGGTTCGAAGCCCTTCCGGCGTTCAGAACCGACATTCCGAACCCAAATCCGGAATCCACTTTTCAACTTTAAAACCAAATCTCGTTTCCCGAAATCCGATTTTAAAACCAAAAACCTTGATTATCAAAATCATGTTCCAAAATCCATTTATAATCGTTAGAAATCATTTATCATTTGAAGTCCCAAAACTATAACATTATAATCAGAAATTAACCTTTTATCGTAAAACGTGCCAAATACCGTATTTTCTCGAAAAACGTGCAATTATGTAAAATCACATCATAAATCCAACAATCATGAAATCACATATATAAAACAAGGATAGAAAACAGTTATGCATGTTCGAGTTTAGAGAAGGGGTCCACTCACAGTACCGTGCCCTCAATCGCGTCCCGAACGTCCAGCACATTCCTCAGCTTCCTCGGGAAATCCCGATCCTGTTAACAACCACCAAATTACGTTACTAACACGTCCACGAGGATCCACCTAAATTCCCTTGAAAATTTCCCGGGTCCTAATCGTAATGAACCGGAACCCTAAACCTTCACCCTCGCGGAACTAAACTCAAACGACGTCCGCACAACCCGAAACCACTTTCATTAGACTCGTTAGAACCGTTAGAACACAAACCATGTTGACACCTTCCCCTAGGACCGCCGCACGCGCCCCCACGCGCCGCCCAAAGTGGCTGCGCGTGGCCTCACGCGCCAACTACAGTACCATCTTCAACCTCGAACCACTGTGTTGAACCGGCCGCCGCAGGCTGAACCGGCGAGAACTGATCTCCGCCGTCCGGCCACCAATTCAACCCCTCTTTTCTCCCACAGCTGCGTCCAGACCTGCCCTATCTATTTCCGTACTCCGTTCACCTCGACACATCCCCGTCCTCGTCGACTCAAGCTCGAAACCAGACGGCCCAATTCCCCTGTTTTCCTTCCCGGCCATCCAGCTCACCTCCCTTCACGGTGGCTACACCAAACTCTTCCCTGAACCTCTCTAAGCCTAACCCAGCTAACCAGAACCGTCGACTCACTCCTCAGTTTCACGATTCTCCGTTTGAACCTCACGGCTAAAACAGAGCACAAAAGCGCACTTCGTCGTGCCGGCCGCCACCGTGCACCACCCATCACGGCAGCACAACCGAATTACTCCTAGGACTCAACTAGATCCCCTAGACCACTCTAGACTCATCGATTCAACCTCCCAAGCCACGATTCCCACGTTGAACCTCAACGGGAAAACAGAGTATCGAAATGGGGATGAGGAAATTACCTGCCTCCAGTCGCCGCCGTGAGCTCCTCCGGGGCTGGTCGACTCCACGCAGCCCTTACGACACCACCGCGATCTCAGTTGCACCGTACACGGCTGCCACCGTCACGATTTCTCCACACTCTCTGATTTCCTCCTTGTTTCCCTCTGATTTTCCCGTGGCCCGCAGCTCCCACACACACACCCGCTGCACCCCTCAACCAACTCACCAGCTTCCCTTCGATCTCCCGTCCCTCACTCACTCACCATAACTCATCAACTACCACAATTACCCTTCAATTGTCCTTCACAATCTCCCTCTGTTTCTCTCTGTGTCGAAGAACACGAACACACACAGCACGGGTGCACCCCAATAATAGAACCGTGCACACACACTAGAATCCCCCAGAACCCACTACACACTTGCCACATGTCACCATCCCCCACTCTCTCTCACACACATGGCCCTATCTCAGCCCTTCATCTGCTTCTCTCTGCACAAAAGGTGTAAAATATGTCATATTGCAAAGAGTAAGGGTCAAAATTCAGGTTTATATACTCCATTGCCAGTAGCTACTACTTCGTGGGAAGATGTTAGCTTAGACTTTGTTGTTGGCCTACCAAGAACTCAGAGAAACAAATATTCTATCATGGTTGTTGTTGATCGCTTTTTGAAGATGGCACATTTTATTCCATGTACTAAAACCTTGGATGCATCTCTTGTGGCTGACTTGTATTTTAAGGAGGTTGTGAAGCTCCATGGCATCCCAAAGTCCATCGTTTTTTATCGAGACTCAAAGTTCCTTAGTCATTTTTGGCGCACCCTTTGGAGGAAGCTTGGAACTAGTCTTAAGTTTAGCTCTTCATATCATCCTCAAACGGATGGACAAACTGAAGTTACCAATCGTAGCTTTGGAAATCTTTTGAAAAGTTATGCAGGCAAAAATATTCGGCAGTGGGATCTTATTTTGGCTCAAATTGAATTTGCTTACAAACGGTCTACAAGCCAAACTACGGGACATAGCCCTTTCCAAGTTGTCTATGGAAACAATCCTATCAGTCCTTTAGACTTAACTCCACTTCCAAGTACTCATAATTTTAGTGGAGACGCTGAAGAGCGAGTGAAAAGCATAAAAAATTGCATGAACAAGTCCAAAAAAAATTCTGCAACAAAATGAAAAGTACAAGAAAAGCGTCGACAAGCATCGAAGACATGTAGAGTTTAAGAAAAGTGATTTACTATGGGTTCATCTGCGGAAAGAGCGTTTTCCACCTGGGAAATTTGGTAAGCTTAAGCCTAGGGCAGATGGTCCTTTCAAGGTATTAAAGCGCATTGGTGAAAACACCTACAAGATTGAGATACCGGATCACTACAATGTTTCAACTACTTTCAATGTTGCTGACCTATCTCCATATTTTGAACAAGAAAATCCTGAAGACTCGAAGTCGAGCCTTTCTCAACCCGGGGAGATTGACACATGAGTGTTTGAAAGATTACCTTTGGCTCCCTCACCAAGAGAGTTCCAATTACTCACATTAATCACTCAAGAGGAAGGGCCTACATTTAGTTTTTTTTTTCAAATTAAAACTGGTACTGATGTGGGAGGATTCAATGTGCAAGCTATGGTTCATTGGAAAGCTCTATGTCTCTCAAGATTCTAGAACTTTTTACGGAATTCAATTTGGAAGTTTCTAGAGGAAGTTATGAGTAAATAAAGAAGATGTAGTCAGAACAGATTGGGCTGCGGGATGACTGTTGCACTGCCTTCTAATTGTGAATTGTTTGTGTGTTTTTAAGAGTCTTTTTCATTTTCCAATAAGTCTATAATTGTCTTATTAATTCCTCTTAATTAATATTGCATTGAGAAGAGCAATAGCCTATTCTTGAAGGGTTGTTCCAAGGTTATCTATATTATTGGTGTAATCTAAAGTGAGGGGGGGCGATTGAATTACTCTTTTTTGTCAAAGAAAAAAAAAGAAACTCTTTTGCTCTGTATCTCTTAAGAGGATTCCTTTGAGTGGTGAGTTCGTATCTTCACTTTGTATCTTAAACTAAACACTTTGGGTGGTAATTTGTCTGTATCCTAGGTGTTGGCTTGAGTGGTGAGTGTATCTTTATTTTTTTCGCTGCCAATCTGGTATCATGGGAGTTCAAGTCTCTTTCTTTTGCTGGCCGTCTCCAAGTAATCTCTTCTTTTCTTGGAAGCGTGTTGGTTTACTAGGGTTCCCATATCTTCTTGCCTAAGAAAATCACTTTGGAAATTGAGAAAAAGCTTCGGCGTTCCCTCTGGTCTGGGAGAGTGGAAAGTAGGTATTTTGCTAAAGTCGCTTGGTCGACGATCTGCTATCCTAATAATAAAGGTGGGTTGGGTATCAGAGACTTACATTTATGGAACTTGGCTCTGATGCCTAGACATATCTGGCATTTGGTTTCTGACTCTGCAGGTAACATTTGGACCGATTGGATCAAGGCTTATGTGATCAAGGATAGGTGTTTGTGGACACTTCGAGCCCGTTCTGTTTGCTCTTGGAGCTGGAGAAAACTTTTAAACTTGAGACCTCTTATTATGCCTTTTATTGTGGCTTCTGTTGGTTATGGCAATAATATTTTTGTCTGGCATGATTTGTGGCTCCCTCAGTGGCCTTTGTCTCTCCGGGATGTTTGGGATCCGGGAGTGGTCCAGGCTTCTGAGCTTAACCTGGATATTAAGCTGAATGTTGTTATTGATAACCTTGGGTGGAATTGGCCTATTACCTCTAATCCTGGGTTCAGGGGCATTCAGTTGGTCTCCCAGTTTATTTCTCCTTCTCTTTCTAGGCAGGATAAGTTCAAGTGGGGCCTTACTGCTAATGGAATGTTATCTTCTTCTTCTCTTTGGGAGCATCTTAGACCGAAAGAGCCTAAGGTTTCCCGGGCAAAGCTTCTCTGGTTCTCTGCAGTGGTTCCTCGTGCTAGTTTTTTATTATGGTTAGCCATTCAAGGAAAGCTAGCGACTAAGGACAACATTAGTAGCACTTTTAGGTCAGCCAACAATCTTTGTGTTCTATGTAACTCTCTCCCTGAGACTCATGATCGTATATTCTTTGATTGTCAGTTTAGTGGTGCTATATGGAAACATGTCTTTACTCGATGCGGCGATCCTTGGTTGTTCCCGCCTTGGCCCTCATTCATCAACTCTGTTGCGGGTTTGTGGAGAGGTAATTATCTTGCCATAGTTACCTGTAAGTGTACTTTATCGATCCTGTAAGTGTACTTTATCGATCACTGTTCATAGTGTTTAGAAATAGCGGAATGCTCGAATTTTCGTTGGAGTCTCTCCCATCCCTACTTCCATTGTCCATGCTGTTGTTTCCATTATTCGTTGTAGGCTTTGTATGCTGAAATTTAAGGACTCGTATATTAACAATAAGATAGCAAGGCTTTGCCCTTCTATTCAATTTTTTCTTACCCAAAAAAAAATGGTAAAGCCCTCCAAAGCACAAACTGCAAGGCCCACTTTATTTTTATTGTTTTATTTCTTTGGTAAACTAATAAAAAGTCTTATTCTTTAATTTTAAAGTCCTTTTTTTACTAATTAGTCCTATAATTTAGTAATATTTTTCTTTACATATTAAATGAGAGGTTCTCATATTTGAATCTCATAAATGTTAAAGCCGACATTCAATATTTATATTGTAAATCTTAATTTCTAATATCATTATATCCAAAAAAGAAAATTAAAGTCCTTGGAATTACTTTCTATTTTTCATTTCTTAAATCTCTCTTGTTTTTATTTTGTTGGTCTTTGTATGAACTTAAATACGTTTTTATTGGTCTAGTGTTAAGGGGGGAAAAATTCACAAAGCGGGCTTAGGGTTTCGACCTTCACGCATGTAAAGGAAGTCAGTGAAGAAGGCCAAACCATCACCCCTAGTAGTTAGACGCCTAGAGGGGGATTGGACCATAGGGTGCTGGATAGGGGTGGCAATGGGTCGTGTCGTGTCGGGTTCGTGTCGTGTCATGAATTTTGTTTTACTCATTTATGCCCAACCCGAATCCGACCCGTTTAATAATCGTGTCAAGAATGTCCAACCCGAACCCGACCTGTTAATGTCCTGTGTAACCCGTGTAACCCGTTTAACCCATTTAATAAACAGGTCATACTCAAAACCCAATTAACCTATGATCCGTTTGATCCGTTTAATCCGTTTAACATGTTTAATCTATTTAAATTATAAGATTTAATAGATATTTAGGTAGGTAAATGGGTAGATATATGGGTTAGTAATGACACGTTTATTAAATGGGTCAATATATAAGCCAATATACGGGTTAACCTGTTAACTTGAAATCTACCAATTTATTAAACGGGTTAACAGATCGTTATACGGGTTAACAAGTTGACCCGAAACCCACCCGTTTAATAAACGGGTCATAACGAGTTGACCCGAAAATGACCCGAAATTTTAATCGTGCGGGTTGATCCGGTTAAATTTCGTGTGGGTTTCGATTCGTGTATCGAGTCGTGTCAAAAATTATCATCCTTAGTACTGGGCTCCGGCGAGCCAAAAAAAACTAGGGGGGGAAAAAAAATTGATTCTTAGGCTCACTCCTACTCTTTCACCTTTCCTCTTCTTTTTTTTTAAAAATACTAATGTAATAATATGAATCCTCTTTCACGTATATACATTTTATTATTTGAATGAAATTAAATATGCTGAAATCATATTAAATATTTAAACAATAAAATTTAATTTAATGAGTAAACAAGAAGATAGTAACGCGTTTTGCTTATTTGGTAAAAATTGACACTTTTGTATCTTTATAGTTTGCTTTTGTTAAAATTGAAACTTTTGTATCTTTACAATTTATTTCCCAAACACTAGACATGGAATTTTATATTGTTTGAAAGTCCACACACTGAATTTGAAATACTTAATTACATTTGGTCACCTTCACAATAGGACCAAGCCAGATGTCATCAACGCCGCGTTTTCATGACATATCATATTATGGAGCTCCACAGACTCCACTCGTTTTAGTTTTGTTCTAAGCTCATTACTCATTACTCATTACTCATTAATTACTAGTTACACTCAATAATTCGTCTCTTTAATTGAAGTTTATCATAATTATGAGATTGTTTTGATTTCGATGCTTAAATTGGTTAGACAAGCAATTTAAACTGAAAATAACAATGAAATGGTTATCAAATGAACTCCGAGGACAATACTTGCGGCCCATTTCATTGTTTCTCTTATTGTATTTGACGATTTTTTTCTAAATATATGTTATAATCAGAACCGTTTATTTCCTAAATTATCATTCAAATATCATCGTTTAGGAAAGGGATTAATTTTGATATTCCACAAATTACTTGTTTCACTCTACTTTTTTATTTTAATGTTTTATTTAATGAATCAAATTTCAAACTTGCCCCTTATCACTTTATTTACTTTATTTTATTAGAATTTAAAATTCACAATAATTTAATAATCTAACAATAAACAATAAACAATCATCAAACATTATTATTTACCATGGCCTATAAGTCTTTCAATCATATTGTAAAAATATTTTTGATCATGTAAATGTGCAATAAAGTGTCCATATAATTCAAGCAAACAGTCTAGGACTATACTTATACTTTGCTAGTAAAAATTTAGTGCTTATAATTGTGAAAATAGAAAGTGATAAAATAGGGTATTGTGAGACAAAAAAAAGTCCAAGTATTTTATATAAACAAAAAAAATATTAAATTCAAATGAAAATTGAGAAGTATGGAAGTTTGTAAAGTGACAAAATCAGTTGTTCCTTAAAAAAATTAATTAACTGTGATATCATCTTGTTTTTTTTTTTCATGTATAAACTAAAGAAACGGTTACTCAGTGAGCATTTTGGTTTGAATGTGCTCTACTGCCACGTGGCCAATCGAAGTGCAACTGTTGAACCTTAACCTTGGGGCCTTGGAGGGTAAGCAATCCCTCTGTTCCGGAATTCATATGGGTGTCTATAAAAAGTGTTCTTTCATTTCACTCACTTCACAATACATCGTCATAAAAAACACTCACTTTTTCCTTTTCTATTTAATCAAAATTTTATTTTTCCCCAGAGACAGAAAAAGAACGAGCTCTGTTTCTCCCTCCCCTGCTTCTCAGCCTCTCTGTTTGACTCTGTTCCAAGCTCAAACCCTTGATGGCCAATTCCAAGAATATGGAGATCCTTGGTTCAAAATCGAAGCTCAAAGTCATCCCGCCGAGGAGAGGACAGATAAAGATGAAGATAATCAAGGAATTGGTCAAGTCATTGGCTTCCATGGGAGGCGGCCGTGCTCGTAAGCCAAGAGAAAATGGAGGGCTCTTGAGCTCACTCTCGCAAACCTCAGCTGAAACCCCAAGTGGGTATTGGTCAGATGCTCAATCTGACCGCTCCTGAGCCCTTAATTAGCTGAAAATTGAGGATCTAGTGAAGAAGCAAGAACCCTCCATGTACACCCGGAAAATTGGGAATATACCGCTATTTTTTTGTTTGCACAAGTGATGTAGGCATAAGTGTTTTGTACAATTTCACAGTGATTAAATTTGAAGTTGTTTTTTTTTCAGGTTCGGCTTGCTTTCGTTTCCATGTACACCCATTTTGTTGAAATATAATTATTTTACTTAACAATTTTGTGGGCAGTTTTCTATTGGTTTTGTATGATCTGATCATTAATTTGATGTTTGGTTCCTTTTTTGGGTACTCTTCATTAAATTTGTTATTTATTTTTTTACTTTAAAATTTAAATATAAAAGCGTATTTAGAGCGACTTTCTATTTATGGATTTTACTTCTTAAATAAATACATTTTAGTCATCCATACAAAAAAACAAAACTTCGATTTGATCCTTGAATTTGTAGTCGGAGACGACATTACAAATTGGAACGAAATTCTTATTTTTGATTCTATGGTCCATGATATGACTGGAGATGGGCCTGATTAACAAAAAGATGTTGCTTGTGGCAATTTGTTCATTTCTATGGTGAGGATGGTACAAACTAGAAACTTCCCCTTTTTTTTCAGGAAAAAAAGAAAAGAAAAAGAAACTACCCCTATTTTTTCCAAAAAAAAAGAAAGAAAAAGAAACTATCCCTTTTCCGCTTTAAACCCAAATAAACTTTGTGTAGTTTGACCGATCGGTACTTGTTTTCGCTCTTGATCTTATTCTACAGGGAATTTGTGCGCGTTTTCAGATAAGGTGCGAGATTGTGGTGATGTGTGGTTGACGTGGATGGAAAAATTATAGTAATAATGAGAGATTGGTGTAATTTGGATATTTCATAAATCCTCAAGAATAAGTTGAGAGTGTTAAACAAATGGTTCATTGTCAGAACACTTTCGTGAAAATTCTGATGTACTACGACACCAAATATTACAATAAATAAAGCTTTTTTTTTGCCTAATTACAATAAATAAAGCTTGACACGAAAATTTATTATTCAACGTGAATAAATAAAACATAAAATAAATCTGAATTTATTATCCAATGTGAATAAATAAAACATATTGTAACGAGTCGTTTTCTAAACAGTTGCTTGTTAAATATTTTTGTGGAGAATGATGATTAAACAACCCGTTGTGGCCTTGTGGGCACAAGAAATGCTTGTCTAACCCAGAAAAGCTCCTGTTTTTTTTTCGGTCAAAACCCAGAAAAGTTTAGAGCTCAGGGTAAAAGGGTTGCCTTTTTGGGCAAGAGCTGCTTGTTTCAAGAAATTCTATTGAATTCGTTAATCAGTCAATGTTTTTTCTATCTTTATATGCTTTCTTTAGTCAGTGACATTGAAGTCCTGGAAATTTGTGTCCACACTTACAGTTCAATTTGCCCTTTAAATTTTTTATTTTTTAAAATAATATTATTTAGATATATTAAATTAATTATATTTATTATTTAAATATTAAATTAATCATATCTTGTAATCATATTACTATAATAATCAATCAATAATATTATTTTAATAAATTAAGTTATTTTATATTTATATTAAACCATTGACAGATCAATGTGATCATTCAATCTACTTAATTTAGTGTGTTCATATAGTATTATTCTATTCTTGAATGCTTGAGGCATTTTCTTTATTATGATCATTTTAATTATTCACTTTATTAAGTGAATTTTCCTTAAAGAATTCAGAAAAATGGGAAATTTTATATTATAATTTGAAGTTTTAGGGTTTGTAAGTAAATAGCAATAATCTCAATATGTCACGTACTCACGTTCAATAAAGTTAGTGTATTGATACCACCTTTTTTTTTAAATTAAACTTAAAAATCTTCAGTTGAGAGTAATATATATAATTCGACTCGATTTACGTAACAGTCACTGATTCTCGTGCATTTGACCTTTCGGGTCAAACGTCAACATTTTGTCCATTCCCAAGAGGACGATTTTGCACCGTTTGTCCAAAAATCCTTAACTAATTCCCTATTAGTCCCGATAATTCTCAATTAGTTCTTAATTAATCCCGTAAATATAGACGGATCATTACATAAAGGGCCCAAGAGACCAAAAATATCAAACACTAAGGGACAAAGAGGATCACAAAAGATAATGTTATTTTTAATTATTTAAAGGACTTTTCAATAATTTATTCATTATCTTTATTGAGATATGAAATAATAAATGTTGAATTTATTAATTACAAATTCTGTTTATGAATTTTTGAATAAAAAAATTGAGAATAAGTTTTATTTTATTTAATATGTAAACACTAAAAGTTTTAAATAAAAATACAAATTATCAAAATTGTAATAATAATTTACTCTAATAGATTTTACCATATTTAAAGTGGGGGAAAGCAGCCAGACTGATTTCCTTATTAACATGTGCACTCCTTGATCCTTATATTACCATCAGTCGACAGAACGGAACAACTACAGAGAAATTCTACCTTACATAAACAACTAGAGTATTAATTTATTAAATTAAATGAAAGAGATTTCAGCCACGTAATGTGTCACATCATGACGATTTGCTAACATCACACTTGGATGTTGGATCTTCACATATTGTATACACTTATCAGAATAATAAAAATATATATATTATATAGGCGGCCGGTCTAATAAATTAGAAATTTATGGCGAAAATTATAAGATGCTCCTATAATATATATTTTTATATATAAAATTAATAATTTTTCAAATTTCAATTTTATCCATTTAGCAATATACCAAAAAAATTCAATAATTTAAGCACATCAATCATATATCGAAAATATAGTCAGTTTTGTAATATTATATTTTTAAAAAATGGTAAAATTTTATCAAAAAATTTAGAATTAAAGTCTTAATGATTTTATAAGATAAACTAAATAATTATATATTAATTAAAATAAGTCGTATAATATTTCAAGAATATGAGACCAATTTTTTGATAAAATATTTCTTCAAATTCAATTTAAATAATTTCAAAATTTTAAATATTCTTTTCTTTTTTCCCATAAAAATAAAATAAATTTAAAAATTTCGGGTCCTCCCTAATAGTAGACCCAGGGCGGTCGTCCTTGCCATCCTAAGCCATAGCCAACCCTGCTGATATTTCAAGGATATAGATGAATAATGCAATAGAAAAAAAAATACGACTGATTTGAAAGGAACCGTATTCATTGTGAAAATTAATTTCACCACGCCATTACACAATTACGTACAAACATAACAATCACGAAAATTATTGATTAATATTTACATGAACATGTAAGAAAAAAAAATTGATTCTCTTTCGTTGTCCTAAATTCTCTTACTTTTTCCTAATTAGATTACCTCAAATCACATAACATAACATTGTGATTGATTTGGATATATTTACTTATGAGTAGAATGGAGAACTAGAAAATGGTAATTTCCAGAAGGAGGGTTGGAAAAGGAAATTTGGCATGTGAATAAAATGGAAAATCAGTACGAATAGTATTTTGCCACGAGCCGAAATGCAATGCAATATATATATATATATATATATATATATATATATATATATATATTATTCTAGATGGCTTGAAAAGTTTCTTTCCCACCAAACAAAAAGTAAGTCATGGATGCCTATCTCGTCCAACCATTTTGTTAGATATGCTTTCAAAGATTTTATGCACCATTTTCTTCAGATGACTTTTATAATATACTTTAATTTAAAATATATATATTACTATATATTATTTTAAACAAATTCGAATTTATAACATCGATCAGATTCTTAAAGAAGAACATGAACTTGTTCGCAATTTTCACCATCTTTTTTGGCAACATTTCTAATCATGGTTGATACGAACATAAAGCAGTTGGCTGATTCTAATAGTTTTGATTGGGATAAAATGATGACTTAAATAAGAGTAAATTCTAAACGGAAAATTACGGGATATGAATATCTGACTCTCTAGCTTTAACTTTAATCATTTTCACTATTTTATTGTTTACGCAATCAACAAAATTGAGTGTTTGACTCTATAACAAAATTAAGTGTTTGACTCTATAACTTGATTGAGAAGCACTACAATCTACAAGATAAGAAGGATTTATAGGAGGCTAGGAATAAGTCTCATCTGATATAATTAGTGACAGTTCTTGAACTTAATTTTCGGATGCGCTAAATTTATATACTAAATTTTAAAGAAACTCCACAGTATAAATGAACTTCATTAATAAACATAAAAAATACACCTAATTAGGGGGACGTAATAACTTTATCCTTAAATCCATCTACGTACATACGTAAATAAAAATTTGATACTAAAAAATAAATTACAACAAAAACCATAATTAAAGACGCAATTAATTCAAGTACAAATTACCACTTTCTAACTTTAAATACGTAAACTACTCATATGATGTTGAAAAGTACAATACTTTCCCCCAACTCTCTTCCAATTTTGATACTCATCAATGATAAACGTTGGATGCAATTGACTATTGTAAAAAAAAAAACATGGAAAACAAAATGCTCTATCTTTATCAACGGAATATTCGAGCCAAGGGAAATTATCAAATCATGCACTTTGAAATCGACGATATTGCTTTCCATCTAGTCTACTTGGGTATGTATCCAATTTAGGTTGACACGGTCCTAAAAGAACATATGCTCGTCGAACATTGTCATATTCATTAACTGGATATTTGGATATTAGACGTCGTAATACAGGATCACGTTTAAGATAATTCATATTAAAATCTTGACCATCATTGGCTCTTTGAGACTCAACTCTCTCTACTTGTGGCTCGATAATAGGAGACTTAGGACGAGTTTCATCACAAATTGGAGTAGATAAAGACTCTAAAAGCTTGCTACTTGATGATGAATCATTTTTTTTATATATAATACGATAACAAACTCTTTAATTTTGATTTCTTCGAATTTCGATTGTGATCCGTCATTATGAACGAAAACCTATTGATGATGATCAAAATTCATATAAGCATACACATAACAAAATTTATCAACACAAATTGTTATGAGAATTCTCACAAACACAAAGACACGAAGAAAAAACTAAGAACAAGAATGCTAGCTATAAGTTCATCTACTAGCCAACTAATCAAAGAAAACAAAATAAATCAATTTCACAATTGCAACAATATACATTTAAAAAATAAACCATCTTTACTCAATTAAATCAAACATTCAATATCAACAATTAAGGGGAAAAAATTGATTTACTAACCTTGTTTCCCACAATAGCAACTAGCATGTGAATTGAATCCTCATAGCCATAATCTTCACTCAATGAGTCAATGTCTAAATTACTTCTACAAAAAACCCAATTTCAACATTCAAATTTCAAATTATCAAAACTAAAAAAAATCTCTAATCCTCATATTCCCAAACCAAAACCCTATATTCAATTTAGATTTAAAACTAAAATTAGAGAGTAATACCTTATGCATGAATATTTGAAAATGGAGAAACTCACACCCAATTTCTTTTGAAGAAAATAAGAAGAAGAAAGAATAATGGAAGGGAGGCAGAGAGGCATGCTGCTGTCTTTCTTTCCCGTGGGAGTTGGGACTGTGGAAGTGCTGCACAACTCCCTTTACAATTCAAGCAGCCCCCCTTTTTTTTAATTTCATATTGGGTAGGGCTTGTGTATTTTTTTTTTTGGTTGGACACTTGGACTAGCCCATTAATTATTAAAGGGAAACATTTGGTTTGGATGGGCTGGAGCCCTCCCAGCCCAACATTGGGCCCCGTCCTTGTTGCTTCCCACAATAGCAACTAGCATGTGAATTAAATTCTCATAGTCATAATCTTCACTCAATGAGTCAATGTCTAAATTACTCCTACAAAAAACCCAATTTTAACATTTAGATTTCAAATTATCAAAACTAAAAAAAACTCTAATCCTCATATTCCCAAACCAAAACCCTATATTCAATTTAGATTTAAACTAAAATTAGAGAGTAATACCTTATGCTTGAATATTTGAAAATGGAAAAACTCACACCCAATTTCTTTTGAAGAAAATATGAAAAAGAAAGAATAATGGAAGGGAGGTAGAGAGGCATGCTGGTGTCTTTCTTTCCCGTGGTAGTTGGGACTGTGGGAGTGCTGCACAGCTCCCTTTATAATTCAAGCAGCCCTTTTTTTTTTTTAATTTCAAATTGGGTAGGACTGGTGTTTTTTTTTTTTGGTTGGACACTTGTACTAGCCCATTAATTATTAAAGGGAAACATTTGGTTCGAATGAGCTGGAGCCCTCCCAGCCCAACATTGGGCCCCGTCCTTGTTGCTTCCCATAATAGCAACTAGCATGTGAATTGAATCCTCATAGCCATAATCTTTACTCAATGAGTCAATGTCTAAATTACTCCTACAAACCAACATTCAAATTTCAAATTATCAAAACAAAAACAAAATCTCTAATCCTCATATTCCCAAACCAAAACCCTATATTCAATTTAGATTTAAAACAAAAATTAGAGAATAATACCTTATGCTTGAATATTTGAAAATGAAGAAACTCACATCCAATTTCTTTTGAAGAAAATAAGAAGAAAGAATAATGGAAGGGAGGCAGAGAGGCATGCTGCTGTTTTTCTTTCCCGTGGGAGTTGGGACTGTGGGAGTGCTGCATAGCTCCCTTTATAATTCAAGCAGCCCCTTTTTTTTTCAAATTTGGTAGGGTTGGTGTTTTTTTTTTTGGTTGGACACTTGGACTAGCCCATTAATTATTAAAGGGAAACATTTAGTTCGGATGGGCTGGAGCCCTCCCAGCCCAACATTGGGCCCCGTAATTGGATATAACCTTATGTTCATTAAGTCTGCTTTTATTATTATATTTTATGAATGAGAAATATCAATATTCTCATTTGGGGTGACAATGGGTCGGGTCGTGTTGGGTTCGTGTTGTGTCATGAACTTTATTTTACCCATTTATATCAAATTTGAATCCGATCCGTTTAATAATCGTGTCAAGAATGTCCAACCTGAACCCGACCTGTTAATGACCCTCGTAACCCGTGTAACCCATTTAATAAACATGTCGTACTCAAAACCCAATTAACCTATGATCCGTTTGACCCGTTTAACCTATTTAAATTATAAGATTTAATAGGTATTTAGGTAGGTAAATGGGTAAATATATGAGTTAGTAATGACACGTTTATTAAATGGGTCAATATATAAGTCAATATAAGGGTTAACCTCTTAACCCGGAATCTACCCATTTATTAAATGGATTAACATGTTATTAAACGGATTAACAAGTTGACCTGAAACTCACCCGTTTATTAAATGAGTCATAACAGATTGACCTAAAAATTTAATTGTGTGGGTTGACTCGGATAAATTTTGTGTAGATTTTAAGTCGTGTATCGAAACGTGTCAAAAATTATCACCCTTAATTCTCCTGTATTTTTATCGTCACAAAATGTTGACTATTTTTATGCTTTTGTCTATTTGATTAAAAAAGAAAAAAAAATCTGTTTCTTTCCCACCAAGCAAGAAAGGTACGATAGTGATTTCTGTCGATATTAAAGAATACTCAGATCACTGACTTACACGGATTGTGCAATGTTTGCTCACAAACAGAGGACTTTAGATCAATTATTAAAAGAGATGCATTGCCAATTATAAACGACAGCAGGAAAAAAAATAAATATGAATAAGTTGATTTTGTCAAATTGATTTAAAACTCACTCTTTGTTCAAATCGCATGTGCCAAGTGCCACAACTATAAACTACTCGATATGTGTAAAATCAAAACAAAATTAGTAACTATGTAAGAATCAAGCTTATTATACCAAAACTTCGGCCAAAATCTTAATAAAAAAAAATTATATCAAAAGAAAAATGTGGCTATTAAATATTTTTTTATTGAAATTATTTTTTATTATGCAAAAGAAAATTTTATTAGTGTTCAAATTTGAACTCTAACACACATTATGAGGTTAAATTCTATCTTCCTGTAAATAATAGTTATTAGACTATTTTTTTTTTTTTAAAAGAAAGTCATAAAGGACGAGATCCATAGACACTTAGGTGCAGAAAAAGTGGACTCGAGTCTATACAAATACAATAAAGGCTTTTTATTCAATATGCCCTCTGAACATCAAGCGAAGTCTCAAAATACCCCCTGAACACTATTTTGACTCAAGATGCCTCTTGAACATGATTTTCATCTCAAAATACCCCTAAGATGTTTAATTTAACAAATTTCTAAAATAAAAGGACAAAATTGTCCAAAATTTGAGTGTAAATACATAACTATTGAAGTTAAATTTGCAGAGCTTATTTCATTAAATGTGTGTAATACACCATTCTAGTATATATGTATCAAAGACACAAGTAAGCTTCTATCTTTAGTTTTATTGGAAAGATTAAAATTAACATTCAAAATTACAAAATTGATTATTTGAATTTCTTCTCCTTCAATATAGTTGTCCAAATTAAAGTTATAAAATTAATTTTCATAGGAAAATTTATAATAAGTTGATAATTAATATCGATATCAACCCTGCATCCATGGACAGATTCTCCCTTTGGGCTAGGACTTGGGAGGGCAATGTATGCTAAGTCTTTTAAGATTGTGAGTTTAGCCCATTCAAATTTAACTAGCCTAATCCAATTTAATTAACCATTACACTTTAGGTAAAAAAAATAGCCAATCTCAAAGACTCAAACACACACACACACACACTCGAGTAAGACAAAGAAAGTGGAAAAAAGAGGAGGACAATGCCATTTATGCATTTCTTCTTTCTTTTCTTCATATTTAAATCTCACAAATCACAATTTTCGACTTCGAAATAAAATAAGTGATAAACTTCTTACTGACTGTATGACCCTTCACATTGAAAGAGACTTTACATATGCTATTAGTAATGAAGAGATAATAGAGGATTTTGACGCTATTAAGACTCGAATGATACAATTTAAAATTAGAAAGTAATCATTTGTATTTGCATTGTATGTTTAATTATGAGTTTTATTGTAATTTGTTTTTCATCTTTTTATCAAACTTTTATTTTTTATGTTTTTGTATTAGAGGGACAAGGTTCATTACATCCCCTTGATTAGCGTGTGTATTTTATATTTATTAATAAAATTCACTCGTACGGTTGAATTATTTTTACATTTAATAAGTAAGTTTAATACATCCAAAAATTAGATTGAAGAACCGTCTTTACTCACATGTAAATAATATATATTGCTCCACATGTAAATAATGTAACGACCCGTTCCAAATTCCTAGATTAGATTAGTGACTAATCACGATTAGTGAGGCTAATCGGTGATTAGTTAGGCGAAATCGGATGAACGATGCGAAATGACCGTTTTGCCCATAGCTTGGGTAAAACGTTGACTTTTCGTTCGGACTGTCAAATGGACTTTGACCGATGACCGTGACGTAGTTTAGGACGTCACGAGTTCATAGACAGGTGGCACGTTCAATTCCGACGTTCGAGGAAGAAGTTATGACGTTCAGAAGTTTAGAGGCATTTTGGTAATTTTGGTTAAAAGGGGTCAAATAGTTGACTTTTTGACCAGGATGTCCGATGGCCGAGGGCCGAAGACCGTTACGTAGATCGGGACGATACGAATCCATAGACAGGCGGCACGCTGAAATCAGACTTCGAACGGGGAAGTTATAGGTCACGGAAGTTCGATTCCACTATGCACGTACTTCGAGACGGGGATGATTTTGGCAAAATCTGATGGGCTAGATATTTTAGGTGGGTCCCATGGATGAGTGACAAGTGTCACTCATCCCATTGGCTAGATCCTCTAATTTGTGGATCTAACTTAATTAAATGCTATTATCTTTATTATTTAATAATTAATCTTTCTTCACTCAATCCTAACCATTCATTTTAATTAATCTCTCAAATCCTCACCACTCATCTAATCATCTAATCCTCACTTCTCTCATCAGTTATAAATATCATCATCTTCATATTTGTTCATCTTCTACAAACCCGAAACCACCCCCCCCCCCCCCCCCCCCCCTCTCTCCCTTTTTATGCATCATTTCTCCATTTTCTTCAAAACATACAACCTACACATACCACCATGACCCTATAAGTTGAACATGACCGTGAGGGAATGAGAGGAAGGAGTGTGAGATGAAGGGATGGACGGTGGCTCACGGTGGTGGACGGCGGAGCTCGACCGTGAGGTAAGGAATATTCAAAATTCCTAAATTTCGGTTTTGTTAGTTTTTGTTCGATTCTAAGGATTGAGAAATATTTCTGGGGACGCTAGGAAGCTAATAGGATTAGTTTTGGGGCTTTCGAGGGCCGGAAATGGTTGTGAACGACGGGAGAAAATCCGGCTACCATTGATGACGGATGAAGGTACGGTTTTGGGTGTTTTGTTCCGTTTTAATTAGCTAGAAAGGTTAGAAATGAGATTCGGAACATATTAGGATTAAAAAGAGATGAAATGAACCTAAAATGGACCCTGAACCGGTCCAAGAACCAGAGAAAACCGGTTCAATGAACAGTACAATCGGTCCAGTCCAAGGTTAGTGATAATGAATAGTGTTCTTAGGCTTCTAGGGGAGCGTGGGGGCACGTAAACAGTAATTTAGGAAAGTGTTCAACATATGAAATCTTCTATTCGATGTAACGAACATTTTGTGACTGGTTTCGTGTCGATCGGACACCGTCTCGATATGTTTCGGGGCATCGGAAGGTTTAGGATCGGTTTAAAAATAGTTAAAATTTCGGAAAAATTACGGGGCTTTGCTAGGAGGTTAATTAAGTAGTTAGTAACCTTCTATTATGATTTGGACAGGTTCGGGAGTCCCGGTGACAGTAATCGGCTCGGGAGAGCCTATGGCACGCAAATCGAGGCGGCAGCTCGGACGGCCTGTGAGTGGACCTTGTTTTCTAAATTGGTGCATGCATAAATTTTTATTATATGTTTTATTACATGTTTGATGATGCCATGGGTGCATTTTTATGTGGTTACGTATAGGCACGTATTTCGAGGTTTCGGCCCTATACGGTGCCTATACGGGTCGATATTTCTTTATTGGTTTTAATGAAAAGGATTTGGATTTCAAAAGGATAAACTCGGATATGATACCCATTTGGTTTTGTCTCGGGCATATGACCTCAGATATCGGGCACGGTGCCCATCTGATGTCCTATGTTCGGGCACGAGACCCAGGTTACTTTACGGTTTGGATTTCAGGTCAGAGAACCGTAAATGGATTTCCCGGTTCATGATGGTTTATGGGAACCGACATGAACCCTGATCATATTATGTTGGTACATGACGGTTTATGGGAACCGGCATGAACCCTGGTTATATTATGTTGGTACAAGACAGTTTATGGGAACCGACATGAACCTTGGTTATGTTTATGGTACATGACGGTTTATGGGAACCGGCATGAACCCTGGTTATGTTTATAGTACATGACGATTTAGGGGAACCAGCATGAACCCTGGTTATGTTATTATGGTACATGACGGTTTATGGGAACCGGACATGGAGGATATGGTCTATATGTATATGAACTGGATATTATGTGACAGGACCCATCCCAATCCCCCCGGGATTAGTGCGGGATGACCCTGCTCCCGTCTGACACGAAGTGTCAGACAAGGGATATTTCCGACCTTTGCCCTCCCGGGCTATCAGAGTACGCCAGGATCTGGAGGAGGCATGTGATATCTCGGTCTCTGCTACAGTCCACATCCGATGTCAACCTGAAGGGCAGTCAAAACATTAAAAACTGTGAGTGGACAAAACAAAAGTTTATAAAAACATTTTAACGAAAAGACCTTTGTACCCTCCACTAAAAAGCATGCATGCATTCGAAAACCATTTATCCAAAACAAACCATATGTGGGACTAAGCCCAAAGCAGATATAAACCAAGGTCGAAAGGACCACAATGAAAACGACCATACGGGCCACTGCCCAAATCCTGTGCACACCTGTACACACCACATATCATATATCATATATCCATCACATACATATATATAAGTCACACAACCAATCCTGTCACGGTATCCAAAGCTACGCGCGCGCTACCCGGGTCTCAATCCGAGTCATCTCAAAGTCAAGATCAATGTCCGTAGACCACTGACCCTACCCGAGGTAATAGTAATCATAGCCTTCCTGAGAGTAAGGAACCCAACTGGGGGGTGACTCCACTCAGTCGGTGCTCCGTGACTACTCCGGGGTCCACCCAGGCCAACGACCCTCCCCGGAGGAGATAGTAGAACATGTAAAGGAAGGTAGACGAACATATATATACATAACATAAACATTCATGACCGGTTCCCCTGAACCGTCATGATCCATAATATCCATAATCAGGTAACATGCCGGTTCCCATAAACCGTCATGTACCGTAATAACCAACAAGGGTTCATGCCGGTTCCCATAAACCGTCATGAACCATGATACCATAACAAGGGTTCATGCCGATTCCCATAAACCGTCATGAACCTGGGAATCCATTTAAGGTTCCCTGACCTGAAATCAAAACCGTAAAGTGACTGGGTCTCGTACCCGAACATAGGACACCAACTGGGCACCGTGCCCGGAATCTGAGGTCATATGCCCGAGACAAAACCAAATGGGTCTCATACCCGAGTTTAGCCTTTTAGAAATCCAACACCATTTCATTTAAATCAATAAAGAAATACAGACCCGTATAAGCACCGTATAAGGCCGAAACCTCGAAATAGTGCTTATACGTAACCACATAGAAATGCACCCATGGCATCATCAAACAAGTAATAAAACATATAATAAACATTTATGCATGCACCAATTTAGAAAACAAGGTCCACTCACAGACCGTCCGAGCTGCCGCCTCGATTTGCGTTCCATACGGCTCCCCGAGCCGATCACCGTCACCGGGACTCCCAAACCTGTCCAAATCGTAATAGAAGGTTACTAACTACTTAATTAACCTCCTACCAAAGCCCCGTAATTTTCCCGTATTTTTAACTATTTTTAATCCCGAACCTAAACCTTCCGATGCTCCGAAACATATCGAGACGGTGTCCGATCGACACGAAACCAGTCCCAAAATGTTCGTTACATCGAATAGAAGATTTCGTATGTTGGAACCTTCCCTAGATTCCCTGCCACGCGCCCTCACGCGCCGCCTGAAGTGGCTGCGCGTGGGCTTCACGCGCCGCTACAGTACCTGCTGACGTCATCGCTGACGTCAGCATGACGTCATCACTGACAGCCCTGACAGTGACACGTGTCACGCTCCCATTGGCCCGCTGTCTGACATGTCAGTCTGACATTGTCAGATCTGACATGATGACGTCATCAGGATGACGTCATCAGTCATCCCTGCCTCCTCGCGGGTCGACCCGAACGTCTGCAACCGGGTCGCCGTGACCCGCGGCTTGACCCGGCCGGTTCTCCCTGCTCCGGCCACCGTTTCTCCTCCCGTTTGTCTCATTCTACTCGTCTCAATCTAACCTAAGGTTCTATGACATTAACATGGAAGGAAAACAACTAAAACTAACCCTTCAAGCTTGGCTATGGCGGGTGAGTTTTCCCCCGCCGTTCACGGCCGTTCCAGGCCACCCCAAGCCCCAAAACCAATCCTACTGAGCTCCTAGGACTACCAGCAACCTAACCCAATCCTTGGAATCAGCTAAAAACCATTAAAACACAACTTCAAATTTTTGAAGTTTTCTTACCTCACGGGTTCGGCTCCGCCGTGTCCTCCGCCGCCTGCCACCGTCCAGCCTCTCAGCCCTCCGCCTCTCACACTCCTCACGGTCATATTATCTCCTAGGGACTGGTGGTATGTGTGTGTGCTGCTTGGAGAAAATGAAGAAAATGGTGAAAGGGGGGGGGGGGGGGGGTTCGGGTTTTGTGCTTGGAGAAGAAGAAAATGAAAAGAAATGAAGATGATGATGTGGATCTGGTGAGAGGAGTGAAATGGAGGGTGAGGATTGAGAGATTAATTGATAATGGATGGTTAGGATTAATGGTTGTTAGGTTTAATTATAAAATAATTAAAATAATAATATTTTTTTAATTAGATCCACAAATTAAGGGTATTGACCAATAGGATGAGTGACACTTGTCACTCATCCATGGGACCCACTAAAAATATCTGCCCAATCAGCTTTCGCCAAAACGTCCCCGTCTCGAAGTTCGTGCATAGTGAAATCGAACTTCCGTGACCCATAACTCTCCCGTTCGAAGTCCGATTTCAGTGTGCCGCCTGTCTATGGATTCGTATCGTCCTTATCTACATAACGGTCTTCGGCCCTCGGCCATCGGACCTCCCGTTCAAAAAGTCAACATTTGACCCCATTTAACCTAAATTACCAAAATTCCCCTTAACTTCCGAACGTCATAACTTCCTCCTCGAACGTCGGAATTGAACGTGCCACCTGTCTATGAACTCGTGACGTCACGAACTACGTCACGGTCATCGGTCAAAGTCCATTTGACCGCCCGATTAAAAAGTCAACGTTTTGCCACCATCAGGGGCAAAACGGTCATTTCGCACCGTTCGTCCGATTTCGCTCTACTAATCACGGATTAGCCTCACTAATCGTGATTAGTCACTAATTTAAGCTAGGAATTTGGGACGGGTCGTTACAACCTTCCCTCCTTAATTAATTTCGTCCCCGAAATTCCAACCGACCTAATTCTACCGTTCTTCCCTCCTTAATTAGTTTCGTACTTGAAACTTCAACTATCTCGATTCCACAACCACCTCGTGGAAAGTAGAATCGACCGCAAAACACGTGTACCCTAGTACACCCACTAGTCAGAATAATCCTTACTCGTCTACAGCCCGACGTGCCACTAACACTCTCGTCGTATCGACTACACTCGACCACGTCGAATGACAGTAGTCATGCGTTCTGAATTGACACTACTTGTCAAATCTACCGTTTCGTTGACACAACCAACTAGACGGTTCCGTGCTCAACCGCTAACTATCCTGACATCTACTCCCACTGGGAGTCACCAAAACTCACTAACCGATCCACGATGACACCTCCGACAAATTGTCACCACTTGACAGTCGTCAATCGAAATCTGTCACTATACTCACTCGTGGTTACACTAACCAACAATTCACCCGACCTGTGTGTAACTAGACCATCAGAAATACCATGACCCAATGCACGGTATCCAATGTCCAGTTCACGACCACGACTAATTCAATGGTATCGGACTAAGCCGACTACCAACACGCTCTCCAACGTACCACTGGTATAACCTATATACCGTCACCAGACATCCCAAGTCTGCCCGGTGTCGTACCTCGAACAATGAACAAGGTACGTACAACTACCCATCAATCAGCCTACAACCACCTAGGTTGTAGTCAATCACGTTTCAATTATGGAGTCCATCTGTCCGATCTAGACAAATCAAAACTCCAACCCATTATCTATTTCCAAATCCGAATCCGAATCCGCAATTTCGTAAGAAATCCCAAATCCGAACCCAGAAGTCGTATCCATATCCATGTTCAAATCCGAATCCGAAATCCTTATTCCGTAAGCTAGCATTTGGAATAACCATTCCGAACCCAAATCCATAAAAGAAAATCTATAGTCAAGCTCTAGAATCAAATCCTGAATCGTCACCCAGAATCCAATTCCAAAACCCAAATCTAGAAATCCTTTTTCAAGTTCCAAAATCAAATCCTGAATCGTCATCCAGAAATCTGATTCCAAAACCTGAAATATCGTTCACGTCTACCGAGACGTACCAAAACCAAACCTATCGGTTACTCGCTCAACCGATTACCACAATACGATCGATTGACTTCATAGGGAAGTCAATCCCAACATCAACACAACACTAGGTCAGACAAAATCCGACCTCGTCAGACACCTACTCATCGGACAACTACTCAGGCGAGTAGTAAGCCATATGGGATTTACCTCGAAAAGAAGTTCAGTCCCAACATGCTCCACTCAACATCCAAGTAAGAGTGATAAACTCTCCACCTATCTGGATCATCAAGATCACGATCCAGATCCACCACTACGTCAAACAACTATAGACGTCACGATCGAGACTGTGGGTCCTCCCCAATCACCTCGTATCGATCCTTGGCATTCCACCTAGGAAAATCCAAAGATGATCCAACACGATGACATCAAAACTCATCCTACGTGAATGCGACCAAAACTTGCTGCATTCACCACGTCATGTAAACCAACATCGTCTGCCACCAAGCAGAAAATGAGAAATCTCAGTCACCTAACTTCGATATACTCATCTCCTCCTGATGGTCCAGAACAAATCCCGGGTCCACCAACCAATACACAATCAGTGTACGAGTGGCAACCAACAACATCTATATCATCAACGTCATCTACCATCATCAATCATGGTAGAATCCGAGAAGTCACCCAAAACGACTTCGACATACCCGTTACCAATGCGGCAAACCCGCATTCCACTCGTCACCTCATTCGCAACCTCTCGCGATTCCAAAGTTCCAACAAGATTGGAAACAACATACCCGGACATCAACCACGTGTCCCCTAACCAGTTTAACTCTATCTGAGTTCCACTCCTGAACCACAGATACCGAACCTATGCCCATTACGACGGAGTCACACCCCGATCCATAACTCATCGTCATCACGATCACCGGTACCAGTACCAGCGCTAGTACCAGCACCACGCACTATCACCAAAACTAGTGTCAGTATCAACACGCCGTGTGCAAAACTGACACCCTGGATCTCCGCTCATACCGAGCGACGATCCCGTACCTCTGCTCGAATAGGAGAAACTCTGCCTCCCTCGTACCCGACAACTCTGGGTACAGTCACCCTGACAACTCATACGAGAAAAGGAAAACGTCCCCTGAACGTCCCCAACTCATTCTGCGATCGCACTCAGCCGTAACCGAGTCGAATCCAGAATCACTGCTCGTACATATGCGTTACTCACGCACCTCGTATCATCATCACGACAACCTGAGTCTACCCGACCTGATGAGACTCGACTAAGTCCAACGATAGTAGCGTCTGCCACAACCTCGTGCATACCTAACTACCAGACCTCGCTATCGAGATTCGCATCCAACGGAATCAACAGCCCGTACCAACTACCCTGTATCCCACTCAGGGATTCCATCGACAAGTACCAACCCCGGTAACCTGTCCAATGTCGTCTACCAGGTCACCCGCAACCTTAGTTGCACCAACCCACAACTGAAGTAGCACGACAACCAACTCGGTCTAACCAATAAGTACAACCTCGACTGCGAAGTGCAGTCCCCACACAAGCTGACATGACTAGACCGACTAACGAATCCAAATCCGAATAGTCGTCCAAGTCAAACCACCAGTCAACTCACATTTCCGAACCATACACATAAGGTAGGGTTCCACAATCACACTTAGGGTCACTCTGAACCCAACTGCTGCTACCCACTACAGTACACTCCAAGAATTGACCGACTACGCGGTCCCGACATCGCAAAGACGTCAATCCAATCCTACCGTCAATCCCACTAGGATTCCACGAATCCGGCTGCCAATTTCCAACTGTAGTAAATCCATCTAACTCGACCAAATCCGATCATCGGATAGTCACAACTCCCAACCAGTCGTCGGAACCAATCCTACGACATCGTGAAAGACGATCCCAACTAACCGTCTCACGATCCAAAACTCTAACGCAATACTACGTTAAGCCTTCCGTAGGGTTCCACACTGCCAACCCTGACAGAACCATGGAAACCCCGGCATCGAGTGCCGAACCAAGGCTTGCCAATCCTACTAACTATCGTACCGGCACCCCGACAATCAGGTTGACCACGAACTGCAGCCCAATGAGATATCACATCCTCGACCAGCATACCTACTCCAAGAGCTCCGCGGTTGCTCGAATAGAGACAACCCCGCTCTGATACCACGTTGACAGGACCCATCCCAATCCCCCCGGGATTAGTGCGGGATGACCCTGCTCCCGTCTGACACGAAGTGTCAGACAAGGGATATTTCCGACCTTTGCCCTCCCGGGCTATCAGAGTACGCCAGGATCTGGAGGAGGCATGTGATATCTCGGTCTCTGCTACAGTCCACATCCGATGTCAACCTGAAGGGCAGTCAAAACATTAAAAACTGTGAGTGGACAAAACAAAAGTTTATAAAAACATTTTAACGAAAAGACCTTTGTACCCTCCACTAAAAAGCATGCATGCATTCGAAAACCATTTATCCAAAACAAACCATATGTGGGACTAAGCCCAAAGCAGATATAAACCAAGGTCGAAAGGACCACAATGAAAACGACCATACGGGCCACTGCCCAAATCCTGTGCACACCTGTACACACCACATATCATATATCATATATCCATCACATACATATATATAAGTCACACAACCAATCCTGTCACGGTATCCAAAGCTACGCGCGCGCTACCCGGGTCTCAATCCGAGTCATCTCAAAGTCAAGATCAATGTCCGTAGACCACTGACCCTACCCGAGGTAATAGTAATCATAGCCTTCCTGAGAGTAAGGAACCCAACTGGGGGGTGACTCCACTCAGTCGGTGCTCCGTGACTACTCCGGGGTCCACCCAGGCCAACGACCCTCCCCGGAGGAGATAGTAGAACATGTAAAGGAAGGTAGACGAACATATATATACATAACATAAACATTCATGACCGGTTCCCCTGAACCGTCATGATCCATAATATCCATAATCAGGTAACATGCCGGTTCCCATAAACCGTCATGTACCGTAATAACCAACAAGGGTTCATGCCGGTTCCCATAAACCGTCATGAACCATGATACCATAACAAGGGTTCATGCCGATTCCCATAAACCGTCATGAACCTGGGAATCCATTTAAGGTTCCCTGACCTGAAATCAAAACCGTAAAGTGACTGGGTCTCGTACCCGAACATAGGACACCAACTGGGCACCGTGCCCGGAATCTGAGGTCATATGCCCGAGACAAAACCAAATGGGTCTCATACCCGAGTTTAGCCTTTTAGAAATCCAACACCATTTCATTTAAATCAATAAAGAAATACAGACCCGTATAAGCACCGTATAAGGCCGAAACCTCGAAATAGTGCTTATACGTAACCACATAGAAATGCACCCATGGCATCATCAAACAAGTAATAAAACATATAATAAACATTTATGCATGCACCAATTTAGAAAACAAGGTCCACTCACAGACCGTCCGAGCTGCCGCCTCGATTTGCGTGCCATACGGCTCCCCGAGCCGATCACCGTCACCGGGACTCCCAAACCTGTCCAAATCGTAATAGAAGGTTACTAACTACTTAATTAACCTCCTACCAAAGCCCCGTAATTTTCCCGTATTTTTAACTATTTTTAATCCCGAACCTAAACCTTCCGATGCTCCGAAACATATCGAGACGGTGTCCGATCGACACGAAACCAGTCCCAAAATGTTCGTTACATCGAATAGAAGATTTCGTATGTTGGAACCTTCCCTAGATTCCCTGCCACGCGCCCTCACGCGCCACCTGAAGTGGCTGCGCGTGGGCTTCACGAGCCGCTACAGTACCTGCTGACGTCATCGCTGACGTCAGCATGACGTCATCACTGACAGCCCTGACAGTGACACGTGTCACGCTCCCATTGGCCCACTGTCTGACATGTCAGTCTGACATGATGACGTCATCCCTGTCATGATGACGTCATCAGTCATCCCTGCCTCCTCGCGGGTCGATCCGAACGTCTGCAACCGGGTCGCCGTGACCCGCGGCTTGACCTGGCCGGTTCTCCCTGCTCCGGCCACCGTTTCTCCTCCCGTTTGTCTCATTCTACTCGTCTCAATCTAACCTAAGGTTCTATGACATTAACATGGAAGGAAAACAACTAAAACTAACCCTTCAAGCTTGGCTATGGCGGGTGAGTTTTCCCCCGCCGTTCACGGCCGTTCCAGGCCACCCCAAGCCCCAAAACCAATCCTACTGAGCTCCTAGGACTACCAGCAACCTAACCCAATCCTTGGAATCAGCTAAAAACCATTAAAACACAACTTCAAATTTTTGAAGTTTTCTTACCTCACGGGTTCGGCTCCGCCGTGTCCTCCGCCGCCTGCCACCGTCCAGCCTCTCAGCCCTCCGCCTCTCACACTCCTCACGGTCATATTATCTCCTAGGGACTGGTGGTATGTGTGTGTGCTGCTTGGAGAAAATGAAGAAAATGGTGAAGGGGGGGGGGGGGGGGGGGGTTCGGGTTTTGTGCTTGGAGAAGAAGAAAATGAAAAGAAATGAAGATGATGATGTGGATCTGGTGAGAGGAGTGAAATGGAGGGTGAGGATTGAGAGATTAATTGATAATGGATGGTTAGGATTAATGGTTGTTAGGTTTAATTATAAAATAATTAAAATAATAATATTTTTTTAATTAGATCCACAAATTAAGGGTATTGACCAATAGGATGAGTGACACTTGTCACTCATCCATGGGACCCACTAAAAATATCTGCCCAATCAGCTTTCGCCAAAACGTCCCCGTCTCGAAGTTCGTGCATAGTGAAATCGAACTTCCGTGACCCATAACTCTCCCGTTCGAAGTCCGATTTCAGTGTGCCGCCTGTCTATGGATTCGTATCGTCCTTATCTACGTAACAGTCTTCGGCCCTCGGCCATCGGACCTCCCGGTCAAAAAGTCAACATTTGACCCCATTTAACCTAAATTACCAAAATGCCCCTAAACTTCCGAACGTCATAACTTCCTCCTCGAACGTCGGAATTGAACGTGCCACCTGTCTATGAACTCGTGACATCACGAACTACGTCACGGTCATCGGTCAAAGTCCATTTGACCGCCCGATTAAAAAGTCAACGTTTTGCCACCATCAGGGGCAAAACGGTCATTTCGCACCGTTCGTCCGATTTCGCTCTACTAATCATGGATTAGCCTCACTAATCGTGATTAGTCACTAATCTGAGCTAGGAATTTGGGACGGGTCGTTACGTTATGGATCATGACGGTTCAGGGGAACCGGGCATGGATATTTGTATTATGTATATATATGTGCATATACCTTCCTTTACTTCTATTATCTCCTCCGGGGAGGGTCGTTGGTCTGGATGGACCCCAGAGTAGTCACGGAGCACCGACTGAGTGGAGTCACCCCCCAGTTGGGTTTCTTACTCTCAGGAAGGCTATAGTTACTATAACCTCGAGTAGGATCAGTGGTCTGCAGACATTGACCTTGACTTTGAGAAGACTCGGATTGAGACCCAAGTAGCACGCGCGTAGCTTTGGATACCGTGACAGGATTGGTTGTGTGACTTATATGTATATATGATATATGATATGATATATGAGATGTGATGTGTGGTTACACAGGTTTTGGGCTGAGTCCCGTATGGTTTCTTATGGATTTGGGCAGTGGCCAGTATGGTCGATTTCATTGTGGTCCTTTCGACCTTGGTTTATTTCTTATTTGGGCTTAGTTCCCACATGTGGTCCATTTGGTTAAATGGTTTTCGAATGCATGCATGCTTTTTAGTGAAGGGTACAAATGTTTTCTTATGAAATGTTTTATAAACTCTTATTTTGTCCACTCACAACTTTTAATGTTTTGACTGCCCTTCCGGTTGACAGCGGATGTGGACTGTAGCAGAGCCCGAGATATCACATGCCTCCTCCGGATCCTGGCGTACTCTGATAGCCCGGGAGGGCAAAGGTCGGAAATATCCCTTGTCTGACACTTTGTGTCAGACGGGAGCAGGGTCACCCCTCGTTAATCCCGGGGGGATTGGGATGGGTCCTGAATGTATATTGCTAGAACACAAATAGTGTATGACATATGAAGAATACCTACCTTGGACTCATATGCATGATTTTAGTCTTTAAAATTTAAATAAGCTCATTTTTCTTATGTTTGTGATTGTGATGATTCAATAAAACTTACAGCCTACCGTGAAGCCCTTTATTTATTTATTCTCTCATCTTTTTTATATTTTCTTTTATTTGTTCAGGATCTATATCTATGATTCAACTTGTCAATCTAGCCTAGCAAGGTAATGAGATATTGGAGGAAACCAATAATAAGTCATTAGTGAAAAATGTAGGTATAATTTAATGTTCAAAATAGGACTAAGCACTCCTAATTGAGTTCGCCAATCTAGCCTAACAAAGTAATGAGATAATAGAAGAAATCAATAAGTCGTTTGTGAAAATGTAGGCATAAATTAATTTTCAGAATTATACTAAATGCTCCCAAAATGGCGAATAGAGGCATAATGCCTAAGTGATTAGGCGGAGCCGGACAATTTTATTTTTTACTAAAGAAAATTAATAAAGATATGTATTGCCAGTTTGCCACTAATCAATATGCACTTGCAACATAACAATAATCAATACATTACACTATCTACTTTGTTTTATTCAAATCCAGAACTATAACAGTCAATATGCATAGCCATGCCGTTAGCCCATTAATCAATTCGATATAATCGAATAATCAATACACACTGCCATTAGCCCATGTAATATGCACTTCCATTAGCCCATTAATCAATTCAATACTGTCAATATGCAGAGACCAAACCCGAAAGAGTTTGAGAGAAGTGAGAGACAGACTGAGAAAGAAGCGAAAGACTGGCTGGGAGAACGGAGAGAATGACAGAGGGACTGAAGGGAGGAGGAGAGATGGACGACTAGAAGAAAGATGATATGCAAAAATTAAGTATTAAATTAACACTTATTAAAAACGCATGCAATTTAAAAGCTTTTTTTTTTGTAGATGTAGCATTGGTAAATAGGGATCGTTCTGGATCAGGGATTGATGTTACCCAAGCATGTTTGTCGTTTGATTGGTTAATTGGGGGTAAAGATTGATTTTAAATTCCTAAGTAATTAAACTAAATCTAAACTATCTTAATCTATTATTTACACGTAGTCAACTCATCTTTAACCTAACTCGTTCATAAATTATACCAATTCCAAAATCTACGAAATTCCATAACTTTAGTTTTACGAAATACAAGTATATTATCTCAAGTACGTGTCGGAAATTTCCCTAGACACTTTCAATGATTTAGACTCGGGACCCCCTATATCTAATCAAGTATTAAGCACAATATACAAGTATAACAAAAACCAAGACATTGAAACACATGGAAGATTATTGAAATTCATATAAGATATAGAACCGGAATTATATTAAAGATCAATCCATCAAAACAATATTCAATAGAAAAAGACAATTATAGAGTAAGGGGATTGTGTTACACTTTTTATCTCGAGAATTGCCCTAGAGATGCAAAGTGGCACGACACTCCTTGGTAAGACAACCGGGAATAACGCTAAATTGTCGCGGATGAAGGTGTTTGTGGTGGAGTATGGTGTAATTGGCTATTACTAAAGAAATCTTGAATTATTGAAAAGGAAAATTTGGTTAAGCAAAACTTTGGTACAAAAATGGGCGACCATTTACAAATAACCTAAATCTCTCTATTTATATGAGAAAATTAATCCCTAAGTAAATAGGAGTTTCCAATTTAATTCTAAAAAGAAAAGGTTTCCTAAATATATAAGAAAACTAATTTAAAACATTTTCTACAAGAAAAAGGGGTGAAAATAATAAAAGAAAAGGAAATAGGTTGAAATCCTAATACAAAATGGAGAATAGGTGTGGAAACAACTTGAACTTATCCTAAAAATAACCTAAAACTCATATTTAAAGCCTCATGAGAAGTTTTGGTGGTCAGCCACCGAAGCAGGTGGTCAGCCACCGAAACAGGTGGTTAACGTTGGTAGGAAGCCTTCGGTCAACGCTCAGTCAACTCAGGCCAACTCGGCTAGGCTGCAGTTGGGCTCTTCGGTGGATACTGGCCGAATCGTGAAAAAGGAGCTCAGGACGAGCGCGCTGAACAATGCAAATCTACCTCGGTACACGAGCGCCGAAACAACCTTCTGTAGTTCAGGAGATGCGCGCCGAACCTATTATTGGATTGTCTTTGTTGATTCGATAGGTCGCTACTGAATGTCCTTGCCCTTTTCAGTGACTTCTTTTCATTCAATCATAACTTTTTCAATATAACTCCGATTGAGGTGATTCTTTCGCCTAAATTCCCATAATTCCACGCTCGATCTAATTCTGTACATTTATCACAAAATAGATTATTTTCTACAATTTTTTGGTATTTAAACATTAAAAGATAAAATATAAAGGGTATAAAATGATGCTTAATTCAAGGCTTATCAAAAGAGAGGGGTGGGGACGACTAGAACTGAGAGGGGCTGAAGATACCGTGAGAAATTAATTCAGAGATAGAATCGTGTCGATATCTTATATATATATAATATATAATATCATAAATATAATATACCCCTCTTCTCTTCATATTATTGTATATATATATATATATTGTATATATATATATATATAATCAAAGAAAAAACCTGGTAAACATTGTGAAAAAAGAAAACTATCCCACAAATAAGACCAGTAATTTCTATCAACTCAGAATTTTCCTTAAAAATTATGTTAGGAATGAAAGACTTCAATTTCAAATTTTATTATTGGTCATTTCATAATCTTAGAGCAATAAGTAGAATAACTTTTAACTTTTGATTACACTTTTGTTTTATTATATATCAACTTTATTCGAGGATAATTTCAGTCTAATATAATATACGTCTAATATAATATACGAAGAGAAATATATTTAAAGTATAACACTTAAGTCACTTTTATTAGTAAAGTTACTGGATTCAATTTTCACTTTAGCTGTAAGGGTTATTTTTTCTTTAACAATTTGTAGTCATATAAATTTATTAGCTTCCAATCAAGCTCCACACCCAAAAATTAATAAATAGATTGAAAATGAAGTGGGATGGTGTAGGAACATTTTCAGCCCAAGCCAACATAAGGCCAAGCCCAAAAGCCGAACTGGAAATATCTTGACCCATTAAAAGGACAAAAACAAAAATTGACTACTGACTGACTGACTACCAATTACTACTTTTCTTTTCTTTTCCTTTTCCAAATTCAAATTTCAAAGCTGAAAAGCAACCCCAAAAGAAAAAAAATAGACAAAAAGGAAAGCTAAGTGCTGCGGTGGCTATCAGTCACAGGCTGTGGTGCCAAATGGCCCCTCCTTAGCTTTCGCCCACCAATTTCAGGCGGTCACAATTCACAACCTTTTTCTTTCTGCAAAAATATTTATATCTTTCTCTCTGTTCTCTGTCTGTCTGAGACTCAAAGGTTCACCGATTTTCTATTTCTGTTTATGTGGAAGAATAAGGATTAGAACGAGAGAGAGAGAGAGAGAGAGAGAGAGAGAGAGAGAGAGAGAGATGGAGAGTGAGAATATTGAAGCTAATAAACAAGCAAAGAGAGTTGGAGGTCTACCTCTCTACGGAGGCAAGTATATACAGTACAACATTCTCGGTAATTTCTTCGAAGTCTCTGCCAAATATGCCCCTCCGATTAACCCAGTCGGCCGTGGTGCATACGGCATCGTTTGGTATGTATATCTCTCCTCTTCTTTTTTGTTTTTTATTTTTTCACACAATCTCAACTTTTTGCAGTTGTTTCATTGTTTGGCTTCAAAATTGAATTGACTAGACTTTGGCTTTGCGAGATTTTGTTTCTATCGGGTTCAAAATGACACTTTTGAGTAACCCATTTCTCCATTTTATTCAATTCTATCTTTAGAATTTTATTTTGGAGTCTTTGTGTTTGAATTGGAAATGGCATAGTCAATAGGTAGCTCTTTCAGTACACACTCATTTGCGACATTTGAGAGGTTCTCGGTGAATATGTGTTTAATATATCATTATGGCAGCTGTGCAACAAACTCTGAGACAAAAGAAGTGGTTGCAATCAAGAAGATAGGGAATGCATTTGACAATCGAATCGATGCCAAGAGGACGCTCCGAGAGATAAAGCTCCTTTGCCATATGGATCATGACAATGTAAACTTTATGCATCAAATCACATAAATCCTCTAATGTTACTTACTTTAGTAAATTTGGAAATTCACAAATATGGCTAAAGACTTGTCATTCATCAAAATATTAGTAAACTGAGTTTTGGTGTTGAGTATAGCTGTACTTGCTTTTAGCATTGTTTTACGGTGGGTAAGAAAAGTTGCATTGTTGTTTTGCAGATTACTAAAATTAAGGACATCATAAGGCCGGCAGAGAGGGAAAAGTTCAATGATGTTTACATTGTGTGCGAATTAATGGATACTGACTTGAATCAGATAATACACTCCACCCAGGCTTTGACAGACGATCACTGTCAGGTAAATACAGTGTTGTTATATTCTGGACACTGTTTATTAGGGATGTTACAATTACTTATAAAATTTCGAACGTGAAGTTTTTAACTTTTTTATCTTGATGATTCAAGCTCTTCGTTGTAAAAAACAGCTACTTTCTCTTTGATAAAGAATAGAAAAGGATTGCTGCTGCTTAGTTGTGACTGATATCTTAACATTTTAATCAGGAGACGTATAGATCCACTGATGAGAGGAATCGATGTAGTTTGTAGGGCACTCTATGCGTTAATATCTCAATGAAATGTGCTGTCTGATTTAGGACCCTTTGAGGGCCATGATTGTTCAATTGCAATTTCTAAAGCTGTTATGTAATGATGAGTTACTTTGTATAAGACAATTGATTCAAACTGGATTCTTTTGTTCTCCTATTTTGAGCTGTGGTGCTTCTGTTACTACTATCTCCCTCTCTTGTGATACTATGTAGACTGCTATGTTAGTGTTGCCTTATTAGCAATGGAGATGCTAAGATTTTAGTACCTGATTGTAAACCTATAAGTTCTCTATAAGTTCCGTTGAGACCCAATTTATATCATTCATCTTAATAACGCATAATGTTTATGCAGTATTTCCTGTATCAATTGCTGCGGGGATTGAAGTACATACACTCTGCAAATGTTCTGCACCGCGATCTGAAGCCTAGCAACCTGCTTCTCAATGCAAATTGTGACCTTAAGATCTGTGACTTTGGGCTTGCAAGAATTACATCAGAGACGGATTTCATGACAGAATATGTTGTAACTCGTTGGTATCGAGCCCCTGAGTTACTACTCAACTGTTCAGAATACACTGCAGCAATTGATATTTGGTCAGTTGGATGTATTTTCATGGAGATTATTAGGAGGGAACCGCTGTTTCCTGGTAAAGACTATGTTCAGCAGTTGAGTCTCATAACCGAGGTACTCATTTTTTCATTAGTTCTTTTGCTATACTGAAAAATTTGAACTTTGATAACCACAATGGAGCGGTTTTTATTTTTTTATTTTCTTTTATTGATGTTCATAAGGCAAGATGTTGGTTGTTCAAAAACAGCTGGTAGGTTCACCAGATGATTCAGATCTTGGATTTTTACGAAGTGATAATGCTAGGAAGTATGTTAAGCAGCTCCCATGTGTCCCAAAGCAGCCGTTTGCTCAAAAGTTCCCAAATGTCTCGCCATTGGCAATTGACCTTGCTGAGCGAATGCTAGTTTTTGATCCAAGCAAACGTATTACTGGTAAGGCTCTTACTATGAGCATTGAGTAACTTCAACCTTCTCATTCATTTGAGGTACTAAAATACATCTTTGTTTTATGCAAAGTGGAAGAAGCATTGAACCATCCATTTTTATCAAGTCTTCACGAGATCAATGAGGAGCCCATTTGCCCATCTCCTTTCGTCTTTGATTTCGAGCAGGCATCCCTGAATGAAGAAGATATAAAGGAGCTCGTATGGAGGGAGTCTCTACGTTTCAACCCGGATAACATGTTGGAATAATTTTGGTGAAGAGCAATCCATATTCTGTTTCTGTTGTTTCTTTGACTGTTACCACCGGCATCATAGTTGAAGGATGCTTCTCTTTTCGAAAGGTTGGTAACGTATCGTGTGTGAGGAGAATCTATATAAGAAGATGAACCCTGGGGAAATGGGCTTCTCCGTCGTGTTGAGAGGGTGAAATGGGCTATTTCATAGAGTGGGAGTGTGAAGCTTCTGGTTCCATTCAATTGAGAGTCGGTTTGAATGAAAGATGGCTTTGGTTCTTTTGGCCTTCTTTGGATTTTGATATGTATTTATATAGTAAATCTAATGTGTTTCAAAACCAAATAGGTTTACAAATAAAATTATAGACGGGAAAACAAGACGCCTTTGGTTGTTTTCATCTTCATATTGATCGGATTGCAACTTTTATGTTCATCTTTACCGTAAATTGGCATTCATTCATTTTCGTCTACTACATTTATCAAGTTGCATGAATTTTTATAAGGATTTTATAACTTTAAACGGGGAAATGACATTGTGATTGGATGAGTTTACATCATGGGCAAGTTAATGTTGTGGGGTCATTTCATAATTACCAACATTTTGTTGGTATGAAAATGATTTGGGGGTCATTTCAAATTACAAATAAGGTTTTAAATCTTTAACTTACACGGTGACGTTTTCTTTAAATTTAATATTTTTAATTTTCAAATAGACCTTAACATTTTGAATTTGCAACAATTTAGAACTATTTGCTAAAAGTGCCCAAATATATGTGCAATAAGATGATTTTTTTTTTTTTTTTTTTTCATGAGGTGGAACTAAAGAAAATTTCAAAAAGAAACCTCCAAGATAATCCACACCAAGCATGTCTAGGCACTAGGCTTGCATCGCTTCAGGAGGAAGGGAGAAACCAATTATAATCATCTATAATTGTGTCTCACATTAGCAACTACATCAGCTACAAAGTTTGCTTCTCTTAATACATGTTTGAAGAAATAGAAAGCAAGGCTGGGTACATGGGCGAAGCTAAGTAGGAGCCCGAGAGGGGGAGCCTGTGCTCCCACTCAATTTTTATTTTTTTATTTTTTATTTTTTATCTATTATATAATTATATGTGGATATTTATTATAGAGTAATAAATATATTTGGAATTTTTTATCTATTATCTATACTTTTTTTACTTTCTCTTGTAATTTATATTCAAGTTTTTATGTATTTTAAAAAATAATTATTTAAATATATGATACTATACTAATTTACCATATATTCATTTGAAATATCTAAATTATTAACATTTCTTTACCCTATTTGCTTACTTTTTTAATTTTGTTCTTTTTTTTCCTTAACTACAAATACTCCTAAAATGTGTACATTCCATATTTCCAAATAGTTCATTTTCTAATTTCTATTTTCCTATCTATTTTGTTTCATTTTAAAATATTTATAACGATAATGAAACTTATGAACTTTCTTAAATTATTGGTTTATTAGACTTAAGAGTAGAGTATGAATATATGATTCATAGTGTTCATATAAATATATGATTCACAATGTTCATACAAATAAATAAAACAAAAAATAAAAAGTAGTGAAATGGTTTTCGGTTTTGAGAAACCACCAAAAAAACCCTTGAAATTTTGTATAATCATATATGATTCAAATTTGAGATAACCAATATAAAAAATCACCAATTTTTTATCAATGAAATATAATATTTTGTAAAAAAAAAAAATTTATTCATTAAAAAAAATATCACTCATTAACAGTATTCGACAAGACCCACTCCTAAGACGCTTTGATAATCGTGTCATTCTTGCTCTTGTCTGAAAAACGATTCGAAATTATAAAACTATCCTTAACACTTGTTAAACAAGGGATACTCGTATTGTCTTACTGCTCATGCTTTCGCCTTTCGATCAACCCCGATTTTCGTGCAACGACTTGAAGGTTCATAAAAAACATCATCAAGTATGAGTGGACAAAAATAAACATTTAAAACAAATTTCTTGATGAAAAAAAATATTTACCCTCTAATTTTTAAAATATGTATGCATATAAAAAAACAGTAAAAATGAATCAGAAACCATGGGACCACAACAAGCATAAAATACTAGTAAACATCATGTGACCCACACTTTCCCAAAATGCATGTTCATCAAATCATGTCACAAAAAATTGGACACAAATATCGCAATCAAACTCAACCAATCATCGAATCCTCCGAGTATTAGTCGTTTGGGAAACACCTTGAGTTTCAGCTGCTTGGGAACAATCACAATACAATCATCCTGTGACAGGACCCGCCCCGATTATCGCCTCGATAATCGGAAAGCATCCTGCTCCCGTCTGCCAGTCGAACACAAAAGACTAGAAAACCAAATAAAATTACATCACATCCACTGTCAGACCAGGGAGATTAAATAATACAACCGACTGGACTTCAAGTCCATAGTTTCACAGAGCCATAATATTACAAAACAAGATAAGTTCAAATCCTACTCTGTGGACTAACTACTCCGCAACAGAAAACTTTATGCCTCTGCCTCTGCCTCGGCGCTAGCCCCCGAACTTGTACCACGACCTGGAGGGTATTTAAAACAGCAAAGTGTGAGTGGACTAAAACAAAAGTTTACAGAAAAAAGTTTAAAGAAATCGGGGTTCGCCCTCCAGTTTTATAATACGCATGCATAACCGGATATTCAAAAACCGCATACTAAACATTCGAAATCCCTTTTTCCGTATCATATGGAAAACATTACAACAACAGTTATAAACTCGTATGAAATCATATAATATTATCAAAAACCAGAAATCGTCTTTTCGAAACATTAACCAAACCAAATCATGTAAAACTGAATTAATAATCACAATCAAGCCGTTGGATCTATACGAGTCTTTAAACTAAATATCAGGCCTTCCCGGGATATCAACGAGTTTTTAAACTCAAAACATAATTAATAGGCCTCGGGGTATCACATTAACCGAGTCTTTAAACTCACGAGTCTTTAAACTCACGAGTCTTTAAACTCAATCCGGGTCTTTAAACCCAATTTCGGGCCCGCCCCCGTCATCAATTAACCGGGTCTTTAAAACCAAAACCAGATCCAACAATCATACCGGGTCTTTAAACCCAAAACCATTTTATAAAGCACAATAAAAGGATCCCTCGTGATCCGTTCTCCAAAAATCATTCCGAAAGCATATATCGTCATAATAGGACTTATGTCCGAATTTCACATGCAATTTCCGAAAATTACTTCACAATTATAATCAAAACATCATAAATACGTAACATGCATGATCATCTCAAATTACTTCATCAAACCATCATTCATGCATAGGAGAAAACCGTAACCTCGAAATGCGTAAAATACGATAATTACCTCGAAAACCGTGAAATTACATAAAACTGAAATATCATGATTATCAAAATAAATCATATATGAAAATATAAACAAAAGAGTAAAAATAGTCATGCATGCACGGTTGAAAATCAAAAGTCCACTCACGATTTTCGGACTCGTCAATCGCGCCCCGTGTGCTCCTCGGTAGACTCGGGAAAGTTCGGGCCTGTAAAAAGGTACAAGAAGAGTTACAAACATCCCCAAAAAGCTCGAACTAATTTCCCTAATTTTTTTCGGATTTTTCGACGTAATTAAACTTAAAGCCTAAACCTTCCGAACCCTCAAAACTATCCCGAACGACACCCGATCAACTCGAACTCTAAAACAAAAATGTTCAAAGCATTAAAAGGTGATGAGGTCACACGCGCCGTCACGCGCCGTCCAAAGTGGCTGCGCTGTAGCTACAGTGTCACTATCTTCACCCGCGAGTCTGCTAAACGGGCCTTCAACCCGCGACTCGACCCGGCTAATTACCCTTCAATTCTAACTCGATTCCCTTCATTTTTTATCCTAGCATCTTCTCTAACCAATTAATTTCAGTTCTGTGTCCTTGATTAACCTCGACATGAACTAAATCGATCAATCCAAACTCGAACAGTCGAATGGGTCGACGTCTGCAACTCACCCAACTTAGCCCCAATCCCAAATTAACTCAGACAGGAGCTTAAGGGGACCTAGACGAACACTCTAACACAACCAATTGAACAAGAACTCACCTGGAAGTCGTCGTCCTCAACATTGCGATTTTCCAGAAATTGAAACTTGAGTTCCTAGCCAAACAGTGCTTGATTTCCTTCAATTCTTTCGTGGTTGAGTTCGTAGTGAACCCAGAAGACTAACACGATCCTTGGTTTTGTTCGACTGGCCTCACAAATTGAAAATCAAATTTCCCCCCAATTTCTGGTTTTTCTTCCCCGTCAGTTTCTCTCAACTCTCAGCCCTCACTCTGGTTCGAAATGAACCTTCTCACCTCCAGCACTCAGCTAATCGATCAGTGAGGACGGCATGTAAGGACCCGTCCCAAATATCACCTCGATACCCTGGACGAACCTTGCTCCCGTCTGACAATCACACTTAAAGTACCAAAATAACCTCAACACAACCATAAGCATAACTATCAGACAAGGGAGTAAATAAAATACAACTGTAAGTCAGAGCATAGTTTATACAAAGCAGGCACAAAATCCTACTAGGGCTAATCTCGCAACGGGAGGACGTCGTAAGCTCTATGCCTCGGATCCTGCCTCAACGTTTACCCCATCGCTATCACCACGACCTGGAGGGAAAATTTAAAACAAAAGGGTGAGTGGACTAAAAGAAATAAAAATTTTCAAAAACCGTTCAACATCAAACTAGGGTTAAGAAAACCAGAAGATTTTTCCCTCCGTTTTAAAAATATGCATGCCTAACGAAGTATAAAAAAAAAAAACCACATCATAAAACAGTATCATCAATATGCTAAGATCGTATCATAAAACCAAATCCAAATATATCAAAGTCCGATCAAACCTGCTGGGTCTATCCGAGTCTTTAAACTCAACCAGGCCTCTAATGTAATCCGAGTCTTTAAACTCCTGAGTCTTTAAACTCGTTAGGCCTACGGGGGTAATATCATAAATATTCGAGTCTTTAAACTCCCGAGTCTTTAAACTCAATCCGGGCCCGTCCCCCGTCAATCAGAATCCGGGTCTTTAAACCCAATATCCAGATCCAGCAAATCCAATCCAAAAACCAATTGAAAACCAAGTCTCAATCCATATCCAAACCCGAATCCGAAATCATCGGTCCGAAGCCCTTCCAGCGTTCAGAACCGTCATTCCGAACCCAAATCCGGAATTCCATGAAATCCAATTTGAAACCAAAACAAGGTTGCCAAAATCATGTCTCAGAATTCGTTATAACCATCAGAAAACAATTATAATTTGAAATCCCAAAGTATAGCATCAAAATCAGAAATCTAGCTTTTTCTCGAAAAACGTGCAAGCATAGCAATCACATCTAGTCATCATTAACAAGCATAAAAACATACTTTAAACCATAAAACAGAAATAAAACAGTTAGGCATGCTCGTAAGAAAAGAAAGAGTCCACTCACGAATCAGAAAGTGTCACTCGCGCTCCGTGCGCTCCTCGACCGTCTCAGTCGTCTCCCGTCCTGTCAATAGGCACCAAATAGGGTCACAATTACATCAAATATGCTAACACTAATTTCCCCTAATTTTCGGGAATTTATTCGTAATTTAAACTTAGACCCTAAACCGTCCGGATTCCCGAACTATCCCATCACATCGTCCGATTAACCCGAAAATTGTACCAATGGATTCCTTAGAACATTTAGAACCAAAACCATGTTGGAAGTTTGGCCGGAATCCTCCCCATGCGCCCCCACGCGCCGCCCAAAGTGGCTGCGCGTGGGCCTCACGCGCTTGCTACAATGCTTTTTCAACCTCGAGTCACCCGGTTCTCCTCCATTCCTCCACCAATTTCCACCATTTCAATCCTGTTAGCTGCGTCTAGTTCCTAGCAATCTATTCCCATCTTAAAACCTAGAAATCGAAGCCCAAAACCCATCGTCTTCAACCTGGAACAAAACTGCCCGTAAGCCCTGTTTTGGCCTCCAGCCACCCAGACCTTCCCCCGTCACGGCGACCATCCTAGACGACTCCTAGGACCTCCCTGAAGCTCACATCACTCACCAATCCCCTCGACTCTAGCCCTAGGTCCATGACTTTTGAACATAATAAAAACGGGAAAACAGGGGATTCGGGTTATACCATCGATTCCTCCTCCGCAATCTGCACTGCCGCGTGCCACGGTGCTCGTTGAGTCCCCTGCAGTCGTCTAAGCCTACTATTGCCTTGGTTTGCACCACAACACGGCAGAACCACCACCACAGTCCCACGGCTCCTCTGTTTCTCTGAAAACTCAGCCTTCCACCGCCGTGTCTCCGTGCACAATTTCACCCCCAACTTCCGATCACCAGCTTCCTCTCTTATTTCTTTCACTCTCACAACTCACTAAATTCTCACACACACCCTGAATCGATCACCCACTCTCAATTTCTTCCTCTCTGTTTCTGTTGCTCAACCCAAAATACACGGTTTGAACGAGAACAATATGTGGCCGTGTGTAGTTTAGGCTGTCCTAGAACCCTCTAGTTCTCCCCCACGTGTCCACTTCCTATGGACCAAAACTAAAATATCCCAATCCACTATTGCCACTTGTTCTGATCTGATTGGGCATAAGGGAAAAGACCAAATTTCCCCTAGTGTTAATAATTTACCGTTTTACCCTCGAACTTTCCAGACCCGTAACTATTCCGTCCGACGTCCGATGACAGCGTGCCGCCTGTCGTTGTATTTAGGACGTCGAGACCTATCTAACGGTCCTCGGTCTACGTGAAAATCACAAGTCCACTAAAAAGTCAACATTTTCCTCGATTAGTCAAAATTGCGATAACGCCCTAAATCTTCCGAACGTCATAACTTTTTCTCCGAGTGTTCGAATCGGACATGCCACCTGTCTACGGACTCGTGACGTCCTAAACTACGTCACAGTCAATGGTCAACACTCATCCAACCTGTAAATCAAATAGTCAAATTTTGACACACGATTCACAAGGGCAAAATCGTCCTTTTATACAATTCTTTTTACAAAATTACATCTATACCCTTCCCGAAGGTACGGGTTGTTACACGGCAACCCGTGGGAATCCATCTGATTTCTCTGTGAAAGTTGTTTCCCTCAAACAGAACCTATAACCAATTTTAAAACCAACCCGTGCACTATGTTCCGGCCCAGACCATGACTGAATGCTTCCAACATCCTCAAAACACTTAAACAATTCACTTTGGCCAGCCACTAATAGGATTAAACAATGGAATCGTGCAGGGCACTCACGGAATGGCTGTGCACACTCTGTTCCACGGTGGTGAACAGTAACCACCGTACAAAATTACCATTTTGCCCTCAGTTGACAAATTACCAAAATGCCCCTCATCTTCCGTGACCCGTAACTTGGTCATTCGATGTCCGTTTGACGTGTGCTGCCCGTCGTTGTACTCGGGGCATCGAGACCTACCTAACGGTCCTCGAGTCGTGTGAAAATCAGTTGTCAAACAAAAAGTCAACATTTTCCCCCTAATCGTCCAAATTACGATAATGTCCTTGAACTTCCGAACGTCATAACTTTTTCCCTGTTCGTCGGAATTGGACGTGCCGCCAGTCTATGGACTCGTGACGTCCCGAACTATGTCACGATCATTGGTTAACGCCCGTTCGACCTTCCAATAAAAAAGTCAACAAATTGACCATACTAATCACAGGGGTAAAAACGTCATTTTATTCATTATTTTACAAAATTACATTTTCCGAATCTCCGGGGCGTTACATCCTGAGCATCAGTCGTCTGAGAAAATCATCAAATAATCAATTCGAAATTATATTCAAACCATTTCAAAATAAATCATGTAATAAATTAATAAAAATATTTAACCATGCATGCATCGTAATTTATAAAAGCAAAGTTCACTCACACCATCCTCGCAGTTCAATTCCGAGTTGAGTGTTCCTCCGTAAATCAAAAAATTGTACCGCTTGTCACAATTCACCACCAAGGGTCAATAATGTCCCAAATAATCTTACATTTAAATCCCCGAATTTTCCGGGATTAAATATGAATTAAAAACATAAACATAACATTTCAGACACTCAAAACTACCTCGGGACGATATCCGATCAACTCGAAAACTACACCAATGTGTTTGTAATATCGATTACATCGAAAAATTTGTTAACCGGAAACCCAGATGGTGGAGCATGCACCTCCACCTGCCGCCCATGGCCTTTGCACGTGGGCCTCACGGGTTTGCAACAGAGTTCATCTTCAAGCTTTCGTCGACTCTCCAACTCATACCCAACCTAGCGGCCCGATCCGGTTTGAAAACCTTCATTTCTTATTCTATTTTCAAAGTTCCAATAACCAAATATTATCTAGTTGACCCTAAAAAGAGTTCTATGATGTCTAAACACGAAGAACTCACCTCGAAAATACAATTCAATTCCATGAACTTTCGGCCAACTTTAAGCTTATCTTCCAAGCTTTCCCCATGTTCAAACCTTCAGTATCTCTTACCTAAATCATTCCCAGAAACTCAACTAAGATATTAGTGAGTGTGGAACCCAAAATCATCCGAAAATTATGGAGCTGCCACGTGTCCCGTAATTCCCAAAAATGACCAAATTGCCCTTAGCAAATAACGCTGATCATTTGAAAAATACCCGCACATTAAATAATCTATTTACCAGTTAAATACGTTATTTGATCGGGTTAAAGTCTCTGTAATATTGGTATTCTCCCCGAGAGTTAATTATCGTTATTCTTAATAATGGATAATTAATATTAATATTAAAATACAATAAATATCATTACTATCATGATGAGCTATCATTACAATTATTAAATAATATATTTAATAATAATATATTATTTACTAATTAAATATTCAACCGACCAATCAGAACGCCCCAAGGCTCCCAAGATTTTCCTATAAATAGCAAGGCACATTTCATTTCCAAGGTACGTTGATTCTTCGTTTCGAAGTATATCCCTTTCCTCTCTCAAAGCTAACTTAGGCATCAGAGTGTTCTTGGTCGAACAACCCCCCGGGTAAATCGATCGAGGTAACGATAGCTAATTGTTTGTTGTTTGCAGGAATTGTGAGGACTTTTTGCGACGAGTTCAATCTTTGATTCAACAATTGGTGCTTTCATTGAGAGCCATTGAGATATACTCAGAAGAAGCTCTCTCATTTGTTCATCGTTCATCTTTCTTCGTTCGTCGTTCATCGACATTGTTCGACGATTTTGAACGTTGTTCATCGCTCATCAGGAATTTGTTCATCGTTCATCTTTCTTCGTTCGTCGTTCATCGACATTGTTCGAAGATTTTGAACGTCGTTAATCACTCATCGAGAATTCGTTCATCGTTCATCTTTCTTCGTTCGTCGTTCATCGACATTGTTCGAAGATTTTGAACGTTGTTCATCGTTCATCTCCCGTTGTTCATCGTTCATCTCCCTTCGTTCGTCGTTCATCGACATTGTTCGAAGATTCTGAACGTTGTTCAAATTATCCATCAACAGCCTTCCAAATTCGAAATTCTTCGATTCGGTATGGCTAAGGTTCGTCGATCCGTTCGATCAGCTGGAGAAGGTGTTTCTACCTCAACAGCTCAGACAAGGAATGAGGCTCGCATTGAAACTCCAGAGAAGCAGCCAACTCAACCCAGACGTGTGTCCATAGAATCACCCATGGAGACACTTGAAGGGAGGCCAACCTTCAGTTTTGGAGCGTTCCCCTCTCCAGCTAATCAAATACCCGTGCTAGGGGAAGGAACTTCGGCTTTACAACAAGCAAACGAGAGGTTGATGGGAAATGCATCACGACATGATATGCCCACAACAAACATGGTCCTAAGGGACTTTCTTGACGGGTGTCATGACATCTCAGGGAGAAGTCACCCCCAACCCCCTCAGGATATCTTGACGCAACAAGTTGAAAGGTTGAGCAACCAAGTTTAACTTCAGTCAGAGCTCTTGCAGCAACTCCTAGCAGGGAGACCTGTCAGGACCCGTCCCAAATATCACCTCGATACTCAGGATGAACCCTGCTCCCGTCTGACAATCATACTTACAATACCAAAAAGAAACTTAATACAACTATAAGCATAACCATCAGACGAAGGAGTAAATATACACAACAGTAAGTCAGAGCATAGTTCTACAAAATGGGCACCAAAAGTCCTACAAGTCTAAGTCCGCAACGGAAGAACGTCGGAAGCCCTATGCCTCGATCTCTGCCTCAACGTTCACCCCGGCGCTATCACCACGACCTGGAGGGAAATTAAAACCAAAGGTGTGAGTGGACCAAAAAGAATAAAAGTTTTAAATCCGTTTACCAGCAATTCAACGTAAGGAAAATAAAATCATTTGTTCCCTCCGGTTTAAAACCAGGCATGCCAATGGAGTAATAGAAAAATCATAATATGAAAGACATCATAAGAAACAGAGACACTATAAATACCATAAGAAACAGATACACTATAAAACATCATACGAAACCAAAGTATAACCCGATCAAACCTGCTGGACCTATCCGAGTCTTTAAACTCAACCAGGCCTCACATATCAATCCGAGTCTTTAAACTCCCGAGTCTTTAAACTCAATAGGCCTATGGGGGTAATATCATAATATCCGAGTCTTTAAACTCCCGAGTCTTTAAACTCAATCCGGGCCCGTCCCCCATCAATATCAATCCGGGTCTTTAAACCCATATCCAGATCCAGCAAATCCAATCCATATCCAGTGTAAAACCAATTCCAAATCCATCACCAAATCCGAATTCGAAATCCCCGGTTCGAAACCCTTCCGGCGTTCAGAACCGACATTCCGAACCCAAATCCGGAAAATCCGTTTCCATACTAAAAACCATAGGAAATCCCTAACCATGTTTCATAACCCATTTTCCATCATCAGAAAACAGTTATTGGGTGAATTTCTCAAATATAGCATCAAAATCTGAAAACCGGCTTTTTCTCGAACAACGTGTAAAACCCCAAAAATATCTCGAAAAACGTGCAAACATCTCAATCACGAATAACCATCATTTAAAACATAAAAACACACATAGAATCATAAAACAGTAAATTAAAACAGTTGGCATGACACGTCACTCGCGCTCTGTGCGCTCCTCAACCGTCTCTGGTGTCTCCCGTCCTGTCAATAGATACCAAATAGGGTCACAATAACATCAAGGATACCTTCCCTATTTTCCCCAATTTTTCGGGAATTTAATAATATTTTAATCATAAACCCTAAACCGTACGGATTCCCGAACCATTCCGTAACACCGTCCGATTAACCCGAAAACTATACCATTGGACTCCTTAGGACATTTAGGACTAAACTCATGTTGGACGTTTAACCGGATTCCTTCCCACGCGCCCCCACGCGCCGCCCAAAGTGGCTGCGCGTGGGCCTCACGCGCCTGCTACAGTCACCTTCAACCTCGAGTCACCCGGTTCAACACAGTTGAACCGGCGTGACCGGTTCTCCGCCGTTCACCCACCGTTCTTCTCCATTTCAATCCCACTAGCTTCGTCCAGTTCCCTGCAATCAATCCCAGTCCTAAAATCCAGCAATCACGGCCTAGAACCCTTCGTCCTCAACCTCAAAAAAACTTGCCCGTGGCTCTGTTTTCCTTCCCGGCCGTCCACAGCTTCCCCCTTCACGGTGGTGATACCAACACCACCCTAGGACCTTACTGAGTCCTACCCAACTCATAGAATCCGTCGATTCATCCCCGAAGTCCACGACTTCCAGTTTGAAATCACGGCCAAAACAGAGTATTGGATACTCGCCGTCGAACCACCAGCCACCGTGAACCTCCCGTCACGGCAACCACCACAGACGACGCCTAAGACCTCCCTGAACAACACCCTGACTTCCTAAGCCCTCGACTCTAAGCCCATCATCACGACTTTGCAATTGAAAAAGCCACGAAAAACAGAGTAAACGGCCTTACCTTTCGATTCCGGCGCCGCCGTGAGAACCGTCACCCACCACGGTGCTCGTGGGACTCCCCTAAACCTCCTGAGTCTCCTAGTGCCTTGAATCCGTCCACCACACAACACAACAGCCACCACCGTCCACGGCCTCCTCTGTTTCTTCCAATTACCCAACAGTCCACCACGTCGCCTCCGTGCACGGTTGCACCACCAGACCACGATCACCAGCTCCTCCGTACCTCACTGTCTCTCTCTCGACTCACACTTCACTCTCCCTAGCGTCAAAATCGATCACCGTCTCACCCCAATCTTCTCTCTGTTTTCTGTTTTCCTTCGAAGGTATGCACGGTTCAAAGGGGATAACGTGTGGCCGTGCACACTTGAGAAGGTTGTGGAACCATCCAGTCCCAAGCACGTGTCCACCAGCTATAGGCCAGCCCAAAAATATCTGCCACTTGCCCTTATCTGATTGGGCTGAGGAAAAATGACCAAAATGCCCCTCCTGCACAAAATTACCATTTTGCCCTTAGACTTTCCAGACCCGTATCTTTTCCGTCCGACGTCCGATGACAGCGTGCCGCCTGTCGTTGAACTCAGGACGTCGAGACCTATCCAACGGTCCTCGGTCTACGTGAAAATCACACATCCTCCAAAAAGTCAACATTTTCCCTTTTAGCTCAAAATTACGGTAACGCCCCCAACCTTCCGTACATCATAACTTTTCCTCCGGTTGTCCGAATCAAACCTGCCGCCTGTCTACAGACTCGTGACGTCCTAACCTACGTCACGGTCAAGGGCTGACACTCATCCAATCAATATTACAAAAAGTCAACTTTTCGTTTACTATTCACAGGGGCAAAATCGTCCTTTTTACAAAACTTCACAGAAATTACATTTTTACCCTTCCCGTAGGTACGGGTTGTTACAATCTACCCCCCTAAAAAGAATTTCGTCCCCGAAATTCAGTGAAATAAATAAGGGTACTGTTCTCGCATCAAGGCCTCGGGTTCCCAAGTAGCTTCTTCAACCTGATGATTCCTCCACAATACCTTCACTAAGGGAACCGTCTTCCTTCGCAACACTTTATCCTTCCGATCCAGGATTGCAACAGGTTGCTCTTCAAAACTCAAGTCTTCCCTCAGGTCCACTGGTTGTGCTTCTAAAACATGCGAATCATCTCGAATATATTTCCGAAGCATAGAAACATGAAAGACATTATGTACCTTTTCCAAATCTGCTGGTAAGGCCAATCGATAAGCTACAGGACCAATCCGCTCCAAAATCTCATACGGTCCAATGTAACGAGGACTCAACTTCCCTCGTCTGCCAAATCGTACAATTCCCTTTCCAAGGAGATAACTTCAGGAAAACCCAGTCTCCAACAGCAAACTCCAAATCCCTGATCCTACGGTCAGCGTAGCTCTTTTGGCGGTCCTGCGCTGCCTTCAATCGATCCCTAATCAATACCACTTTTTCCTGAGTAAGCTCCACCAGCTCAGAAGTAGTCAACCTCCTCTCACCAACCTCAGTCCAACACAATGGAGTCCGACACTGCCGCCCATACAAAGCCTCGTAAGGAGCCATCCAATGCTCTCCTGAAAACTATTATTATAAGCGAACTCCATCAAAGGCAGGTGTGATTCCCAAGTACCCTGAAACTGAAGCACACAAGCTCGCATCATATCCTCGAGAATCTGAATAGTCCGCTCAGACTGCCCATCAGTCTGAGGATGAAAAGCAGTACTGAAGTGTAATTTAGTCCCAAAAGCTTCCTGTAAGCTCTGCCAAAATCGAGAAGTGAATCTCGGATCTCTATCAGATACTATCGACTCCGGAGTCCCATGCAATCGAATAATCTCATTAATAAACAACTGTGCAAACTGTTCCAACCTGAAGTTCTCCCGTACTGGTAAGAAATGAGCAGACTTCGTAAGTCGATCCACAACAACCCATACACCATCGTGTCCCTTCGGTGTTCTCGGAAGCTTGAACACAAAATCCATAGTCAAGTGATCCCATTTCCACTCGGGAATCGGCAAAGGTTGCATTGCTCCATAAGGTCTCTGCCGCTCGGCTTTTACCTGTTGACAAATCAAACATCTACTGACATACTCTGCAATTTCACGTTTCATCCCTGACCACCAATAATGCTCTCGAAGTGTACGATACATCTTGGTCCCACCGGGATGCATCGCATATGCTGAACAGTGAGCCTCATCCAGTATCACCTTCTTCAAGACTTCATCCTCAGGAACACACAACCGTCCATTCTTAACCAAGGCTCCATCCTCACGATCTCAAAATCCTGTCTTTCTCCAGCTTCGACCTCAATCCGAATGATGCCCAGAATAGGGTCCTCAAACTGAGCATCAATCACCTGATCAATCAAAACGGGTCGCACATGGAAACTCGCTAGGAGGGCTCCCTGATCATCCACAGTCAACTCTACTCCCAACTTACGGAGTTCAGCCAACAAAGGTAACCGTACTGTCCTCAAATGCGACAAAGAACCAGCTGACTTTCTGCTCAGAGCATCGGCTACCACATTAGCCTTCCCTGGATGATACTCAATAGTACAGTCGTAGTCCTTCAGTAACTCCAACCAACGGCGCTGTCTGAGGTTCAATTCCTTTTGAGTGAACAAATACTTCAAACTCTTGTGGTCCGTAAAAATTCTGCACTTCTCACCGTACAAGTAATGTCGCCAAATCTTCAATGCATGAACCACCGCAGCCAATTCCAAGTCATGTGTAGGGTAGTTCACCTCATGGGGTTTCAATTGCCGGGAAGCATAAGCAATCACTTTCCCGTGCTGCATCAAGACACAACCCAAACCTTGTAAAGAAGCGTCACTGTACACCTCGAACTCCCCACTATCATCTGGAAGGGCTAACACAGGAGCAGATGTCAACCGCCTTTTAAGCTCCTGGAAACTCTGTTCACAGTTCTCATCCCACTCAAACCGAACTCCCTTCCGTGTCAACCTCGTCAACGGTGCTGCAAGAATAGAAAAACCCTCAATAAAACGCCGGTAATACCCTGCCAAACCCAGAAAACTCCGAATTTCCGTCACCGTCTTAGGCTGTTCCCAATTGGCTACCGCCTCAACTTTCTGAGGATCCACACGAATGCCCTCGGCCGAAATCACATGGCCAAGAAATCCAACACTGGTTAACCAGAACTGACACTTACTGAGCTTCGCATACAACTGATGCTCCCTCAACGTTTTAAGCACAATCCTCAGATGTTTCTCATGCGCCTTCGCACTCTTCGAATACACCAAAATATCATCAATGAAAACAATCACAAAACAATCCAAGTAGAGCCGGAACACTCGGTTCATAAGGTCCATAAAAGCTGCTGGGGCATTAGTCAAACCAAAAGGCATCACCACAAACTCATAGTGACCGTACCTGGTCCGGAAAGCTGTCTTCGGTATATCCTCCTCTTTAACCCGTAACTGGTGATAGCCGGAGCGAAGATCAATCTTCGAGAAATACTGTGCTCCCTTGAGCTGGTCAAACAAATCATCAATCCGGGGTAGGGGGGTACTTATTCCGAATAGTTACCTTATTCAGTTGCCTGTAGTCCACACACAACCTCAATCCTCCGTCCTTTTTCTTGACAAACAAAACAGGTGCTCCCCAAGGCGACGTACTCGGTCGAATAAATCCTATATCGACCAACTCTTGCAACTGGGCCTTAAGTTCCCTCAATTCGGCAGGTGCCATACGGTAAGGAGTCTGAGAAATAGGCTGTGTACCTGGTAGAAGCTCAATCGTAAACTCAAGATCTCGGTGTGGGGGTAGTCCTGGCAACTCCTCGGGAAAAACATCGGGAAACTCCCGTACCACTGGTATATCCTCCGCCCTCTCTGGCGTAGCACGCGTATCCACCACATGAGCTATGTAACCCTGGCACCCCTTCCGTAACAGTTTACTAGCCTCGAGTACCGAAATAACTCCCGTAAGAAGTGCACGCTGATCCCCCTGGAATGTAGTCTCTGGTAATCCGGGACTCCGAAAAGTCACTCTCCTATCGAAACATTCGATAGAAGCATGATGTCTCGTCAACCAGTCCATACCCAAGATCACATCAAAGTCCCGTAAATCTAAAAGTAACAAATCTGCCAGTAACTCCACCTGGCCTACCAGTACCGGACACTCTCTCAAAACCTGAGTCACTACCAACACCTCCCCAGTAGGTGTACTCACTCCTAACGCACAATCCAAAATAGACACCTCCCTTTCCTTAACCAGACTACAACTCCGAGCTACAAATGAATGGGTAGCCCCGGGATCTATCAAAGTAAAAACAGTGTGACCAAATATGGTGAGTGTACCTGTCACCACTCCCGGTGCTGACCTAGCCTCCTGCTGAGTCATAGCAAAAACTCGCGCCTGAGGTCCCGACGACCTACCGCGCCCTCTGGAACTGCTCGTGACACCACCGCCACCCCTAGGGCCTGCCGCCCCTGATACTGATGCAGTACTCCGCCCGGGTTCTGCTGCACCTCTGCCTGCTCCACCCTCCGGAGCTAACAATGGGCACTCCCGACGGAAATGTCCTCGCTCCCCACAGTAGAAGCAAGTGTCTCTACCGGGTCCACCGGTATGCCTCCCTGTCGAAGCCACTGAAGTCGCACTCGCCTGAGGAGTCGGCTGTGACCTAGCTCCTCGAAATCCTGAGCCCTGGAAACTGCCTGGTCTACCATACCGGGCTCCACCAGCCGATAGTGATCCACCAAAATTACCCCGTTTCGGGGGCCTCTGACTCGATGCTCCTGGGAATGACTGCTCTCGGCGTCGAACACTGCCCGAATACTGTGGTCGAGCAGGTAAACTGGCCTCCACCCTGACAGCAGCATCAGACAACTCTCGGAAAGTAGCAAAAGAGCCGGCTGTCACTATGGCCCTGATCTCTCCCCGGAGACCCAACTCAAACCGGCGGCACTTCTCCGCCTCAGTCGCCACAAATGCCGGAGCAAAACGAGATAGCATCTGGAACCTCTGCTCATACTCAGCCACTGTCAAGTTTCCTTGCTTCAAGTGAAGGAATTCCGCTTCCTTCGCATCCCTGAAAGAACGGGGATAGTACTGATCTAGAAACCTCTCCCGGAACGTCTCCCAGGTCACAGTATGTGCATCCCAGCCGGACAGTTCCAGCGTATACCACCACTCGTAGGCAGCTCCATCCAACAGAAAAGTGGCTAACAATACCCGATCCTCGGGAGGACAGTGCATCACCCCAAAAATACGCTCGAGTCGGGTGATCCATCGGTGAGCTTCCTCGGGATCAGCCCCACCGCTGAACGTAGTAGCCCCAAGCCTCTGGGCTCTCTCGATCGAAGCACTCTCAGTCCCTCTCGCCGCTTCATCTTCAGGTCGTGGAGGGGGTTCACGTCTCGGAGGCATGATCAATCGTACGCTGAAAGAGGCATAGGGTTAGTATAATAACCTAGACCCAACACAAATCGACACAACCTATGCTCTGATACCAATTGTCAGGACCCGTCCCAAATATCACCTCGATACTCAGGATGAACCCTGCTCCCGTCTGACAATCATACTTACAATACCAAAAAGAAACTTAATACAACTATAAGCATAACCATCAGACGAAGGAGTAAATATACACAACAGTAAGTCAGAGCATAGTTCTACAAAATGGGCACCAAAAGTCCTACAAGTCTAAGTCCGCAACGGAAGAACGTCGGAAGCCCTATGCCTCGATCTCTGCCTCAACGTTCACCCCGGCGCTATCACCACGACCTGGAGGGAAATTAAAACCAAAGGTGTGAGTGGACCAAAAAGAATAAAAGTTTTAAATCCGTTTACCAGCAATTCAACGTAAGGAAAATAAAATCATTTGTTCCCTCCGTTTAAAACCAGGCATGCCAATGGAGTAATAGAAAAATCATAATATGAAAGACATCATAAGAAACAGAGACACTATAAATACCATAAGAAACAGATACACTATAAAACATCATACGAAACCAAAGTATAACCCGATCAAACCTGCTGGACCTATCCGAGTCTTTAAACTCAACCAGGCCTCACATATCAATCCGAGTCTTTAAACTCCCGAGTCTTTAAACTCAATAGGCCTATGGGGGTAATATCATAATATCCGAGTCTTTAAACTCCCGAGTCTTTAAACTCAATCCGGGCCCGTCCCCCATCAATATCAATCCGGGTCTTTAAACCCATATCCAGATCCAGCAAATCCAATCCATATCCAGTGTAAAACCAATTCCAAATCCATCACCAAATCCGAATTCGAAATCCCCGGTTCGAAACCCTTCCGGCGTTCAGAACCGACATTCCGAACCCAAATCCGGAAAATCCGTTTCCATACTAAAAACCATAGGAAATCCCTAACCATGTTTCATAACCCATTTTCCATCATCAGAAAACAGTTATTGGGTGAATTTCTCAAATATAGCATCAAAATCTGAAAACCGGCTTTTTCTCGAACAACGTGTAAAACCCCGAAAATATCTCGAAAAACGTGCAAACATCTCAATCACGAATAACCATCATTTAAAACATAAAAACACACATAGAATCATAAAACAGTAAATTAAAACAGTTGGCATGCTCGGAAATAAGAAAGAGTCCACTCACAGTTTACGACACGTCACTCGCGCTCTGTGCGCTCCTCAACCGTCTCTGGTGTCTCCCGTCCTGTCAATAGATACCAAATAGGGTCACAATAACATCAAGGATACCTTCCCTATTTTCCCCAATTTTTCGGGAATTTAATAATATTTTAATCATAAACCCTAAACCGTACGGATTCCCGAACCATTCCGTAACACCGTCCGATTAACCCGAAAACTATACCATTGGACTCCTTAGGACATTTAGGACTAAACTCATGTTGGACGTTTAACCGGATTCCTTCCCACGCGCCCCCACGCGCCGCCCAAAGTGGCTGCGCGTGGGCCTCACGCGCCTGCTACAGTCACCTTCAACCTCGAGTCACCCGGTTCAACACAGTTGAACCGGCGTGACCGGTTCTCCGCCGTTCACCCACCGTTCTTCTCCATTTCAATCCCACTAGCTTCGTCCAGTTCCCTGCAATCAATCCCAGTCCTAAAATCCAGCAATCACGGCCTAGAACCCTTCGTCCTCAACCTCAAAAAAACTTGCCCGTGGCTCTGTTTTCCTTCCCGGCCGTCCACAGCTTCCCCCTTCACGGTGGTGATACCAACACCACCCTAGGACCTTACTGAGTCCTACCCAACTCATAGAATCCGTCGATTCATCCCCGAAGTCCACGACTTCCAGTTTGAAATCACGGCCAAAACAGAGTATTGGATACTCGCCGTCGAACCACCAGCCACCGTGAACCTCCCGTCACGGCAACCACCACAGACGACGCCTAAGACCTCCCTGAACAACACCCTGACTTCCTAAGCCCTCGACTCTAAGCCCATCATCACGACTTTGCAATTGAAAAAGCCACGAAAAACAGAGTAAACGGCCTTACCTTTCGATTCCGGCGCCGCCGTGAGAACCGTCACCCACCACGGTGCTCGTGGGACTCCCCTAAACCTCCTGAGTCTCCTAGTGCCTTGAATCCGTCCACCACACAACACAACAGCCACCACCGTCCACGGCCTCCTCTGTTTCTTCCAATTACCCAACAGTCCACCACGTCGCCTCCGTGCACGGTTGCACCACCAGACCACGATCACCAGCTCCTCCGTACCTCACTGTCTCTCTCTCGACTCACACTTCACTCTCCCTAGCGTCAAAATCGATCACCGTCTCACCCCAATCTTCTCTCTGTTTTCTGTTTTCCTTCGAAGGTATGCACGGTTCAAAGGGGATAACGTGTGGCCGTGCACACTTGAGAAGGTTGTGGAACCATCCAGTCCCAAGCACGTGTCCACCAGCTATAGGCCAGCCCAAAAATATCTGCCACTTGCCCTTATCTGATTGGGCTGAGGAAAAATGACCAAAATGCCCCTCCTGCACAAAATTACCATTTTGCCCTTAGACTTTCCAGACCCGTATCTTTTCCGTCCGACGTCCGATGACAGCGTGCCGCCTGTCGTTGAACTCAGGACGTCGAGACCTATCCAACGGTCCTCGGTCTACGTGAAAATCACACATCCTCCAAAAAGTCAACATTTTCCCTTTTAGCTCAAAATTACGGTAACGCCCCCAACCTTCCGTACATCATAACTTTTCCTCCGGTTGTCCGAATCAAACCTGCCGCCTGTCTACAGACTCGTGACGTCCTAACCTACGTCACGGTCAAGGGCTGACACTCATCCAATCAATATTACAAAAAGTCAACTTTTCGTTTACTATTCACAGGGGCAAAATCGTCCTTTTTACAAAACTTCACAGAAATTACATTTTTACCCTTCCCGTAGGTACGGGTTGTTACAAGACCAGTCCAGGAGCAGGACAAACGATCCACGTCACGTGGGAAACAAGAGAATCCCCAAAGACGTCCTGGGAAAGAACAAGTCCGCTGCCGTACAATGTCACGAGACACTTCGCTAAGCGATTCCAGTGAAGAAAGTCATGCTCACCGAGCAAAAAGCCCTCAAGGCCTAAAGCCATCAGTACGTGAACGGCTAGGAAATAAGACTGGGGCAACTTCACGGGAAGAGCGCTCACAACACTCACATGGGGACAGGGGGCAACTTCGAGCTCTATATAAAGACCCAAAACGATCTGCCCACGACAGTAAAGGGGAAGATGAATCCTACTCCCCTGCACGATCCCAGAGATCAAGGGGGGAAGCTCAGGGAGGTTCTTGACGATTAGCACAAAGTGACAGGACCCGTCCCAATCCCACTGGGACCACCCGGGGACGTGCCCCGCTCCCGTCTGACAATGACTCTAAACATACCAAAATTACCCTTAAATACAAAACCGATTACTTAAATAGATAGATAACGTACAACAACCGTGTTTAAAGCGATACTGTCAGACAAGGGAAAGTAAAATACAACACGTGAGCACAATAGTCAGAGTACATTTATTCGGTGCTCAACCTACCCACAAGTGGGTGTACAGGTGCACAGCTAAGCAACTAAACCTCTGCCTCCTCTTCCGGGTCCTCCTCCTCTATTTCCGTGTCAGGGTCTGCAGGGGTCAGTAAAACAAGAGTGAGTGGGCCAAAAATAAAAGTTTATAAATCAATTTAATAATAAAATAATTATAAGGTTTTACCCCTCCGTTTTCCAAATCTTGCATGCAGTGAAAACATTATGTAATAATGAAATCAATCCATAAAACCACAATAATAATCGAAAGGAGAAACTAACATATCAGTGCACTGTAAAACCCAACCCAAATGATGTCACGGTTCTAAGGCTACGCGTTGCCACTCAGGGTCTCACACCCGAGACTCTCTAGGTACATCAGCTCCCGGTATCCCGGTCACTGCCCGAGGTATATGAACATGCCTTCCTGAGAGTAAGCAGCCCAACGGGGGTCAACTCCACTCAGTCAGGGCCCCGTGACTACTCCAGGGTCCACCCAGGCCAACGACCCTCCCTGGAGGAGACAATATACACAGGTAGGAAAGTACAGTACAATAACAGTATAGTTTACCCTATGTCCCCCCCGGACATCCCAAACAAAATCCACATATAATCCAGACGAGTCTCATGCCCAAAAAATTGTAATAGCATATATAAACAGTTCATATAAGACTCATCGAAATCATAAGTGGAAATAGTAAAACAGTTTATGCATGCAAGTTTTTTATAAATCAATCAGCCCACTCACACTCGGTCCTTGCTGCTCAACGATCTCTAAAACCTGTATTTTTATACCTGAGGGTTACTTAAGGACCCTATAACATCAATACCAAGACTCTAGAACAGATCCGCCTCAAAATCGCATCCCGGGCACTATTCCCGGTGCTTCAAACCACATTTTGACTAATCTAACGATCTCCGATCGACACGAAAGCACCTCCATTGGATCCGTATCGTCGAAACCTTGAAAATGGTATCTAACGATCTCCGATCGACACGAAACCACCTCCATTGGATCCGTATCGTCGAAACCTTGAAAATGGTACCGGCCCCACCAAAATCACTATTCACACGCACCCCCACGCGCCTGGTCAACGCGTGGGTCAACGCTGCTACAGTACAGCTAACGTCAGAAGTGACGTCATCACTGACACTTGTCAGGTGACACGTGGCATGTTCTGATTGGTCCCTGGTCTGACAACATCTGACAGGATGACATCATCATGACGTCAGCATGATGACGTCATCATGCTACAGTACCGGGTCAGCCCGTTTGATTGGAACCGGGTCGCCGTCGACCCACAGCTTGACCCGATTCCACCGTACGATTCCGGCCACCATTTTCAACGGGGTTCATCCCTATAGGGTCGTCTAGGTCTGTTCTATGGTTCTACAACCTCAAAATAGAAAGAAAACGAGAAGAAACTCACCAGTCCTTGTTGAACTTCACGACCAGGAATCCGGTCGTCGTCTCCGGCGATCCACGCCGTCTCAGTCGTCCAAGACAGTCCCAAACAGCTCGTCTCTAGCCCTAGGACATGTCCATAACCAAAAGATCGATTTCTAGGCATTAAAACGGGTTGGTTCGAAACAGGGGAGTAAAAACGGGTTCTCGGGTTTTAGGCCTTACCGCCGCCGTGTCGCCGCCGCAGCCTTCGCCGTCGTCCAGTTATGCTCCTGGGGTCCTCACGGTATAGACTGGAGTTTCCCTTGCGGCGAGGTGGTGTGGATGTCGAGTTTTTCTTCTTGGACCCGATTCCTCTGTGTTTCGGGTCTGAGTTTGCACGGCAGTTCAGGGCAGGGGAAATGGGGTGGTGGTCGCCGGTGATGCACGGTGATGATAAGCAGATGATGGTGGTGCTGTTGGTGGTCGTCTGGTGGTGTGAGGGCTGCTGGTTTGTGTGTTTGGGTCGAGAGAAAATGGAAGGAAAATGCACGGGTTAGGGGGGATGGATGTGTGTGTTTGTGAGAAAAAGGAAAGGATGATCGTGCATGAAGAAGAAAAAGCAGAGGAAATGGAAGGATGAGATGCATTTGGGCAGAGATCCAAGGGCTAGGAATTATGGAGGGAAAATTAAATTGTTATAATATAGTTAAATAGTGTAAGGTTGCTTTATTGGAATAATATGGGATTGGATGAGTGACACTTGTCATTCATCCAATGGTTTGATTTAAATATTGGTTTGGCACGGATTCCCATAATAAATTAATATTTTATTCCGTGGTTCTCGGTTCGTAAATTCTGCTAAACGCTTCCTTTACCATAACTTCTTCATACGAATTCCGATTTCGGCGTGCCGCCTGTCTACGGATTCGTGACGTCCCGACTTACGTCATAGTCCTGGTTCAAAGTCCAAATTATTTCCCGGGTCAAAAGTCAAAGTTTTCCCCCTTTCAGGGGCAAAATAGTCTTTTTACATTAAAATATTATTATTCTCGGTTCGGGTCGTTACAATCTACCCACCTTACAGCAATTTCGTCCTTGAAATTTACTCAAACAAGTGTGGGTACTGCCCTCTCATCAATTCCTCGGGTTCCCATGTCGCTTCCTCCACCTCGTGGTTCCACCATAGCACCTTAACCAATGAAATCGTCTTGTTCCTTAAGACCTTTTCCTTCCTATCCAGAATCTGCACTGGCCGTTCCTCGAAGCTTAAGTATGTCATCAGTTCCAGTGGCTGTTCTGGCAGTGCATGAGAGTCATCCCGAAGGTACTTCCGTAGCATAGATACATGGAATACGTCATGTACTCGGGAAAGCTCCGAAGGTAGTGCTAAACGATAAGCCACCGGACCAATCCGCTCGACAATCTCATATGGCCCGATATAACGAGGACTCAATCTCCCACGTCGTCCAAATCGGAGAATTCCTTTCCACGGCGATAACTTTAAAAAGACAGAGTCACCAACCTCAAACTCCAAATCTCGGATCCGTCGATCCGCATAGCTCTTCTGACGATCCTGGGCAGCCTTCAATCTTTCCCGAATAACCCGAACTGTCTCCTGGGTCATATCCATCAAATCCGGCCCCACTGCGGTTCTTTCTCCGATCTCCATCCAGCATACAGGTGTTCTGCACTGTCGACCATACAGTGCCTCATAGGGTGCCATCCCTATACTCGCATGGTAGCTATTATTGTAGGCAAACTCCATCAATGGCAATCGATCAGCCCACGAATCCTGGAATTGCAACACACAGACTCTCATCATGTCCTCGAGAGTTTGTATTGTCCTTTCAGACTGTCCGTCGGTCTGTGGGTGGAATACCGTACTGAAGTGCAATTTCGTACCCAAAGTAGTTTGTAGACTCCTCCAAAACCTGGATGTGAACCGCGGATCCCGATCCGACACGATCGACTCTGGGGTACCGTGTATTCGGATGATCTCATTAATGAATAGCTGGGCCAAACGGTTGGGCTTGTACGTCTCACGTACAGGCAGAAAATGCGCTGATTTAGTCAACCGGTCCACTATCACCCAAACCCCATCAAATCCACTCCTTGTCTTCGGTAACTTGAAGACAAAGTCCATTGTAATATGATCCCACTTCCATTGCGGAATTGGAAGTGGCTGCATAGCCCCATACGGACGCTGCCGTTCTGCCTTGACCTGTTGACAGATCAAACACTTGCTGACATACTCAGCTATCTCCCTCTTCATCCCTGGCCACCAATAATGGTCCCAGAGAGTACGGTACATCTTCGTCCCTCCTGGATGCATAGCATAGGCCGAACTGTGGGCCTCGTCTAAAATCTCTCTCCTAAACTCTGGTACCGTAGGTACACACAATCTCCCAAGCTTCACTAATGCTCCATCACCCCGGATGGAGAAATCTTGTCTCTGTCCGGACTCAAACTCATTCCTGTAATCACAGAGTATCTGGTCTTGTAGTTGAGCCTCGATGATCCTGTCGACCAACACGGGTCGCATATGAAAGCTAGCCAACAACGCTCCCTGATCGTCCATTCCTAACATAACTCCGCTCTTCCGGAGTTCCACCAACAAAGGAAGATACACCAATTTCAAATGCGCAACTGATCCCGCCGACTTCCTACTAAGTGCATCAACCACCACATTTGCCTTGCCAGGATGGTACTCAATGGTACAATCATAATCCTTTAACAATTCCAACCATCTCCGCTGTCTCATGTTGAGTTCCTTCTGAGTGAACAGATGTTTAAGACTCTGGTGATCGGTGAATATTCGGCATGTCACACCGAACAAATGATGTCTCCAGATCTTTAGGGCATGAACCACCGCTGTCAATTCCAAATCATGAGTAGGGTAGTTCAATTCGTGCGTCTTCAGCTGCCGGGATGCGTAGGCAATCACTTTTCCATTCTGCATCAATACACAACCCAAACCCTGCAGTGATGCATCACTATATACCACGAATTCTCCATTGCTGTCCGGTAATGCAAGGACAGGTGCAGTGGTTAATCGGAACTTTAATTCCTGAAAACTCTGTTCACACTGATCGTCCCACACAAACTTCACCCCTTTCCGGGTTAACCGAGTCAATGGTGCGGCAATCTGGGAGAAACCCTCCACAAATCTCCGATAGTAGCCTGCTAACCCAACAAAACTTCGTACTTCCATCACTGTGGTCGGTCTTGGCCAATTTGTCCCAGCCTCCGTTTTCTGAGGATTCACACTTATCCCTTCGGGTGATATAATGTGACCCAAGAATCCAATACTATTTTGCCAAAATTGACATTTGCTTAACTTGGAATACAGCTGCTCCTGTCGTAGTTTACCCAATACCATTCGTAAGTGCTTCTCATGAGCCTTGACACTCTTGGAATACACCAAGATGTCGTCGATAAACACGATCACAAATTTATCCAAGTATGCTCGAAAGACCCGATTCATCAAGTCCATGAATGCAGCTGGTGCATTCGTCAGTCCAAAGAGCATCACCAAGAACTCATAATGCCCATACCTCGTTCGAAAAACTGTTTTCTGAACATCCCCCTCGGCTATTCTCAGCTGATGGTATCCTGACCTCAGATCTATCTTGGAGAAATATCGTGCTCCTCGTAACTGATCGAACAAATCATCGATCCTGGGTAAGGGATACTGATTCCTTACCGTGGCCTTGTTCAACTGTCTATAATCCACACACAACCGCAAACTACCCTCCTTCTTTTTCACAAATAAAACCGGCGCTCCCCATGGTGATGTACTGGGTCGGATGAACCCTAGATCCACCAATTCCTGTAGTTGGATTTTCAATTCCCGTAGCTCTGCCGGTGCCATACGATACGGTGCTTACGAAATCGGTCGAGTCCCGGGGAGTAACTCGATCGTGAAATCGATCTCCCTGGGTGGTGATAATCCAGGTAAATCCCCTGGAAAGACATCAGGAAATTCCCGCACAATCGGAATATCCTCAATTCTCAAAGATTCATCCGTAGACTCTACCACATAAGCAAGATAACCCTGACACCCCTTCTGTAAAAGTTTTGTAGCTGTGAGTGCAGATATTACCTTGGGTGATGCGTCTCCACACTCCCCCTGAAATATCACTTCCGGCAATCCCGAACCTCTCAAGGTCAATCGCATGTTACTACTACTCCAAGTATCACATCGAAGTCGTGCACATTCATCAGAATCAAATCTGCTGGAAATTCGACTCCCTCAATCTCCACAGGACAAGCTCGTATCTCCTGGTTCACTTGGTAGGTCACACCCATCGGTGTCTCCACACCCATCTCGTGCTCAAGTGCGGTCACCTCACGGCCCAACAGACCCGCACAACGCGGTGAAATAAAAGAATGAGTTGCTCCCGAATCCATCAATGCATGAACAACCATGCCATAAATATGTACAGTACCTGTCAACACTCCCGGAATGGATCTGGCCTGCTGCTGGGTAACAGCATAGACACGAGCCATAGACTCTGCAGGTCGTCCCCGTCCTCTAGCTCCTCGATCACTGCCACGCACAACACCGCGTGTCCGGCTGCTGGCAGTCTGGGATGCTGAGCTCTGTGCTAGCATAGTGCTGACCCGAATCAGTGGACAATCAGAAGCATAGTGCCCCGGCTCACTACAAGCGAAGCATGTGACCTCCCTAGGTCGACCCGAGTATCCTCCCGGTGAGATGCTCATCGGTGAGTACGGCTGCTGCCAAGCCCCAGAACGCTGTCCAGACCGCTGAGGACTCCTGAACTGACCAGAACGTCCTCGCCTGCCCGAAGATGAAGATCCACCAGAATGTCCTCCCTTTGAGCCCCGACGGCCCGAGAATCCTAAGTGTGGGCGATCACGTCGCCGTGTCTCCCCCTCAGCTCGCTGACGTGCCAGGATACTATTCTCAACCCTGGTCGCCGCATCAGTCAGATCCCTCATGGTAGCAAAGGGTGTTGCAGTCACCATCGCCTGAATCTCAGGTCGCAGGCCCCACTCAAATCTGCGACATCGATCATCCTCGGTGATCACGAAGTTCTCAGCAAAGCGAGACAACATCAGGAAGGTCTCCTCGTACTCTGCTACAGTCTGGTCTCCCTGCCGGAGTTGTAGAAACTCCGCCTCACGGGCGTTGCGAAACGACCGTGGATAAAACTGGTTGAGAAACCGCTCCCGGAAGGTCTCCCATGGAATGGTGTGAACGGTCCAGCCGGCCAGGACAAGGTTGTGCCACCATCGATAGGCGCTCCCATCCAGTAGGAAGGTCGCTAGTACGACACGCTCCTCCGGTGGACAGTGCATGACCTCGAAGATCCTCTCCCAGCAGTCAATCCACTGGTGTGCTTCCTCGGGGTCGGTCCCCCCACTAAAGTGCGTAGCACCCAGGTGCTGGGCCTGCTCAATGCTCGCAGTGTCTCCATTTCCTCCATTGCCCTCGTCAAAACGTGCACGGGGTTCACGTCGGGGAGGCATATCCAACTGTTAAGAGGCAAACAGGTTAAAAGACATCGAAAGCGACCATGTACAAAGTACAAACCGCTAACCTAGTACTCTGACTGCTAATCCTAATGCTCTGATACCAAGCTGACAGGACCCGTCCCAATCCCACTGGGACCACCCGAGGACGTGCCCCGCTCCCGTCTGACAATGACTCTAAACATACCAAAATTACCCTTAAATACAAAACCGATTACTTAAATAGATAGATAACGTACAACAACCGTGTTTAAAGTGATACTGTCAGACAAGGGAAAGTAAAATACAACACGTGAGCACAATAGTCAGAGTACATTTATTCGGTGCTCAACCTACCCACAAGTGGGTGTACAGGTGCACAGCTAAGCAACTAAACCTCTGCCTCCTCTTCCGGGTCTGGAGGGATCAGTAAAACAAGAGTGAGTGGGCCAAAAATAACAGTTTATAAATCAATTTAATAATAAAATAATTATAAGGTTTTACCCCTCCGTTTTCCAAATCTTGCATGCAGTGAAAACATTATGTAATAATGAAATCAATCCATAAAACCACAATAATAATCGAAAGGAGAAACTAACATATCAGTGCACTGTAAAACCCAACCCAAATGATGTCACGGTTCTAAGGCTACGCGTTGCCACTCAGGGTCTCACACCCGAGACTCTCTAGGTACATCAGCTCCCGGTATCTCGGTCACTGCCCGAGGTATATGAACATGCCTTCCTGAGAGTAAGCAGCCCAACGGGGGTCAACTCCACTCAGTCAGGGCCCCGTGACTATTCCAGGGTCCACCCAGTCCAACGACCCTCCCTGGAGGAGACAATATACACAGGTAGGAAAGTACATTACAATAACAGTATAGTTTACCCTATGTTCCCCCCCCCCCCCCCCCCCCCCCCCGCGGACATCCCAAACAAAATCCACATATAATCCAGACGGGTCTCATGCCCAAAACATTGTAATAGCATATATAAACAGTTCATATAAGACTCATCGAAATCATAAGTGGAAATAGTAAAACAGTTTATGCATGCAAGCCTTTTATAAATCAAACAGCCCACTCACACTCGGTCCTTGCTGCTCAAAGATCTCTAAAACCTGTATTTTTATACCTGAGGGTTACTTAAGGACCCTATAACATCAATACCAAGACCCTAGAACAGATCCGCCTCAAAATCGCATCCCGGGCACTATTCCCGGTGCTTCAAACCCCATTTTGACTAATCTAACGATCTCCGATCGACACGAAACCACCTCCATTGGATCCGTATCGTCGAAACCTTGAAAATGGTACCGGCCCCACCAAAATCACTGTTCACACGCGCCCCCACGCGCCTGGTCAACGCGTGGGTCAACGCTGCTACAGTACAGCTGACGTCAGCATGACGTCATCACTGCCACTTGTCAGGTGACACATGGCATGTTCTGATTGGTCCCTGGTCTGACAGGATGACATCATCATGACGTCAGCATGATGACGTCATCATGCTACAGTACCGGGTCAGCCCGTTTGATTGGAACCGGGTCGCCGTCGACCCACAGCTTGACCCGATTCCACCGTACGATTCCAGCCACCATTTTCAACGGGGTTCATCCCTATAGGGTCGTCTAGGTCTGTTCTATGGTTCTACAACCTCAAAATAGAAAGAAAACGAGAAGAAACTCACCAGTCCTTGTTGAACTTCACGACCAGGAATCCGGTCGTCGTCTCCGGCGATCCACGCCGTCTCAGTCGTCCAAGACAGTCCCAAACAGCTCGTCTCTAGCCCTAGGACATGTCCATAACCAAAAGATCGATTTCTAGGCATTAAAACGGGTTGGTTCGAAACAGGGGAGTAAAAACGGGTTCTCGGGTTTTAGGCCTTACCGCCGCCGTGTCGCCGCCGCAGCCTTCGCCGTCGTCCAGTTATGCTCCTGGGGTCCTCACGGTGTAGACTGGAGCTTCCCTTGCGTCGAGGTGGTGTGGATGTCGAGTTTTGCTTCTTGGACCCGATTCCTCTGTGTTTCGGGTCTGAGTTTGCACGGCAGTTCAGGGCAGGGGAAATGGGGTGGTGGTCGCCGGTGATGCACGGTGATGATAAGCAGATGATGGTGGTGCTGTTGGTGGTCGTCTGGTGGTGTGAGGGCTGCCGGTTTGTGTGTTTGGGTCGAGAGAAAATGGAAGGAAAATGCACGGTTTAGGGGGGATGGATGTGTGTGTTTGTGAGAAAAAGGAAAGGATGATCGTGCATGAAGAAGAAAAAGCAGAGGAAATGGAAGGCTGAGATGCATTTGGGCAGAGATCCAAGGGCTAGGAATTGTGGAGGGAAAATTAAATTGTTATAATATAGTTAAATAGTGCAAGGTTGCTTTATTGGAATAGTATGGGCTTGGATGAGTGACACTTGTCATTCATCCAATGGTTTGATTTAAGTATTGGTTTGGCACGGATTCCCATAATAAATTAATATTTTATTCCGTGATTCTCGGTTCGTAAATTCTGCTAAACGCTTCCTTGACCATAACTTCTTCATACGAACTCCGATTTCGGCGTGCCGCCTGTCTATGGATTCGTGACGTCCCGACCTACGTTATAGTCATTGTTCAAAGTCCAAATTATTTCCCGGGTCAAAAGTCAAAGTTTTCCCCCCTTCAGGGGTAAAATAGTCTTTTTACATTAAAATATTATTATTCTTGGTTCGGGTCGTTACACAAAGGGACTCATCGCCTCAGCAAGGAGCGTTGCGGGCTAATGATGTTCAAAAAATGCTGGACATGCACCTTCGTGCTCAATAAGGTGGCGATCTAGAGGACGATCTACGTCTCCAGATACAACTTTCTACGCCCTTTATTGGGGATATTGAGGAGAGGCCATTCCCCCAGAGGTTCGTAACGCCAAACTTCACTCCATTCAAAGGAACCTCCGATCCGGTAAAACACATAGATTATTACCGAGGAGTCATGATCCCCCACAGGTCTAACGATGCACTCATGTGCAAAGTTTTTCAAGCTTCTCTCAAAGGCCAAGCGATGACTTGGTTCAATCATCTCCCCCCGAGGTCGATTGGGTCCTTCGAAGAGTTGGCCCTGGTATTTGTGAAGGAATACGCACAACTTCGGACAATCGAGGTAAAAGATGACCATCTTTTCTCTGTCCGAAAGAGGGCAAAAGACACTCTGCGACAATACATACGGAGATTTTGTGAAGAGAAATCTCACATTATCGGATGTAATGACCTTGTTGGAGCGATGGCATTTAGGCAAGGACTCCCTCGAGACAGCCAGCTTTACGGGGACATTGTCATGAGCAATGCGCAAAGTCTCACCAAAATACTTTCGCTAGCAGAGCGACATGCAAGTTGGGAGGACGAAAGGAACGCCGCTCATACTCAGGACCATGTCGGGGCTAGTGAAAGGGCCTCCAATGAGGATGAGCCCCATGGAGAGTTTGCGGCTAGAAAGCTCAACAAGCGCAAAGCGGGGCAACACTCTCAAACACCAGTGATGGGAAAGCCTAACTTGCAACTATCTTTACCAGTCCATCAGATCCACAATGAAATTAAGGACAAGCCATGGTTTAAGAAACTGGAGCCAGTCAAGGGCAATCAAGAGAATGCTGACAAAACCAAATGGTGCGCCTTTCATGAATGTTATGGGCACAATATCAGCACATGTATATCTTTCGAAAGATATCTCCGAAATCTCCTGAAGGAGGGGCATTGTACAGACTACATCAAGAAGAAGACTGTAAATCACATGGAGAACAAAGAGCCAAACGAGCCAGCGTCAAAGGTGATCCGCATCAACTAGACACAAGTCAACATTAGAGAGACATAAAATTCTATGAAGCTTTTTCAATTTTTCTTTTCAAGTTGTCTTCTAAATTCAAGTATCAATGAAATGAGATTGACAAATTGATTTGTTCGCCATGTACAATTTTCAAAGCTTATTCTTTCTAGTGTAAAAAGCCTTCGTCATCGAAGCATCCAAGCCTTCGTCATCGAAGCATCCAAGCCTTCGTCATCGAAGCATCCGAGTTTTCGCCTTGCGAAGCATCTAAGCCTTCGCCATGCGAAGCACCTAAGCCTTCGTCATTGAAGCATCCAAGCCTTCGTCATCGAAGCATTCGAGTCTTCGCCCTGCGAAGCATCTAAGCCTTCGCCATGCAAAGAACCTAAGCCTTCGTCATCGAAGCATCCAAGCCTTCGCTCTGCGAAACATTCAAAGCCTTCGTCATCGAAGCATTCAAGCCTTCGTCATCGAAGCATTCAAGCCTTCGTCATCGAAGCATCTAAGCCTTCCGAGTCCTGCAAATTTCTGCGCAGCAGGGAGAGCTCATCTCGAGCGGTATCTCGCTCATTTTCTATCAGCATCCTCTCTGCACGGCTCATCTCCAACTCGCCCATTTTGGCTTCCGATGTGAAATTAGGACCTCAAGTTTTCTTAAGTTATCGTAATCTCACATCAACAACATAACTTTCCGTTTCTGCAGGCCCTTCGCGTCAAGATGGCACATTCGCGGGACCAGGGCAGATAGGTTAGGAAAGAAGTTGCTCAGTATGCTTTTTGGTTAGGAAAGAAGTTGCTCGGCATGCTTTTTTCTCCCAAGAACCAATAGGTTCTTGTTTATTGTCCTTCTTCTGAACAACGGTCTCCTTCAAGCACAATGGAACGCACAACCACTCCTTGATCGGGATGTCTGAAAGCTTCCCGCCATTCATGGAGAGAGTAGCCGGCTCATGTCCCGGAACTCTGGAAGAACATCTGTCGCCAAGCTCCACGAGAACGTCGATTGGAAAGACAATTTGATTGCGAGCCTTCCACTCCATCAAGTCTTCGGGTTTCTCAGAATCCATATCTTTCCCTCGGAATGGACTTAGGCCACGAAAACCGCCACGCTCCCACAAGGCAAGTTTGCCGGGTCTCTCAGCACCTTGACGCATGGAGAGCATGTATGTAGTACTAGCAAGAGTCACAGTGAGTGTGATCCTGCCTACCGATGCTCACTAGTCACGTCCGCAAGTGCACTCAGTCACCGCCAAGTCCCCGTCGACTGTTCAGCCAAACTCCGTCCACCACGTGGCACCGGTAGTACACCCGCTCCAACAAAATTTCTGAACACCTTCGATGGACTCTTGATGCGTAGCAAGCATATTTGCTGTACTAGCAATGGTCACGTTAAATGTGAGCCAGCCTACCAATGCTCGCACGCACCGTCCAAACCGCTCAATTTCCAAGCTGGACGCACTTCCGTAATTTCCCACGCTTTCCAAGAATCTCAAATCCTGTCCAAAAACAACATGAAAGGTCATTAATGACTCTAAAAATATCATATCAATTTCCCGCAATTTTCTGGGAATTAAATATTGATTTAAAACATAAACTAAACCTTCGGACCCCCGAAACAGTATCAAAACAGTGTCCGATTAACTCGTACCCAATACCAAAAATGTTCATTACATTAAGTATAGTAAAACACATGTTAAACACTTCCCTAGAAAGTCTACCACGCGCCCTCACGCGCCGCCGTGAGTGGCTGCGCGTGAAACCAACGCGCGGTGAACAGTGATTGCTACAGTGTCGTCCCTACAACCCGTTTCTCTGATAAACGGGTCGTGCAACCCGCGTCACAACCCGACTAGTTCCACGTAAATTTAACACCTAATCCTTCAATTGAACATTCAAAAAGCTTAGGTGTAAGTCTAATTAAAGTTATGTATACTTAATTAGACAATTGATTACCTTAAACCACACGATTCGAAGATCAACTTCGAAGAACACCGGGAAAAATCCGATCTTCGAAATTCATCAATCTCAACAGATTAACTTCAATTGATCCACCTAGAGGCTTAAATGGACTAATTTAAACCAATTCCCCACGTCAATTGCATCGATTGATCACTCCACGATCACAACTCAACCTCGAATTTTGCTTCCTGTCGCCTTGACCGATCAGAGCTAATTAGGCATCAATTGGCTTCATTCTTTCGATGATTCTGATCTTGGTAATCCCAAAAAGCTTAGTATGAGCTCAATTTTGATCATCGGAGTTCATAGCAGCAAATTCGAAATTCCCCCCCCCCCAAAATTCCAAAATTTTTCGATTCGGGTTTTCACCTCACACTCTCTGTCCCCGTGTTTTTTCTCAGTTAAAACCGACTCTTCAAGCACTCAATTATTCACTCTCAAAGAACAATTTCATCCTTTGTTCACGGATTGAATGAAGAGGAAGAAGAAAATTAATGGAGTTTAAATAGAAATTAGGGATAATTAAAAATAATTAAAACATAATGATGATAAATTCCATAAAACATGGAGCTGTTTTTAGGGGTCCCTAAATCAAGGGATGGGTGACACTTGTCACTCATCCAAGTGTTCACACTCAAACGGTCACTATTCACAATTTAATATTATTTTAATCGAAATCCCGGTTTGTTCGGTTAATCGTTTTCGTCCCAGAGACCATAACTTTATCGACGAATCTCCGATTTCGGCATGCCGCCTGTCTATGGATTCGTATCGACTTGACCTACGTAACGGTCCTTGGCCCTCGTCCTTTGGACCTCCCGGGTCAAAAGTCAACATTTTGCCCTTACTTTGCAAAAATTACGAAAATGCCCCTCGCCTTCGTAGACCCATAACTTTTGCATCCGATCTCCGATTTCGGCATGCCGCCTGTCTATGGATTCGTATCAATTCGACCTACGTAACGGTCTCTGGCCCACGTCCTTTGGACCCCCGGGCTCAAAAGTCAACATTTTGCCCATGCTTGGGGGCAAAATGGTCATTTTTGCACATTATGTCCGATTCACACCACTAAACCTAGATTAGTCATTCTAAAAATAAAAATGGACTTTTAACCCTTATAATCAGGGGCATAATCGTCAAATAAACACTGACTCGTTTCTTGTACCTAACAGTAACCGGAAACCCGGTAATATAAGATTCCAAACAATATACATCCCTCCGGATTCCCTGAATACCGAATCGATGTGGGGGCATTTGTGGAACCCAAAATCATCCAAAAATTATGGAGCTGACACGTGTCCCGTAATTCCCAAAAATGACCAAATTGCCCTTGGCAAATAACGCTGATCATTTGAAAAATACCCGCACATTAAATAATCTATTTACCAGTTAAATACGTTATTTGATCGGGTTAAAGTCTCTGTAATATTGGTATTCTCCCCGAGAGTTAATTATCGTTATTCTTAATAATGGATAATTAATATTAATATTAAAATACAATAAATATCATTACTATCATGATGAGCTATCATTACAATTATTAAATAATATATTTAATAATAATATATTATTTACTAATTAAATATTCAACCGACCAATCAGAACGCTCCAAGGCTCCCAAGATTTTCCTATAAATAGCAAGACACATTTCATTTCCAAGGTACGTTGATTCTTCGTTTCGAAGTATATCCCTTTCCTCTCTCAAAGCTAACTTAGGCATCAGAGTGTTCTTGGTCGAACAACCCCCCGGGTAAATCGATCGAGACAACGATAGCTAATTGTTTGTTGTTTGCAGGAATTGTGAGGACTTTTCGCGACTAGTTTAATCTTTGATTCAACAGTGAGTATAGTTGCAGGCTAGCAAACTTCAACAATTCGAACAATCGATTTTTCAGTTTTACGTTTTTGTTTTTTTTGTTTTTTTTTCTTCAGGTTTTGGGTTTGGGTCTTCCTCATCTCCTCCTCCTTCTCCTTTTTCTGGTTCGGCTTCTCCCACTTCTTTCTCTTTTCCTCTCTGGTTCTTTATGGCTTTCATTTTTTTCTCTTTTCATTTTTTTTCTCTTCATTGTTGGTTCACGAGTTTTGGTTATGTTCAATACACACATAACCGCACAACTACATATATATATATATATATATATATATCCACACACAAGCACATAGTTAGTGCAACCCAATTTCAAGGAGATAAGGCGAAGGCAAATGATAAGGATGGACACTTGTCATTTTCACAAAATATCTCCACTTGTGAAATTGCCAAAATACATCTAGTTTCAAAATTACCAAAATGCCCAGATTAATTTAGACCTATAATGAGCTCATCAAATCTCTGATTTTAACGTGTCGTCTGTTTACAAATTCAGGATTCCAAGGCCTACATAACAGTCCTCACAAAAAGTCCAAAAAGTATCAGAGGCAAAAAGTCAAATTTAACCTATAAGGCAAAATCACCAATTCCCTTTTTAATTTTTTTAAATGACCTTTTCCTAATTTTCAGGTCGTTGCAGTATTTTGTAAAAAAAAATGATTAGACCCCCTCTGATATTAAATCTTGGCTACACCTCTAGCTGAGCTTCTTCATATTCTTAACAATTTTTCGTAGACGCCAAGGCAAAATGATAACCTCATTAATAACGTGAATTAGGGTTTAAGAATTACCTTCTACCCGGATTTGGTTGATGTTATTGGCGGTTGCCGACTTGAGCCCTTCAATTAATGCAAATCCTTTTAAAAAAAAGATATTAATATATCTAGAGTTCTTCGTTACATTTTGGATTGGAAGATCATTGGAGTCTCTGATAATAAAGCTTAAAGTAATTTTGTCTCCCTTCTTAATAGATCCATCAAAATTGGCTTTTTAGGAAGAAGGATCTGGAGCTTTCTAAATAATAATAACATTAGTTCAATTGTTGTTAACCATCTGTTGGGTCTTAAGAGAGTTATTTGCCCCAGAGAAATCATGTCCAACACGTTGGGCAATTCTAACAACACCAGCGGCATTAGGAAGAGCTTCTTCAAACAAAGCTTTATTTATGCTAAGCCTGATTGCCCAGCGAGAAGAATCCCTTTATTGAGAGGAGAAAGTTCATCTTTTTCCTTCCAGTTTAGTTGTGAGATCCAGTCAATAAGGCTCTGATTTTGTGGTCGTAGAGATGTGTCCACCTGGTTTCAAATCATGGTGGCAAAATTACACTGTAGAAAAGATGGTTAGAGTTGCTTCTTCATCATTACACAGACAACAATCAATTAGAATCTAAATGTAGGAAGTTCTTGAGTCTATGTCTAATTAACATCCAAGAAAATATCTTGGCCTTTGGGGAAATTTGAAGCTTCCAAATCCTTCGCAGGACCGTAGTTCTTGAGCGGTTAGGGTAAGCAGCTTCTTGTTTGTGCACTGCAGATTTAATTGTGAACTTCTCCTATGGCGCAGGGCCCCGAACAAGGTGATCACATACCTGGAAGGTGGTGAGGTATTTGCTTTAATGACATTAACAATAAGATGAATTGTTGGGTGACATTTTCATACTATTAAAATGGCCCTCACTATTTGGTCCAGAATCCCATGAGTCTGTGGAGGCTTGCTATGTTCGTGGGTTGATCCAACCATAAATTTAGTGGGTTGGATTTGAGTTTAGGTATTTAAACTCAATAAGCTTAAGCCGGTCCATTCATATAAATTCGACCGGTAAACTCGAATATATAAAATCTATTATTAACTAAGCTTGCACTTGATACTTGATTGTAAAAATGAGGTAATTTGACTTAAGAGTGAAATCGAGACAATTTGACTTGAGAGTGAAAATGAGGTAATTTGAGGATAAAATTGTAATATATTTTTCTAATCAATAAATTTGTAATATGGCTATAAACTAATAAGTAGTATAATCTCGAGTATCATTTTTTTAATATTATTTTTATTTTCATATTTATTTTTTAATTTTAAGTATTTCAAAAAGTTTAATTGAGTTCAATCTAAATGAGCTTCTTTGTAACGGTAAGTGAAACCCGATAAAAATCCACACCAACAAATTATTTGAATTTTTATATATGTGATTAAATATGTTCGGTTTGGTCCGATATTTTTTTAAATTTAACATAAAGCCAGACCCAACCCAAATCCAAAAAATTTAAACCGGACCAATGATGAGAGGCTTAAAGTGTGAGAACTTTCAAAATTTTTGAAATTGGTTAAGTTGAACGGCGGGTGACCTGGAAGGAGTGAACTGCACTTTGCTTTCTCAGAGCTTCCATATTTTCCTGGAATCGTGGAGACAGTGAGCCACAACTCCGCCGTGAGAAAGTGAAAGAATGAGTCTCCGAATTCTGAGAAAGGCTTCGGAAAGCCAAAATGGAAACAAATTTTTCTCCGTTTTCTCCCAAATGGCACGCTCATTCTCGCAGCTTTCCTCGCAATCCAAACCGTACGTCAATTGCTCTTATTTAATTTAGTTTATAAATTGAAAAAAGGAAGAAGAGAAATTTGAGTTAATTCTGATCAATTTAGCAGGTCTTCGGTTGGCATTGCGTTCGACATCGACGGCGTCGTTTTACGAAGCGAAGCTCCCATCGGAGGCTCTCCTCGGGCCTTCAGACGATTATACGACGATTCTGGTACCCTCACTTCTGTGCCCATCTCTATATTTTTTATTTTCTGGGAATTTATACTTTCGAATTTTTTGGGCAGGTAATCTCAGAATTCCGTATGTCTTCTTGACAAATGGTGAGTTTGTTGATTTCTTGCTGGATTTTTTAGGGTGAAACTGAATAGTCAAAGCTAATTTCTTTTCTATATTTTGTTTTGAGTAGGAGGTGGGTTTGGTGAATCTAAAAGAGCATTTCAGCTAAGTAAACTTCTGGGTGTCAAGATTTCACCTTCACAGGTATGATCATCACAAATTGCTATCATTTAATTTATCTACTTGTGAATTTGTGGTGTTAAAATATATTTTTACTGCACATGATTGTGTTCCATGCAGGTTTTACAGGCCCATACTCCTTTCAAGCAGCTTGTAAACAGGTATGCATATAATCTGAGTTAAGGCTCAGCAGGCAGCATCGAAATTTGGTAGAACAATTTGTAATATTGGCATGCTTCATGTTTTTGTTCTAAATGTGGTCATGGATAGTTGACTACCCGCGTGAGAACGGCATTAGGTGAGATTAAATCAATCTGAATGATGCATCTAATCAGCTGCATTTCATTGTTGAGGTAGAAATTGCTTAATGGCAGCTCTATATAGGTAAAGGATTCCAATTTGATTACCCGATTCCCTTGACGTAGACAATCTTGATCTAGTTGTTTGATTCATATATTTATCTTTGTCCCATTAAATTCTTCTATGCAAGATTTATGATTTCTATTCTACAGATTTGAGAACGAACTCATTGTTGCAGTGGGAAAAGGAGAGCCTGCTGCTGTGATGTCTGAATACGGATTTAAGTAATTCTCTGGTCTGGTTTTCTTTGATAACTTGAATCTGTCTTGTTGAATTTCTTTAAAAGCATGTCTGATTTGATCTGAGATTTTGCTCCTGACTTGGCCTGTTTCTTCCCTTTCAGAAATGTTCTCTCAATTGAGGACTATGCATCCTGCTTCGAAAATATTGACCCACTAGCACCATATAAGAAATGGACAACTAAGCAGGTTGCTTGTCCAGAGGTTGCTGCTAGAGACCTTGTTATCTCACAAAGAGTTCAGGCAGCGTTTGTAGTTAGTGATTCTGTTGATTGGAGCAGAGACATTCAGGTTATTGGGAACAAGTTTAGTTTGCCATGACATTATAGGCATTCCATGTATGCACATATTCAGCTATATTACATTTCATGTATGCACATATTCAGCTATACTAAGAGTGTTTGCGATTCATTAATTCATCATTATTTCATAGCTAGACATATGATCAGTAATCCTATTAAAATGGTCTGTAGAAACTCTTTTAAGTTTTTTATTCCCCAACTTTCTTGTTCTGTTAGATGTTCTTAACTCTACCTGCTAGCCATTTTACAAGCTTTAAAAGTATAAACTGACAATGATGGATGCTTCCAGGTTCTGTGCGACATTTTAAGAACTGGTGGTCTTCCTGGCCGGGAAATTGGACACCAGCCACAGCTGTATTTTGCGCAAGATGACCTTGCCTACCAGGTTGGTTCCCCCTTCCCACCCTCTCTCATAGTTAGTTAACTATGTCGTTAATTCTAGTGTGCATTCTTGAATTTCTTTGGCTCTACTTTTGATAGAAAACTATAGTGTACTGACAAGGTGCCACTAACGGTAGGCTGCTTTTCCTACTGAGCGTTTTGGAATGGGAGCTTTCAGAATTGCTCTAGAATCCATCTTTAATAGGTAAGCCTAGAAATATTCAAAAAGTGCATCATTGTATGTGTTCATTTTAATCGTTCCATTAGAATCCTGAGATATGGTCTCCTAAACTCGTTTCGAAAATGTCATGTATGATGTAACTCAATGGCTTTAGTGCTGATCATGAATTTGTATTTTCTCAAAGTCTTAACTTAGTAGATTCTCCATGTATGTAGAATCCACCCTCATGCTCTGGAGTATACAACTTATGGGAAGCCAAATCCATTCGTATTCAAGAACGCAGAACTCGTACTTAAGCAACTCGTGTCTTCTCTTCAAGACAGTGCTCAAGTTGTCAATCGCGCAAATGCTGAAAGTCATCATTTCAAAACGCTGTATATGATAGGAGATAATCCATCAGTCGATATCAAGGGTGCACGTCAGGTTTGGCTCTTTTGGACCCGAAATTGTGTTGCATAGTTTTTACAAGAATAATATGGACACTATCCAAAATTCTAAGCACATTGTGATGCAATGACTAACTTTATGTTTTGATCTCAGGCGGGGCATCCCTGGTTTTCAATTCTCACGAGGACGGGGGTTTTCAAGGGAAAGGAAAATCATGCAGAGTTTCCTGCGGATCTGGTATCGTTCGATAACTTGGTTCTTCGCTGCGATCCCACGGGTTGTTAGAGATGTAATCGCACATTCCATTCATTAGAATTTCAATCTCTTAACGAATACCAGATGATGCTTGTGCAGGTTGTTGACACCGTCGAAGAAGCTGTGGACTATGTTTTTAGAAAGGAGCTCAACTTATAGAATTTAATCTGCCCATTTGATTTTTTCGGTTCCCTTTGCAAGTTTTAATATTTGTTGTCAACTTCATCAGACATTTTTTAGCATTTTATTCCAATGAGAATTGAGAAATTAGGGTAATATGCCAATAACCCCTTGAATTTGCAAATGGTTTACTTCGACATGATGAATTAAAACAGGAAAAAGTTGGTAGGTCAAAAATGAAATATTGAACAATAATTACATAATAAATAGATCACCAAAACAAAACTCTTCACTTTAAGGCATTGTTGTTTAAAGTTGAAAATTGATAACTTGTTTTGGTTGGCTCCCCTGCTTCCCAAGCGCCTTATCTAAGGCAGCACTGAAATTGTCAAAAGGAACAAGTTCCATTCTGCAAATAGAGAAGCCTCCAACACAGTTAAACACCCAACAATCAAAATTAAAAGAAAAGAAAGCAATGAAGAGAAAAAGAGCTTACTCATATTTTAACTTCCCTTCCCGCGCTAGGCCGAGGAGGTGATCGATCAAAACCCTGCACTCTTGGGCTTTTTCTGTACTCATCCAACTCTGCAACCAGAGCCCCCTCAAAGAAAGATCCTGCAAAACAGACATAATTGACACATGATGTAAATGAAGCAGACATGAAAGTATAACCAATTTCTCTGCTACCAGAAAAGGAATGCATAATTCAGACCTATCTCTATGGTTGGACTGAGACATTGGAGAAATTTTGTTTTTAACACACTTCTGCAATAAGTGGAAATATAAAGTAATGCAAGGCTTACCTTAAAAATAAAAGATGAAGTTGATACAGTAATAGGTTTCTTAGACATTCCACCATATGTCACCAAAGTTCCGCCCAGTCTAACAACAGAAACGAGTTGTGTTTATAAAAGCACATTAGATATTAAGATCACTAAAAATAAGTGGCAAATCATACCCCAAAAATTTAAGAACCAAAGAAGCAGCATTGCCTCCAACGCAGTTAAATCCCAATGTAGGTTCGGGAATACCAGCCTGGCATGTAAACCAAATTAAAGGCAAAAGATTAGTCAAACAACTCAGTGGAGGACGATAAAACTGTAATTTGTAAATTAATTAACAAGACCAGAACAGTCAGCAGGCCATTAAAACATATCAGCTTAACAAGGCAATAAGACAATACCAGAAGACCCTTGACATTCTTAACTTCCGGTTGACTCTCGGTAAAAACTTCATTGGCACCAAAGTTTTTGAGCTTTTCTTTTACTTCATCTACCCCGGTCCTGTAGAAATCTACACCTTTTAATCTTAAACTGGAAGATGGATCATAGTACACAAACAGACAAACAAATTATTCTTATTGGCACCTGTCCCTTATTATGTTTATGTTATGGATGCCACGATTCTTCGCAAGCTGAATAATGCACTGCCCCACGATGCTTGTTGCTCCATTTTGAACAATAGCATCTCCTATTCAAACCAAATTAGTAAGTGACAAAAAGTTAAAAGAAAGAAGCATAGGAATTACAGATGTTGCAGTACCTGACTTTAAAGTGGTGAAGTCCTCAATCATTCTTAGAGCAGTCAAAGGATTAACTGTAATAGTTGCAGCATATTCCAGGGGTGAATCCTTATTAATCTTGTACCATACACTCTGATCCTTCACAATATAACTCTGCCATGTCCCTAAGAAAAATTATAAAGTGGCTCATTATAGTCACAAAGAACATGCAAAATATTCTTCATAACCACGAATTTAAGGAATTTACCGAAAGAAGGTGGAGATGGGATGACCAAATCTCCGGGTGAGAGACCTTTAACTGCCGACCCGACTGAATGTACTTCTCCTACACCTTCATATCCTCCAACCGCAGGAACTTGTGGCCTCACATGGTATACGCTTCTCATGGTTCAATTCAAAAACCACCAACTAGCAAGCAACAAATAGTTAATTCCACAAAGATACACTCAAAATTTGATCTTGAAAAGCTTTGCAACTATGCTGTTCATGTTTCCTTCATATTTTTCTTAAGAAAAAGCTAATTATGAAGCGAAAACTCTGAGAACATATTCCATTAAAAACTTTAGCTCCATTTTCTGAGCAACCAAACAAATAGTAATTCAAATATCCAATTTTCTAACCCAGAAATTAAAGGAAAAATAACCCAAATGTGGCAAAAACTAAAAATAGAAAACAATAGAAAGACAGAAAACCTTCAATTCGATTAATATCAGATGGATTGATGGGAGCAGCAAACATTTTCACGCACACATCGTTCTCTTTCACTTCAACTGGTGGCAACTCTATCACTCTTTCAACAGTAAAATACAAATAATTTAGAATTTAAATTGAAACAAAGAGTGAAGTTGTAAGTACATCTGGAGAGTGACCTAATGACCCTATCGGGAGGGCCGTGTTGCTCGTACACCACCGCCTTAGAAGGCGGAGACAAGGTCGTCGAGAACGCCCGAACGGTTTGGGTTCGGGTTCGGGTCCGGCGGCATACAGATTCGTGTATTGAGGGACTGCCGACTGATATGAGAGCTTTGAGCGTCGCTGATCGAAGCAGAGACGCCATTTTGCAATTTCGACACTTCTGTGCTCGAACTCGGGAAGCTCCTGCAAGTTTCCACCAGAGATTTTGAGTTTTGCGCATAACTCAATCTTGCCCGTTGGTTTAAACCAACGGCCACGATTAGCTTAAAACTCAAATCGGGTCCAAACGTCCAAATTTACCCGGCGAATATATTGGACTCCTTAGGGCCCCACTGAGAAAAAAAAGAAAAACGACAGACCACGCTTTGGGCTTCATGTCTTTGGAACAATATTTTGGGACCTAAAATGTATTAAGCCATGCTACTAGCACTAGTGATTTATTATGCAATGATGAGAGTCAGCTAGAGCCTAGAGTGCTCGTACAAGACGCCGGGCCAGTGGCATCCACTTTGGAGAGCCAACAACAAAAAATAACTTTTGAATTTCCTTGGGTCTCTATAAAACAGGAGATAACATGGGGGCATTTCACTAGCTGGGAGCATACACCACCACCCAAAATTCCTTTTATATGTTTATGTGCTTGTATTCAGTGCCTCCCTCTCGAAGGATTCGCTTCATCCTAGTTTTAGTTTACTCCACTCATTCATTTTCTTTCTTCCCTTCCAATTCTTCTACAATTTGTCATTCTTTCTAACCATACACCAACTCTTTTTTTTCTTCCGACTTTTTGTGTGTCAGTGTGTATGAAGAAGCTCCATAAATGGTAGAAGAATTCACTAAAATCAGCATAATAGTAGCAAAGTGACAAAGATTGTTGACCTTATGTTGACCTTATGTATCACATGATACATATTTAATTTACTTAAAATTTCACATTAATCTTTCCAGGATGAATGTTATTGTACCAGTTGTATTCGGCTCAAGAGTCCATTTAATTAATTGTTCTAACTCCTTGCAGATACTTTTGGACTTTTTTCTATGACTGTTGCATAAGTCTCGAACTCACGAGTTCGTAAATATGCAGCACGTATGAATTAGAGTTCATGGATGGAATTTACAAGTCTTAAAGGGTAGTGGCATAACAATAATTTTGAAAAAGTTAGATTGTTAAATATGTACACTTTCTCTCTCCTCTCCTCATTGGTCCCTTCTAGAACCCTCTTTCTTCTATCTCGACCGACGATGGTCCTAGATTTTCTCAAGTCAGAATCGAAATATTCGGACCAATGCACAAAGATGGTGTCCCGACTTAACAAGTCGTGAACCACACTTAGATAGTGTATATCGAGTACCAATTACTCCATAGGAGAATCTATTTTGTATGGAAATGGAAGTACAAGTGTAAAAATGTAAAAGTACCGGAATTAAATAACAACTGAAATTACAAGTAAAGTACAGAAAAGTAAATTATTTATTTAGCATTCAAGCCTGTATCAAGCAAAAAATTCCATAAATCATTAACTGAAATGAATATAAGTTGGAAATCATTCAATGAGATGACAGAGCACTCAAAAGCGACGGAAAAACGTCGAAAAAAGGGTTTGAGCACCTCAGTGACCAGCCATGAATTGACAGTCGGGATGACTTTCCTTGAATTAGTAGTCAGAATGACTTTCTGTGAGCCAGTAATCGGAATGACTTTCTGTGAGTCGGTAATCGATATAATCAACCTTTATGACACTAAGCGGTCAGAAAGAAGGTTAATCTTTTGCGAGTCTTGATCGACAATTCAAGAATTGAGAGTCGGAAGGAGGTTAAACCTTATGACATTGAGCGATCAAAAAGAATGTTAGTGTAGGAAAATAAAGCCAACCATTATGACATTGCGCTGCTAAAGCGGTTATAAAGACAGTTAGGCAGTTGCATAAATGCTTCAAATGGGTGAGAAGAGAAGCTGCATCTTGAATTCTTAGGTCGAAATATGCAGTTTTTTCCATAAGGGCCAGCCGTTTTAAACCATGACACTTTGGTTGAAGGTGTTCATAAGTACAAAAATTTATTGAGATCAATTTTCTAATTTTGATTGGTTGATTGTCGATGTAACGACCCGTTCCGAATTAACGGAATTAATAAAGGATTAATGACGAATTAGCGAGACTAATCGGGGATTAAACGAGGATTATCGGACGTTCAGGGCGAAATGACGATTTTGCCCCTAGAATGGGCAAAACGTTGACTTTTAGTTCGGACGATCAAATGGACTTTGGCCGATAATTGTGACGCAGTTCGGGACATCACAAGTTCATAGACATGTGGCACGTTCGATTCCGACATCCGTGAAAGAAGTTGTGATGATCGGAAGATCGGGGACATTTTGGTAATTTGGTGGAATAGGGCCAATAGTTGACTTTTGACCTGGGAGGTCAGATGGCAGAGGGTCAAGAACCGTTACGTAGAGTAGGACGATACAAATCCGTAGACAGGTGGCACGTCGAATTTAGACGTTCGACGGAGAAGTTACGGTTCACAAAAGTTCGAACGTACTATTGCACGTTTTACGAGATAGGGACTATTTGGCAGCAGGTGGGGCCCAGATATTATTGGACAGGGCCAATGGATGAGTGAAAAGTGTCACCCATCCAAACCAACTCATGCATATCCCATTCCTTTATCTATTTGGCACCCGATTCAGACCGGTCCAAACCGGTCTGGTCCAACCGAGCCGGCGAGGCCGGTTTTCACCTATTTTCTAGCCATTTTCAATCCTTTGTTCATCATTAGTTTTGTCCTAGAATTTAGAATTGATTAACTTAACAAAATCATGAAATGAGACCTTAAACTTTACCTCCCAAGTTCGAACCAAAACCCAGAAAATTCCAGTTTATGTTCCCGACCACCAGCCGTCTTCTCAGGGCACGGGTTCGAATCCTTAGCTTAGTAATACCTTCATACAACTGTTAGGACCAATAAAACGATTCAACAACTCTCCAAAACCCACGACTTTTGATTTGAACCAAAACTAGAAAAACAGAGGAAACCGAAACCTCACCTGTTTTCTGGCCTCCACCGTGATTCTTTGGATCCAATAAATAATCCTCAATCCTCTAAACAGTCCCACAGACCAAGTTAGACCAATTTGATCGATTGAGGTTGCACCACGACCCACGACTCCCTCTCTGTTTTCACTGGTTTTCTCACCTCTTAAACACAGCCAACACATAAGTTTCCCTCAACACGATCACACAACTCACAGGCAGACCTCTAGCACTCACTCAAGCACAAAGAAATCACACAACTTTCACACACACTGGAAATTTATCGATGTTCTGTCAGGACCCACCTCAGTTCCACCCCGAAAACAGAGGTAAATCCTGCTCCCTTCTGACACCCCGACACAAGGACAAAAGTAATCTTACAATAAACCACCAAACTACATGCCAGACGCAGGAGAAAATTTAAACATCCCGAAGTCAAAGTTTTACAGAGCATAGTACCAAAATACAAAGGAAAGAAAACCCAAAAACAAGGTACACGCACAGCGGAAAATGTAAAGCACTCCGGGGTCACTCTCGAGTATTCTATGCCTCCGACGCTGCCTCGACGCCGACCCCCGCGCTAGCTCGACGACCTGGAGGGCAATTTAAAACAGAAGGTGTGAGTGAACCATAATTAACATAAAATTTTGAAAACCGCTTTATAACCAAACCAGGGTTTTGGCCCTCCGTTTTGAAATCACACATGCATAACCCATTTACTGAAATCAGTTATAAATCACATAAAGATCGTCATAAAAACATCATTGAAAGCAGTTACAGAAATCACGTCATAAACATCATAAAACCATATCATAAAACATAAGTCTCAAACAATCATTATCCGATCAAACCTGCTGGACCTATCCAAGTCTTTAAACTCCCGAGTCTTTAAACTCAATCCAGGCTTCAATAATATCCGAATCTTTAAACTCAACAGGCCTACGGGGGAAATATCAATATATCCGAGTCTTTAAACTCCTGAGTCTTTAAACTTAATCCGGGTCTTTAAACCCAATCCGGGCCCGTCCCCCGTCAATCACAATATCCGGGTCTTTAAACCCAATAACCAGATCCAGCAAATCCAATCAAAACCATTTAAAAACTATTTCTAAATCCTCATCCAAACTCGAATCCGAAATCACCGGTCCGAAGCCCTTCCGGCGTCCAGAACCGTCATTCCGAACCCAAATCCGGAAATCCACTTTTCAACTTTAAAACCAAATCTCGATTCTCGAAATCCGAAAACCTCGATCATTGCAATCACATTCCAAAATCCCTTTATAATCATTGAAAATCACTTATCGTTTCAAAACCCCAAATCATGGCATCAAAATCAGAATCCAAACTTTTCTTGTAAAATGTGCCAAATACGTACTTTCTCGAAAAACATGCAATTATGTAAAATAAACATCACATATTCAACAATCATGAAATCACATGTAAAACCATAAAACAAGTAATTAAAAGCAGTTATGCATGCTCGAGTTTAGAGAAGGGGTCCAATCACAGTCACCGGCACGTCACTCGCGCCCCGTACGTCCCGTACGTTCCTCAGCTTCCTCGGGAAGTCCCGATCCTGTCACAAGTCACCAAAGTACGTCACTAACACGTCTACCAAGACTCTCCTAATTTCCCCCAAAAATCCCCGGGCCCTAAATGTAACAAACCGGAACCCTAAACCTTCAACCTCGTAGAACTACCTCGAATCTACGTCCGATTAACCCGAAACTTAGTTCACTAGACTCGTTACAACCTCTAGACCAAAAACGTAGTTGACACTTTCCCCAGAAACCACCTCACGCGCCTCCACGCGCCGCCCAAAGTGGCTGCGCGTGGGCCTCACGCGCCTGCACACAGAGCACTATTCATCGTCGTCTTCCTCAGCTCGACCGGTTTGAACCGGCGAGAACGGTTCTCTGCCAATCCTTCACCGTTTTCCTACCTTTCTTCACCATCCTCCTCGTTCAGTCCTAAGCAACCCATTCCCCTCACTCTAACACCTCGACACAGCCTACAACCCGTCGTCTTCAACCTCGAAACAAAACCCGAACAGTCCCCTGTTTTTCATTCCAGCCACCCAAGTCCTCCCCCGTCACGGTGGCTACACTAAATAACTCCTAGGACCCTACTGAGTCTCACCCAACTCACAGAAACCCTCGACTCAGCCCCAGACTTCACAACTATCGATTTGAAACAAAACGGAAAAACAGAGCATTTGAAAGGGAACACGAAATTACCTGTGCTCAGGCCACCGCCGTGAGCTCAGCCGTGAACACACGACTCCTCTTGTCCTCCTACGTCCTCTGGAGACCTCCACCAGCCTCGATTGGTCACCTTCACAGCAACACCACCACCTAAATCCCTCTCTGTTCTCTGGTTTTCCAGTGAGCTCACACCTCACACACACACACACACACTTCAGCTCCCAACCTTCTCACTGTCTCTCTCTCGATCTCTGGTCACTCCTCACCCACCAGGACACACAAACGCCCACGGCCAACGTCCAACGTCCAATTCTCTAAATCTCACCCTCTGCTTCTCACTTGTTCGAACACACACACACACACACACGACACAACCGTTTAATTGGAACCGTGAAGAATCCTAGAAACCTCTAGGCCCTTGCCACATGTCCACCATCCAATGGTCCCCTTCCAAAAATATCCTATTAAACCGGTACACTTGTCCCAATCCGGTTGCACAATTCCCAAACAGCCAAAAGACCAAAATGCCCCTCTAAGTTATAATTACCATTTTGCCCTTGCCGTTTTAGACTTGTAACTTACGCATCCTAGGTCCGATGAACACGTGCTGCTTGTCGTTGAACTCAGGACGACGAAATCTACCCAACGGTCCTAGATCAACGTGTCAAAACCCGATCGTACGAAAAGTCAACTTTTCCCCATATTTTAACCAAATTACGGTAATGCCCTCAACCTTCCGAACATCACAACTTCCTCCTCGGATGTCGGAATCGGGCGTGCCACCTGTCTACGGATTCGTGACGTCCCGAACTACGTCACAGTCACCGGTCAATACCCAATTGACCATGTCAGAACCCATCCCAAATATCACCTCGATACCCGGGACGAACCCCGCTCCCGTCTGACAATCACACATAAAGTACCAGAATACCCTTAATATTACCGTAAGTATAACTATCAGACGCAGGAGTAAATATAATACAACTGTAAGTTAGAGCATAGTTCTGCAAAATGGGTACAAAATCCTACTATGCTAGTCCCGCAACGGAAGAACGTCGTAAGCTCTATGCCTCGATTCCTGCCTCAACGTTCACCCCAGCGCTATCACCACGACCTGGAGGGAAAATTTAAAACCAAAAGATGTGAGTGGACTAAAACAAATACAAGTTCTAAAAACAGTTTATCATCAAATCAGAGTTAAGGAAAATAATAATAATAATATTTGTTCCCTCCGTTTTGAAAACATGCATGCCCAACTACGTATCAAAAAAACCATAACATAAACCATCATAAGAAACAGAAACACTATAAAACGGGTATAAACTCATATCATAAGCATCATGAAACCACATCATAAATCGTGAATATCAAATCATCATTTTACGATCAAACCTGCTGGGTCTATCCGAGTCTTTAAACTCAACCAGGCCTCAAATGTAATTCCGAGTCTTTAAACTCCCGAGTCTTTAAACTCAATAGGCCTATGGGGGTAATATCATAAATGTCCGAGTCTTTAAACTCCCGAGTCTTTAAACTCAATCCGGGCCCGTCGCCCATCCATCAGAATATCCGGGTCTTTAAACCCATATCCAGATCCAGCAAATCCAATCCAAATTCAATGTAAAACCATTTCTAAATCCATAGCTAAACTCGAATTCGAAATCTCCGGTTCGAAGCCCTTCCGACGTTCAGAACCGTCGTTCCGAACCCAAATCCGGAAATCCACTTTTAAACCAAAACCCGCATTTAATCACAAATCATGTTTCATAATCCATTTATCATCATCAGAAAACAATTATAGATTGAAATCCCTAAGTATGGCATCAAAATCTGAAATCCAACTTTTCTCGAAAAACGTGCAAAATCCCGAAAATGTCTCGAAAAATGTACAAACATACCAACCACATATAATCATCAACAAGAAGCATAAAAAACATATTTAATAGAATAAAACATCAATAAAACAGTTAGGCATGCTCGTAAAGAAAGAAAGAGTCCACTCACGAATCTGAACGAATCAACCGCGCTCCGTGTGCTCCTCGACTGTCTCAGGCGTCTCCCGTCCTGTCAATATGCACCAAATAGGGTCACAATTACATCAAGGATACTAACCCTAATTTCCCCAATTTTTCGGGAATTTATTCATATTTTAATCTTAGACCCTAAACCGTCCGGATTCCCGAACTATCTCATAACATCGTCCGATTAACCCGAAAATCACACCAATGGATTCCTTAGGACATTTAGAACCAAAACCATGTTGGAAGTTTGGCCGGAATCCTCCCCACGCGCAGCCCAAAGTGGCTGCGCGTGGGCCTCACGCGCCTGCTACAATGTTTCTTCTTCCTCGAGTCACCCGGTTCAACACAGTTGAACCGGCGTGACCGGTTCTATGCAATTCCTCCACCATTTCAGTCCAATCCAATCCTAGAAGCTTTGTCCAATCCTTAGAAATCTAACCCCGTCCTAACAATTGAAAATCACAGCTTAAAACTTCACGATTTCTCCCTCGAAAAACATAGCCCGTGGCCCCTGTTTTGGCCGTCGGCCACCCAGGTCCTCCCCCGTCACGGCGACCATCCTAGACGACTCCTAGGACCTCCCTGAACCTCAACCTAACCTCCAAATCTCTAGACTCTAACCCTAAAGCCACGACTTTTGAAAACAAGAAAAACGGGAAAACAGGGGATTCGTGTAACGACCCGACCCAAATTCCTAGATTAGATTAGTGACTAATCACGATTAGTGAGGCTAATCCGTGATTAGTAGGACAAAATCGGACGAACGATGCAAAATGACCGTTTTGCCCTTAGCGTGGGTAAAATGTTGACTTTTCGTTCAGGTGGTCAAATGAACTTTGACCGATGACCGTGACGTAGTTCGTGACGTCACGAGTTCATAGACAAGTGGCACGTTCAATTCCGACGTTCTAGGAGGAAGTTATGAGGTTCGGATGTTTAGGGGCATTTTGGTAATTTTGGTTAAAAGGGTCAAAATGTTGACTTTTTGACCCAGAGGTCCGATGGCCGAGGGCCGAAGACCGTTACGTAGATAAGGACGATACGAATCCATAGACAGGCGACACATTGAAATCGGACTTCGAACGGGAGAGTTATAGGTCACGGAAGTTCAATTTCACTATGCACGTACTTCGAGGCGGGGCTGAGTTGGCAAATTCTGATTGGCCAGATATTTTAGTGGGCCCCATGGATGAGTGACAAGTATCACTCATCCCATTGGCTACATCCCTAAAAAGGTGGACCTACTCAATTTAATATTATTATAATTATTATTATACAATTAATCCTAACAACCTTAAATCCTAACCATCCATTCCATCCCTCAATCAATCCTCACCATCCATTATTCCCTCTCTCATCAGCCATCATCTCTTCTTTGTTCATAGTCAAACCCGAACCCCATAACCCATAATCCTCCATTTTCTTCATTTTCTTCAAACACACAAACACCACACACACCTCACCGTCATTCATCCTTTGAGCACAAATATGACCGTGAGGAGGTGGTGAGAGGTTGAGGATGGCAAGCCACGGCCGGGGACGGCGGTGGACACGGCGAGAGGAGGTCGACCGAGAGGTAAAAATATTTAAAATTCGAAGTTTGGTTTTAATGGGTTTTACTCGATTCCTTTAATTGGGTAAGGTTTCTGGGGACCTAGGGAGAAGTTTGAGATTAGTTTCGAGGCCTAGGACGGCCGAGAGTGGCCGTGAACGGCGGAGGAATGCACGGCCGCCATGGCCAAGCTCGAAGGTATGGTTTTCGGTGTTTTCCTTCCATTTTAATGTCATAGAACCCTAGGTTAGGATTAGAGGATGAAAATGGGACAAACGGGAGGCATTTTGGGGGTCGGACAGTGGAGAACCGACCGAGTCAACCCGCGGGTCTGAACGACCCGGTTGCAGGGTTCGGGTCGACCCGTCGAGAGGTTGAAGGTGGTGACGTGGCATGATGATGTGGCACCTGTCAGACTGTCAGGTGACGTGGACCACTCATCAGCCGACACGTGTCACATGTCAGTGCACAGTCAGCACTGACATGTCAGTGCACAGTCAGCACTGACATGTCAGTGACGTGGCCCAATCAGGGGCTGACAAGTGGCACTGACGTGGACCAGTGTCGTGATGATACGTGGCACATGTCAGACTGCCACGTGGCACTGACAGCACAGTGACGTGGACCAATGGGAGCTTGACACGTGGCACCTGTCAGAGTCTGACATGTCAGAGTCTGACATGTCAGACCTGACAGTTGTCAGATGATGTCATGCTGACGTTAGCAGTGACGTCAGCGATGACGTTAGCAGTGACGTCAGCGATGACGTCAGCAGCACTGTAGCTAGGCGCGTGAAGCCCACGAGCAGCCACTTTAGGAGGCACGTGCGGGCGCGTGGGGAAGAATTTGGGGAAGGTTCCAACATGTGAAATCTTCTATTCGATGTAACAAACATTTTGGGACTGGTTTCGTGTCGATCGGACACCGTCTCGATATGTTTCGGCGCATCAGAAGGTTTAAGTTCGGTTTTAAAAATAGTTAGAAAATCGGGAAAATTATGGGACTTAAATGAGAGGTTAATGAGGCTATTAGTAACCCTCTAAATGAATTTGGACAGGTTTGGGAGTCCCAGTGACAACGATTGACTCGGGAGACGATTATGGCACGCGTATCGAGGCGCGGCTTCGGACGGTCTGTGAGTGGACCTTGTTTTCTAAATTGGTGCATGCATAAATGTTTATTATATGTTTTATTACTTGTTTGATGATGCCATGGGTGAATTTCGATGTGGTTACGTATAAGCACGTATTTCGAGGTTTTGGCCTTATACGGTGCTTATACGGGTCTGTATTTCTTATTTGATTTTAATGAAAAGGTTTTGGATTTCAAAAGGATAAACTCGGGTATGAGACCCATTTGGTTTTGTCTCGGGCATATGACCTTAGATATCGGGCACGGTGCCCAGCTGATGTCATATGTTCGGGCACGAGACCCAGTTATTTTACGGTTTATGATTTCGGGTCAGGGACCCTAGATGGATTTCCAAGTTCATGACGGTTTATGGGAACCAGCATGAACTCTGGAAAGGTCATTGTGGTTCATGACGGTTTATGGGAACCGGCATAAACCTTTGTCAGGTCATTCTGGTTCATGACGGTTTAAGGGAACCGTCATGAATCCTGGTTAATGGATGTTATGGATCATGACGGTTCAAGGGAACCGGGCATGAATGTTTATGTTATGTATATATGTATTCATATACCTTCCTTTACTTCTATTATCTCCTCCGGGGAGGGTCGTTGGCCTGGGTGGACCCCGGAGTAGTCACGGAGCACCGACTGAGTGGAGTCACCCTCCAGTTGGGTTCCTTACTCTCAGGAAGGCTATGATTACTATTACCTCGGGTAGGGTCAGTGGTCTGCGGACATTGATCTTGACTTTGAGAAGACTCGGATTGAGACCTGGGTAGCACGCGCGTAGCTTTGGAAACTGTGATAGGATTGGTTGTGTGAATTATATGTATATATGATGTATGCTTTATGAGATATATGATATGATATATGATGTGTGTTTACACAGGTTTTGGGCAGTGGCCCGTATGGTCATTTTCATTATGGTTTTTCTGGATAAATAGTTTTCGAATGCATGCATGCTTTTTAGTGAAGGGTACAAATGTCTTCTCTTATCAACTGTTTTATAAACTCTTGTTTTATCCACTCACAGCTTTTAATGTTTTGACTGCCCTTCAGGTTGACAGCGGATGTGGACTGTAGCAGAGACCGAGATATCACATGCCTCCTCCGGATCCTGGCGTACTCTGATAGCCCGGGAGGGCAAAGGTAGGAAATATCCCTTGTCTGACATTCCGTGTCAGACGGGAGCAGGGTCATCCCGCACTAATCCCGGGGGGATTGGGATGGGTCCTGTCAATTCGAGACTCACCTGCGATTCAGCCTCCGCCGTCTGCACCGCCGCGTGCCACGGTGCTCGTTGGGTTCCCTGCAGTCACCTGAGCCTCCTATTGTCTTGGTTTGAACCTCCACACGGCACAACCACCGTCACCGTGCCACCGTCTCTCTGTTTTCCCAAAAATCTCAGCCGTCCGCCGCCATGTCTCCGTGCACAATTGCAGCTCCAAAACACGATCAGTAGCTCACCCTCGTCTCTTTATCACTCTCACATGTCATCAACTTACTCACCCTTGCACTGAATCGATCACAACCTCTCCCTTTCTTCCTCTCTGTTTTCTGGTTCTCACAGCCCAAATACACGGTTCAAAATCACACAAAGTGTGGCCGTGTGTATTTGAGACCTTCCTAGAACCATCCACCCATCTGCACGTGTCCACATTCCCCTGGTCCAGCATAAAATATCCCACTCCACAATTGCCACTTGTTCTGTTCTGATTGAGCTGAGGAGAAAAAGACCAAATTGCCCATAGTTATAAAAATTACCGTTTTGCCCTTGAACTTTCCAGACCCGTAACTATTTCATCCGACGTCCGATGACAGCGTGCCGCCTGTCGTTGTACTCAGGACGTCGAGACCTATCTAACGGTCCTCGGTCTACGTGAAAATCACAAGTCCACCAAAAAGTCAACATTTTCCTCAATTAGTCAAAATTACGGTAACGCCCTCAATCTTCCGAACGTCATAACTTTTTCTCTGATTGTCCGAATCGAACCTGCCACCTATCTACGGACTGGTGACGTCCTAAACTACGTCACGGTCAAGGGTCAACACTCATCCAACCTGTAAATCAAAAAGTCAACTTTTGACGCACTATTCACAAGGGCAAAATCGTCCTTCTATACAAAACTTTACAAAAATTACATTTATACCCTTCCCGAAGGTACGGGTTGTTACAATCTACCTCCCTAAAAAGGAATTTCGTCCCCGAAATTCAGTGGAACAAATAAGGGTACTGTTCGCGCATTAAGGCCTCGGGTTCCCAAGTAGCTTCTTTCACTTGATGATTTCTCCACAATACCTTAACCAAAGCAACCGTCTTCCTCCGTAAGACCTTATCCTTCCGATCCAAAATCGCTACTGGCTGCTCTTCAAAACTCAAGTCTTCCCTCAGTTCAACAGGTTGTGCTTCCAGAACATGCGAATCATTCCGTATATACTTCCGAAGCATAGATACTTGGAAGACATTATGTACCTTTGCCAAGTCTGCTGGTAAAGCCAATCGATAAGCAACAGGACCAATCCGCTCTAAGATCTCATAAGGTCCAATGTAACGAGGACTCAACTTCCCTCGTCTGCCAAACCGTATGATCCCCTTCCAAGGAGATAACTTCAAGAAAACCCAGTCTCCTACGGCAAACTCCAAATCCCTGATCCTACGGTCGGCGTAGCTCTTCTGTCGGTCATGCGCTGCCTTCAATCGATCTCGAATCAGTGCCACTTTTTCCTGTGTAAGATCTACCAGCTCGGAAGTAGTCAATCTCCTCTCACCAACCTCGGTCCAACACAACGGAGTCCGACACTGTCGTCCATACAAAGCCTCGTAAGGAGCCATCCCAATGCTCTCCTGATAACTGTTATTGTAGGCGAACTCCGTCAAAGGTAAATGAGACTCCCAAGTACCCTGAAACTGTAAGACACAAGCTGTAACAACCCGTCCCGAGAATTGGGATTAGTAGAGTGACTAAGGTGTGATTAGTAAGGGTAATCAAGGGTTAGGTGGTCCCGAGGGGTCCGGGAACTTAGAATGACGATTTTGCCCCTGGGTCGGGCAGAAATGTTGACTTTTATTTCGGGTGGTCAATTGGGGATTTACCAGTGACCAGGACGTAGTTTAGGACGTCATGAACCCATAGACATGTGGTATGTTTGATTCCGACATCCGAGGAGGAAGTTGTGATGTTCGTAAGGTCGAGGGTATTATCGTAATTTTGATAACATAGGGGGAAAAGTTGACTTTTTGGATAATCGGGTTTTGGTAGGTTGACCTAGGATGGTTAGATAGTTCTTGTCGTCCTGAGTTCGATGACAGGCGGCACGTGTTCATCGGACTTACGAGGTGAGAGTTACGGGTCTAGGAAGTTTCGGTAAAACCGCAAAATGAGTAAAACAGGAGGGTATTTTGGTCATTGTGGCACATTGGGATTTGTGCACAGAGGAAAGGAATGGACGGCTGGGATTAGGCCATGTGGGAGTGTGTGGAGTGGATGGTGACACATGGCATGTGTGTAGAGGATTCTGGTAGAATCCTGTGCATTCACGGCCCAAGTAATTGGGGTGCACCCGTGCTATGCATTCTGGTGCTTCGACACACAGAGAGAAACAGAGGGAGGAAATTGAGAGAATTGGAAGGCTGATTGTGGTGGCTGGTGAGTTTGTGAGTGTGTGAGGGAGATTAGAGAGTGGGAGAGAGCAGTTGAGACGGTTGGGAGGTGAGAAATCGTGGTGTGTGCGAGTGGGGAGCCACGGGAACCAGGGAGGAACTCAGGGGGAAAACGGAGAAGATTGAGGGCTTGTGGTGGTGCGATAGCCGTGCACGGTGCAACGAAGATCGCGGTGGTGTCGTGAGGGTTGTGGGGAGTCGACCAGCCCCGGAGGAGCTCACGGCGGCAGCAGGAGGCAGGTAATTTCCTCATCCCCGTTTCGGTACTCTGTTTTCCGTTGAGGTTCAACGTGGAAGTCGTGGGTCTAGGGTGAGAATCGAGGGAATTGGAGGTCAGGGCGAGGTTCAGGAGAGTCCTAGGCGTCGACTAGGATGGTCGCCGTGACGGGGAGGTATACGGCGGAGCTCAGACGACGGCAGACACTCTGGTGCTCTGTTTTGCTGTGATGTTTGAACCCAAAGTCGTGACGATTGGGGTTGAGTCGAAGGTTTAGGAGAGTTGGTTTAGGTTCAGTGAGGTTCAGGGAAGAGTTTGGTGAAGCCACCATGAAGGGTGGTGAGCTGGGTGGTCGGATCGTGAAACAGAGTTTTGGGGAGGTTTGATTTCGAGCTTGAGACGACGGGTAGGAGGCTGTGTCGAGGTGAATGGAGTTGGGGAATCGATAGGGTTGGCCTGGACGATGCTGTTGGTGAAGAAAGGAACCGTTTTGGTGGACGGAAGAGGAAGAACCAGGTACGCCGGTCTGAGTGCAGACCACTGTACTGAGCCGGGTTTGATCGAGGAAGGAGGTGGTACTGTAGCAGCGCGTGAGGGCCACGCGCAGCCACTTTGGGCGGCGCGTGGAGGCGCGTGCGGCGGTTCTGGGAGAAACGGTCAACATCGTTTTTGGTCTTGGAGTTGTTGTGAGTTCAATGGAATTGGTTTCGAGTCAATCGGAAGTCGTTTGAGTGTAGTTCCGCGAGGGTGAATGTGTAGGGTCCCGGGGTTTTAAGTCTTTGGTTCGGGGATTTTTGAGGGCATTTAGGTGAGTGTTTGTAGACGTATTAGTGATGTAATTTGACGGTGTTTGACAGGATCGGGATTTCCCGAGGAAGCCGAGGATCGGGCTGGACGTTCGGGACGCGAGTAGGGCTCAGTACTGTGAGTGGACCCTTTCATTAAACTCGAGCATGCATAACTGTTTTTATATACGTATTTTATGGTTTTACTTATAAATCTATGTTTATTGAATATGAAGTGATGATTTTATGTGTTTGCACGTTTTTCGAGAAAAAGACGGTTTTGGCACGGTTTTCGAGAAAATGTTGGTTTTCGGATTTTGATGCCACATTTGGGGATTTTCACCCATAAAGGTTTTCTAATAATGATATATGGGTTATGAAATGTGATTTGTGATTACATGTGGTTTTGGTATGAAAATGGATATTTTTCCGGATTTGGGTTCGGAATGACGGTCCTGAACGCCGGAAGGGCATCAGACCAGTGATTTCGGATTCGGGTTTGGATGAGGATTTGGTAAATGGTTTTCAAATGGTTTTGGGATTGGATTTGCTGGATCTGGATATTGGGTTTAAAGACCCGGATATATGTGACGGGGGACCGGCCGGATTGGGTTTAAAGACCCGAATTGAGTTTAAAGACTCGGGAGTTTAAAGACTCGGATATATATATTGATTTTCCCCCGTAGGCCTTGAGTTTAAAGACTCGGGAGTTTAAAGACTCGGATATGATTAAGGCCTGGATTGAGTTTAAAGACTCGGGAGTTTAAAGACTCGGATAGGTCCAGCAGGTTTGATCGGGGAAATGATGATTTGATGTTTATGGTTTTTGATACGGTTTCTGATACTCATGCTGTGGTTTCTTAAGATATTTTATAGTGTTTCTGTTTCTTATGATGTTTATAATGATTATTTTATAACTGTGTTCATAACTGTTGGTTATGCATGTGGTTTCAAAACGGAGGGTTAAACTCGGTTTTCTTATAAAATGGTTTTTGAACTTTTGTACCTTCTGGTCCACTCACATTTTCTGTTTTAATTGCCCTCCAGGTTGTGGAGCTAGCGCGGGGTCTTGACGTCGAGGCAGAGTCTGAGGCATAGAAGTGACGTGAGAGTTCCCAGAATAGATTAAAGGCTTCCGTGTGCGTGTAGTTATCGGTTTTATTTTCTTTGTATGTTCGTACTATGTTCTGTAAATGCTACCTTCGGGACTTTGTGTCTAATTACTCCTGCGTTTGACTGGATTTGAGTGAGTTTTACTTGGGTTTTGTGTCGAGGAGTCAGATGGGAGCGGGATTTACCTCGGGTTTCGGGGTGAAACCGGGGTGGGTCCTGACACAAGCTCGCATCATATCCTCGAGAATCTGGATGGTCCGCTCAGACTGTCTATCGGTCTGAGGATGAAATGCAGTACTGAAATGCAACTTTGTCCCAAAAGCTTCCTGTAAGCTCTGCCAAAACCGGGAAGTAAACCTCGGGTCTCTGTCAGACACTATCGACTCTGGTGTACCATGCAGCCGAATAATCTCATTAATGAACAATTGTGCAAACTGCGTCAACCTGAATTTCTCCCGTACTGGTAAGAAATGAGCAGACTTCGTAAGTCTATCCATGATCACCCACACGCCATCGTGTCCCTTCGGTGTTCTGGGAAGCTTGAAGACAAAATCCATCGTCAGGTGATCCCATTTCCACTCGGGGATCAGGAAAGGTTGCATTGCTCCATAGGGTCTCTGCCGCTCAGCTTTCACCTGCTGACATATCAAACATCTGCTGACATACTCTGCAATCCCACGTTTCATACCTGACTACCAGTAATGCTCTCGAAGGGTACGATACATCTTGGTCCCACCAGGATGCATCGCATAAGCTGAACAGTGAGCCTCGTCCAGTATCACCTTCTTCAATGTTTCATCCTCGGGTACACACAACCGTCCATCTTTAACCAAGGCTCCATCCTCGCGAATCTCAAAGTCCTGTCTCTCGCCAGCCTCGACCTCAATCCGTATGATGCCCAAAATAGGGTCCTCAAACTGAGCATCAATAACCTGATCAATCAAAACAGGTCGCACGTGGAAACTCGCTAGGAGTGCTCCCTGACCATCCACAATCAACTCTACTCCAAGCCTACGGAGCTCAACCAACAAAGGTAATCGTACTGCCCTCAAATGCGACAAAGAACTAGCTGACTTCCTGCTCAAAGCATCGACTACCACATTAGCCTTTCCTGCGTGATACTCAATAGTATAGTCGTAGTTCTTAAGCAACTCCAACCATCAGCGTTGTCTCAGATTCAATTCCTTATGAGTAAACAAATACTTTAAACTCTTGTGGTCCGTGAAGATCCTGCACCTCTCGCCATACAAATAATGTCGCCAAATCTTCAGTGCATGAACCACCGCTGCCAGTTCCAAGTCATGTGTAGGATAGTTCATCTCATGGGGTTTCAACTGCCGGGAAGCATAAGCAATCACTTTTCCGTGCTGCATCAATACACAGCCTAAACCTTGTAAAGAAGCGTCACTATACACCTCGAACTCCCCACTATTGTCTGGAAGGGCCAACACAGGAGCAGATGTCAATCGCCTTTTAAGCTCCTGGAAACTCTGTTCACATTTCTCATCCCAATCAAACCGAACTCCTTTCCGAGTCAGCCTTGTCAACGGAGCAGCAAGAATAGAAAAACCCTCAATAAAACGCCGATAATAACCTGCTAAACCCAGAAAACTCCTGATCTCTGTCACCGTCTTGGGCTGTTCCCAATTTGCTACCGCCTCAACCTTCTGAGGATCCACTCTGATGCCCTCGGCTGAAATCACATGTCCTAGAAATCCAACACTGGTCAACCAAAACTGACACTTGCTCAACTTCGCATACAACTGATGCTCTCTTAGGGTCTTAAGCACTATTCTCAGATGCTTCTCGAGCGCCTTTGCACTCTTCGAATACACCAAAATGTCGTCAATGAAGACAATCACAAAACGATCCAAATACAACCGGAACACTCGGTTAATGAGGTCCATAAAAGCTTCTGGGGCATTAATCAATCCAAACGGCATCACAACAAACTCGTAATGACCGTACCTGGTCCGAAAGGCTGTCTTGGGTACATCCTCCTCTTTGACCCGTAAATGATGGTAGCCGGAGCGAAGATCAATCTTCGAAAAGTACTGTGCTCCCTTCAACTGGTCAAACAAATCATCAATCCGGGGTAAGGGATACTTATTCTGAATGGTTACCTTATTCAACTGTCTGTAGTCAACACACAATCTCAAACCTCCGTCCTTTTTCTTGACAAAAGTACCGGTGCTCCCCAAGGTGACATACTCGGTCGAATGAATCCTATATCGACCAACTCTTGTAATTTTGCCTTAAGTTCCCTCAATTCTGCAGGTGCCATGCGGTAAGGAGTCTGTGAAATAGGCAGTGTACCTGGTAACAGATCAATCGTGAACTCGATATCTCGCTGAGGTGGTAATCCTGGCAACTCCTCGGGAAAAACATCGGGAAACTCTCGTACCACTGGTATATCCTCCGCCCTCACTGGCGTAGCACGTGTATCCACTACATGAGCTATGTAACCCTGACACCCCTTACGCAACAGCTTGCTAGCCTCAAGTGCCGAAATAACTCCAGTAGGAAGTGCACGCTGATCCCCCTAAAACGTAGTCTCTGGTAAGCCTGGACTCCAAAAAGTCACTCTCCTATCGAAACACTCGATAGAAGCATGATGTATTGTCAACCAGTCCATACCCAATATAACATCGAAGTCCCGTATATCCAATAGTAACAAGTCCGCCACTAACTCAACCTCACCCACCATCACCGGACACTATCTCAACACCTGAGTCACTACCAACACCTCCCCAGTAGGTGTACTCACCCCTAAGGCACACTCCAAGGTAGACACCTCCCTCTCCGTAACCAGACTACAACTCCGGGCTATAAACGAGTGAGTAGCCCCGGGATCTATCAAAGCAAAAATAGTGTGACCAAGTATGGTGAGTGTACCTGTCACCACTCCCGGTGCTGATCTGGCCTCCTGCTGGGTCATATCAAAAACTCGCGCCTGAGGTCCTGATGACCTACCGCGCCCCCTAGAACTGCTCGTGGCACCACCGCCACCCCTAGGGCCTGCTGCCCCTGACATTGATGCAGTACTCCGCCCAGGTTCTGCTACACCTCGGCCTGCTCCACCCTCCTGAGCTAACAATGGGCACTCCCTCCGAAAGTGTCCTCGCTCGCCACAGCAGTAGTAGACATCTCTACCGGGTCCACCAGTCTGTCTCCCGGTAGAAGCAACAGAAGTAGCACTCGCCTGAGGAGTCGGCTGTGCTCTAGCTCCCCGAAATCCTGAGCCCTGAAAACTGCCTGGTCTACCAAATCGGGCTCCACCAGCCGATGACGAACCACCATAATTGCTCCACTTCGGGGTTCTCTGACTCGATGCTCCAGGAAAAGAATGCTCTCGGCGTCGCACACTGCCCGAGTACTGTGGCCTGGCAGGAAAACTGGCCTCCACTCTAACAGCAGCATCAGACAACTCCCAGAATGTAGCAAATGAGCCGGCTGTCACAATGGCTCTAATCTCTCCTCGAAGACCCAACTCAAACTGACTACACTTCTCAGCCTCGGTTGCCACAAATGCAGGAGCGAATCAGGACAACATTTGAAACCTCTGCTCATACTCAGCCACTGTCATGTTCCCTTGCTTCAACTGAAGAAATCCTGCCTCTTTGGCATCCCGGAAAGAGCGGGGATAGTACTGATCTAAAAACCGCTCCCGGAAAGTCTCCCACGTCACAGTATGTGCATCCCAGCTGGACAACTCCAGCGTATACCACCACTTATACGCTGCTCCATCTAGCAGAAACGTAGCCAACAAGACCCAGTCCTCTGGAGGACAATGCATCACTCCAAAAATACGTTCGAGCCGGGTGATCCATCGGTGAGCTTCCTCTGGATCTGCCCACCGCTGAAAGTAGTAGCCCCGAGCCGCTGGGCTCGCTCAATCGAAGCGCTCTCAGTCCCTCTCGCCGCTTCGTCTTCAGGTCGTGGAGGAGGTTCACGTCTCGGAGGCATGGTCGAACGTACGCTGAAAGAGGCATAGAGTTAGTAAAACAACCTAGATACGACCTCGTACCGGCACAAACTGACAAACCTATGCTCTGATACCAATTTTCAGGACCCGTCCCAAATATCACCTCGATACCCGGGACGAACCCCGCTCCCGTCTGACAATCACACATAAAGTACCAGAATACCCTTAATATTACCGTAAGTATAACTATCAGACGCAGGAGTAAATATAATACAACTGTAAGTCAGAGCATAGTTCTGCAAAATGGGTACAAAATCCTACTATGCTAGTCCCGCAACGGAAGAACGTCGTAAGCTCTATGCCTCGATTCCTGCCTCAACGTTCACCCCAGCGCTATCACCACGACCTGGAGGGAAAATTTAAAACCAAAAGATGTGAGTGGACTAAAACAAATACAAGTTCTAAAAACAGTTTATCATCAAATCAGAGTTAAGAAAAATAATAATAATAATATTTGTTCCCTCCATTTTGAAAACATGCATGCCCAACTACGTATCAAAAAAACCACAACATAAACCATCATAAGAAACAGAAACACTATAAAACGGGTATAAAACTCATATCATAAGCATCATGAAACCGCATCATAAATCGTGAATATCAAATCATCATTTTATGATCAAACCTGCTAGGTCTATCTGAGTCTTTAAACTCAACCAGGCCTCAAATGTAATTCTGAGTCTTTAAACTCCTGAGTCTTTAAACTCAATAGGCCTATGGGGGTAATATCATAAATGTCCGAGTCTTTAAACTCCCGAGTCTTTAAACTCAATCCGGGCCCGTCCCCCATCCATCAGAATATCCGGGTCTTTAAACCCATATCCAGATCCAGCAAATCCAATCCAAATTCAATGTAAAACCATTTCTAAATCCATAGCTAAACTCGAATTTGAAATCTCCGATTCGAAGCCTTTCCTGCGTTCAGATTCGTCATTCCGAACTCAAATCCGGAAATCAACTTTTAAACCAAAACCCGCATTTAATCACAAATCATGTTTCATAATCCATTTATCATCATCAGAAAAAAATTATAGATTGAAATCCCTAAGTATGGCATCAAAATCCGAAATCCAACTTTTCTCGAAAAACGTGCAAAATCCCAGAAATGTCTCGAAAAACGTGCAAACATACCAACCACATATAATCATCAACAAGAAGCATAAAAAACATATTTAATAGCATAAAACATCAATAAAACAGTTGGGCATGCTCGTAAAGAAAGAAAGAGTCCACTCACGAATCTGAACGAATCAACCGCGCTCCGTGCGCTCCTCGACCATCTCAGGCGTCTCCCGTCCTGTCAATATGCACCAAATAGGGTCACAATTACATCAAGGATACTAACCCTAATTTCCCCAATTTTTCGGGAATTTATTCATATTTTAATCTTAGACCCTAAACCGTCCGGATTCCCGAACTATCTCATAACATCGTCCGATTAACCCGAAAATCACACCAATGGATTCCTTAGGACATTTAGAACCAAAACCATGTTGGAAGTTTGGCCGGAAACCTCCCCACGCGCCGCCCAAAGTGGCTGCGCATGGGCCTCACGCGCCTGCTACAGTGTTTCTTCTTCCTCGAGTCACCTGGTTCAACACAGTTGAACCGGCGTGACCGGTTCTCTGCAATTCCTCCACCATTTCAGTCCAATCCAATCTCAGAAGCTTCGTCCAATCCTTAGCAATCTAACCCCGTCCTAACAATTGAAAATCACAGCCTAAAACTTCACGATTTCTCCCTCGAAAAACATAGCCCGTGGCCCCTGTTTTGGCCGCCGGCCACCCAGGTCCTCCCCGTCACGGCGACCATCCTAGACGACTCCTAGGACCTCCCTGAACCTCAACCTAACCTCCAAATCGCTCGACTCTCACCTGCGATTCAGCCTCCGCCGTCTGCACCGCCGCGTGCCACGGTGCTCGTTGGGTTCCCTGCAATCATCTGAGGCTCCTATTGACTTTGTTTGAACCTCCACACGGCACAACCATCGTCACCGTGCCACCGTCTCTCTGTTTTCCCAAAAATCTCAGCCGTCTGCCGCCTTGTCTCCGTGCACGATTGCAACTCCAAAACACGATCAGTAGCTCACCCTCGTCTCTTTATCACTCTCACATGTCATCAACTTACTCACCCTTGCACTGAATCGATCACAACCTCTCCCTTTCTTCCTCTCTGTTTTCTGGTTCTCACAGCCCAAATACACGGTTCAAAATCACGCAAAGTGTGGCCGTGTGTATTTGAGACCTTCCTAGAACCATCCACCCATCTGCACGTGTCCACATTCCCCTGGTCCAGCACAAAATATCCCACTCCACAATTGCCACTTGTTCTGTTCTGATTGGGATGAGGAGAAAAAGACCAAATTGCCCATAGTTATAAAAATTATCGTTTTGCCCTTGAACTTTCCAGACCCGTAACTATTTCATCCGACGTCCGATGGCAGCGTGCCGCCTGTCGTTGTACTCAGGACGTCGAGACCTATCTAACGATCCTCGGTCTACGTGAAAATCACAAGTCCACCAAAAAGTCAACATTTTCCTCAATTAGTCAAAATTACGGTAATGCCCTCAATCTTCCGAACGTCATAACTTCTTCTCCGATTGTCTGAATCGAACCTGCCACCTGTCTACGGACTCGTGACGTCCGTCCTAAACTACGTCACGGTCAAGGGTCAACACTCATCCAACCTGTAAATCAAAAAGTCAACTTTTGATGCACTATTCACAAGGGCAAAATCGTCCTTCTATGCAAAACTTTACAAAAATTACATTTATACCCTTCCCGAAGGTACGTGTTGTTACAGACCACCTGAACTAAAAGTCAACTATTTACCCGACCTAGGGGCAAAATCGTCATTCTACGCTAACGGACCTATCGTGTAACGACCCGTCCCGAATTTCATGATTTGATTAGTGACTAATCACGAATAGTGAGGCTAATCTGTGATTAGTAGAGCGAAATCGGACGAACGATGCGGAATGACCGTTTTGCCCCTGGTGGTGGCAAAACGTTGACTTTTCGATCGGGCGGTCAAAGGGACTTTGACCGATGACCGTGACGTAGTTCGTGACGTCACGAGTTCGTAGACAGGTGGCACGTTCAATTCTGACGTCCGTAGAAGAAGTTATGACGTTCGGAAGCCCAAGGGCATTTTGGTAATTTGGGTGAATAGGAGGTCAAAAGTTGACTTTTTGACCAGGAGGTCCGATGGCCGAGGGCCGAAGACCGTTACGTAGATAAGGACGATACGAATCCGTAGACAAACGGCACGTCGAATTCGGACGTTCGACGGCGAAATTACGGTTCACGAAAGTTTCGGGATACTTTTCCCGGCGACACGTTTTACGAGGACCATTTGTCTTTAGTGGGCTCAACTACTTTTCTGCAACCAATGGATGAGTGACACTTGTCACCCATCCACTGGCTACCATTCCACATACATGCATCCAACCCTTCACCGTGCATCCATTTTCCATTTTTCCCTCCAACCAAACCCGATCTCATTCCTCTCCTCTGTGCGATCCAAACACCAAACCCTTAATCCCAAATACTCCTGGAGAGAACAGAGAGAGAGCGAGGAGGCCAGGACGGACTGGATGGTGGCGAGATCGGGGGCCGCCGTGCACGGTGGTCGTGGACCCACGAAGGTGTTAGGGCTGAGTTCTAATGATTGGGATGAGTTTATTGAGGTTGTAGGAAGGCATAGAGGGTGGTTTGGACGGCGGTGAAGGGCTGAGCAGCCCTGGGTGCAATCGGAAAAATTGGACCGATTAGGGGAGATTTGGACGGACGGGTTTTGTGGGGTTTTTCCTAGTTTTCTTGATTAGGATAGATTGGAAATGAGAAAATAGGAATTTAGGAATTGGAATGGAGGAAATCGGACCAAAAATGAGGGAGAAGAAGGCCTGGACCGGTTACGCCGGTCCAGTTGCAGAGGTCGGACCGGACCGACCGGCCCAGACCGGTTCGATCGCTGGGAACGACGCACTGTTCACCGACGCGTGAGCCCACGCGCAGGGGCCTTTGGGCGGCGCGTGGCAGCGCGTGGTGGGGTTTCTGGGGATGTGTCCAACATACGAAATCATCTATTCGATGTAACGAACATTTTGAGACTGGTTTCGTGTCGATCGGACACCGTCTCGATATGTTTCGGGGCATCGGAAGGTTTAGGTTCGGGATTAAAAATAGTTAAAAATACGAGAAAATTACGGGGCTTTGGTAGGAGGTTAATTAAGTAGTTAGTAACCTTCTATTACGATTTGGACAGGTTTGGGAGTCCCGGTGACGGTGATCGGCTCGGGGAGCCGTATGGCACGCAAATCGAGGCGGCAGCTCGGACGGTCTGTGAGTGGACCTTGTTTTCTAAATTGGTGCATGCATAAATGTTTATTATATGTTTATTTACTTGTTTGATGATGCCATGGGTGCATTTGTATGTGGTTACGTATAAGCACGTATTTCGAGGTTTCGGCCTTATACGGTGCTTATACGGTTTGTATTTCTTTATTGATTTAAATGAACTGAATTTGGATTTCAAAATGATAAACTCGGGTATGAGACCCATTTGGTTTTGTCTCGGGCATATGACCTCAGATTCCGGGCACGGTGCCCAGTTGGTGTCCTATGTTCGGGTACGAGACCCAGTCACTTTACGGTTTTGATTTCAGGTCAGGGAACCTTAAATGGATTCCCAGGTTCATGACGGTTTATGGGAACCGGCATGTTACCTGTTTATGGATATTATGGATCATGACGGTTCGGGGAACCAGTCATGAATGTTTATGTTATGTATATATATGTTCGTCTACCTTCCTTTACATGTTCTACTATCTCCTCCGGGGAGGGTCGTTGGCCTGGGTGGACCCCGGAGTAGTCACGGAGCACCGACTGAGTGGAGTCACCCCCCAGTTGGGTTCCTTACTCTCAGGAAGGCTATGATTACTATTACCTCGGGTAGGGTCAGTGGTCTACGGACATTGATCTTGACTTTGAGATGACTCGGATTGAGACCCGGGTAGCGCGCGCGTAGCTTTGGATACCGTGACAGGATTGGTTGTGTGACTTATATATATGTATGTGATGGATATATGATATATGATATGTGGTGTGTACAGGTGTGCGCAGGATTTGGGCAGTGGCCCGTATGGTCGTTTTCATTGTGGTCCTTTCGACCTTGGTTTATATCTGCTTTGGGCTTAGTCCCACATATGGTTTGTTTTGGATAAATGGTTTTCGAATGCATGCATGCTTTTTAGTGGAGGGTACAAATGTCTTCCTTATTAAATGTTTTATCAACTTTTGTTTTGTCCACTCACAGTTTTTAATGTTTTGACTGCCCTTCAGGTTGACATCGGATGTGGACTGTAGCAGAGACCGAGATATCACATACCTCCTCCGGATCCTGGCGTACTCTGATAGCCCGGGAGGGCAAAGGACGAAAATATCCCTTGTCTGACACTTCGTGTCAGACGGGAGCAGGGTCATCCCGCACTAATCCCGGGGGGATTGGGATGGGTCCTGTCATATCGGAACCAACTAACCACCGATTAAGCTCACTAATCCTTCACTAAACACCGTCTTAACCCTAATTTCTAGGACGGGTCCTTACATGTTCTCTCTGTCTCTGTTTTCTCATTTGATCAATAACAACCAATTTAAAATTTGGTTTAACCGTGAGAGTAGGCTAGAAGCCTCTAAGAAATAGCATGTGGTTCAGCTAAAAAATATCCAATTACATTGTCCCAGATGTCCTTATCCAGTTGGTCACAAATCCCTAGGTGTTAAAGGACCAAACTGCCCTTGAAAGTCCAAATTACCATTTTACCCCTCATAAACTCAGACCCGTAACTTAACCGTCCGACGTCCGATGACGGCGTGCCGCTTGTCGTTATACTCAGGACATCGAGACCTATCTAACGATCCTCGATTTGTGTGAAGAATACTTGTCGTGGAAAAAGTCAACAAATTCCCCCTTTTAAACCAATTTACGAAAATGCCCTTGACCTTCCGAACATCCTAACTTATTCCTCGGTCGTCGGAATCGAACGTGCCACCTGTCTATGGACTCGTGACGTCCCGAACTACGTCACTATCATCGGTCAACGTTCGTTTGACCTGCCAATCAAAAAGTCAACATTTGACCACACTATTCACAAGGGTAAAATCGTCATTTTTATACAAATCTTTTCCAAATTTACATTTTTGCCCTTTTTGAAGTTTCGGGTCGTTACACGGTTAATCTCCAATTAGCCTCGTTAATCTGTCATTAGTTCTTAATTAATCCTTAAAATTAGGGACGAATCGTTACAGTAACGGTGACCCATTATTGCTAGAAATTAAAATCAAAGTATAGAATATAGATAGAGAGATAAAAGTACCTGGAGAGAAGGATGCCATTGATGAAGCTAGTGGAGAAATAGGTGAGGATAGAGGAACTAATACAGAGGGAAAAAGAAGGTTAGGTGATTCAAGTGTGACACCAACGCAAACAAAAGATGAGTGATTTTGGTTCATAAGTAGCCAAAGTAAATTCACAAAAATACCAACAACAAGCTCAATTTTTGTTTGCTTGCTTTTATTTAAGAACTCATGAAAATCTAGATTGTGGGTTTTAGTAAACGAGAGAGAGAGAGAGAGAGAGAGAGAAAGAGAGAGAGAGAGAGAGAGTTGGGAGGGGAGATGTATTCTCTTTTAGATCTTTCAGACCTTCTCTTCTCTTTTCTGCTGTTCGTGGGGAGCCTCGGTGGCCATCACACCCGACTTGGGTTTCTTCCTGCTCGCAAGGGAAATTGGTCGTCACTCAAGGGGAGCATCGGTGGCCATTACTATAACGACCCGTCTTTGGTTTTAAAGCTAATCGGGGATTAGCCGAGGATTAATGTATGTTCAGGGAAAAATTATGATTTTGCCCCTGAATGAGGGTAAAAAGTTAACTTTTAACCAGGGAGGTCCGATACCTGAGGTCCATTGCGTAGATCGGGTCGATACGAGTCCGTGGACAGGCACGTCGAAATCGAATGTTCGACGGGAAAGTTACGGTTCACGGATATTCCGAGGAACTATTTATGGCGGCACGTTTTACGAGGAAATTGGATTTTTGTCTTTTAGTGTGGGGCCCAGATATTTTGTGCAGCTCAATGGATGAGTGACAAGTGTCACTCATCCATTGCTCCCATTAAACAGATACATGCACCCACCATTTCACCGTCATTTGTCCATTTGATCATACCAGGCCAAAACCACATCGAACCACCACCCCAAATCCCTCCCTTCACCTGTGATCAATATAAGAAGGAGACAGGGAGTGGCTGAGGAGCTAGGATGCGATGAGAGGTAGAGCTACGATGCCGTGGACGGTGGAGGAATGCGCAAGTACAGTTTTGAACTTAAAATTCCAATTTTATGATTTGGACGTTAGGGGCTGTGTTGGTCGATTGGATGATGTTTATTGAGTTTGTAGGAAGGTTTAGGGATAGTTTTGGGTGGTGGATAGTGGCTGAGCAGCCCAGGGGGAAGGTTGGAAAATTGAATTGTGATGAGGGAATTGAACCAATGAGGTTTTATTGGGTTTTCTTGGTTCTAATCACACCAATAGGTTTCTAAGGATGAGATAGGAAGATTGAATTAAAATGGAAAGAGTTGGACCAAAAATGATGAAGGAATGGCCCTGGACAGGTCACGTCGGTCTAGGCAGACTGAAATTACAGGCAAACTGGCCGGACCAGGTTCACGCGAGGTAGGAGATGAGTACTGTGCAGGCGCGTGGCTCCCACGCGCAGAGGCCTTGGGCGGCGCGTGGGGGCGCATGAGCCGTCCTTTGGGGAAGTTTCCAACATATAATTTCACCCTTTCGATGTAACGAACATTTTGGGACAGGTTTCGAGTTGATCAGACATCGTTTCGATATAGTTCGGGAGGTTCGAAGATTTAGGATCGAGTTTAAAAATAGTTAAAAATCCTGAAAAATTAAGAGAATTCAATGAGAGGTTAATGAGGTAGTTAGTAACCCTCTATTACGATTTGGACAGGTTCAGGAACTCCAGAGATAGTGATTGGCCTGGGAAGGACTTATGGCATGTGTATCGAGGCGCAGCAAGGGCGGTCTGTGAGTGGACCTTGTTTTCTAAATTGATGCATACATAAATGTTTTATATGCTTTAATGAAAATGTTTTGTGATTCCACAAGTGCATTTAATTGTGGTGCTATAATATGTACATATTTCGAGATTTACGGTTTTATGTCGTGCCTATACGTGCTGTGTTTCTGTGGTGATTTAACGGAAAGGTTTTGGATTTGAAAACATGGAATCAGGCATGAGACCCATTTGATTGAAAACCATTAGACTTGGAGCCCATTTAATTTAATGAGAAATCGGGCTGGAGGCCCATTTGAGTCATTATCGGGCCGGGGGCCCAGTTGGTTTACATGATCGGGCTTGAGGCCCAGTTGGTTAGGATATCGGGCTAGAGGCCCAATTGGTTTACGAATTCGGGCATGAGGCTCAGTTATGGTTTATAAACATGATTTCGGGTGGGGGACCCAATTGTGGAATTTTGATGGTTTTATGGAAAACCCGGGTATGGCCCTTTGAACGATTTGAGATGATTTGAAAAATGGTTTTCCGTATACCATCCTCACGAATGGTTGCCCTCCAGACATCCCGTAGTATCCTGGAATGGCGGGTTGTCTCCTCCAGACGTCTCGTAGTATCCTAGAGTAGTCACGGGGCATTTCCTGTGAGGGGTCATTGCACGGAGTGACCGGTCCGTATAGTGACTCAGGAGCAGAATTTCTAGAGGTTAAAACCTCCCCCAAGGAGGGTCATTGATCTGCGGGTCATTGACCTTGGTGGACCCTAGAGAGACTTGGGATTTGAGACCCCGGGTAGCACGCGTAGCTTGGAACCGTGACAGTGGTGTGGATTGTGACATTTCGGATGTCAGGCATCAGGGATGCCGATGATTGGTTTTGGGTGAGACCCATGTATATTGGTTTTGGGCTGAGACCCACATGTATCGGATTTGGGCTGAGTCCCTATTGATTTGGTTTTCCACCAGAGATTTTGAGTTTTGCGCATAACTCAATCTTTCCCGTTGGTTTAAACCAACGGCCATGATTAGCTTAAAACTCAAATCGGGTCCAAACGTCCAAATTTACCCGGCGAATATATTGGACTCCTTAGGGCCCCACTGAGAAAAAAAAAAGAAAAACGACAGACCACGCTTTGGGCTTCATGTCTTTGGAACAATATTTTGGGACCTAAAATGTATTAAGCCATGCTACTAGCACTAGTGATTTATTATGCAATGATGAGAGTCAGCTAGAGCCTAGAGTGCTCGTTCAAGACGCCGGGCCCGTGGCATCCACTTTGGAGAGCCAACAACAAAAAATAACTTTTGAATTTCCTTGGGTCTCTATAAAACAGGAGATAACATGGGGGCATTTCACTAGCTAGGAGCATACACCACCACCCAAAATTCCTTTTACATGTTTATGTGCTTGTATTCAGGGCCTCCCTCTCGAAGGATTCGCTTCATCCTAGTTTTAGTTTACTCTACTCATTCATTTTCTTTATTCCCTTCCAATTCTTGTACAATTTGTCATTCTTTCTAACCATACACCAACTCTTGTTTTTTTTTTCGACTTTTTGTGTGTCAGTGTGTATGAAGAAGCTAATTCACTAAAATCAGCATAATAGTAGCAAAGTGACAAAGATTGTTGACCTTATGTTGACCTTATGTATCACATGATACATATTCAATTTACTTAAAATTTCACATTAATCTTTTTAGGATTGTTGATGCAGAAATCATCCGGCTCTGTGAAGTTCCTTCTCGATCCCTACACACAAGAACGAAAATCAAACGGGGTTAAGGTTGAATCCCGCCCGGGGGAGGGGGGAAGGGTGGGGTGGTTCAACCGAAAACGCTCCGATGCTTAAGTCAGTTTTCTGAGAGAATAAACCGACAGAGTGTTTGCAGGAGTTTTTGATTACTTTTAGAAGTGAGATGAAGTCTTCTATTTATAATGAAACCTTGGGAGTCACCAGAGCGTCTGATTGGTTGAAGGAGAAAGTATTAAATAAGTGATTGTACCGAGTGTAATCACTTATTTATTAATGAATAAATAATTCGCTTCGAAGTTATTTATTATCGACATTGATCTGATTAATTAATATATTTAGTTAGTAAATATATTAAATTAATGCGGAGACCGTTCCATGTCAACGTCAATTTTACCAAGGGTAATATCGGCATCATGGTAATTGTTGGTCACGTGGCGGCTCCAGAATATTTCGGTAATTTATGGTTCTACAAATGCCCACACATCGCTTAGGAATTCGAGGAATGTTAAGAGATGTAATTTTTCTTGTGGTTCCAGTAAACTACGTCTTAATATTTTTTGGTGGGAGTAGGACTCTTCCTTTCTAGATGTAGCTAGAGATTGATTTTGATCTTGTCTCAAAAGGAATTCTTTGGACTTTGTAATCTTGCTTTGAGTTGACTTCGCGAGCCCAATTAACCATCAGGATTTACTTAATTTTCCTTATTTAAACAAGAGAGGTGCCTCTATTAAAAAAAAATAAACCCTAATAGTGATTTAGGGCTGATGGGATTCGTCTAATATTTTCAGTCAGCTTTGGTGATTGGATTCTGCGCCACCATTTGTTGAGATATCTGTTGAGGTTGTAATCTTCTTTGATTCCCTTATTTTTTTTCTTTTTGGTCTCTATCACTATCAACTTCCTCAGGTCCTGTCGGTCGAAGAAAATATTGCATTGGGGATGTGTGGAGAAAATACTGCTTGGTAGATGTCTGCAGTCCTACTTGAGGTGTAGAAAATATTGCACCTAGTAGGGGATGCGGGGGCCCAGGCGGAAGAAGAAAGCTCCTGCTTAATGGCTGATGGGCGATTGTGAAGACCACTTGACGCGCGTGCAGCTTGATGACTACGGCGAGTGGACGGCTGTTGCCTTTTTTTTTTCTTTCCGCTACCCACCATGTAACTTCTCTCTCATGCTTTAACATATGCATTTTTTTTTTCAGTTGTCACTTGACAACTTTTGTCCATGCCGCACTTTTTTTTTGAGCAGATGTATTATATATATATATATTAATATATATATATATGTTATAATAACATACATGCTCGCCCACATTTTTTCTTTTGCTTTTGCGCCCATATATATATATATGTATTGTATTAATATATATATTTTTGTTCAGCTTTCATCTTTTGTCAATTTTGAGAGGTGTGGATGTCCGATTGCAATAATTCAAGCGGTGGTGCGCTCTACTCATCGAGATGATCATTTTAAGATGTATGATGGCATACTTATGATGTAGTCTTGAAGACCTCATTTTGTGGAGTACCATCTGGTGGCATGTCCGGGACTTGTTGGAGCTTCCGACTTCAAGAGATGATGGACTTGACACCAAGACGCTCATCCAGTTACATGTTTATGATGCTTTGTGAAAAGAAGAGATTGGCGCGCTGACGGACTCATCATCTTTAAGTGTGGGCGGAGCCAACATCAAGGCCTTCAACGGGGAGATGGAGCATAATGCAATGCCAGGTGCAGCAGAGTATAAAGCGAGGTGCAGCAGAGTGCAAGGCACGAGGTGCAGCAGAGTGCAAGGTGCGAGGTGCAGCAGTGTGCAAGGTGCGAGGTGCAGTAGTGTGCAAGGCGCGAGGTGCAGCAGTGTGCGGTTCAAGGTGTAGCAGTGTGCGGTTCAAGGTGCAGCAGAGTGCAGTACGAGGTGCAGCAGAGTGCGTTGCGAGGGTGCGACGCAAGGTGCAGCAGAGTGTAACTACAAGGCGAGACACGCTGCGAGTGCGAGGCGAGGAATGCTGCAAGTGCGAGGCTTTGCATGGCGCAACTACAAGGCAAGATGTGCAAGTGCGAGGCGAGGAATACGGCAAGTGCGAGGCTTTGCATGGTGCAACTACAAGGCAAGATGTGCAACTGCGAGGTGTAGCAAAGTGGGAGCAAGGTGCAGCGGAGTGTGATGCGAGGTGCAGCGGAGTGCGACGCGAGATGCAGCAGAGTGCGACGCGAGATGCAGCAGAGTGCGAGGCGAGGTGCAACAGAGTACAACTACAAGGCGAGACATGCTGCCAGTGCGATGCGAGGAATACTACAAGTGCGTGGCGAGGAGTCCCATCACGTGGAGTGCGACATGTCACAACCCAGCATGAGGCTTGTTCCAGATGCGAGGCAATGTGTGTTGCAGGTACAAGGAGAGATGTGTTTCATCTTCGAAGCAAGGCTTCCCATGACGCGAGGCGAAGTGCATGTGGTGCCATGAAGTAACTGAAGCTTTCTAAGGAGTTTCCTTGGATGACGGATGACCTTCCAGAGACTTGATCTTCAAGACCTTGTTGAGTTCAGAATGGAGTGTAGCAAGGCAGAACAGAGAATGGAGGATCTATCATGCCCCCTGCAAAGCTCGAGACGTCGTAAATCATCACCTAATTGAAGGAAGAGAGCTTGAAGATGTCATCGTCTAGACGCTGAAGCTAAGCGGCGTGAAGACACATGACACCAAACCATTGTTTCATCTTGGAGTTGAAAGTCAAGCTTCTTTGTAGCCTTCGTCGAGCCAAGCAGCGGTGGAGTCGCTTTTGTGAAGCCAACTATGCCAAGTAGGCGATGCTAAGGAGGTTGCCCCTACTATTTGAAGAAGGTCATGGACGATGTGTCACTGGAAGTCCACGATGGGATGATTGAAGGCCTCCAAGGTTTGCTCATGGGCTGACGGAGAGACTCTGAGGTCGTCCCGTTCCTGGTGATAAACTTCATGATCCTTCTTGACTCATAGCTTGATCTTAGCATTGAATACATGTTTGAGCATTAAATTTGTGAATTTCCAACTTCTTTAATTTTCATTAATAGAAACCTTCCATTTTTTTTTTAGTGTTCTGTGATTTTCAGCAGATTTGACCTTTGTGTAGTAATTTTGGTATTTTGACTTCGTTTTATCTTCGAATTGAGTGCCGTTGGTGGGGTTGGAAAGCTGAGTTACATACCCTTCTATTGCCATCAAGCTTGTTCCAAGAAGATTCGAATTGAGCCTTGTAGAATTGGTCGAATCTTGTGCTCGTGCTCTGGATCATGCAGTTGACCTTCGTGTACAAAAACGTTCGCTGGGAACTCGTCACAACTTAGAATTGAGTGAACTCAATGGCGGTGGAAAGCTGACCTCCATAGATTTCTAAATCATTCAACCGTATGTCAGGGTGACCAGAATTCAGTGGTCTATGATGGAATGAAGCTCGTACTCGTGCGCTGGTACGTGCAGTTGACCTTCGTGTACAAAAACATTCGCTGGGAACTCGTCACAACTCGGAATTGAGTGAGGTCAATGGCGTTAGAAAGATGACTTCCGTATATTTTCAGGGCCATCAAGATCATGTCAGGGGGAGTAAAATTGAGCTAGATATGATCGAATGAATCGCGATCCCGTGCACTGAAATGAAAAATTGGACTTCAAAATGTTAAAACAATTGCCCACCGTTTGTCATGGCTAGGTGATTGCCCCTCTTGGTGGGGTTGGAAGCATTTTTTTAGTAGTTTTCCGAGTCCAACAAGTCAAGTTTTTGGATGGTTTCATGTGCCTCACTGGGACGATCCTTGAGCGCTTCATGTGGCGAAGTTGTGGCGTGGTCCGCATGGTGAAGACTTGTTGTGTTTTGCGTGGAAAAAACTTTGAGTTCTTCGCATGGTGAAGGCTTCTAGTGCTTCATATGGAGAAGGTTTGGAGTGCTTCGCATGGTGTGGAGTGCTTCGCATGGCGAAGTCTTAGAGTGCTTCGCGGGGCGAAGTCTCGGGTGCTTTGCATGGCAAAGGCTTAGGTGAGCTTTGCATGGCAAAGGCTTAGTCTGCTTCGCATGGCGAAGGCTTTGAGTGCTTCATGTGATGAAGGCTCAGGGTGTTTCCTGAGGCGAGGGCTTGGAGTGCTTCGCGGGGCAAAGGCTTAGAGTGCTTCGCAGGACGAAGACTTAGAGTGCTTCGCGGGGCGAAGGCTTAGAGTACTTCGCGTGACAAAGGCTTGGAGTGCTTCATATGACGAAGGCTTGGAGTGCTTTTCATGGCGAAGACTCGGGTGCTTTGCATGGCAAAGGCTTGGAGTGCTTCGCGGGGCGAAGACTTAGAGTGCTTCGCGGAGCGAAGGCTTAGAGTGCTTCGCGTGGCGAAGGCTTGGAGTGCTTCGCGTGGCGAAGGCTTGGAGTACTTCGCATGGCGAAGACTTAGAGTTCTTCGCTGGGCGAAGGCTTAGAGTGCTTCACGTGACGAAGGCTTGGAGTGCTTCGCATGGCGAAGACTCGGGTGCATTGTATGACAAAGGCTTAAAGTGCTTCACGTGGCGAAGACTTGGGGTGCTTCGCATGGAGAAGACTAGGGTGCTTTGTATGGCAAAGGCTTAGAGTGCTTCACGTGGCAAAGACTTGGGGTGCTTCGCATGGCGAAGACTCGGGTGCTTTGCATGGCAAAGGCTTAGAGTGCTTCACGTGGCGAAGACTTGGGGTGCTTCGCGGGGCGAAGGCTTGGAGTGCTTCGCATGGCGATGGTTTAGAGTGCTTTGCATGGCGAAGGCTTAGAGTGCTTTTTAAACAAAAGCGTAGGCGATAAGATAGTTTCATTATACTTTGAAACGAAACATCTTGAATCTTATTGAAAGATGTTATGTGAGAAAAGTAGGCATTGAGCCGAATTTTAACCACAAAATTTGTGTCCTTGATGATGACTTGGTCACTGATTCAGTTTCCTGGTTGTTCCCTGCAACTCGGACTCGACAATGATGGTGTCCACGCGGATCATCTTTTATGCAGGTTCCTGGGGTTCTTTGTTTCCGAGACGATCCGTTACCTTTTTTCTGACATACTCGGTGCAATGTCCTTCCTTCAAGAGATCCCGGAGGTATCTTTTGAAAGTCTGGAAAGAGCTTATGTCATGCCCATAGCAATTGTGATAGGCACACCATCTTGTCTTGTCGGCTCTCTCCTGGTCGCCTTTGACGGGAGCTGGTCTTTCAAACCACGGTTTTTCCTTTATCTTATTATATATTTGGAGAAAAGGTACCGAAAACTGTGTGTTTGGCTTCGCACCTGTGAACATGTTGGATGACGGGTTCCCTTTGCGCTTGTTGGCTTTCTCGACTGAGTTCCCGCGATGGGCATCATCCTTTGGCTGCGCAAACGCCTTTGTGAGATGTCCATCTTCCTCGACGTGGTTAGCGGCATATGTGGCATTTTTCTCGTCTTCCCAGCATGCATGTCGCTCTGCCAGGGACAGTATCTTGGTGAGACTTCGGGCGTTGCTCATGACGATGTCTCAGTAGAGCTAGCTCTCCCGCGGTAGTCCTTGCTTAAATGCCATGGCTGCAACAAGATCGCTGCAACTAATGATTCGGGACTTCTCTTCGCAATACCTCCGGATGTATTGCCGCAAGGTTTCCTTAGACTTCTCTTCACGAAAGCAAGGGCCAACTCTTCGAAGGAAGTGATTGATTTCCAGGGGAGATGGTTGAACCATGTCGTCGCCGGACCTTGCAGCGAGACTTGAAAAACTTTGCACATGAGCGCATCGTTGTGCATGTGAGGTACCATGACCCCCCGATAGTAATTGATGTGCTTTACTGGATTAGAGGTTCCTTTGTACTGATTGAAGTTTGGTGTTGAAAATCGCTGCGGGAATGGCTCCTCCTCAATGTCCTTCACGAACAGCGAAGATGATGATGTCTGAATCTGGCGCCAAAGGTCATCCTCTAAGTTTCCATCACGTTGAACTCCCTGGAGCCGTTTATCTAGCATCCTTCGACGTCTTCAGCGTGCAATGGTCCTTTGTGACAGGGATTTCCGCGCCGGGTCAAGTGGCGTCGACTCCCTCGAGTTGCAGCGAGAATGGCACTCGAACGTGTGATGAGTAGGTCTCATCCTCCTTGCTGCGATCGTCAGTGCTTCTTAAGTTACGATGGGTCTGTCCATCTAAGTGAGTGCGTGACTTACGGAAGACTGCTTGCTGCTGTCGCCTGTTGCGCGGGTACTCAATGCGCGAAGGTGCTCCTGGGCATCCTCCGAGTCGTTCCCGAGCCGAAGGCCTCGGTCGGCCTTGGCCTCCTGCTCTGGGGGTGCAGCTTTCCTCCCCTGAGTCGCTTAGCGACGTGTCTCGGGACATTGTCCGGCAGCGAACATGCTCCTTGTTGGTGCGTCTTGGGATGTCCCTTGGTGTAATAACCCGTACCTTCGGGAAGGGTATAAATGTAATTTTTGTAAAGTTTTGTATAAAATGACGATTTTGCCCTTGTGAATAGTGCGTCAAAAGTTTACTTTTTGATTGACCGGTTGGATGAGTGTTGACCATTGACCGTGACGTAGTTTAGGACGTCACGAGTCTGTAGACAGGTGGCAGGTCCGATTCGGACAACCGGAGAAAAAGTTATGACGTTCGGAAGATTGAGGGAGTTACAGTAATTTTGACTATTTGAGGAAAATGTTGACTTTTTGGTGGACTTGTGATTTTCTCGTAGATCGAGGACCGTTAGATAGGTCTCGACGTCCTGAGTACAACGACAGGCGGCACGCTGTCATCGGACGTCGGATGGAATAATTACGGGTCTGGAAAGTTCAAGGGCAAAATAGTAATTTTTATAACTAGGGGCAATTTGGTCTTTTCCCCTTAGGCCCAATCTGATCAGGCCACTTGGCTGAGTGGGCTTGGATATTTTGTGCTGATCCATGAGGAGGTGGACACGTGGGGGGAAGCTAGAGGCTTCTGGGAGAGTCTAAGTGTGCATGGCCACACATTGTGCACGTTCAAAATCGTGTATTTGGGCTATGAGAACCAGAAAACAGAGAGGAAGAAAGGGAGAGGTTGTGATCAATTCAGTGCAAGAGTGAGTGGGTTGTGGATTGTGAGAGTGATAGAGAGACGAGGGTGAGCTACTGATCGTGTTTTGGAGTTGCAATCGTGCACGGAGACACGGCGGCGGACGGCTGAGATTTTTGGGAAAACAGAGAGGCGGTGACCCTGTGGCGGTGGTTGTGCCGTGTGGTGGCTCAAACCAAGACAATAGGAGGCTCAGGTGACTTTGGGGAACCCAACGAGCAACGTGGCACGCGGCGGTGCAGACGGCGGAGGCTGAATCGCAGGTGAGACTCGAATCCCCTGTTTTCCCGTTTTTCTCGTTTTCAAAAGTCGTGGCTTTGGGGTTAGAGTCGAGAGATTTGGAGGTTAGGTTGAAGTTTAGGGGGGTCCTAGGAGTCGTCTAGGATGGTCGCCGTGACGGGGGAGGACCTGGGTGGCCGGCTGCCAAAACAGGGGCCACGGGCTATGTTTTTCGAGGGAGAAATCGTGAAGTTTTAGACCGTGATTCTTCGAAGTTAGGACATGAATAGAGTGCTAAGGATTGGACGAAGCTTCTGGGATTGGATTGGACTGAAATGATGGAGGAATTGCAGAGAACCGGTCACGCCGGTTCAACTGTGTTGAACCGGGTGACTCGAGGTTGAAGAAACACTGTAGCAGGCGCGTGAGGCCCACGCGCAGCCACTTTGGGCGGCGCGTGAGGCCCACGCGCAGCCACTTTGGGCGGCGCGTGAGGCCCACGCGCAGCCACTTTGGGCGGCGCGTGGAGGCGCGTGGGGAGGATTCCGGCCAAACTTCCAACATGGTTTTGGTTCTAAATGTCCTAAGGAATCCATTGGTGTGATTTTCGCGTTAATCGGACGATGTTATGAGATAGTTCGGGAATCCGGACGGTTTAGGGTTTAAGATTAAAATATGAATAAATTCCCGAAAAATTGGGGAAATTAGGGTTAGTATCCTTGATGTAATTGTGACCCTAATTGGTGCATATTGACAGGACGGAAGACGCCTGAGACGGTCGAGGAGCGCACGGAGCGCGGTTGATTCGTTCAGATTCGTCAGTGGACTTTTTCTTTCCTTACGAGCATGCCTAACTGTTTTATTTATGTTTTATGATATTAAATATGGTTTTTATGCTTTTTGATGGTGATTATATGTGGTTGGTATGTTTGCACGTTTTTCGAGACATTTCCGGGATTTTGCACATTTTTCGAGAAAAGTTGGATTTCGGATTTTGATGCCATACTTAGGGATTTCAATCTATAATTGTTTTGTGATGATGATAAATGGATTATGAAACATGATTTGTGATTAAATGCGGGTTTTGGTTTAAAAGTGGATTTCCGGATTTGGGTTCGGAATGACGGTTTTGAACGCCGGAAGGGCTTCGAACCGGGGATTTCGAATTCGAGTTTGGCTATGGATTTAGAAATGGTTTTACATTGAATTTGGATTGGATTTGCTAGATCTGGATATGGGTTTAAAGACCCGGATATTCTGATGGATGAGGGACGGGCCCGGATTGAGTTTAAAGACTCGGGAGTTTAAAGACTCGGACATTTATGATATTACCCCCATAGGCCTATTGAGTTTAAAGACTCGAAATTTCATTTGAGGCCTGGTTGAGTTTAAAGACTCGGATAGACCTAGCAGGTTTGATCATAAAATGATGTTTTGATATTCACGATTTATGATGCGATTTCATGGTGCTTATGATATGATTTTTATACCCGTTTTATAGTGTTTCTGTTTCTTATGATGTTTTATGTTGTGGTTTTTCTGATACGTAGTTGGGCATGCATGTTTTCAAAACGGAGGGAACAATTATTATTATTGTTTTTCTTAACTCTGATTTGATGAGAAACTGTTGTTGAAACTTTTATTGTCTTTAGTCCACTCACATCTTTTGGTTTTAAATTTTCCCTCCAGGTCGTGGTGATCGCGTTGGGGTGAACGTTGAGGCAGGAATCGAGGCATCGAGCTTACGATGTTCTTTCGTTGCGGGACTAGCATAGTAGGATTTTGTGCCCATTTTGTAGAACTATGCTCTGACTTACAGTTGTATTATATTTACTCCTGTGTCTGATAGTTATACTTACGGTAATATTAAGCGTATTCTAGTACTTTATGTGTGATTGTCAGACGGGAGCAGGGTTCGTCCCGGGTATCGAGGTGATATTTGGGACGGGTCCTGACACTTGGTGCCCCGCGAGGTTCACTGTACTTCATGGAGGTTCTAGATGTCCCGATGTCTCCCAATAGTTGTTGTAGGAGCTCTGATTGGGTCTGAACTTGGTTGCTCAGTTGCTCAACCTGCTGCATTAATCCAAGCCGCGGAGGCGAGCCCCTAGATGCTTGCTCGTGATGAGTAGCATGCTGGGGCGCACGTCGCGCGCCTTCAGTGGGATGTGATGGGCAACGTCTCTTTGGAGCTTGGTTGTTGGCCTGTGAGTTGCGCAGGGCGTCCCAATGCCTCCTTAGGTCCAAGTCAGCATGGAGCTGATTCGGGACCCTTAGAGATGTTTCTCCCTCCAGCAGTCCATCTGTTCGCTGGAAAAAAGCTGCCCCTACCCCCGTCGTAGGTAAAGGATTCACGGTAACCGTAGCTATGGGGAATGTTCCGAAACTAAACGTAGGTGTCCAATCTGGCATTCCAGATGGTAGGTAAATTGATGCGTGGTGTGGGCCGTGCGGGAGACGGAAAAGTGGTTCCTCTGGAATCTCAGGTAGCAGTTCGCTCATGGCAGCAATCGCAGCAGCGGATCGGCGTGTTCTGGCCATCTGAGGAATGGTAAGTGTTGAAAGTAGAATGGAGTTTTTTCGAGGAAAAAGCTAAAGAGCATGCTTTGAGTATTTCTCAAATCAGCTCTCAATGAAAGCACCAGTTGTTGATGCAGAAATCGTCCGGCGCTGTGAAGTTCCTTCTCGATCCCTACACACAAGAAAAAAAAATCAAACGGGGTTATGGTTGAATCCCGGGGGGGGGGGGGGGGTTCAACCGAAAACACTCTGATGCTTAAGTCAGTTTTCTGAGAGAATAAACCGACAGAGTGTTTGCAGGAGTTTTTGATTACCTTTAGAAGTGAGATGAGGTCTTCTATGTATACTGAAGTCTTGAGAGTCACCAGAGCGTCTGATTGGTTGAAGGAGAAAGTATTGTACCGAGTGTAATCACTTATTTATTAATGAATAAATAATTGGGAAGTTATTTATTATCGACATTGATCTGATTAATTAATATATTTAACTGGTAAATATATTAAATTAATGCGGAGACCTTTTACATGTCGACGTCAATTTTACCAAGGGTAATATCGACATCAAGGTAATTGTTGGCCACGTGGCGGCTCCAGAATATTCCGGTAATTTATGGTTCCACAAGGATGAATGTTATTGTACTAGTTGTATTCGGCTCAAGATTCCTTCATTTAATTAATTGTTCTAACTCCTTGCAGATACTTTTGGACTTTTTTGTATGACTGTTGCATAGGTCTCGAACTCACGAGTTCGTAAATATGCAGCACGTAGGAATTAGAGTTCATGGATGGAATTTACAAGTCTTAAAGGGTAGTGGCATAACAATAATTTTGAAAAATTTAGATTGTTAAATATGTACACTTTCTCTCTCCTCTCCTCATTGGTCCCTTCTAGAACACTCTTTCTTCTATCTCGACCGACGATGGTCCTAGATTTTCTCAAGTCAGAATTGAAATATTCGGACCAATGTACAAAGATAGTGTCCCGACTTAACAAGTCGTGAATCACGCTTGGATGGTGTATATCGAGTACCAATTACTCCTTAGGAGAATCTGTTTTGTATGGAAATGGAAGTACAAGTGAAAAAATATAAAAGTACCGAAATTAAATAACAACTGAAATTACAAGTAAAGTACAGAAAAGTAAATTATTTCTTTAGCATTCAAGCCTGTATGAAACAAAAAATTCCATAAATCATTAACTGAAATGAATATCAGTTGGAAATCATTTAATGAGATGACAGAGCACTCAAAAGCGAAGGAAAAACGTTGAAAAAAAGGTTTGAGCACCTCAATGACCATCCATGAATTTACAGTCGGGATGACTTTCCGTGAATTAGTAGTCGGAATGACTTTCTGTGAGTCGGTAATCGATATAATCAACCCTTATGACACTAAGCGGTCAGAAAGAAGGTTAATCTTTTACGAGTCTTGATCGACAATTCAAGAATTGAGAGTCGGAAGGAGGTTAACCCTTATGACATTGAGCAATCAGAAAGAATGTTAGTGTAGGAAAATAAAGCCAACCATTATGACATTGCGCTGTTGAAGCGGTTATAAAGACAATAGGCAGTTGCATAAATGCTTCGAATGGGTGAGAAGAGAAGCTGCATCTTGAATTTTTAGGTCGAAATATGCAGTTTTTTCCATAAGGGCCAACCTTTTTAAACCATGACACTTTGGTTGAAGGTGTTCATAGGTACAAAACATTATTGAGATCAATTTTCTGAGTTTGATTGGTTGATTGTCGGTGTAAAGACCCAGCCCGAATTAACGGGATTAATAAAGGATTAATGACGGATTAGCGAGGCTAATCGGGGATTAGACGAGGATTAGCGGACGTTCAGGGAAAAATGACGATTTTCCCCTTAGAATGGGCAAAATGATGACTTTTAGTTCAGACGGGCAAATGGACTTTGGCCGATAATTGTGACGTAGTTCAGGACGTCACGAGTTCATTGACACGTGGCACGTTCGATTCCGACATCCGTGGAAGAAGTTGTGACGATCGGAAGATCGGGGGCATTTTGGTAATTTGGTGGAATAGGGGCCAATAGTTGACTTTTGACCCAGGAGGTCAGATGGTCGAGGGCCAAGGACCATTACGTAGAGTAAGACGATACGAATCCGTAGACAGGTAGCACGTCGAATTCGGACGTTCGACGGAGAAGTTGCGGTTCACAAAAGTTCGAACGTACTATTGCACATTTTACGAGACAAGGACTATTTGGCAGCAGGTAGGGCCCAGATATTATTGGACAGGGCCAATGGATGAGTGACAAGTGTCACCCATCCATTGCCCATCCAAACCAACTCATGCATATCCCATTCCTTCATCATCAATCATTTTCCCATTTTCAAACCCAAAACCCGATCTCCCTTCCACCCCAAATCCAAATCCTTCAATCCTTTGATCATCTGTTAGACCCAAGAGAGTGAGAGGAGGACCTGAGGAAGGTGGTGGCCGGCCAAGGGAGCGCCGTCGTGGACGGCGGAGGCCAACTAGTGCACAGGTAATCGTTTTTGCCAGATTTCTCTTGTTTTTTATTCCTCACGTTATGGCTAGTTTTTAGTGATTTAAATGGACTTATTGGGTTATTAGGAGGATAATAAGAAGGTTTTGAGGAAGGTTGGAGATTGAGAAACCGTGGGGAGGAGTTTGGAAAACTGGACCGTGAGAACAAAGTTGGACCGGTCGGGTTTTGAAGGTTTTAGGAATTTTGGTTCATTGGGTTAGGTTCCTAGGGTCGAGTTAGGAAGGATAGGATCGTTTAGGGAAGAAAATGACGAGAAATGGACCGTGTAGGAGCCTGGACTGGTCACGCCGGTCCAAGTTGCAAAGAAAACCGGGCTGGCCGGTTAAAACCGGGCTGGCCGGTTTGGACCGACCTGACCGAGGTTGAAGAAGCACTGTAGCACTGGCGCGTGAGGCCCACGCGCAGGCGAATCCTAGGGCGCGTGCGGGCGTGTGAGGAAGAATTTTAGGGTGGTTCCAACATGTCAAATCATCTATTTGTGACTGGTTTCGAGTCGATCTGACATCATCTCGATATAGTTCGGGCTATCCAAAGGTTTCGGTGCGCGTTTAAAAATATTTAAAAATTTCGGAAAATTAGGGGGCTTTAGTGAGAGGTTAATTAAGTATTTAGTAACCCTCTAAAGTTATTTGGACAGGTTTGGAAGTCTTGATGACGACAATTGGCCCAGGAGAGTCGTATTGCACGCATTTCGAGGCGGCAGCGCGGACGATCTGTGAGTGGACTTTCTTTCTGAAATCGATGCATGCATAAATGTTTTATATATGTTTTAATGTATGTTTTGTGATGCCTTGAGTGCATGTTGTTGTGTGTTTACGTATGGGCACGTACTTCGAGGTTTTCGGGTTTATACGTGCTTATACGCGCTTGTACTTTCGGTTTTCATGAAATGGTTTTGAAAAGATAAAACCGGGCATGAGACCCATTTGGATTTGGTTTTGACTCGGGCATGAGACCCTATTGATGACCTACGGGTCTGAGTCGTAGTCGCGATGGGTGCTGTGTGCATGGCGACGGACGACGTGACGCTCGCCTCCGGATTGGGATACGTTCCTTCCGGAGAGGTCACGATGCACGTTCCGTTGTTGAGCAGCCACTGGAGGCTAGACTTCGGAGTGCTGACGGTTTAGAGGATCAATCGGAGACGTGTGCACCATGGTCCCAAGATGGTCGAGGCAGTGATGTGTTCACGGTGACATACCATGATTGAGAGCGGTCCTGGATTGATGGTTGCACGCATCGCTATGATCGGGATCGTGACTGACCCTGAGATATCGGGCTCGATGCCCAGTTGATTTACGAGTTCGGCCTTGATGCCCAGTTATTGTGAAATCAAGCTAGAGGCCCTATTGAGTCTTATGTTCGGGCTGGAGGCCCATTTGCTTTGTGTTATCTGGTGTGAGTCCCGTTTTACTGTTTTGTATACTGCTATGTATATACCCTCCTTATGAGCTTATTGATTGGTCTCCTCCAAACGTCGACCTGGAGAGTCACGATCCACAGACCAGAGTGGGTATCCCCATAGGGATCCCGTTCCAGGATTGAGCGTTATGATGTGGCCCCGGATCAGATTCTGGAGAGATGATCGGACTAGATCCGAAGATGAGCTTCCCAGATGGAGAATTTCTGGGAGAAGACTCGGAGTGAGACCCCGAGTAGTATGCATACTTATATATATAGAGACATCGGGACTATATCGGGGATGTGTTCCCTAGGGGCTGTGTGCCCCGAGTTGGCATCTTCTCCGGAAGTGCCTAGGATGGGTTATATATGTATATATGTATATGTGTATGAGATTTCACTGAGATGGCGTTGGGCTGAGACCCTTATGAGTTGGTTTTAGGACGAGTTCTCACGTGTTTTGGTTTGGGCGGAGGTCCCAGGTATTGATTGACGGATTTCGGGCCAAGGCCCAAATGGTTTTATGGTTCATGACGGTTTATGGGGATCGGGCATGAACCCTAGAAATGGTTTTTCGAATGCATGCATTTATTTTTTAATGAAGAGCATAAAGATCTTTTATGAAATGTTTTTAGAAAATATTTTTTTGTCCACTCATAGCTTTTATGTTTTGAATGCCCTTCAGGTTGATTGTGGATACGGCTGTAGCAGAGACGAGACATTCACATTCCTCCTCCGGTTCCTGTCGCACTCTGATAGCCCCGGTTGGGCAAAGGGCGGAAATATCTCTGGTCTGACACTTCGTGTCAGACGGGAGCAGACACGTCTCACGCTAATCCCGAGAGATTTGGGACGAGTCCTGTCAGTCGGTCATTTGAGAAGTTGGGTTCTTCTCTATTTATAGGCGGTGGAAAAACCATCAACTTGTCAAGTTGAGTCCCTCGTAGGTCCTATGCTGCCTTTTTTTCATTGGAAACCTTCCATTTGTCTCTGTTTTTTTCGTGTTGTTAGCAGTACCGCACATGCATTTTTTCTTTTCCACACTCAAAGTCACTTGGACTTAGCGTGCCTCCTTCGTTGAGTCTTTAATTCCTTTTGAACCATTAACTTCGATCCATAAGGATTTTGACATATATAATAATTACTCCAACTTACTTAGAACTTCATTAAAAAAAAATTAAAATGAAATGATATTGTAAAACTGGATTTTCAACAATCTATTACAGTTATAGAAAAAATCGAAGTGTAGGAGGAAAATAGAGGACTCAAAGAGACAAGAATATAATATGGATCCACTCCATGTTACGAACCTACATAGTTATTATTTCTATAATCTGAAATAAAGTAATATTAAAAAAGTTACCGATTATCCCCTACCTTGCACCGTCACCAGCAGCCAACCATCGTCACTGTCACCGTCGTTTTCGTTGCCACCAAGGAGGCAAGGACCACGGCCGGCCATTCTTTAATGAATTTCAAAGCTAGCTATTCTTACTTTTTAGCTTTGTGTAAATGTTCACGGTCTATTACACACACAAAGGCCACTTGAGCTATATCTCTCCCTCCATCAAAATAATGCGATGAAATTCGAATTCTGAGTATAAAATGATTTATGATATTTTTTTAAAAAAATCAATTTTAATATAAATACATCAAATCTTAAACTGTAATTTTTTTTTATCCATCTTCTCTAAAGGATCGAATTTGAATTGAGTCAAGCATTGAATCAGCCAACACAATTAAGTAATGAATTTAGTAAAAGATTAAATCGTATTTATTATATGTGAATCGAACTTAAAATTTCATAATAATTAGGTATCAAATTTTTTTTAAAGATGCACTTTTAATCAGCAAATGAAAGCCTTAGAAGGTGCCTTATAATAGGTGTGGAACCCAAAATCATCCGAAAATTATGGAGCCGCCACGCGTCCCGTAATTCCCAAAAATGACCAAATTGCCCTTGGCAAATAACGCTGATCATTTGAAAAACACCCGCACATTAAATAATCTATTTACCAGTTAAATACGTTATTTGATCGGGTTAAAACCTCTGTAATATTGATATTCTCCCCGAGAGTTAATTATCGTTATTCTTAATAATGAATAATTAATATTAATATTAAAATACAACAAATATCATTACTATCATAATGAGCTATCATTACAATTATTAAATAATATATTTTATAATAATATATTATTTACTAATTAAATATTCAACCGACCAATCAGAACGCTCCAAGGCTCCCAAGATTTTCCTATAAATAGGAAGGCACATTTCATTTCCAAGGTAAGTTGATTCTTCGCTTCGAAGTATATCCTTTTCCTCTCTCAAAGCTAACTTAGGCATCGGAGTGTTCTTGGTCGAACAACCCCCCGGGTAAATCGATCGAGACAACGATAGCTAATTGTTTGCTGTTTGCAGGAATTGTGAGAACTTTTCGCGGCGGGTTCGATTTCTGCTTCAACAATTGGTGCTTTCATTGAGAGCTATTGAGTTATACTCAGAAGAAGCTCTCTCATTTGTTCATCGTTCATCTTTCTTCGTTCGTCGTTCATCGACATTGTTCGAAGATTTTGAACGTTGTTCATCACTCATCAGGAATTTGTTCATCGTTCATCTTTCTTCGTTCGTCGTTTATCGACATTGTTCGAAGATTTTGAACGTTGTTCATCACTCATCAAGAATTCGTTCATCGTTCATCTTTCTTCGTTCGTCGTTCATCGACATTGTTCGAAGATTTTGAACATTGTTCATCGTTCATCTCTCTTCGTTCGTCGTTCATCGACATTGTTCGAAGATTCTGAACGTTGTTCAAATTACCCATCAACAGCTTTCCAAATTCAAAATTCTTCGAATCGGCATGGCTAAGGCTCGTCGATCCGCTCAGTCAGCCGGAGAAGGTATTTCTGCCTCAACAGCTCAGACGAGGAATGAAGCTCACATAGAAACTCCGGAGAAGCGCCCAGCTCAACTCAGGCGCGTGTCTATGGAAGCGCCCCTTGAGACACTCGAAGGGAGGCCAACCTTCAGTTTTGGAGCATTCCCCTCTCCAGCTAACCAAGTACCCGCGCTAGGGGAAGGAACTTCGACTTTACAACAAGCGAATGAGAGGTTGATGGGAAATGCATCACGACATGATCGACCCATAACAAACATGGTCCTAAAGGACTTTCTGGACGGATGTCATGACATCTCAGGGAGAAGTCGTCACCAACCTCCCCAAGACAATTTGGCGCAGCAAGTTGAAGGGTTAAGCAAACAAGTTCAACTCCAGTCAAAGCTCTTGCAGCAACTCCTAGCAGAGAGACCAATCCAGGAGCAGGACAGACGATCCACGTCACGTGGAAGACAAGAGAATGCCCAAAGACGTCCTAGGAAAGAGCAGGTTCGCTGCCAAACAATGTCACGAGATACTTCGCTAGGCGACTCTGGAGAAGAAAGTCACGCTCATCGAGCGAAAAGCCCACAACGCCTAAAGCCGTTAGTACGTGAACGGCTAGGAGGTAGGACTGGGGCAACTTCACGGGCAGAGCACTCACAACACTCACATAGGAGCAGGGGGCAACTTCGAGCTCTATACAAAAACCCAAAACGATCTGCCCACGGTAGTAAAAGGGAAAATGAGGCCTACTCCCCTTCACAATCCCAGGGAACAGGGGGAGAAGCTCAAGGAGGTTCTCAACGATTAGCAAAAAGGGACTCATCGCCTCAGCAAGGAGCATTGCAGGCTAATGATATTCAAAAAATGCTGGACATGCACCTTCGTGCTCAACAAGGAAGCGATCTGGAGGATGATCTACGTCGCCAGATACGGCTCTCTACGCCCTTTATAAGGGATATTGAGGAGGAGCCATTCCCCCAGAGGTTCGCAACGCCAAACTTCACTTCATTCAAAGGAGCCTCCGACCCGGTAAAACACATAGATCATTTTCGAGGAGTCATGATCCCCCACAGGTCTAACGATGCGCTCATGTGCAAAGTTTTTCAAGCTTCCCTTCAAGGCCAAGCCATGACTTGGTTCAATCATCTCCCCCCGAGGTCGATTGAGTCCTTCGAAGAGTTGGCTTTGACATTTGTGAAAGAATACGCACAACTTCGGACAATCGAGGTGAAAGACGACCATCTTTTCTCTGTCCGAAAGAGAGCAAAAGACACTCTGCGACAATACATACGGAGATTTTGTGAGGAGAAATCTCGCATTATCGGCTGTAATGACTTTGTTGCGGCAATGGCATTCAAGCAAGGACTCCCTCGAGACAGCCAGCTTTACGGGGACATCGTCATGAGCAATGCGCGAGGTCTTTCCGAAATACTTTCGCTAGCAGAGCGACATGCAAGTTGGGAGGACGAGAGGCGCGCCGCTCATACTCATGGCCATGCTGGGACTAGCGAAAAGGCCTCCGATGAGGATGAACCCCATGGAAGGTCTGCAACTAGAAAGCTCAACAAGCGAAAGGCAGGGCAACACTCCCAAACGCCGGTTATGGGGAAGCCTAACTTGCAGCTATCTTTACCAGCCCATCAGATCCATAATGAAATTAAGAACAAGCCATGGTTTAAGAAGCCAGAGCCAGTCAAAGGCAATCAAGAGAGTGCTGATAAAACCAAATGGTGCGCCTATCATGAATGTTATGGGCACAATATCAACACATGTATATCTTTCGAAAGATATCTCCGAAATCTCCTGAGGGAGGGGCATTGTACAGACTACATCAAAAACAAGACTGTAAATCACATGGAGAACAAAGAGTCAAACGAGCCAGCGTCAAAGGTGATCCGCATCAACTAGACGCAAGTCAACATTAGAAAGACATAAAACTCTATGGAGCTTTTCAATTTTGCTTTTCAAGTTGCCTTCTGAATTCAAGTATTAATGAAATGAGATTAACAAATTGATTTGTTCACCATGTACAATTTTCAAAGCTTATTCTCTCTAATGTAAAAAGCCTTCATGATCGAAGCATCCAAGCCTTCGTCATCGAAGCATCTGAGTTTTCGCCTTGCGAAGCATCTAAGCCTTCGCCATGCGAAGCATCCAAGCCTTCGTCATCGAAGCATTCAAGCCTTCGCCCTGCGAAGCATCTAAGCCTTCGCCATGCGAAGCACCTAAGCCTTCGTTATCGAAGCATCCAAGCCTTCGCCCTGCGAAGCATTCAAGCCTTCGTCATCGAAGCATCAAAGCCTTCTGAGTCCTGCAAATTTCTGTGCAGCAGGGAGAGCTCATCTCGAGTGGTATCTCGCTCATTTTCTATCAGCATCCTCTCTGCACAGCTCATCTCCAACTCGCCCATTTTGGCTTCCGATGTGAAATTGAGACCTCAAGTTATCTTAGTTATCGCAATCTCACATCAACAACATAACTTTCCATTTCTGCCTGCCCTTCGCATCAAGATGGCACATTCGTAGGGCCAGAACGGAAAGGTTAGGAAAGAAGTTGCTCGGTATGCTTATGGGTTAGGAAAGAAGTTGCTCGGCATGGTTTTTTCTCCCAAGAACCAGTAAGTCCTTGTTTATTGTCCTTCTTCTGAACAACGGTCTCCTTCAAGCACAGTGGAACGCACAACCACTCCTTGTTTGGGATGTCTGAAAGCTTCTCTCCATTCATGGAGAGAGTAGTCGGCTCATGTCCCGAAACTCTAGAAGAACATCTGTCGCCAAGCTCCACGAGAACGTTGCTTGAAAAGGAAATTTGATTGCGAGCCTTCCACTCCATGAAGTCTTCGGATTTCTCAGATTCCATATCTTCCCCTCGGAATGGACTTAGGCCACGAAAACCGCCACGCTCCCACAGGGCAAGTTTGCCGGGACTCTCAGCACCTTGACGCATGGCAAGCATGTATGTGGTACTAGCAAGAGTCACAGTAAGTGTGATCCTGCCTACCGATGCTCACTAGTCACGTCCGCAAGTGCACTCGGTCACCGCCAAGTCCCCGTCGACTGTTCAGCCAAATTCCGTCCACCACGTGGCACCGGTAGTACACCCGCTCCAACAAAGTTTCTAAACACCTTCAACGGACTCTTGATGCGTAGCAAGCATATCTGCGGTACTAGCAAGGGTCACGTTAAATGTGAGCCAGCCTACCAATGCTCGCACGCACCATCCAAACCGCTCATTTTCCAAGCCGGACGCACTTCCGTAATTTCCCATGCTTTCCAGGAATCTCGAATCCTGTCCAAAAAACAACATGAAAAGTCATTAATGACTCTAAAAACATCATATCACTTTTCCACAATTTTTCGGGAATTTAATATTAATTTAAAACATAACCTAAAACCTTCGGACCCTCGAAACAGTATCGATACGATGTCCGATTAACTCGTATCCAACACCAAAAATGTTCAAAACATTAAGTATAGCAAAACACCTGTTGAACACTTCCCCAGAAAGTCTACCACGCGCCCTCACGCGCCGCCGTGAGCGGCTGCGCGTGAAACCAACGCGCGGTGAACAGTGATTGCTACAGTGTCGTCCCTGCAACCCATTTCTCTGATAAACGGGTCGTGCAACCCGCGTCGCAACCCGACGAGTTTCACGCCAATTTGACACCCAATCCTGTAATTGAACATTCAAAAAGCTTAGGTATACGTCTAATTAAAGTTCTATATACTTAATTAGACAATTTATTACCTTAAACCACACGATTCGAAGATGAACTTTGAAGAACACCCGGACTCTGTTCAAGCTTCGAATTTCCTTAATCGCGACATATTTCCTTCAATTGATCAATCCAGAAGCTCAAATGGACTATGTTAAACTCTTTCCCCACTTCAATTGCGTCGATTAATCCCTCTACGATCACGACTCAACGTCGAAATTTGCTTACTGTCGACTTGACCGATCAGAGCCAATTGGGCCTCAATTGGCTTCGTTCTTTCGACGATTCTGGTCGTAGCAATCTCAGGAAGCTTAAGGTAAGCTCAATTTGGATCTTCAAAGCTCGTAACTTCGATTTCGAATTTCCCCCCAAAACACCAAAATTTTCGATTCTAATTTCTCCTCACACTCACCATCCCCGTGTTTTCCCTCAGTCAAATCCGACTCCTCAAACGCTCAATTACTCACTATCAAGAACAATTTCATCCAAGTGTTCTCACGGATTGAAGATGCAAGATGAAGAGAGTTAATGGAGTTTAAATAGAAATTAGGGATAAATTAAACAATAATTAAAACATAATGATGTTAAAATCCATAAAACATGGAGCTGTGTTTAGGGGTCCCTAAGTCATGGGATGGGTGACACTTGTCACTCATCCAAGTGTCCACACTCAACGGTCACTATTCACAATTTAATATTATTTTAATCGAAATCCCGGTTTGTTCGGTTAATCGTTTTCGTCCCCGAGACCATAACTTTGTCAACGAATCTCCGATTTCGACATGCCGTCTGTCTATGAATTCGTATCGACTCTACCTACGTAACGGTCCTTGGCCCTCGTCCTTTGGACCTCCCGGGTCAAAAGTCAACATTTTGCCCTTACTTTGCAAAAATTACGAAAACGCCCCTCGCCTTCGTAGACCCATAGCTTTTGCATCCGATCTCTGATTCTGGCATGCCACCTGTCTATGGATTCGTATCGACTCGACCTACGTAACGGTCCTTAGCCCTCGTCCTTTGGACCTCCCGGGTCAAAAGTCAACATTTTGCCCATGCTTGGGGGCAAAATGGTCATTTTTGCACATTATGACCGATTCACACCACTAAACCTAGATTAGTCTTTCTAAAAATAAACATGGACTTCTAACCCTTATAATCAGGGGCATGATCGTCAAATAAGCACAGGCTCGTTTCTTATACCTAACAGTAAAAGCTAAACCGGTGATATAAGATTCCAAACAATATACATCCCCCCGGATTCCCTGAATACCGAATCGATGTGGGGGCATTTGTGGAACCCAAAATCATCCGAAAATTATGGAGCCGCCACGCGTCCCGTAATTCCCAAAAATGACCAAATTGCCCTTGGCAAATAACGCTGATCATTTGAAAAACACCCGCACATTAAATAATCTATTTACCAGTTAAATACGTTATTTGATCGGGTTAAAACCTCTGTAATATTGATATTCTCCCCGAGAGTTAATTATCGTTATTCTTAATAATGAATAATTAATATTAATATTAAAATACAACAAATATCATTACTATCATAATGAGCTATCATTACAATTATTAAATAATATATTTTATAATAATATATTATTTACTAATTAAATATTCAACCGACCAATCAGAACGCTCCAAGGCTCCCAAGATTTTCCTATAAATAGGAAGGCACATTTCATTTCCAAGGTAAGTTGATTCTTCGCTTCGAAGTATATCCTTTTCCTCTCTCAAAGCTAACTTAGGCATCGGAGTGTTCTTGGTCGAACAACCCCCCGGGTAAATCGATCGAGACAACGATAGCTAATTGTTTGCTGTTTGCAGGAATTGTGAGAACTTTTCGCGGCGGGTTCGATTTCTGCTTCAACAATAGGGAACTACACTATATTTTGTATGCCTATATAGGACGGTCTTCTATATGTATAATCTCACAAATCTGACCTTTTCTTTCGATGGGCACCTTCTTAAGTGTTGATATCTTAGATACCTAATTAACCATAATGAATTGTCAGTGGCTGATTTTTATTTATGTCTAATGGAATATATTGAGATTAATTTGGTTGAAAGTGTAAATTTATTGAAATCAATTTGCTAACAAATATAATCTACTTTTAAATAATTCTGCAGTAGACAATATTCAAAACGGCGTTAAGCGCTCATAGGGCGGTTGATCAGGGTCTAAAGCCTATACGGTTAGGGGAGCCTAGGCCTTATTTTTCCTTTAAAAAAAATTCAACAAATTAATAATATAATGAATATTATCAAATAATTTCATAATAAAAATTAATTATTTAGACAAATAAATTGAGTTGGGAATCATAAATGTTGAAAATATAAGTTTTTTTATTAATTTTATCATACAACATTCTATATTTTTTAATTTATTATCTTTTTGTAATTAATACTTATATATTATTAACTAAGTATTTAATAAATAAAATAATTTATATGACTAAATATATATATAATAATTTATATAACTAAATATATATATATATATGTATACGAAAATTCACCTAATAGCAGTAGATTCATTATATTTCAGTTCAAATTTATCCAAATGAACAACATCGGTTAAATATGGCTAGTACTGTTTATTGTGTTAAATTTAATATTAAAAAAGCTTTTTACCCAAAATGCGCCATGTACCACCCTTTTAGTCTCAAAATGCACCCTGAACCGTTTTTTGTGTCAAAATGCACCCCGAATCTCCATTCTCGTTCCAATTTGGTCTTTTTCCATTTGAGAGGTTAAAATCAAGGTTAAGCTGGTCAATTCGTACACCTAAGCATCTAAAAATTGGTGGAAAGACTGATGTGGCTTCCACATCAGCCGCAGACGTGGTAACATTAACCCTAAATAATAGCTGAAATTTTCCTTTGGTCGTGGCCCTCGTCAAAATCCCTCGCAAAGAGAAGCAACCCGCAAGCGAGCAGTGTGCAGAGAACCCCCAGGCTCCCCGTGAGCGACGACCAATTTCCGATGTGATGGCCACCGAGGCTCCCCCTGAGCGACAACCAATTTCTGTTGCGAGCAGGAAGAAACCCAGGTCAAGTGCGATGGCTACCAAGGCTCCCCGCGAATAGTAGATCTCATTCATTCCCATAAATGGACCCAATGCAACCCCTTTCTCAGCATCTTCATATACAAACCAAAGAAAAAACCTCAGGCAACAATTTACGAACAAACTAAACCCACAAATTGAAGCACGATTTAGAGGCCAAGAAGTGAGAAAAATGAAATTACCTGAGTTGCTCTGAGCACCTTTCTTGTGGGACTTTTGTGGGAGCTTCTTGTGATAAATCCACAAACACAATAATGAAAACAGAACTATACCAAGTGTGGTGCAAGTAACACAGGAAATATTTATAGGGATCTTTTAGTGAAATTTGAGAGAATTGGCAATATCTAATACATTAAAGCTTCAAAATTAATCACCAACATAACAGAAAAGGGGGGGGGGGGGGGGGGGGGGGGTGTGGTAATATCAGCCAGAAACTGATAACATCATCAAAATTCAATTCGTAAATGTAGACAAAGTGGATAGTCATTTTCTTGAAATTTGAATTTGGAAATGGTGTAACTGTCAGGACCCGCCCAAAATCCTTCGGGATTAACGTGGGACGTTCCTGATCCCGTCTGCCACGAAGTGTCAGACCAGAGAAATTATGTCCTTAACCCAACCGGGACTACCAGAGAGCCCTAGGATCCAGAGGAGGAATGTGATGTCTCGGTCTCTACTACAGCCCGTATCCGCGATCAACCTGAAGGACATTAAAACCACGAAAAGCTGTGAGTGGACAAAAGAAATAATTTAATAAAAACATTTTCATAAAAAGACCTTTATGCCCTTCACTAAAAAGTATGCATGCATTCGAAAACCATTTCTCAAACATAGAACACGGGGCGTTGGCCCCAAAATCCAAATCAAGTGGGAACTCGTTCCAAATACAAATCAAGTGGGAACTCGTTCCAAATCCAACACATGTGGGTCTCAGCCCAAAGCCAATAAACGTGGGTCTCAGCCCAAAACCACCTCAGTGAAATCTCACATACAAATACATATATACATATATAACCCATCCTATACATTCTCTGATGTCTACTCAATAACCCGTCACTATATATCTATCAGTGTGCACACTACTCAGGGTCTCACTCCGAGTCTACCCCCAGGATCTACGATGTCTGGGAGGCTTGTTCAAAATCCAGGATCTACGATGTCTAGAGGACGGTCTGCGGACCCAGTCCGAGACTATATGACAGGACCCATCCCAATCCCACTGGGATCACCCGGGGACGTGTCCCGCTCCCTTCTGACAACGACTCCAAACATACCAAAAATACCCTTAAACGAAAACTAAATACTTTAAATTAAACAATTAACATTCAACGACACAGTTCAGAGTAATAAGCTGTCAGACAAGGGATAGTACAAATACAAAACATGAGCACAATAGTAGAGTACATTATTTGGTGCTCAACCTACCCACTGGGGGTGTACAGGTGCACAACGACTAGTCTAAGCCTCTTCCTCCGAATCCTCCTCTAATTTCGTGTCACGGCCTGGAGGGGTCAGTAAAACATTTAAAGAGTGAATGGGCCGAAAATAAACAGTTTATAAATCAATTTCATAATAAAGTAAATCATAAGGTTTTACCCCTCTGTTTTCCAAATCTTGCATGCATTGAAAACATAGTATCATAATCACAGAATCATATAATAATCAAAAGGAAAAACCAACATATTAGTGCACTGTAAAACCCAACTCAAATGATGTCACGGTTCTAAGGCTACGTGTTGCCACTCAGGGTCTCCCACCAGAGACTCCCCTAGGTACATCTGTGCCCGGTATCCTGGTCACTGCTCGAGGTATACTAACATGCCTTCTTGAGAGTAAGCAACCCAACGGGGGTTAACTCCACTCAGTTAGTGCCCCGTGACTACTCCAGGGTCCACCCACGCCAACGACCCTCCCTGGAAGAGATAAGATAGAAAGGTAGGAAAGTACAGTACAATAACAGTATAGTTTACCCTGTGTTCCCCGGACATCCCTGAACACATTCCACATATAATCCAGACAGGTCTCATGCCCAAAATATCATAATAAGTAATATAAACATTCTCATATAGTACCCATCTATATCATAAGTGGAATAGTAAAATAGTTTATGCATGCAATCCTGTAAGAAATCAAATAGCGCACTCACACACGGTCCTCGCTGCTCAACGACTGCTAAAACCTGTATTAACATATCCGAGAGTCACTAAAGGACCCTACTACGTCAATACTAAAACCCTAGAATAGATCCGTCTCGAAAACATAGCCTGGACACTATTCTTGAGGCTCAAAACCCCATTTTGACCATCCTAACAATCTCTGATCGACACGAAACCACCGCCATTAGATCCGTCTCGTCGAAACCTTGAAAAGGATACCGACCCCACCAAAATTACTGTTCACACGTGCCCCTCACGACTGACGTCAGCATGACGTCATCTCTAACACATGTCAGAGGACACGTGTCACGCTCTGGTTGGCCCTAGTCTGACAATATCTGACATGATGACGTCATCTGTGCTACAGTACCGGGTCAACCCGGATTCGGAAATCGGGTCGCCGTTGACCCGCGACTTGATGTAACACCCCGTCCTGTAAACCGAGATTAGATTAGTGGTTAATAATAGATTAGTGAAGATAATTAGTGATTAGTTGGATAATTTCGGACGGGCGGTGCGAAATGACGATTTTGCCCCTAGAATGGGCAAAAATGTTGACTTTTCTTTCGGACAGTCAAATGGACCTTGATCGATGACTGTGACGTAGTTTGGGACGTCACGAGTTCGCAGACAAGTGGGACGTTCGATTCCGACATCCGAGGAGGAAGTTATGATGTTTGGAAGTTCGAGGTTAATTTGGTAATTTGGTTGAAAAATGGCACTTTGTTGTTGACTTTTCCAATGACATGGACTTTTCACGCATTCTGAGGACCTTTAGGTAGGTCTTGATGCCCTGAGTACAACGACAGGCGGCACGCCGTCATCGGACGTTTGACGACAAAGTTACGGGTCAGAGAATACAAAGGGCAAAATGGTAATTTGTGGAATAAGGGTAAAATGGTCATTTAATTTGTATGGGGATTTGTGCCTAGTGGTCAGAGGACACTTGCTGCATCAGGGTGTATGGCCACAGGATTTAGGACACCTGGCCCCTTCTGGATGGTGGTAGAAGTCCTCACCATCTCTCACACACGTTTTAAACACATATTTGAGGTTTGCACGATTTTGGGAATGAATGAAAAACGTAGAAAAATAGAGACATGGGTGATTGTTGAACCTTAACCCACTCAAAACTTGATCGGATGAGGATGGAGTATGAAGGAAAGTTGGAGGAAAAGTTGTACTGCGATGACTGGTGGCCACGGTGAGGCACGATGGCAGAGTACGGTGGCGAAAACTGAGAAAACCCCGCGAAGCCCTCTGTTTTCATGTGAACTTGGGAAGTGGATTGAGGCCTAAGAATTGATTTTCGTGGACGAGAAAGGTTTCTGAAGGATTAGGGAAGTGAATAAGTTCATTTTCGAAGCCTGAGGGGCCTGGTAAGTATAGTGTCACATGGACGTTGGACGCCGGTTTAGCCTTCGTGTCATGCGTAAGTTGGACGGGAGCAGGATCCAGCCCTTAATCCCTGGGGATTGAGGGTTGGGTCCTAACACTTGACCCGTTCCCAGAATCCATTTTCGGCCACCATTTTTTATAGGGTTTGCTCCTAAAGGGTCATCTAGGTCTGTCTATGGATCTAGACCCTCAAAATGGAAGAAAGTGACGAGATTCATACCTAGCCCTTGAAGAAGTTCACAACCCTACTCCGGTCGTCTTCTCCGGCTGTCTCCTCAGTCTCTAACGTCCAAACCAGCTTCCAGCAGCTCATCACCGTCCCTAGAACGTATCCCAAACCAAAGAAATGAAACCCAGACGTTAAAAGGGTCTCACTCGAAACTTAGAAAAAACTTAGGACTCTCGGGTTTTCATTCGTACCTCCGCCGTGTCGCCGTTGCGGCCTGTGTCGAACTTCTCAACGTCGTCCGGGGTTCCTCACGATCCTAACTTGAGCTTGTTTCGAGTCGAGAAGATGAATGGAGGTAGTCCAGGTTTCTTGGATCCGTGTCTGCGTCTCGGGTCTGGGGGGTTTCCCTGGGTTTTCAGGCAGAGAGAAGGGAGGTGGTGGTCGACGGTTCACGGTGGAGATGATGATGATGGTGGTGGTGACGGTGGTTGTCGTCTGGTGGTGAGAACGGTGATCGGTATGGGTGTTTTGTGTAATGGAAATAGGGTGCGTGTGTGTTGTGAGAGAGATGAGATCGTGCAAAATAAAGAAAAAGGGAGAAGGGATGAACGGTTCAGATGAACCTGGGCAGATCAGATGAAGGGATGGGGTTAATTGAGAGAAAATAAATTATTAAAAATGGACCAATAGGTACATAGACCTACTTTATTGGAATAGTGTTCTCTAGGATGAGTGACACTTGTCACTCATCCGACGACTCAGATTAAATCTAGGGTTTTGTACAGATTCCAATATTTAATTAATATTTTACGTTTTGTTCTCGGTTCGTAAATTCCCGCTAAACGCTTCCGTGACCATAACTATTTCATACGGACTCCGATTCTGGCGTACCACCTGTCTACGGATTCATGACGTCCCGATCTACATCATAGTCATAGGTTAAAGTCCTAATTATTTTCCAGGTCAAAAGTCAAAGTTCCCCCCTCTAGGGGCAAAATAGTCATTTTACAATAAAATATTAATAATCAAGGTTCGGGTCGTTACACTATACCATATATCTCACTCCTGGAATGTGCTCCTTCTTGGAGTCACTCATTCCAAGTAGTGGATCGTGACACTCCAGGATCAACGACGTCTGGAGGAGACCAATAAGCTCATAAGGAGGGTATATACATACTAGTATGGAAAACCACAAATGGGACTCATGCCCGATACCCCAAGTCAACTGGGCCTCCAGCCCGAACTTATGATTCAACGGGGCCTCTAGTCCGATTTCACAATTGAACTGGGCCTCAAGCCCGAACTCACAATCAACTGGGCATCAAGCCCGATACCTGAGGGTCAGTCACGATTCTGATCATAGTGATGTGTGCCACCATCAGTCTAGGACCGCTCTTAATCCTGGTATGTCGCCGTGAACGTAACACTGCCGCCGTGAACATAACACTGCCGCGACCACCTCTAGATCATGGTGCACACATCACCGATCGATCGCCTATACCATCAGCACTCCAAAGTTGAGCCTCTAGTGGCTGCTCGACCATAGGACGTGTATCGTGACCTCTCCGGAAGGAACACATCCCCAGTCAGGAGGCGAGCGTCATGTCGTCTGTCGCCGTGAACATATCACTGCCGCGACTACCTCTAAATCATGGTGCACACATCACCGATCGATCGCCTATACCAACAGCACTCCAAAGTCGAGCCTCTAGTGGCTGCTCGACCACGGGACATGTATCGTGGTCTCTCCAGAAGGAACACATCCCTAGTCAGGAGCGTCATGTCGTCCGTCGCCGTGCACACGACACCCGTTGCGACCCTGACTCAGAGTTGTAGGTCATCAATGGGGCCATACGCCCGAGTCAAAACCAAAACCAAATGGGTCTCATGCTCGGTTTTACCTTTTCAAAACCATTTCATTTAAACCGAAACCATAAATGCTTATAAGCAAGTATAAAATCAAAAACCTCGAAATACGTGCCAATACGTAAACACACACAAAAACTCATGGCATCAAAAAACATGTATTAAAAACACTTATAAAACATTTATGCATGCATCGATTTATAAAAGAAAGTCCACACACAGATCGTCCGAGTTGTCGCCTTGATAAGCGCGTCGTACGCCTTCCTGGGTCAATCACTGTCACCAGGACTCTCAAACCTGTCCAAATCATTGTAAAGAGTTACTAACTATTTAATTAACCCCTCACTAAAGCCCCCTAATTTTTCGAGATTTTTCACTATTTTTAAACGCGATCCTAAACCTTCGGACATCCCGAACTATATCGAGACGATGTCTGATCGATTCGAAACCAGTCCACAAATGTTCGTTACATCGAATAGATGAAATTACATGTTGGAAGTTTCCCAAAAACCCTCCCCAAGTGTCGTCACGCGCCGCCTGAAGGCCCTGCGCGTGGGCTTCACGCGCCTGCACAGGGTCATCCCTGACCTCTAGCCAATCGGGTCCGACTTGCCGGTCCGGTTCAGCCTCTGTAATCCGGTTTAGGCTCCTACCTCCCCCAATTTTCGTCCGTTTTCTTCCAATCCAATTCTAATCTTCCTATCTCGATCCTAGATGCCTATTTATGCAATTAGAATTGCGAAAAACCCATTAGAACCTCCCCGTTCAAAACCTCCCCTCACGACCCAATTTTCCAATTCTTCCCCTGAGCTGCACTGCCCCTCTCAGCCGTCAAAAACCATCCCTAGACACTCCTAACAACCTATTAAATCTATCATAATCAACTAAAACCGTCCATAACGTTCAAATACAAAAATAAGAAAAATCGAGCATAACCGGGTTTCAGCTTTTTACCTTTTCACAGGGTTCCTCCGCCATCCACGACGGCGTAGTCCTCAACCAGCCACCACCAAAACGCCCTCACCTCACTCTCTTGGCCTAACACATGATCAGATGGTGAAGGGTTTGGATTGGGGTCGAAAGAGTTGCCCGGGTTGGTGGGGAAATGATCGAACAAAGGGGAAGGGATATGCATGAATGGGAAATGATGGGGAATGGACGAGTGACAAGTTGTCACTCATCCATTGGGACTGGGAAAGATCTGGGGCCCACTTAAGGGCAAAAAGGCATCCGTCTCGTAAAACGTGCAATAGTTCGTTCGAATTTCTGTGAACCGTAACCTTTTCGTCGAATGACCGATTTTGACCTACCGCCTGTCTACGGATTCATATCGGCTCGATCTACGTAACGGTCCTCGACCCTCGGCCATTGGACCTCCTTGGTCAAAAGTCAACTTTTATCCCTCGTTTAGGGAAAAACCGTAATTTTGCCCTGAACGTCCGTTGAACCTCGGTTAATCTCCGATTAGCCTCATTAATCCGTCATTAATTATTAATTAATCCTTAAAATTAGGGACGGGTCGTTATAGTAACCGTGACCCATTATTACTAGAAATTAAAATCAGAGTATAGAATATAGATAAAGAGATAAAAGTACTTGGAAAGAAGGATGCCATTGATGAAGCAAGTGGAGAAACAGATGAGGAAAGAGGAATTGACACAGAGGGAAGATGAACGTCAGGTGATTCAAGTGTGGCTCCAACACAAACAAAAGATGAGTGATTTTGGTTCACAAGTAGCCAAAGCAAATTCACAACAATACTAACAACATGTTCAACTTTTGTTTGCTTGCTTTTATTTAAGAACTCATGAAAATCTAGATTGTGGGTTTTAGTAAACGTGAGAGAGAGAGAGAGAAAGAGAGAGATAGAAAGAGAGAGTTGGGAATAGTGGGGAAATGTATTCTGTTTTAGATCTTTCAGGCCTTATCGTCTCTTCTTTGCTGTTCGCAGGGAGCCTCGGTGGCCATCACACCTTACCTGGTTTTTTCCTGCTCGCAACGAAAATTGGTCGTGGCTCAGGGGGAGCTTCGGTGGCCATCACTATAACGACCCGTGTAACGACCCGAACCGAGAATAATAATATTTTAATGTAAAAAGACTATTTTGCCCCTGAAGGGGGGGGGGGAACTTTGACTTTTGGCCCGGGAAACAATTTGGATTTTGACCCATGACTATGACGTAGGTCGGGACGTCACGAATCCGTAGACAGGCGGCACGCCGAAATCGGAGTTCGTATGAAGAAGTTATGGTCAAGGAAGCGTTTTAGCGGAATTTACGAACCGAGAACAACGGAATAAAATATTAATTTATTACGGGAATCCGTGCCAACCTAATATTTAAATCAAACCGATGGATTGGTGACAAGTGTCACCCATCCAAGCCTTACTATTCCAATAAAGCAATTTACACTATTTAACTCATTTTTATATTAATTATTTTTCCCTCCATTTGATTGCAGCCATTGGATTTCTGGCCAGATTGAATCCTGGCCCTTCCTTTCTTCTGATTTCCCTTGTTCATGCACGATCTCTGTCTGCCTTTGCTTACAAACACACACATTCATCCCCTCACAAACCCGTGCATTTCTTCCATTTTCTCTCCAGCCAAACACACGAACCAGCCATCCTCTTCGCACCAAACGACCACCCACAACACCACCATCATCTGGTCTTCACAACCCGTTCAACCACCAGCCACCACCAGCCCATTTTCCCGTCCGAAATTCCGTCCAAAAAGCACGACCCGAAACACGACGGAAACGGGTCCCAGAAGCAAACCGTGACAACCACACCACCGCGACGCAGGGGAAGCTCCAGTCTACACCGTGAGGACCCCAGGAGCTTAACTGGACGACGGCACGGCCTGCGGCGGCGACACGGCGGCGGTAAGGTCGAAAACCCGAAAACCCGTTTTACTCCCCTGTTTCGGACCAACCTGTTTTAGTACTAGGAACTCAGTTTTTTGGTGTTAGACATGTTCTAGGGTGAGAGACGAGTCGACCACGACTGGTTTGGACGACGGAGACGGCGTGGATCACCGGAGAAGGCGATCGGACTTTGGCCGTGAGTTTCAGAGGAGAACTGGTGAGTTTTCTCCCATTTTCTTTCCATTTTGAGGTTGTAGAACCATAGAACAGACCTAGACCACCCTATAGGGATGAACCCCGTCGAAAATGGTGGCCGGAATCGTACGGTTGAATCGGGTCAAGCCGTGGGTCGACGACGACCCGGTTCCAGTCAAACGGGTCTGACCCGATACTGTAGCATGATGACGTCATCATGCTGACGTCACTTCTGACGTCATGATGACGTCATCCTGTTAGATATTGTCAGACCAGGGACCAATCAGAACATGCCACGTGTCACCTGACAAGTGTCAGTGATGACGTCATGCTGACGTCAGCAGTACTGTAGCAGCGTTGACCCACGCGTTGACCAGGCGCGTGTGAACAGTGATTTTGGTGGGGCCGGTACCATTTTCAAGGTTTCGACGATACGGATCCAATGGAGGTGGTTTCGTGACGATCGGAGATCGTTATGTTGGTCAAAATGGGGTTTGAAGCACTGGGAATAGTGCCCGGGATGCGTTTTTGAGGCGGATCTGTTCTAGGGTCTTGGTATTGATATTGTAGGGTCCTTAAGTAACCCTCAGGAATAATAATACAGGTTTATAGAGATCGTTGAGCAGCAAGGACCGAGTGTGAGTGGGCTGTTTGATTTATAAAAGGCTTGCATGCATAAACTGTTTTACTATTTCCACTGACGAGTCTTATGAACTGTTTATATATGTTATTACAATGTTTTGGGCATGAGACCCGTCTGGATTATATGTGGATTTTGTTTGGGATGTCCGGGGGACATAGGGTAAACTATACTGTTATTGTACTGTACTTTCCTACCTGTGTATATTGTCTCCTCCAGGGAGGGTCGTTGGCCTGGGTGGACCCTGGAGTAGTCACGGGGCTCTGACTGAGTGGAGTTGACCCCCGTTGGGCTGCTTACTCTCAGGAAGGCATGTTCATATACCTCGGGCAGTGACCGGGATACCGGGAGCTGATGTACCTAGAGAGTCTCGGGTGTGAGACCCTGAGTGGCAACGCGTAGCCTTAGAACCGTGACATCATTTGGGTTGGGTTTTACAGTGCACTGATATGTTAGTTTCACCTTACGATTATTATTGTGGTTCATTTGTTATGATTTCATTATAATATTATATTTTCACTGCATGCAAGATTTGGAAAACGGAGGGGTAAAACCTTATGATTATTTTATTATTAAATTGATTTCTAAACTGTTATTTTTGGCCCACTCACCCTTGTTTTACTGACCCCTCCAGACCCTGACACGGCAATAGAGGAGGAGGATCCGGAGGAGGAGGCAGAGGTTTAGTTTGCCTAGCTGTGCACCTGTACACCCACTTGTGGGTAGGTTGAGCACCGAATAAATGTACTCTGACTAGTGTGCTCACATGTTGTATTTTACTTTCCCTTGTCTGACAGTATCACTTTAAACACTGTGGTTGTACATTATCTATCTATGTGAGTCTTCGGTTTTTATTTAAGGGTAATTTTGGTATGTTTAGAGTCATTGTCAGACGGGAGCGGGTCACGTCCCCGGGTGGTCCCAGTGGGATTGGGACGGGTCCTGTCAACCCGTCCCTGGTTTTAAAGCTAATCGGGGATTAGCCAAGGATTAATGGCCGTTCAGGGCAAAATTACAATTTTGCCCCTGAAATAGAGTAAAAAGTTGACTTTTGACTTGGGAGGTCCGATGTCAGGACCCGTCCCCAATCCCCCTGGGATTAACGACAAACGCTACTGATCCCGTCTGACACGGAGTGTCAGACCCGGAAAAATTAAAACCTTTAGCCCGAAGGCTTCCAGAGTACGCCAGGATCCGGAAGAGGTATGTGATGTCCTGGTCTCTGCTACAGTCTGCACCGTATTCAACCTGAAGGGTATTGAAAACAGAAAGACTGAGTGGACAAAAAGTAATAGTTTGATAAAATACATTTCATAAAGACCTTTATACCCTTCACTAAAAATCATGCATGCATAGTAAAACCATTTATCCAATCACATATGTTTAAACAACCACATCCATACGGGCTCCTACCCAAAACCATTTACAGAAAACCAGAACATAGTAAACATATGTGGGATCTCAGCCCAAATCCATTATCATCATAAAACACAATTTCGCAAACCAGTTGAAATCATGTTTATCCATACATTTCATATCACCAATCCTATCACGGTATCTAAAGCTATGTGCGTTCTACCCGGGGTCTCAAACCCAAGTCTCTCCAGGGTCCACCCAGGTCAATGTCCGTAGATCAATGACCCTCCCTGGAGGTTATAAACCAAGCCTTCCTGAGAGTAAGGAACCCAACGGGGCGACTCTACTCAGTCAGTGCTCCGTGACTACTCCGAGGTCCACCCAGGCCAACGACCTTCCCCGGAGGAGACAATACATATATAAAGGATGGTATACGAAAAACGTTTTGAAATCATTCTTAAAACCTTTCAAGGGTTCATACCTCGTCCTCATAAACCGTCATGTGTCAAGACCCGACCCTCCTCGGTCAGGACCCGACCCTCCTAGCACCATATTGTCCGCTTTGGGCCTCGCCCTCACGGTTTTGTTTTCGGGAGCTCACGGTGCAACTTCCCAGGGGGTCACCCATCATGGAATTGCACCAGCCTCAACTCGCTTAACTTTGGGGTTCCAATCCCCCCCAAAGCCACTTGAGCTCCCAAAAGGCCTAGTGCTAGATAGGTGTGTGCCTACACCTTTAAGGCACACCACCATCCTCTCCCAGCCCATTCCCCCTCACAGGAATGTGGGATTTTTCACCGTTCCCTCCAGGACACGGGTCTTACAATCCACCCCTCTTAGGGCCCAGCGTCCTCGCTAGCACACTTCCTAGTCGGGGTCTGGCTCTGATACCAAATTTTCAGGACCCGACCCTACTCGGTCAGGACCCGACTCATCTAGCACCATATTGTCCGCTTTGGGCCTCGCCCTCATGGTTTTGTTTTCGGGAGCTCACGGTGCAACATCCCAGGGGGTCACCCATCATGGAATTGCACCAGCCTCAACTCGCTTAACTTTGGGGTTCCAATCCCCCTCAAAGCCACTTGAGCTCCCAAAAGGCCTAGTGCTAGATAGGTGTGTGCCTACACCTTTAAGGCACACCACCATCCTCTCCCAGCCCATTCCCCCTCACAGGAATGTGGGATTGTTCATCGTTCCCTCCAGGACACGGGTCTTACACATGAGCCATAAATCCTTTCAAGGGTTCATGTCGGTCCCCATAAACCGTCATGAACCGTAAAAACCTTTCCAAGGTTCATGTCGATCCCCATAAACTGTCATGAAGCATAAAAACCATTTATGGGTCCCTGACCCGAAATCAAAATCTTAAAACATAACTAGGCCCTATGCCCGAATTCGTAAACCAACTGGGCCTCGAGCCCGATACGTAAACCAACTGGGCCTTCGGCCCAATTCCTTGTTAAATCAAATGGACTTCAAGTCCGAGAGTTTGTAAATCAAATGGGTCTCGTTCCCAGTCCATATTTCCAAATCTGAAATCGATTCAAGACCAAATGGGACTCTAGCTCGAGAACGTAACTAAAACGGACTTCGAGTCCGAGGGTTTCCAAAACAAATGGGTCTCGAACCCGAGTTTACCTTTTCAAATCCAAAACCATTTCATGAAGTCATTTGCAAAACTATAAGTACGAAAAATCAGTGTAAAACCGAAAATCTCGATTTACATTCAAGCACGTAAATCGCCTCGAAATACGTGAAACCATGTAATTCACCAATATCCAAACCAACATCATAGAATCATATTTATAAACCATATACAACATTTATGCATGCATCACAGTTTAGAAATCAAGTTCCACTCACAGACCGTCCTAAACCGCCGCCTCAGTTTGCGTGCCGTAAGGCTCACCGAACTAATCGTCATCACCGGGACTCCCAAACCTGTCCAAATCGTAATAGAGGGTTACTAAATACCTTATTAACCTCTCATTGAAGCCCCGTAATTTTTTCGAATTTTTAACTATTTCAAATCCCGAACCTAAACCTTTCGATGCCCCGAACATTATAGAGACAGTGTCCGATCGACACGAAACCAGTCCCAAAATGTTCGTTACATCAAATAGAACATTTTACATGTTGAACACTTCCCCATCGGACCGCTCACAGCGCCCTCACGCACCACCCAAAGGGGCTACGCGTGGGAGCCACGAGCCAGTCACTATTCACCTTCCCTTACCTCTTGCGAACTCAGTCAACTAGTCTGAACCGAACTGGACCGATCTGGACCGGTCCAAGGTCCAACCTCATCCCTTTTCGATCCATTTTGTTCCCTTTTGATCCCTAAAGTTTCACCTACTCATTTCCTATCTATTTAGCCAATCAAAGTACAAGGAAAACAAGAAAAACCATACCTCCAAGATCGACAATGGTGACGGCGACTGCAACCTCCACCCACCGTCATTCCCGGCCGTCCAAGCTTCTTTTTTTGATCCCAAATGGTTTCTACGTCCTCCAAAAACCTATTCCCATTAATGAAAACCACTCAGTCCCTTTAGAACCCAAAATCCAAATTTTGAAACCATTACCTCACGGTTTCGGGTTCCTCCACTGTGGACCGCCGTCTCACTGTCATCCTGAGTCCCTCAGGTCAACCCTCACGGTTAGCCGTTCATAAAATCAGGTGAAGATGAGATGGGGTGGTGATGGTGTGTCATGTGGGTGTGTGTTTGTATGGAGGGGGTGCTCGGGTTTTGGGTAAATGAAAACAATGAAGAAGATGATGGTTGGTGTTCAAGTGTGAGGGAGGGGGTTTGGACGGCTAGGATGAAGGGCTAGGATGGAAAGTTGTTAGGGATTAAAATATAAAATAATCAAATTAATATTATTTAATTAGTTAGATCCACTTTTTAGGGAATTGACCAATGGGATGAGTGACACTTGTCACTCATCCATAGGTCCCACCAAAATATCTGCCCACTCAGATATTTCCACCTCAACATCGCCTCGATATACGTGCATAGTGAAATCAAACTTCCGTGCCCCATATCTCTCCCGTTCGAAGTTTGATTTCAGCATGTCGCCTGTCTATGGATTCGAATAGTCCCGATCTACGTAACGGTCCTCGGCCCTCGGTCATCGGACCTTCCAGGTCAAAAGTCAACTATTTGCCCATATTCATCCAAATTACCAAAATACCCTTGAACTTCCGAACGTCCTAACTTTTTTCTCGAACGTCGGAATCGAACGTGCCACCTATCTATGAACTCGTGATGTCTCGAACTACGTCACAGTCATCAGCCAAAGTCCATTTGACCGTCTGAACGAAAAGTCAACGTTTTACCCACGACCAGGGGCAAAACGGTCATTTTGCATCGTTCGTCCAATTTTGCCCAACTAATCACGGATTAACCTCACTAACCATGATTAGTCACTAATCCAATCCTAGAATTCGAGACGGGTCGTTACATTCAATACCCGAGGGTCGAGGACCGTTACGTAGATCGGGTCGATATGAGTCCGTGGACAGGCGACACGTCGAAATCGGACGTTCGACACGAAAGTTATGGTTCACGGAAGTTCTGAGAAACTATTTATGTTGGCACATTTTACGAGGCAATTGGACTTTTGCCTTTTAGTGTGGGGCTCAGATATTTTGTGCAGCCTAATGGATGAGTGACAAGTGTCACTCATCCATTGCTCCCAATAAACAGATACATGCACCCACCCTTTCTGACACGACCCGCCCTCAATCCCCCGGGATTAAGGGCTAAGTCATGCTCCCATCTAACTTATGAGTGACACGAAGGCTAAACTGACGTCCAACCTCCATGTGACACGTAAGTTGGACAAGGGATTCTTGAGTGAACCGCTCAAAACTTCCGGACTTCCCGGAGCGCGCAGACTCTATTGTGGGTATCAAAAACCCGCACCGCAACAATAAAAAACACAAAAAGACTGTGAGTGGACAAAAATAAAGTTTAAGTTCAAAAACAGTTCAATAAAACAATTACATTTATACCCTCCATTTAAAAACCCATACATGCATATCAAAACCCATGTCATAAAACCATGCTATCTTCAAGGTCATTCAAACCATTTAAGAAAACCGAACTCATTGCCTTTTCTCAAATCCCGAGCCTCAGCCCAAAACCATCAAAATCCATATCTTCCGGGCATAGCCCAAAACATCGGAAAACCATTATTATCAAGTCTCAGTGAAATCACAAAACACATTTGAAACCACATTTCCATCCATCGAACCTGCTGAATCTATCCGAGTCTTTAAACTCCCGAGTCTTTAAACTCAATCCAGGCCTCAATATAATCCGAGTCTTTAAACTCCCGAGTCTTTAAACTCAATAGGCCTACAGGAGAAATATCTATATCCGAGTCTTTAAACTCCCAAGTTTTTAAACTCAATCTAGGCCTCAATATAATCTGAGTCTTTAAACTCAATAGGCCTACGGGGGAAATATCAATATCCGAGTCTTTAAACTCAATAGGCCTACGGGGGAAATATCAATATCCGAGTCATTAAACTCAATCCGGGTCTTTAAACCCATTTCGGGCATGCCCCCGTAATATCATATCCGGGTATTTAAACCCAATAACCAGATCCAGCAAATCCAATCTGAAAACCACTTGAAAACCATTATCTATTTCCGAATCCAAATCTGCAATCTCATCAGGATCCCGAATCCAAATCCAGTATCATATTCATCATCCATTTCCAAATCCAAGTCCGAAACCATCATTCCGTAAGCTGACATCCGGAATAACCATTCCGAACCCAAACCCAGAAATCCACTTTCAAGTTTCAAATCGAATCCAAAATCGTCATTCTGAAATCCAATTCAAAAACCCGAAATTACGTTCTTGAAAACCACTTTTCTGAACTGGGCTTCAAGCCCGAAATCCATTTCAAATCATTGAAATCAAATCACTATTCAATTCCCGAAATCAAATCATCTAAATCTTAGTTAAATCACAACATTGATCGAATCTCGTAAAACGTAAAATTCCGCAAATACCTCGAAAAACGTGCAAAATTGTAAACCATCAAGATCATAAATCAAATCATAGAATCACGTATATAAAACATATAAAACCATATATTCATGCATCAAGAGTTAGAAAGCAAAGTCCACTCACAGACCATAGCGTGGTCGCCTCGATACGCGCGCACTTTTGCCATTTTCGGCTAATCCGTTATCACTGGCTTCCCCGAACCTATCCAAATACCATAATAACGTTACTAACTACTTTATTAAGCTCCTACTAAGTCCCCGTAATTTTCCCGAATTTTTAACTATTTTTAACCAAGGCGTAAAACCTTCGGACATCCCGAAAACTATCGAGACGATGTCCGATCTACTCAAAACCAGTCTTAAAATGTTCGTTACATAGATTCGATAAAAATTCATGTCGAAAACTTCCCCATAAACAGTGTCACGCGCCCTCAGGCGTCGCCCAAAGGGGCTGCGTGTGGCTCCCACGCGCTGTCCACTGTTCATCTCCTACCTTGCATGAACCGAGTTCGGTTCGGTCCAATGTTCTGCCGGTTCAGTTGAACCGGCGTCCACAATTCCCTCCATTTTTAGCCCGATTTTGAACCCTTTTTAGTCCAGTAGTTTCGTCCCCCTCTAATAAAACGATCTAACTACTAAAATCAAGAACTTAGGGCGTTTTTCTTACCTTCCATGATCCAAAAGACCTTCGAATTTCCTCCTCCCTCTGTTCATGTGAGCCCGGCCACCTTGGAGCACGGTTCCAGCTCCTTTGCGGCTCTTGCAACCTCCAGAACATGTGCAAACACAAAGAATCAATTAATAGCTGCTAGAACTACGTTTTCCATTTTCAAACTCAAATTAGCAATTTCGTGGTTTGGCCTTTACTTACGCCGTCGTTCCCCGCCGTGACCGTCACCGATCTTGCCTTGAATTCCACTCCATCATTCCTTCACAAAGCCTAAACAAAAGGTATGGTTTAAGGGAAGTTGTGAAGATTGGATTTCACGGTGGTACTCGATCTCTGTTTCTCACGATGTCGTGGCAACCTTCCACGGCGACTTGTCGTGACATCACCACCCACACCCTCATCATCAGTTCTCACTCTTGCCTTCACACACCTCTCACAACTAATGAAGATCACAAGGTAATCTGGGTTGGTTCCCCTGCTCTGTTTCTCTGGTTTTTGCTCAAGCCGTGCACAAATATTTCACCTGTTTAAACTGATTTGTGCAAGGTTCTACCACCATCCAGAGAAGGACAGGTGTCCACTTCTTCGTGGTTAGAACTCCCTAGAACATCCAAATGTCCTGATGTCACTCGGCACGCATTCCCAAAAATCAAAAAGACTAAAATGCCCCTTGCCACACAATTGACCATTTTGCCCATCGCGTTCCTAGACCCATAACTAATTCATCCGAAGTTCGATGACGATGTGCCACCGGTCGTTGTACTCAAGGCATCAAGACCTTCCTAACAGTCCTCGATTTACATGAAAAGTCCATGTCGTTTGAAAAGTCAACAAAGTGCCTCATTTTAACTAAATTACCAAATTACCCTTAAACTTTCGAACATCATAACTTCCTCCTCGGATGTTGGAATCAGATGTGCTATCTGTCTATGCACTCGTGACGTTCCGAACTACGTCACAGTCATTAGTCAAAGTCCATTTGACCGTCTGAATGAAAACTCAATATTTTTGCCCATTATAGGGGCAAAATCGTCATTTTGCACCTTCCGTCCGAAATCACCCAGCTAAACACCGATTCACTTCACTAATCGATCCTTAATCACTAATATAATCCCGATTTTCGGAACGGGTCGTTACACTTTCATCCTCATTTTTCCATTCGATCATACCAAGCCGAAACCACATCGAACCACTACCCCAAATCCTTCCCCTCACATGTTTTCAATATGAGAAAGAGACAGGGAGTGGCTGAGGAGCTAGGATGCGACGAGAGGTGGAGCTGTGACGCTGTGGACGGTGGAGGAACGCGTAGGTACGGTTTTGAACTTAAAATTCCAATTTTATGATTTGGACGTTATGGGCTGTGTTGGTCGATTGGATGATGTTTATTGAGTTTGTAGGAAGGTTTAGGGATAGTTTTGGGTGGTGGATGGTGGCTGAGAAGCCCAGGGGGATGGTTGAAAAATTGAACCGTGAGGAGGGAGTTGAACTAATGAGGTTTTATTGGTTTTTCTTGGTTCTAATCACACCAATAGGTTTCTAGGGATGATATAAGAAGATTGGAATTAAAATGGAAAGAGTTGGACCGAAAATGAGGGAGGAATGGCCCTGGACCGGTCACACCGATCCAGGCCGACCGGAATTACAGGCAAACTGGCCGAACCAGGTTCACGCGAGGTAGGAGATGAGTACTGTACAGGCGCGTGGCTCCCACGCGCAGAGGCCTTGGGTGGTGCGTGGGGGCGCATGAGTTGTCCTTTGGGGAAGTATCCAACATGTAATTTCATCCTTTTGATGTAACGAACATTTTGGGACAGGTTTTGAGTCGATCGGACATCGTTTCGATATAGTTCTGGAGGTCCGAATATTTAGGATCGAGTTTTAAAATAATTAAAAATCCTGAAAAATTACGAGACTTCAATGAGAGGTTAATAAGGTAGTTAGTAACCCTCTATTACGATTTGGATAAGTTCGGGAACCCCGGAGATGGTGATTGGCCCGGGAAGGACTTATGACGCGCTTATCGAGGCGCAGTAAGGACGGTCTATGAGTGGACCTTGTTTTATAAATTGATGCATGCATAAATTTTTTATATGCTTTAATAAACATGTTTTGTGATGCCATGAGTGCATTTAATTGTGGTGCTTTAGTATGTACGTATTTGCACGTATTTCGAGATTTACAGGTTTATGTCGTGCCTATACGTGCTGTGTTTCTGTGGTGATTTAACGAAAAGGTTTTGGATTTGAAAACATGGAATCAGGCATGAGACCCATTTGATTGAAAACCATCGGACTTGGAGCCCACTTGATTTAATGAGAAATCAGGCTGGACGCCCATTTGAGTCATGATCGGGTCGGGGCCCAGTTGGTTAGGATATAGGGCCAGGGGCCCAGTTGGTTTGCGAATTCGGGCATGAGGCGCAGTTATGGTTTATAAACATGATTTCGGGTAGGGGGACCCAATTGTGGATTTACGATGGTTTTATGGAAAACTCAGGTATGACCCTTTGAACGATTTGAGATGATTTGAAAAATGATTTTTCGTATACCATCCTCACGAACGGTTGCCCTCCAGACATCCCGTAGAATCCTAGAGTGGCGGGTTGTCACCTCCAGACGTCTCGTAGTATCTTGAAGTAATCACGGGGCATTGCATGCAAGGGGTCATTGCACGGAGCGACACGTCCGTATAGTGACTCAGGAGCAGGATTGCCAAAGGTTAAAACCTCCCCCTAGGGAGGGTCATTAATCTGCGGGTCATTGACTTGGGTGGACCATGGAGAGACTTGGGATTTGAGACCCCGAGTAGCATGCATAGCTTGGAACCGTGACAATGGTATGGATTGTGACATCTCGGATGTCAAGCATCAGGGATGCCGAGGATTGGTTTTGGGCTAAGACCCATGTATATTGGTTTTGGGCTGAGACCTACATGTATCGGATTTGGGCTGAGTCTTTACTGATTTGGTTTTGGGTTGTGTCCCACATGATTGGTTTCGGGCTGAGTTCACATATGCTTTGATTTACAGTTTTGGGCTAAGGCCCTAATGGTTTCATTTTGACAACTGGTTTTCGAATGCATGCATACTTTTTAGTGAAGGGCATAAAGGTCTTTTTATAAATGAATTTTATAAATAGTTTATTTCGTCCACTCACAGATTTTCGTGGTTTTAATGCCCTTCAGGTTGATCGCGGATGCCGGCTGTAGCAGAGACCGAGACATCACACTCCTCCTCCGATCCTAGCGCACTCTAGAAGCCCCGGTTGGGGGCTAAAACTGGAATTATCCCTTGTCTGACACTTTATGTCAGACGGAAGTAGGCACGTCCCACGTTAATCCTGGGTAGTTTTGGGACGGGTCCTGACAATCACGTTGGAAATTGGTCGTCACTCACGGGGAGCCTGGGTTTCTCTGCACACTGCTCACTCGCGAGTTGCTTCTCTTCGTGAGGGATTTGGACGAGGGCCACGACCAAAGGAAAATTTCAGCTATTATTTAGGGTTAATGTTGCCATTTCCGCGGCTGATGTGAAAGCCAAATCAGTCTTTCCATCAAGGCTTATTATGCTAAATGCATCAGGAACACGCCAACCAATTTTAAAATACACCAGAAACTGAAATTTGCCTCAATGTGCACCAGGAATGGGTGCAACGTTAGGTCCGTTGCACCATTTAATGGATTTCTTCTTTAACCCCGTTAAAACTACGGTTCCTTTCCCTAAATACCCTTAATCACTGTTCATCTTCTTCATCTTCATCTTCTTTCTCTTTCCTCTGAAATCCCCAATTCAAAACCCCAAAAATCTTCCACACTTACTTTCATGGCTTTTCCATCAAGCTCAGCCCCTCCCAATTCCAGAAATTCCTTCACACTCACTTGCATGGCTTTTCTACCAAGCTCTCTCTCTCCCAATTCCAAAAATTCCCAAGCCCAAAAAAGTATCCGCTTTTCGGTTGTTATTTCTTCCAGTTGCAATATTTCTTCCACACTTATTTTTTTCATGGCTTCTCCACCAAGCGTATTTCTCCCAATACACTGGGCTCCAGCTCCATCTAGTTTAAACACAAAAATCCCAACTAACCTCTATCCATCGGCGGACTGTTCAAGGGTCTTTATTCTTCTTCCCACATGAGAATAATTTCAATTTCATGGTCATGTGTGCGTATGTGATCAATGGGATATTATATCGCACAATTAAAATAAAAAAAATTAATTAAATTATTAAATTGAGAAGCAAATGAAAATTGATCCCAATGATTTCTTACAAAATATAATTAGAAGATAAATGGAAACAATACCGATTTGGAGGCAAAAAATTCCTTGGCCTTTTCGACAACCCAGGTAGCCATCCTTCTCAAATCAGCGTCCACAATTGGAAAAACCTCCGCCAATCCTACGACCAACCACCACACAGAACTTCAGCTAACTGACCTCAAAAAATGCTTCCTTAACCAGCTCCAAAAATCCAAAATCAATCATAAATTGATAACTAATTAATTAATAAAAGAGGCTTACCCAAGCCGGAGAGGCCGACGGAGGAGGAAAAGTTGGGCTTAGTGTGGACGATGACGAGCTTGAACGGACTATGGGAACAGAAAGACAAGAAAAAAGCTCCAGAGTCCATGCCAAAGCATACATGAAGTTCTCGCTCTCGTCCGCGCCGATCACCATCACTTGCTTTTCTCCGGTCACATGCCATTAATGCTGATTTCTTCTTCTCTCTCTCTCTAACTTTCGAAAGGAATTGAATCAGAAAAGAGCGAGCTTACGTTGTTCTTAACCAGAGCCTAGAGGTAGCAGCAACGACATCGTTTTTTGAACTAAGATTTAATCCCACTTTATTCGGTCGTAAATATAGCTTAATTCCTAATCATTCGCTTCTCCTTAGGTTCCAGAAACGACGATAGCAAGGCAGTAACATGCTGGATCGAGGTTGGTTGGGATTTTTGTGTTTATACTAGAGGGAGTTGGAACCCAGTGTATTGGGAGAAATACACTTGGTGGAGAAGCCATGAAAAAAATAAGTATGGAGGAAATCTTGCAACTGGAAGAAATAACAACCGAAAAGAATATAACTTTTTGGGCTTGGGAATTTCTGGAATTGGGAAGGGGAGAGCTTGGTAGAGAAGCCATGTAAGTGAGTGTTGATGCAGAAATCGTCCGGACTTGTAGAATTCCATCCCGATCCCTACACACAATAACAAGAAATAATCGGGGTTAAGGTTGAAGCCCGAGGGGGTGGTTCAACCAAGAACGCTTTGATGCCTAAGTCAGTTTAATCGAGAGAAATAAACCGGCAGAGTTTCGGTATGAGTTTTGAATTACTGTAACGATCCGTCCCAGAAATCAGGATTAGATTAGTTGTTATTGACGGATTAGTAAAGTTAATCGGTGATTAGTTGGAGGCGTTCGGGTGGACGGTGCAAAATGACGATTTTGTCCCTAAAATGGGAAAAAATGTTGACTTTTCTTTCGGACAGTCAAAGGGATTTTGATCGAAGACCGTGACATAGTTCGGGATGTCACGAGTTCATAGACAGGTGGCACGTCCGATTCCGACATTCGAGGGAAAAGTTATGACGTTCAGAAGTTGAGGGGTATTTTGGTCATTTTGACGAAATATGGGTAAACGGTTGACAGTTTGGAAGACAAATCACTTTCACGCATTTTCGAGGACCGTTAGGTAGGTCTCGAGTCCCTAATTCCAACGACAGGCGGCATGGGTGATTTGGAGTTCGGGAGATAGAGTTATTGGTCTAGGAACGCGAGGAGTAAAACGGTAATTGTGAAGATAGAGGCAATTTGGTCAATTTTCACATGGGGATATGAGCTAGTGCATTTGTGACACTTGGCTGTTCTTAGGATTGGTGCCCACTGGATGTGGGACACATGTCCCTTCTCTGGAGGGTCGTAGAACCCTGTAAGCCGCCTTTGTTCAAATTAAATGAAGGGTGATTTTTTTTTGGTTGCACGGGTTTAGGGAGGAAACAGAATGAGAAAACAGGGGTTGAACGTCCATTCCTACACCAACATGAATAATTCTCATCCCTAACCCATGATCCATGAAGGAAAACATTTAAGGAGGGCGAGAGGTGGACGGTGGAAGTCGCGGTGGAGCACGAAGGTTAAGGGGTGTAGAAACCGTGAGGTTTGTTGGAAATTCGAAAATTAATAACGTTTGAGTTCCTGGATGTTGATCGATTCTAAGGGATGGAACGTGTTACTGGAGCCCTAGGAAATCAAATGGCCTGGTGCGAGGCTGAAAAGGGGTGGTAAGTTACTCTTGCCATTAATTGTCTGAGTTTAGTAAAAAATGGCAACTTACGAGTTGACGACCAGTAACCTCATTAGTTGATCAGGTAAGGTTTGGGACGTTAAGACAAGGGTGTTGAGCTTGAAAAGAGGAGGAATGGTGGACGGGAAGCACGAGAACAGGGAGCAGGAAGTCGACGGTTTTTACTCGATCAAGGAGGTACATCTATAACTGTAAATTTATGTTTTGCTTATAGGAAACAATTAGATATAGAAGGACGAAATAATTGGAAGAAAAAGGATTCAAATCGGACTGGAATTAAACCCTGAACCGGGCCAGTCCAAACCGGTTCAGACTGGGTTTGACGTAAGGAAGAAGACGATGAACAGTAGGCGCGTGGCTCCCACGCGCAGCCCCTTTGGGCGGCGCGTGAGGGGGCGTGGGACTCTTTTTGGGGAAGTTTTCAATATGACTTTTAAAGTATTCGATGTAACGACAAGTTTAAGACTGGTTTCGAGTCGATCGGACATCGTCTCGATAGGTTTCGGGATGTCCGAAGGTTTAAAGCCTCGGTTAAAAATAGTTAAAAATAAGGGAAAATTATGGGGTTTTACTATGACCTTTGTGAAGTAGTTAGTGACCTTAGTATGAGATTTGGACGAGTTCTGGAAAGCCGAGGATAGTGGCATGGCCGGAAACGGCGTAAGTGCGCACGTATCGATTGACGTCGGAATGGTCTGTGAGTGGACTTTGCTTTCAACTCTTGATGTATGCATATATGTTTTTATATGATTTCTATACGTGATTCTATGATTTGATTTATGATCTTGTTGTTTTACGGTTTTGCACAATTTTTGAGATATTTACGAAATTTCACGTTTTACGAGATTTCGAATAATCTTGTGATTTGAGTATGGTTTTAATGGTTTGATTTCGGGATTTCAAATATGATTTGATTTCAAAGATTTAAAATGGATTTCGGAAAGGTGATTTCGAGCATGGAGCCCTGTTTCTGAGATTTCGATAAATGAGCTTTCGTTTGAAACTGGATTTCGGAAAGAAAGTCTGGATTTGGGTTCGGAATGATGGTTCCGGATGCTAGCTGTAACGACCCATCCCGAAATTCGGGATTAGTTTTGTAACTAATCATGATTAACGGGGTTAATCGGTGATTAGTTGGGTGAAATCGGACGAACGGTGCAAAATGAACGTTTTACCCCTGGTCGTGGGTAAAACGTTGACTTTTAGTTCGGGCGGTCAAACGGACTTTGACCGATGACCGTGAAATAGTCTAGGACGTCACGAGTTCATAGAAAGGTGGCACGTTCGATTCCGACGTTCGTGGTGAAAGTTATGACGTTCGGATGTCCAGGGGCGTTTTCGTAATTTGGACGAAATAAGGGTAAATGTTGACTTTTTGATCGGGAGGTCCGATGGCCAAGGACCGAGGACCGTTAGGAAGGTCTCGATGCCCTGAGTCCGTAAACAGGCGGCACGCATCAATCGGAGTCCGGATGACCGAGTTACGGGCCTGGATGCGTGAGGGGCATTTTGGTAATTTTCTGCACAAGGGCAGAATGGTAATTTCACAGGGGATGTTTGAACGGCTACTGTAGCACCTGTAATGGGAGACATGCCAGTGCACGGGTGGATGGTTTTTGGGGAAAATTGGATGGGCTAAATGGTTGTTTAAGGGTTATTGCATTGTTTAATCATGTTAGTGGGAGACATGGCCGTGTGGACGGTGAGATTGGGCAACTAAACCGTGGCTGGTGCACTGGTGGGTTTTTAGCATGGGTTGTTGGTTACAGGCATGAAGCAGAGACGTGGGGGAGCACTTCGATTCTTGTCGGTGTGGGTGTGAGTGTTTTGAGTTGTTTTGCTACTTAGTGGTGTGATCAGAGCACGGGGGGACTCGGTTTTGGCCCTGAGTGGGAAGAAAGCAGTGCACGGGCTGAGTTTGTCAATATTGAAAAACAGGGACAGTTGAGCAGGGACAGAGAGAGGGAGAGTCGTATTGTTCAGTGGGTGATCAAGTAGTGCTTGTGCCTGAGCTCAGAGGGTGTGAGGGCACTGGTATTTGGGTCTGAGAGTACACAAATACGGGCTGGTGAACTCATAGCAGTGTGGGTGTCTTTGAGGGGAAAACAGAGTGTGAGAGCAGGTTGATTATCCTTCCATTAGAACAAGCCAGGGGTGAGTCGAGGCGGGGTGAGTGAGTGTTCAGAGTCCAATGGTGAGGTGTGGCGGAGTGGCTGAGTGAGAATACACCCAGAACCCGGGAACCGTCCCTGGGAAATTTCAAATTCGAAGACCAGTTTTAGGCCAGCCCAAAGTCCAATTAAGTTCGAATGAGCTTTATGGGACCTTCTTTAGTCGATCGAAGTCAAGGAATTTGACGTTCGAAGCTCGCAGAGCCATGTTCAGACTCGACGAATTTCAGGAAACCAGGAGCTTGTGTTCGTGCAATTGGAGGTAAGCCCTTGCAAAATTGATTTCAAAATCATCCTCAAGGTAAGTCTGCGATGCTCCCTAACCAATTAATTGAGGGAAACAGTGACGGTCTGTTGAATTGGGACGATGAACTCCGAGTTCGACTCGAGTTCAATTATGTTGGTTTTAGGCCGTGTCGAGTGGATTAATTGATACAGACCTTTAATTGAGTGTATTGCGAGTCTACTTGTGGGATCAATTGAAGAAATTAGATGGTTTATCGCAGGTATCGAATCGGGTCGAGTAAGGACGACGACTGTGCAATACTGTAGCAGGCGCGTGAGCCTCACGCGCAGCCGCTTGCAGCGACGCGTGAGGGCGCATGGAGCGGTTTTTCAAGGTGAGTTCAAAACGACTTCTGTCCTACACAACGTAACGAACATTTTAGCATTGGTTTCGAATTTATCGGACACCGTTTCGATGTGGTTTCGAGGGTCCGAAGATTTATGTTACGTTTGTAATTAATGATTAATTCCCGAAAAATCATGGGAAATTAGTATGTTGTTATCTAAGCCCTTAGTGACACTAAAGTATGTTTTCGGACAAGATATGGAATTTCTGGAAATATCGGAAATTACGGGCATGCGTGCGGCGCGAAACCGAGCCTTAAGAATGGTGTGTGAGTGGACGTTGCTTTCAAAATTTAATGCATGCATAAATAGTTCTCTGATTTCCATCATTATGATTATGAATGGTGATTGATTTCGATTTCCGTATTTATATGTATTTTTTTTATATGCACACGAAATTGCACATATTTCGATATATGGTTTCCCGTATGTTTTGGATGATGATTTAACGTCTGATTTCATATGCTTTGTGTAACGACCCGTCCCAAATTCCATGATTATATTAGTGACTAATCACGATTAGTGAGGCTAATCCTTGATTAGTGGAGCGAAATCGGACGAACGATGCAACATGACCGTTTTGCCCCTATTCGTGGCAAAATGTTGAATTTTCATTCGGGCGGTCAAATGGACTTTGACCAATGACCGTGACGTAGTTCGTGACGTCACGAGTTCATAGACAGGTGGCACGTTCAATTCCGACGTTCGAGGAAGAACTTACGACGTTCGGAAGTTTAGGGGCATTTTAGTAATTTTGGTTAAAAGGGTCAAAATGTTGACTTTTTGACCGGGATGTCTGATGGCCGAGGGCCGAGGACCATTACGTAGATAAGGACGATACGAATCCATAGACAGGCAGCACGTCGAATTCAGACGTTCGACGACGAAGTTACGGCTCAAGGAAGTTCAAGTGCACTATTGCACGAATTACGAAACGAACTAACGTTTGGACCCTAGTGGGGCCCAGATATTTATGGAGGCCCAATGGATGAGTGACAAGTGTCACCCATCCATTGCACAGCCCACACATATTCATGCATCGACCATCCATTTCATTTTCTTCATTTCAAACACAACCCACCCGATCTCATTCAAACCTTCACCCAAACCCATCCAACCCTTTCCATTTGATCTTGAGTGAGACCAGAGAGTGAGGGAGAGGCCGAGGAAGCTAGGGAAGGTGGCTGGGAGCACCTGGACCGCCGCACACGGCCGTGAAGGCCCAGGTAACCCGATTACCCGATTATGCCCATTTTAATCCATTTTCCATTTTTGACGTTTTGGATCGGTTTTAATGGTTTTAATGAATCAAATAGGTTTCTAGGATAGTTTTAGGAAGGTTTCTATGGTGGTTGGACGGCTGGGCAGCCGTGGGTGAGTTTTGGAAATATTGAACCGTTTGGTTCAAAATTAAACCATGGGTTTATGCGGTTTTTAGGTCGTTTTGATGATTGGGTTATATATGAAATGAAGAAATAGGAATTTAGGAATTAAAATGGGAGCAAAAGGACCGAAAATGAGGACAGAGGGACGCTGAACCGGTTCCACCGGTTCAGCACAGTGACCGGACCAGAAAACCAGAAAAAACCGGTTTTCCTGAGCTTGATGGTGATAAACAGTGTTTTCGACCTTCTAGGGGCTCGTGAGGACGCGTGGACCATAATTTAGGAAAGTGTTCAACACAGGAAATCTTCTATTTGATGTAACGAACATTTTGGGACTGGTTTCGTGTCGATCGGACACCGTCTCGATATGTTTTGGGGCATCGGAAGGTTTAGGTTCGGGATTAAAAATAGTTAAAAGTTTGGGAAAATTACGGGGCTTTGGTAGGAGGTTAATTAAGTAGTTAGTAACCTTCTATTAAAATTTGGACAGGTTTGGGAGTCCCGATGATGGTGATCGGCTCGGGGAGCCGTATGGCACGCAAATCGAGGCGGCAGCTCGGACGGTCTGTGAGTGGACCTTGTTTTCTAAATTGGTGCATGCATAAATGTTTATTATATGTTTTACTACATGTTTGATGATGCCATGGGTGCATTTGTATGTGGTTACGTGTAAGCACGTATTTCGAGGTTTCGGCCTTATACGGTGCTTATACGGGTCTGTATTTCTTTATTGGTTTAAATGAAATGGTTTTGGATTTCTAAAAGGATAAACTCGGGTATGAGACCCATTTGGTTTTGTCTCGGGCATATAACGCTACTTACGACCTTCGGGTCTAAATCGTGGTCGCGACGGGTGCTATGTGCACGGCGATCGACGATGCGACGCTCGCCTCCGGATTGGGATGACAGGACCCATCCCAATCCCCCCGGGATTACCGTGGAATGTGCCCTGCTCCCGTCCAAGAAGGGGTGTCAGACAAGGGATAACCAAGAGCCACTGCCCAACGGGGCATCCAGAGTGCGCAAGGATCGATGGAGGAGGTGTGCAATGTCCCAGTCTCTACTGCAATCGCATCCGTAATCAACCTGAAGGGCATTAAAACCAAAAGTTGTGAGTGGACAAAAACCAATAAGTTTATCAAACACATTTATAAGACATTTATGCCCTCCAATAAAAACGTATGCATGCCACGAAAACCAGTAACCAAAACGTTTGCTCAACCGAGCCATTAGGGCCTTAGCCCAAAAACCGTTAACCAAAAACCAAGTGTGGGAACTCTGCCCAAAACAGTGGAATACCACAACCATACATAAACAACCATGTGGGCCACCGCCCAAAGCCATAAATACAAATCCAAAAATCCAAAACCATTTAGGGTCCCCGACCCGACATACCATTTCATAACCAATAATCCATTTTTACCACATAACACATATCCAACCGAAAAGCCATTTCATAGATTCATTAATCCATATTTTACCATTACCATCACCAGCATCCCAGATGCTTAGCGTCCCAGACGCTTGACGTCCCCGACGTCATATCTCACGGTTTCATAAGCTACGCGTGCTGCCCGGGGTCTCTCCGGGTCCATATATCTGACATCCCTGACGTCAATCATAGCAATCCTGCTCCTGAGTCATCATACGGTCCGGCTGCTCCGTATAATGACCCCTCGCAGGCAATGCACCGTGACTTCCCCAGTGTCCCAGACCTCTGGAGGAGACAATCATATATCCTTGTATCCAGATGGTATATGGAAAACAATTTTATTAAATCCTTTTATCACATCATTACAATGGGCCCTGCCCGAAATTTCCATAAAACCATGTAATTCCATTTAGGGTCCCTGACCCAAAATCACAATTATTAAACATAGGATCCCTGACCCGAAATCACATTTATAATCCAACTGGGCCTCATGCCCGATTTTATGAACCACTGGGCCCACGGCCCGATTTGTAAACCAACTGGGCCCGCAGCCCGACTTATAAACCCACTGGGCCCACGGCCCGAATTCGTAAATCAACTGGGCCCCTGGCCCGATAACATAACTCAAATGGGTCTCAGCTCGATTTCATATCAACTGGGCCTCTGGCCCGATTTCATTAACCAACTGGGCCCCTGGCCCGATTCTCAAATGGACTCCAAGTCCGAAATTTCCAAAACAAGTGGGCCTCAAGCCCGAGTTTATATTTCCAATTTCAAAACCATTTCATCATATTATATCCAAGTCAGAAATATGGAAAATCCATGTAAAACCGGAAACCTCGATTTACGTGCAAGCACGTAAATCGCCTCGAAATACGTGAAACCGTACAATTTACCAACAACCAAATCAACATCATACCATCACAACCATAATCCATATAAAACATTTAAGCATGCATAGAATTTATAAAACCAAAGTCCACTCACAGACTGTTTTAACGGTATGCCTTGATACGCGTGCCACCGGCCCTCCCGGGCCACACCACTATCACCGGGACTCCCAATCCTGTCCAAATTACATTAGAGGGTCACTAACCTCATCATTAACATCCTATCAAAGTCCCGTAATTTTCCCGAATTTTTAATTATTTTTAAACTTGATTTAAAACCTTCGGACATCCCGAACAATATCGAGACGGTGTCCGATCGACACGAAACCAATCCCAAAATGTTCGTTACATCGAATAGATTAAAAGTCATGTTGGAAGTTTTCCAAAAATACCCTTCACGCGCCCCCACGCGCCAGGTCAACACTCAGGTCAACCCTGATGACGTCATGCTACAGTAACCAGATTCTGAAACCGGGTCTGTAACCGGGTAGCCGTCGACCCACGGCTTGACCCGATCACAGATCGAGTTTCAGACCACCATTTTTGATGAGGTTTGATCCTATGGACTCGTCATAACCTTCTCTACGGTTCTGTGACATCCAAACTCATTCTTAGGTTGATTAAACTACCTGAAAACTGACGGGAAATCGGCTGAGAACTCAGGTCATCATCTCCGGCGACTCGTCGAGATTCCGGCCACGAGCTTCGGTCTAGAATGGTCGTCTAGGTCCCTAGGACATGTCTCAAAAACAACAAAAAAGTTTCAACGTCAAAAACAGACGTTTCAAAGCAGGGAAGTAAATCGGGTCTTCACGGTTTTTCAGACTTACCGCCGCCGTGTCGCCGCCGTGGGCTGCCCAGTCTAGTTCTGAGTTGTCCTAAGGTTCCAGTGATGTTAACATGAAGTTGCTTCAGGTCCAGGTGAGGTGGTTTGGACGGTTGGGCAGCGTCGGGTTGTTTGGTTTCCTCTCAGGTCTGGGAGGTTTCCCGGCCGTGCAGGGCGGCAGTGAGGTGGTGGCCGGCGTCTAGAGGTGGCTGATGTGTGTCTGGACGTGTCTGGTGCATGGGTTGAGGCTGAGATGCGGTGGTGTGTTTGTTCTTGGGAGGAAACCGTGCTCACGGTTTTGAGGGAGAATGAAAATGAGAGGAATGTGTGGTCTGCTCAGATAAAGAGAAGGAGAATGAATCAACGGCCCAGATTCATTCTGTGGTTAGAGATGGATGGTGAGGATTTAAGGAGAGGAAATAATTAATTAATTTAAATGGCCAACATAGATCCCTGATTTAGGGATTGAAGGGGATGATGACATGTGTCACTCATCAAGGGTCCAGATTGGTCAATTACTGTTCACCTATTTTAATATTATTTTAATCAAACTCTCGGTTCGTTCGGTTATTCGAATTCGTTCCCGTGACCACAACTTCTTCGTCGAATCTCCGATTTCGGCATGCCGCCTGTCGTTGGATTCGTATCGACGATACCTACGTAACGGTCCTTGGCCCTCGTCCATCGGACCTCCCGGTCAAAAAGTCAACATTTGACCCCAATTGACCAAAATTACCAAAATACCCCTCAACTTCCGAACATCATAACTTTCTCCTCAGATGTCGGAATCTAACGTGCCGCCTGTCTATGAACTCGTGACGTCCCGAAATACGTCACGGTCATCGGTCAAAGTCCGTTTGACAGCCCGATCAAAAAGTCAACATTTTGCCCACGACTAGGGGCAAAACGGTCATTTTGCACATTTTGTCCGATTCCGCCCTACTAACCACCGTTCAACCTCACTAATCAAGATTAGTGACTAATCTAATCCCGGAATTCGGGACGGGTCGTTACAATCTTCCCTCCTTAATAAATTTCGTCCTCGAAATTCCAACCGCTCTAAACTCAAACGTACTTCCCTCCTTAATAAGTTTTGCTCTCGAAACTAGACTACCCTGATTCCACAAACACCCAGTGGAAAGTGGAATCGACCACGCCACACGTGTACACCCGTACACCAACTAATCAGACAAAACTTGTCTGCACCCAAACATACCACTAGTACTCAAAACGCAACAACTACATTCGACCCCATCGAATGACTGAAACTACTTGTTTCGAATTTGACCCCGCTTGTTCAATCTACCCTTTCGTTGACGCAACAACTCTACGGTTCCTTTCCCACTCACCAATCTATCCTGGTATTTACTCCCACTAGGAGTCAACTAACCCCACTCAACAATCTATGTTGACACATCCTGACAATCTGTCACCACACAATTGTTGTCAGTCGAAAATTGACACTAGACTCACTCGTGGCTACACAAGCCACCAACTTACTTGACTTAAATATACACTTACCGACATTTTCACCCGACTCGTGTGTAATTAAACACATCGGAAGTACCATGACCCATTGCATAGTAATGTCCGGCCCACGACTAATCCAGTGGTATCGGAACCAATCCGACTACCAACACGCTCACTGACACACCTCGGGTATAACCCATCGACTAGACTAGAACCACCTAGGTCGTAGCCAACACGTTCCAATAATGGAGTACATTTGCCCAATCCAGCATGAGACAAATCGAAACTCCACCCATCATCTAATTCCAATTCCAAATCCGAATCCGCAATTTCGTAAGAAATCCCGAATCCAACCCCAGACATCACATTTTTAATTCATTTTCAAATCCGAATCCGAAATCATTATTCCGTAAGCTAGCATTTGGAATAATCATTCTGTACCCAAATCCGGAAATATACTTTCAAGTTCCAAAATCGAATCCTGAATCGTCACCCAGAAATTCGATTCCAAATCCCGAAATCTCGTTCACATTTAGCAAAACACACCAAAACCGAACCTATCGGTCACCTGCTCAATACCTCCAATTGACTTCATAGGGAAGTCAATTCAACCTCCACACGTCTAAGGTTGACAAAGTCCGACCAGTCGGAAACCTACTCACCCGAGTAGAATACCGTACAAGCCCCACTTCGAAAAGAAGTTCAACCCCGTCATTTACGACTCACACACCCAAGTTCGTATCGATCCTTGTCATTCCACCTAGGAAAAACCAAGGATGATCGAAAATGATGACACCAATGCTCATCCTACGTGGATGCAACAAAACTCACTGCACTCACCACGCCATGTACCCCAACATCGTCTGCCACCAAGCAGAAAATGAGAAATCTCGTTTACCTAATTTTGAATACGCAACTCCCCTTGATGACCCCACAACACACATGGGCTCACCAACCAATACACGCTTAACGTACTGGTAACTACAGTCAATGTCTGCCAGGGCAGAAAGTAAGAAGTCAACCCCAATGACTTTGGAATACCAATCACCTAAACGAGCACCACTCTCGTTCCCCAATCACAACGCTCCTCGAGTCTAAGGTTCCAACCATGTTGGAAACAGACATGCTCCCAACGAGATGTCAAGTCTAACCACTAGACTTCCTACCTCCTCAACTCACTTGGACAACCACGTGTCCACAATCAATCCATTATTGTTTCGTTCGCACATTCCAACCTTTACCGGTTCAACACTCGATTTTCTAAGTTCTCAATTACAAATTTCCACATCTATACCACTAATGGTTTTCCTTGTCTTTTCCAGTTTTAATCATTCCCATGTACATTTTAGGGATATTTAAAAACATAAAATCACACAAATTTTGGAGTTGCCAACAACTCCCCAAATCCACTCATCACTTGTCATTTTACCCCTGTCGGGACTAATCCCAACACATCACAATCTCAGCTGGATCCCATCCAGTCCATCACTCAACCACTACCGAATCTCAAAGACTGAACATATGTTCATCATGACGGAGTCACCCCTCAACTTGTGGCTCAACGTCAACACCATCACCGATACTAGCACTAGCGCTAGTACCAGTACCAACACACTATCAACAATACTAGTATCAGCACAGAGGCATCCATACTAGCATCGGTACAAAAGTACCAACCCACAAACATTTATACTTGCACACCGTGTGCAAATACGACAACCCTGGATCTCCGTTCATACCGAACGACGATCCCGTACCTCACAACTATGGGGACCACCACTCTGACAATCCACATCAGGAAAATGAACGTTCCCTGAACGTCCCCTGATCCCCAAGTATTATAACCACACTAATTACCCTCGATAGCCAGTCATCTCCATATGACTACCGACTAACTGTCATTGCTATCGAGATCCGCATCCACACATCACACTAATACCCGATCCAACACGGGATTCCATAATTTATCTCAGAACCGTATCCGTAGATCGAATCCCATAGTTCTGCCTAGACTCACCAGAGCCATCCACATGGTCATCCATGACCTCAGCTGCTCGTCGCAGCACAAGTTCTCATCCACTAGCCACAATTAAGGTTTACCTTTTTAATCCATCATATACTAGGGTCCACAATCACATCCTATGGTTCAACCGAACCCAACCACTTTCCGTAATATAAACTCACAACCTGACCGACCCCGCGGTCCTGACATCGTATAGACGTCAAATTCAATCCTACCATCCCATCAACGTGGGTTTCACCACTAAGGTCATCGGCCAACCCCGATGTACGGACATCCCTCACACTAGAAACCACCACAAGGGTTCACATTTTTTTTTAACCATTACTCACATGAGGTTCTCCGAACCTGGCTGCACCTAGCAGCACAACAATTTAATATTACATGACTGAACCGTCGGTCCCACAATACCAGTTCATCACAATCAACCCCACTTGAGTCGAATCACATTAATGCACGGCGCATCGGGCCAATCACACTCTATCCACTATCCAAACCCAAAAACTATCTATCAGGTTGATAACGAATTGCAGCCCAATGAGACATCACACCCTCGACCTGCGCGCACAAATAGAGCAACCCTGCTCTGATACCAAGTCGACAGGACCCATCCCAATCCCCCCGGGATTACCGTGGAATGTGCCCTGCTCCCGTCCAACAAGGGGTGTCAGACAAGGGATAACCAAGAGCCACTGCCCAACGGGGCATCCAGAGTGCGCAAGGATCGATGGAGGAGGTGTGCAATGTCCCAGTCTCTGCTGCAATCGCATCCGTAATCAACCTGAAGGGCATTAAAACCAAAAGCTGTGAGTGGACAAAAACCAATAAGTTTATTAAACACATTTATAAGACATTTATGCCCTCCAATAAAAACGTATGCATGCCACGAAAACCAGTAACCAAAACGTTTGCTCAACCGAGCCATTAGGGCCTTAGCCCAAAAACCGTTAACCAAAAACCAAGTGTGGGAACTCTGCCCAAAACAGTGGAATACCACAACCATACATAAACAACCATGTGGGCCACCGCCCAAAGCCATAAATACAAATCCAAAAATCCAAAACCATTTAGGGTCCCCGACCCGACATACCATTTCATAACCAATAATCCATTTTTACCACATAACACATATCCAACCGAAAAGCCATTTCATAGATTCATTAATCCATATTTTACCATTACCATCACAGCATCCCAGATGCTTAGCGTCCCAGACGCTTGACGTCCCTGGCGTCATATCTCACGGTTTCATAAGCTACGCGTGCTGCCCGGGGTCTCTCCGGGTCCATATATCTGACATCCCTGATGTCTGACGTCCCTGACGTCAATCATAGCAATCCTGCTCCTATCATACGGTCCGGCTGCTCCGTATAATGACCCCTCGCAGGCAATGCACCGTGACTTCCCCAGTGTCCCAGACATCTGGAGGAGACCATCATATATCCTTGTATCCATATGGTATATGGAAAACAGTTTTATTAAATCCTTTTATCACATCATTACAATGGGCCCTGCCCGAAATTTCCATAAAACCATGTAATTCCATTTAGGGTCCCTAACCCAAAATCACAATTATTAAACATAGGGTCCCTGACCCGAAATCACATTTATAATCCAACTGGTCCTCATGCCCGATTTTATGAACCACTGGGCCCACGGCCCGATTTGTAAACCAACTGGGCCTGCAGCCCGACTTATAAACCCACTGGGCCCACGGCCCGAATTCGTAAATCAACTGGGCCCCTGGCCCGATAACATAACTCAAATGGGTCTCAGCCCGATTTCATATCAACTGGGCCCCTGGCCCGATTTCATTAACCAACTGGGCCCCCGGCCCGATTCTCAAATGGACTCCAAGTCCGAAATTTCCAAAACAAGTGGGCCTCAAGCCCGAGTTTATATTTCCAATTTCAAAACCATTTCATCATATTATATCCAAGTCAGAAATATGGAAAATCCATGTAAAACCGGAAACCTCGATTTACGTGCAAGCACGTAAATCGCCTCGAAATACGTGAAACCATACAATTTACCATCAACCAAATCAACATCATACCATCACAACCATATGCAAGCACGTAACGGTATGCCTCGATACGCGTGCCACCGGCCCTCCCGGGCCACACCACTATCACCAGGACTCCCAATCCTGTCCAAATTACATTAGAGGGTCACTAACCTCATCATTAACATCCTATCAAAGTCCCGTAATTTTCCCGAATTTTTAATTATTTTTAAACTTGATTTAAAACCTTCGGACATCCCGAACAATATCGAGACGGTGTACGATCGACACGAAACCAATCCCAAAATGTTCGTTACATCGAATAGATTAAAAGTCATGTTGGAAGTTTTCCAAAAATACCCTTCACGCGCCCCCACGCACCAGGTCAACACTCAGGTCAACCCTGATGACGTCATGCTACAGTAATCAGGTTCTGAAACCGGGTCTATAACCGGGTCGCCGTCGACCCACGGCTTGACCCGATCACAGATCGAGTTTCAGACCACCATTTTTGATGCGGTTTGATCCTATGGACTCGTCATAACCTCCTCTACGGTTCTGTGACATCCAAACTCATTCTTAGGTTGATTAAACTACCTGAAAACTGACGGTAAATCGGCTGAGAACTCAGGTCATCATCTCTGGCGACTCGTCAAGATTCCGGCCACGAGCTTCAGTCTAGAATGGTCATCTAGGTCCCTAGGACATGTCTCAAAAACAACAAAACAGTTTCAACGTCAAAAACAGACGTTTCGAAGCAGGGAAGTAAATCGGGTCTTCACGGTTTTTCAGACTTACTGCTGCCGTGTCGCCGCCGTAGGCTGCCCAGTCTAGTTCTGAGTTGTCCTAAGGTTCCAGTGATGTTAACATGAAGTTGTTTCAGGTCCAGGTGAGGTGGTTTGGACGGTTGGGCAGCGTCGGGTTGTTTGGTTTCCTCTCGGGTCTGGGAGGTTTCCCGGCCGTGCATGGCGGCCGTGAGGTGGTGGCCAGCGTCTAGAGGTGGCTGATGTGTGTCTGGACGTGTCTGGTGCATGGGTTGAGGCTGAGATGTGGTGATGTGTTTGTTCTTGGGAGGAAACCGTGCTCACGGTTTTGAGGGAGAATGAAAATGAGAGGAATGTGTGGTCTGCTCAGATAAAGAGAAGGAAAATGAATCAACGGCCCAGATTCATTCTGTGGTTAGAGATGGATGGTGAGGATTTAAGGAGAGGAAATAATTAATTAATTTAAATGGCCAACATAGATCCCTGATTTAGGGATTGAAGGGGATGATGACATGTGTCACTCATCAAGGGTCCAGATTGGTCAATTACTGTTCACCTATTTTAATATTATTTTAATCAAACTCTCGGTTCGTTCGGTTATTCGAATTCGTTCCCGTGACCACAACTTCGTCGTCGAATCTCCGATTTCGGCATGCCGCCTGTCGTTGGATTCGTATCGACAATACCTACGTAACGGTCCTTGGCCCTCGTCCATCGGACCTCCCGGTCAAAAAGTCAACATTTGACCCCAATTGACCAAAATTACCAAAATATCCCTCAACTTCCGAACATCATAACTTTCTCCTCAGATGTCGGAATCGAACGTGCCGCCTGTCTATGAACTCGTGACGTCCCGAACTACGTCACGATCATCGGTCAAAGTCCGTTTGATAGCCCGATCAAAAAATCAACATTTTACCCACGACTAGGGGCAAAATGGTCATTTTTCACATTTTGTCCGATTCCGCCCTACTAACCACCGTTCAACCTCACTAATCAAGATTAGTGACTAATCTAATCCTGGAATTCGGGACGGGTCGTTACATGGGATGTGTTCCTTCCGGAGAGGTCACGATGCACGATTCGTGGTCGGGCAGCTTGGGGAGGCTCGACTTCGGAGTGTTGACGGTTCAGGATAACGATCGATGATGAGTGCACCATGATCTTGTGATGTTCGCGTCGGTTGATACGTTCACGGCGACATACCAGGATTGAGGGCGGTCCTGGATGGATGGTTGCACGCATCACTATGATCGGAGTCGTGACTGACCCTTAGATATCGGGCACGGTACCCAGTTGAGTCATATGTTCGGGCACGAGACCCAGTTGTTTTACACTGATGATTTCGGGTCAGGGACCCTAGATGGATTTCCAAGTTCATGACGGTTTACGGGAACCGACATGAACTCTGGAAAGGTCATTGTGGTTCATGACGGTTTATGGGAACCGGCATGAACCCTAGTTAATGGATGTTATGGATCATGACGGTTCAGGGGAACCGGGCATGAATGTTTATGTTATGTATATATATGTATTCATATACCTTCCTTTACTTCTATTATCTCCTCCGGGGAGGGTCGTTGGTCTGGGTAGACCCCGGAGTAGTCACAGAGCACCGACTGAGTGGAGTCACCCCCCAAGTTGGGTCCCTTACTCTCAGGAAGGCTATGATTACTATTACCTCGGGTAGGGTCAGTGGTCTGCGGACATTGATCTTGACTTTGAGAAGACTCGGATTGAGACCTGGGTAACACGCGCGTAGCTTTGGAAACCGTGACAGGATTGGTTGTGGGAATTATATGTATATGTGATGTATGCTATATATGATATATGATGTGTGTTTACACAGGTTTTGGGCAGTGGCCCGTATGGTTAGTTTCTTATGATTTGGGCTGAGTCCCTTATGGATTTGGGCAGTGGCCCGTGTATTTGATTTCATTATGGTTTTTCTGGATAAATGGTTTTCGAATGCATGCATGCTTTTTAGTGGAGGGTACAAATGTCTTCTTATAAACTGTTTTTTTATAAACTTTTGGTTTTGTCCACTCACAGCTTTTAATGTTTTGACTGCCCTTCAGGTTGACATCAGATGTGGACTGTAGCAGAGACCGAGATATCACATACCTCCTCTGGATCCTGGCGTACTCTGATAGCCCGAGAGGGCAAAGGTCGGAAATATCCCTTGTCTGACACTTCGTGTCAGACGGGAGCAGGGTCATCCCGCACTAATCCCAGAGGGATTGGGATGGGTCCTGTCACTTTGTGCGTATTATGTTTTTAAGATGTGGATTTCGATTGTGAGTATGGTTTATGATTTTGACACTTATTTCGAGAATGTAACGGTTTTGTACGTTTTACGAGATTTCGAGTATGTTGTGATCTGATCGTGATTTTGGTGATTTGATTGTGGTATTGATGCTTTGATCTTGGGATTTGAAAAATGATGTGATTTCAAGGGTTTAAAATGGATTTTGAAAAAGGTGATTTCGGGCTTGATGCTCGGGGCACAAAAGTAACTTTGATTAACGAGTTTTTGGTTTTCGGAAATGTAAAGCGGATTCTTGGTTTGGGTTCGGGATGATGCTTCCGGATGCCAGCTTACGAAATCATTATTGCGAATTTGAATTCGGGATTGGAAGACGATTTAATAAGTGATTTTATGTGATTATACATGCCCCGTGTTTAATGATGATTTGAATATGTTTCGTAAAGTATGATTTGGGGATTTGAATGTGGAAATTCGGACCATGAGTCCTGTTGTGAAAATTTGTGATTTCGGGATGGATCCCGCGTTGTTTTGATTGATAAATGTTTGGGGGTCTAAAGAACCGTCGAAAACTGTTTTGGGTTTAAAGACCCGGGTGCTATTGCTGGAGCACGTTTTGAGTTTAAAGACTCGGTTAATTGATGACGGGGGAGGGCCCTTTGAGTTTAAAGACTCGTGAGTTTAAAGACTCGGTTATTGTAATACCCCCGAGGCCTATTGATTATGTTCTGAGTTTAAAGGCTCGTTGATATCCCGGGAAGGCCTGATTATGCGCATGGTTTTGAGTTTAAAGACTCGGGCGCACCTGATATCCATCAAAATGACTGACTTGTGATTTGTTGTTAATTTCTGATGTTTCGGTTGAGTTGGGCAGTGGCCCGTTTATATGGTCGATGGATTTGGTTTATATTGTATCCTTGGATTTTGATTTCATGGTTTTGGGCTGAGGCCGGTGTTTATGATTACGGGCTAAGACCCGATGGTTGAGAAAGGAAAAATGATTTTGAGTTTCGTACAAGTGTTCCTTATGTTGAAATTTGACACATGGCTTTTCCCTATGTTGAAAATGTAACCGATTGCGAAATGATTTTTGTATGCATGCATTGGTTTTCACGTGGAGGGTAAAAACGTCTTTTTGTAACTGTTTTTATAAACTGTTTGATTTTTGTCCACTCACACCTTTTGGTTTTATTGACCCTCCAGGTCGTGGCGCGCTGATCGAGAGGCGGAGGCATGAGTAAGCACGTGTGGCTATCCCTGGTCTGGCACGTACTGAGGGTGTTTTGGGGATTTCAGTCGTCTTGCCAGACGGGAGCATGACCAGGTACGGTTAACCATGCCCTTTTCGGGGGCGGTCCTATCACTAGCTTACGAAATCATTGTTGCGAATTCGGGGATGGATTTTCTGTGGTTTTTACTGTTGTTTGAAAAATGGTTTTGGGTTTAAAGACCCGGAAAAAGAAAAGAGAAAAACCCGCTGGATCTGATTTTGAGTTTAAAGACTCGGTTGATTGACGAGGGGAGGGTCCTGGATTGATATGTTTTGAGTTTAAAGACTCTGTATATGTTTTGAGTTTAAAGACTCGGATACGATACCCCCCGAGGCCTGTGATTGTGTTTTGAGTTTAAAGACTCGTTGATATCCCGGGAAGGCCTGGTTATTGTGCATGGTTTTGAGTTTAAAGACTTGGGCGCACTTGAGATCCAGTAAACTCGTATGATTGATGTTTTTCACTGATTTTCCAATGTTTTGGGCAGTGGCCCGGATGCTTTGGATTTGTAGAGTTTTGAGACTGAGTTCCCGTATTTGAGATTGCTTTGTGATTTGAGGCTGAGGCCTGGATTTGAATAACGATTTTGATTCAGGTTTCCGATAACATGAATTGATATGCATGCATTAGATTTTGCGTGGAGGGTAAAAATGTACTTGTTTTATGAACTGTTTTTAAACTTACACTTTAGTTTTTGTCCACTCACAGTCTTTTCATGTTTTCGATACCCTGCAGGTTGTTGCGGTGTGGGTTGTTGGTCGAGAGAGACGGAGACATCACACCTGCGATCCACAGTAGTTCGGAGCACTCTGGGAAGTCCGGACACTTTTAGGATGGTTGGATCGAGACTGCCTTGTCCGACTTAGGTATCACATGGAGGTTGGATGTCAGTTTAGAGGTGAATGAGGCCCTGTATTTATAGTAAAGTCTTGAGTGTCATCGGAGCGTCTGATTGGTTGAAGGAGATAGTTTTTAATAGGTGATTCTACCGAGATAAATCACTATTATTAACTATATAAATAATAATAAATAACTCGTTGATAGATTATTTATTATTGGCATTAATTTGATTAATTAATATATTTAATTGATAAATATATTAAATTAATGTGGTGATTGTGTGATATCGTCGTCTATACCAAGGGTAATATCGACATTTTGAGAGTTAACAGCTCCATAATTTCCTAGTGATTTATGGTTTCACAGTGAGTGTGAAGGAATTTCTGGAATTGGGAGGGGGTGAGCTTGATGGAAAAGTCATGGAAGTAAGTGTGGAAGATTTTTGGGATTTTGAATTGAGAGTTTCATAGGAAAGAGAAAGAAAATGAAGATGAAAAAGATGAACAGTGATTAAGGGTATTTAGGGAAAGGAATTGTAGTTTTAACGAGGTTGAAGACGAAATACGTTAAATGGTGCAACGGACCTAACGTTGCACCCATTCCTGGTGCACACAGAGGCAAATTTCAGTTTCTGGTGCATTTTAAAATTGTCTGGCGTGTTCCTGGTGCATTTAGCGTAATAAGCCTTCCATCAATTGTTAGATGCTTAGGTGTACGAATTGACCAGTTTAACCATGATTTTAATCTGTCAAATGGAAAAAGATCAAATTGGAACGATAATGGAGATTCGAGATGTATTTTGACACAAAAAATAATTTGAATACATTTTGAGATTAAAAAAGATGATATAAGGTGCATTTTGAGTAAAAAGCATATTAAAAAATAAAGAGTGTTGTACGCGAATAAGAGTCCCACTAAAATACTGTGGTGAGTCCACTGCCTGATGCGGAAATTTGCACGTGAATAAGAGTCCCATTAAAATAATGTTTTACCGTTTTTGTGCGCCGACCGGGAAAGCTACGTGATATGACTTTTCAACACCAACTCGAGAAAGGATTTGCTCTTTTTTTAATTACTTTTTCTTTTTAAGAAAAATGCTAACTATACTATATTTTATACTTTTTGTCAAACACATGTTTACTGTAGGTAAGTCTTATTTGTATGAGTGATGAGTCACTTTACCTGTGGTAATTAAAAGACGTGGTTTACAAAAACTGCAATTTATTTATTTTTTTAATATGGGTCTTTTAAAGACAAAACTTAGTTCTTTTAATTTCATGTACCTGTGATTTATAAATTACCACTTTATTAACATCTTTTAAGGAATTCGATAATCAGTAAAAGTTAATACAAGAAGATATGGTTTTCGAATGTTCTTATTAAAATGTCAGTGAAATTTTTATCCAAAAAAAAATAAATAGTGCAACATACATATCCTACGGTTACAATAGTTAGATGCCCTTTAGTAGCTAGGGTTTCCAAGGGCAATATGTTAAGTGAATCCTCGAACCAAACTACACTTCTATACCTATCCTTGATCTTAAATTCCTGTAGTTAGCTACCCTCACTCAAGTGAAATTTCAAACCATCCTTTCATTATTATTTTCGCATAATATTTACTATTTTAATAATAGTTACATCTTTCGATATGAATTGAATTTTTTAATTTTCTTTTAAATATAGGTTAGACTCTTCATTTTTAATTCTTCTTTAAAAAAAATATTGTATATTGAGTGTTGAAATTTTCTCCGATTACTCGAATCCTACTTAAGGTCGAGACTAGGTTGGAAAGCTCGTCGCTTCCAAATCTTAAGGTCGACCCAATAACATGCTTCAACCTTCTTACTTTTTTTTATTAATTAAAGAAGAGACCAATGGTCAACAAGTTAACGCTAAAACCAATTAGATTAGACTTACTTAACCAATCTTCTTACTTATCTCTTCGCAATTAATAAATGATTTCAATAAAACTTATAAACACAATAAAAGATAACAGTCATATTTTATTACTTATTTTTTATATTTTCAATATTTCATTAAAATGTATGCACACGTTAAATTTAGCTTACATAACTTTAAATTTATAAAGTGGTCTAATGCTCAAATCAGTCATCTCTGGTTTTTCCCCTCTTTAAGTTCTTAAGTCGCCAGCCCTCCTCTCTCCCCGTTCTTTAGCTCTTCGTTGCCATTCTTCTCCCTTTTCCCTGTTCTCGGTCTACACTCTAAGCCCAATCCGATATTGGCCAACTTCCGACAGTCGAGATCCCGATGATGTCCCGACCGAGATCTATCTTGGACGACTCTGACATAGTTATAGTATCAGTCAAAATTAGGTCAGGCTAGGTCCCGTCACTCCCGATCCCACCCCAATCTTACTGTTGTCCTTTTCCTTTTTCACAACCTCTTCTGATTTGCTGCATTAACCACTAGGCTTTTTATATTAACTAATAATGACCCAAATGAAGAGGTTATTCCAATTGGTACCTAATTTTTCTTGCCTCGATTCTTGTGCTAATGACATAATTTTTCTCGTATAATGTGAAAATATTGTTCACATTTCTAAATTTTACATTCGAATTATAGAAATTATAAATTTTAGTGGAGCATAAAAAAAAAAGGATTTATAATTTTACAGGAAGCACAAATGCGGTGTCTAGTTGGAATTTAGAAAAGAAATTTAAGAATTTCTTTTGGGAAACAAATATCATAAGTCTAAAAAGGACAAATTGGGGATTTTTTAATGAGGCAGCATATGTATGGTCAGTCGACTTCTTCTTACTTGTAATTGTAATTGCAATCGACAATTGTTTTTTCCATTTTTTTTTCACTATTGATTTGCCAGGCTCCAAACTTGTAAGATATGTTTATGTTCTTAATCAATGTTGATGACTGAATATTCAATGAACAAAGTAGTTAACCTCTCGATATCACTTAGATTTCGTTTGATATACTATATTGTACTGACTATTTTAATCGGATAGACTAATCTGTTCACTGAATAAACCGACTATTTAGTCGGGCGTTTGATACTTTACCGAATTAAAACAACGACTATATTATATTGGTCGGATTATACTATATTTGATGATGAAACATTTATATCATAAATATTAATTATGTATATTAATATTAATAGTAATAGTAATAATGATTTATTTATATATTATATATTATTATTACTATTTATTAAATTAATATTAATTTTTTTTATTTTTTATTTTTTTATTACTATTTATTATTATTATTATTACTATTACAAGTTTCAAAATTGCTAGTCATCTGACTATTTAATGCCGATAATTTCGAAGGTATTTTTTTAGCGTGTCTGGACCATATAAAAGTACTCAACTTTATTAACTTATACGATGACTAATTAATACGAGTGGTACAAAATACTGGTTTCGTACTATATTATCTTATCCAGTTCTTTATACGACGTACCAAACGTAGCTGTGTTACAATACAAATAAAATAAAATAGAACATTAATTAAATCTAATTTCATAATTCTAATATAAGTTTACATAAGGGTGTATTTGGATAAAAAGTTAAATATTACCTATAATTTATAAATAACATAATTTAAATTGATGGAAATTAATTTTTAAAAATTTATTAATTTTTTTTGTTTAGGTAAAATAAAAATACATGAAATTTAAATAAAATTTAATATTTATACATAAAATTATAATTATAAAAATAAAATTTGAGAAATCACACTTTTTTATTTGAAATTAATTAAAGTAAATATTTAAGGCATCCAAATTCGTTATTTTTTTACTTTATAAAATTCAATTTTTATAAATCGAAAGTAGGAAATTGATGCATTAAAATTTGAAAATTAAATTTTTACTCATCCCTTATAATTTGGCCTCGTCTAAACTCTAAACACGACAAACCAACTTAGAAATGAAAATCAGATGACAATAGAAATATAAAATCTTCTACCATTACCAAGTAGAAAATACAGAAATCACATTCTTCTTCCTGGAACGTTCTGAAATTTACCCACCCAACATCTTGTCGGTTCACCGATTCCCACAGTAAATTAAGTACGGTCAAACACCGAGGGCAGCTGTTATCCACATGTCCAATTCTCATTGGTTGAGATGCAATAGCTTTTTTTTTACTGATTTATTTTTCTCCTAGGAAATACGCACCATAGTTATGGCGGGCTAGCGCGTAGATCGCCCGTTGGAACTTTGGTTTTTCACAGCAAAGCATTATTAAGAGGAACCGCGTCGTGCAGCGGGCCCCTTTAATGCAATCGGGTGGGACCACTCTCGACGTTTCATGCATTTACTTTCAAATATTCTAGATCGGACGGCGGTGGGCGCGCCTGTGAAGTTCGGGGGTCACTGGTAGGTGAGCAGGCGTGGCTTCCTAGAAGGAGAGATATTTGGGTTCTGGGAGAAAAGACAGAGATTTGTTGCGAACCAGCTCGCGAAACTGAATCACGCAAGGGACTGGGAAAGAGCCACGTCAGAAGCCCACATTGGCGATCGGAACACGTACCAAACAAAACAAAAATACCCCACATTATATGGGAGTTGACCAAACAGGCCTGCCTGAACGAGCGCGAGCCCGAGCCCGAGCCCTAAATGAAAACACATGCACTCGATTACTCCCTCCTGGTTCTTGTTCTAGAGTTTTCAAATTGTTGCTCACTTGCTCCATCTGTTTTAATTGTAACGGCAAATCATGATTTCAATTTTAATTTACTACGTCGTCTTTTATCACCTGAGTTAGGATTACAAATTTAACCCCGATGCGTCGTCTAGTGAGATTTAACCCCCTTTCGAAATTACTTTTTGTTAGTAGTAACTTTTGATGGTGGCAAAAGCGCCTTCATTTTTTAAAGATGTTTGTTTACTAAATTTGTAACCAATGCTAATAGGAGGACTCTTTCACTATGAGTTTTATACGGACATAACCAAACATTTAAACGTTTGAGAAGGTAATTGCATTCCTTATTCTTGCACATTACTTACCTAATCGGTTATTAGGCTTCAAAAACTTATTATTTGGTAAGAGATATTAATCTAACAAGTATTACATTTTTCAAATAATTTTTCTTACCAAGTTTGAGAATGTAATTTTATATCCATTTTTTATTTTTTGTATGTAAAAAAAGAACTTAGAATATAAAAACTCGTTTCACTTTAATTAAAATATATCATCTTACTTAATATTAGCAAATTCCAACTCTGATATTTCTATATTATATTTATACCTTCTGTCATAATAGATGAGTTACTTGTATGATACTATTAATTACACTGTAGAAATTTAACTAATGTTTGAGTGTTTATGGTTAAAAAGTCATTCTTGCACTCATTGAAATGCAATTTCTTAGACCATGGAAGTAATGAAAAAGAAAAAGAAAAAGTAATTGTGCCTCCAAATTAAAACTATAATTTTATTTTCGATGCACCTCAAACACGAAAATTTTGATTCATATCCAAGCCTCACAAGGTAAGAAGGGTAATCTAAGACTCAAAAAGTAGCTGATAGAGGGTCAAACAATTGACCATACCTGAGTTCATAGCTATAAGTCATATCTCTCTTTTTGAACTAAGTTTTCTACACTCTTGAAAACTAATCCAACAAAAATAATCGGAGAGATTTCGAACTCAATGCATGAAACATTATAAGTTTGTATGAAGTGTTTTGTTAAAACAGATTAATGGAAACAAGATGTTAAATAAAATCATAATATATATATATATTTAGTATATACATTATATTATTTATAATATAAATGCATCATACGATATTTGAAAACATTTTATAAATATTAATAACGCAACATATCGTATTGTTGCGAATCACAATCGTAGACCAAATTTATTTGTCACGTTGTGTGCTGAGTAGAGATAGTTGTGCGGGCACACTCGTTCATATTACGTGGCGTGTTTCAATTGGCCAAAAATTGAATTAATTTTGCGATATTGATTTACATCGCAAACATTGAAATTTAAAACATCCTTCCGCATTTGTAATTATATATATCAAAGGAAAAAAAAAAGAAGTCGCAAAACAAAAGTGGGAGAGTCTGTCACTTTGCGTCTGAGTTTGTAAACGCTCTCCCCTTTCTCATTCTCTCATTCTCCTCTGTTTTGTCGTTGGGGTTGGTTTCTATGCTTTTGGTGCTCTGTTTTTGTGTCGACTTGATACAAAAAGGAGCGAGCAAACCACACAGAATAAATTAAAGCAGAAAGGAAAGGATGAAGATGAGCTGCTTTCGGTGCACTAAGAAATCAACCAAAGAATCTGACCAGAAAAATACCAACATCAACGCCATCAGACCCAATCGTCAAGGTAATTCTTCTCCACAATTATTTGATTTAATTTTCCGGTTATTCAGATAAAGCCCATTATTCATCTCATCATCTCTGATTTTCCTATTCCAAAATTTTCTGGGGTTTTTTTTTTTTGGTAATAGTATTTCGGATGCTTTTGGTTTTTACATTGTGAATTTTTTCTGGGTATTATTATTTTCATTTCTGTTGAATTCTTTTTAAATTTTGGGGTTCGTCTTTGCTGCTCCTGAGCTTTTGCTCTCCCCTCTCTGAATTAAGAAAAATATATATCAATTTTCATTATCGTTTTATTTGAAGTTTCAGCTAGAAGTTGTTGGGTTATGAACTTATGATTGCTCATGCTTGTGCATTAATCGATCGGCTTTTTAATCCGTTTTTGACTTTGCTATCAAATCACTGTCAAATTTTGAATTGGGGTAATCAAATTTTTAGTATTTTCATTCGTTTATTTTTTACATCTGGCTTGATGTTATTGACTGTTCGTTCATTTTGTCATTTTGTCATTTTGTATTCTTTGTATGCATTTAAATTTGAATGACTCCAGTTTTTTTCACTCCCACGAGAGAGAATTAATCAATATTGTTTTTTATTTTATTTTTTACTGTTGTTTAATATGTGCTGTATTTTTGGCTTTTTGCTTGTCCTGCTCAATCTCACTCACTTACCTCTCTGCTTGTGCATGTTTTTGTTCATTTTGATACATCAAAAGTGAATTCAAATGGGAATATAAAAAAAGAATTGAGTGTTAAAAAGGAGGAGGCCTCTAAGGATGACCAGTTATCATTGGATGTAAAGGAGTTAAATATAGAGGAGGAGGTTTCTAAGGATGGAAAACCCACCGGGAAGCGGGCACAGACGTTTACATTTGATGAACTTGCAGCAGCAACTGGGAATTTCAGGTCTGATTGCTTTCTAGGCGAAGGAGGATTCGGCAGAGTTTATAGGGGTCACATAGAAAAAATTAATCAGGTTGGTGGTCTGTAGTGTAGGGTTTTTGACGCAATCTAAGTTTATCATTATATAGACTTCTGTAGAATGCCTATCAAAGGTTTTAACTCCTGTTGACAAAGTTGTGCTCGTTTGAATTGTTAGCCTGAGTGGTAACCCCGATTTTTCTAATGTTGCTGGTGTAGGTTGTTGCTATCAAGCAGCTTGATCGTAATGGGTGCCAAGGGATTAGAGAATTTGTTGTCGAAGTGTTGACACTAAGTCTAGCTGACCACCCTAATCTTGTCAAATTGATTGGGTTCTGTGCCGAGGGTGAACAGAGGCTTTTGGTTTATGAATATATGCCATTACAATCTTTGGAAAACCATTTACACGGTATGCAACCAAACCACCAAAATTCCTTCTTTGTTGTATGATCAATTACCATCTAAAGGTATGAGTTTGAATGAAATATTTCCTTTTTATTTCATGCACAGATCTTCCACCTAACAGGAAAGTTCTTGATTGGAATGCACGAATGAAGATAGCAGCAGGTGCAGCGAGGGGTTTAGAGTATCTGCATGAGAAAATGCAGCCCCCTGTTATATATCGTGATCTGAAATGCTCGAACATTTTGCTTGGTGAAGGGTACCATCCAAAGCTTTCTGATTTTGGCTTGGCCAAAGTTGGTCCCAGTGGAGATAAGACTCACGTTTCTACTAGAGTTATGGGCACGTACGGGTATTGTGCACCCGATTATGCAAGGACAGGTCAACTGACTTTTAAGTCAGATGTTTATAGTTTTGGGGTTGTTCTTTTGGAGCTTATCACTGGAAGGAAAGCTATTGATAATACAAAACCTGTCAGAGAGCAAAACTTGGTTGCATGGGTAAGATAACTCTATTATTACTGTCTCTTGACTGATATCTACCATTCCACTCCCTTCTTTGGTACTACATTGGGCGAACTAGGTTCTTGGTAGATGCTGTCCTTTTGAATATTGCGTGGTAAGCAATATTTATCCAAAATGCGGATTTCTGGGCATTGCTTTTCTTAGCCACTCTTCTTGGTACACATGATTGGTTGTCCGGTACCCAATAGGCTGGATGCAACTTATTTGAGTATTACAATAGTAGTTTCTCGAAATTCATATTTTCTTTACAGGTAAAAGGAAATGGATAGGGGCAACAGTCGGACTACCTGTGGAAGACATTGTTTTGTTGCTTGATTATACAAATTATCTCGAATTTCCAATTATTTTCGGTTGTGAATATACTCCACATAATACTTTATACATGTCAATTTTGTTAATGTCAAATTGGGGAACTATTTTTGAATATCTCCAAGTGGTGAGGTCAGAGGTGTCCTCTTTTAGCTGAGTTAAATAATGGTAAATTTTGAATGCAAACATTTTGGTTTTAGATCGGGCTAATGAATCCTTAACGGTTGTTTTCAGGCAAGACCCTTATTCAGAGACCGGAAGAAATTCTCTCAAATGGTGGATCCATTGCTCCAAGGTCACTACCCCGTCAGAGGATTATACCAAGCTCTTGCTATTGCTGCAATGTGTGTTCAAGAACAGCCAAATATGCGGCCTGTTATAACTGATATAGTTACAGCATTGAATTATCTGGCTTCCCAGCACTATGATGAAATCCATCCATTTCAAAGCTCCCGAAGGGGCCCATCTTCTCCTAGAGTAAGAAGTGATGATGATGTAAAGCAGATTGCAGGTAACGCGACAGAGAGAGACTGAGCTGGACGACTAAATTAAGAATAAAGAAGCGAAATACCTTTTTGTGGTCGGTGCCTAGTTATCAATTTTTGCATCATAGAAGATAACAGGTACTATTTCCATTCCCAATATTCACTCACAGAGAATTACTGCGTTTCTTTTTCTTCATTACTTTCGTCCGTTACTTTCATTCCTCCGGTGTACATGAGAGCTGTGGCTTTGTTGTATGTAAAATGCCTCGTTGTAGGAACTTTTCGCTGTTTCATTAGTTAGCTTAATTTCTATTAACAATTAATTCCATTCTTTCGCTATTGCCTCCTTTAGTGTAAGTTTGCATATTTTAATAACAGAAGAATCACGGACAATCCTGTTGATAAACTGTATCATGAATATGAAGTGGACATATCTGCTCCCTCCTGTCTCCATGCAGTTATTATGTAACTTCTCTGTCGGATGCAATGTGAAAATTGTGGCCGGAGCTTAAGAAGCCAGCCTCCGCCTTCTGGTTAACTCAGAAAAGTTGGAGTTTTGGGTGAATAACATGGTGCAAGTGCGACTGGGGTTGGGAATGGTAAGTTTTGATGTTGGTATATTTGGTTGGTGAATGGAGAGCTGGTTTTCAATCTTCTCTCACCCAAATGACTCAACTAAAAAATCTGGGTTGCCAAAGAGCACTGAGTTTCTTTGACATCTTACAACTTGTCCTGGCTCTTGCAATTTTGTTCAATGTGCTGATAAGATTTAAGAGCCATGAAATGTTCTTTTGCATAGGTCATTTTAGAGTGACTTTTAACTCTTCAGTATAGTAAAACATACCAAAGATGTTTACATCTTTTATTCACATTCGCAGGTCTTGATAAGGCGACAGCCTAAGTTACTTTGCAAGATCATTTTTCTTAGGGGTAAATAATTGGGATGTGGTAAATTGAGCCTGTTTGGCAAAGCGTGAAAAATAATCAGGAAAAATGGGCTCCATGAAAAATGCATCGGAACTTTAGTGTGGTTTGCAAACTTTGACGTTCGATGTGGTTGGTAACTGCAATTTGTGTGAGTCGTGCATGAACTCTTAAGCTTTGTTATGGGGGAGTGACACAAAATTGATGAGTGATGACATTAATGAAGGCATCTCTTTATTTTTCAGTTGGACGTTGTCAATATGTTTTGTACGCGTACGAGTTATGAGTTCCGTTTGGAAGAAGCACTTTTTGTTACAGCCGCATCCAAATTTGTCTTTACCGGTTCTGTTGGAGGGCGCATAAAAAGCAAAAAAACTTCTTCATTTGAAATCAATGGCATTTGTCTTCCTTCCTTATAAACCCTAAATTTCATTGGAGTTTTTCTTGAGTTGATTTTCTACAATGGACAATTTTAAGAATATTATATTTGAAATCACATATACTAATATAGTGAACAATCGATTGTTAACTACCGAAAGCCTCGTAGATTTTGATATATTTCGCCACACGCTAGGCTTTCCAGTGACAAAGTGACACTTGTTATTTGGCGAGCCAATAAGTCTGATAAGAGGGGTGGGGACTATACCGGTACTTGACTGGAGTTGGGTGTAAACAATTATTGGGACCCAGGTTCGATAACTGGGGCCCCAAAAAAATGAAAGTTCCATAAAACTGACCGACCTATCGAGCTTAAGAAAAATGATTCCCGCCTAAAGTCGTTAAGAGTAGGACGTAACACAAAAAACCCAAATCACAACCCTCGACCCTCACATTTCACAAGTCGGAAAAAAAAAATGCAGCAGAGAAATTCGCCCTACTCATCTCGAGTACCTGATGATCATGCCACTGTAACCATCGGCACCGCAGCTTCGCCGCACAAGTCCCTCCAAACTCCAAGAGCCAACAACCCAGATGGCCTTCCGCTCTTCTACGACAAGCGATCCGAAGTCGCAAAGAAAGACCATTGTCCGAGATCGGTGCCGCGGAAGTGGGTCCACGTCATTCCATTGATTGTCTTTTTCTGCCTCTTTGTGCTATGATGGTTCAGTGTTTCAGGTACGTTTCAATTTTGGACAGTTTTGGGTTTCTTATGTTTTATCTGCTTGATTTCGTTGATGGGTTTTCTGATTCTTGATGATTGCTTGTTTTCATTTTTGGGTTTCTTTTTGGGTTTTTCCTTTAAAATTGCCCATATGATTCCTGGCGTTTCCTACAGGTACTAAAAATTTGGAGAAAGTTTCGATCTTTCTTTCTTGCTTGATTTTTGTAATGGGTTTTTGTTTCTTGGTAATTGCTCGATTAAATTTCTTGGTCTATGAACATAATTACTATTTTGGAAATGGTATGTCCTTTTAATCCTGAAAATCTCACTCTTGGATGGGAAAATTGAATCATTAATTTGATTCTTAAGATAATAATTGGTCAATTTTTTTATTCTCTGGAAAGCATTTTGGACAAAGACTCTTGCTTTCTTTTCTAGGCTTCTGTTTCCTGACAATTGTTTGTTTCACTTTCGTGAAAAAACTTGCTGCTTCGGGAATTTGGTGTTTCCACTTTGCTTTGAGATTTGTTTATTGAGAGGGAAGTTTGAGCTGGAGCTTGTTTGTTGTTGAGCTTGCAGAAGAAAATAGTACTAGAAATAAGCATAACTGCATAAAGACTTTGACAAAAGACAGATATTTTAACCCATGTCTTGTGTTTGTTTGAAAACAGTGAGAGTGGTGAGCATGGATGGAGAAATTACAACTATAATTGAAACTGAGATACCACTCTCTCTCAATGGGTCTCGAATCAATATCTCAATCCTGGCAGCTGCTGCTACATCTCCAGTACACTCACTTCCCCAGAATCTCACACTCAACATTGTAACCCAAGTTCCAAGTGGTCAGCGAAACTGGTTCAACAATTTTTTTTCTCTTTAGCAAAAAATATCTCCAAGGAACCAATCTAGTCCTGTCAATCTTGTCCTGAATTAGGGAGAAAGATTCTAAGATGTTGATGGATGGTCTTGCTTTGGCGAACCAGCAAGGGACTCATTGTAGTTGAATTTACAGAGCGATAGCAACATGTGAATAGACAACAAGAGCAAAAAACAAAATTCCAATTGTGTTCAAAATTTGTTCTCTGCTGGCTTTCTGGTGAAACCCTAAAGCTAACAAGTGAAGTGATATTTTTCTGCATTGTGCTCCCATTTGAAAACTTTCCCATTCGATCTTATTCCTATATCCCTTGAAAATTTTGGAAAGTAGGAAACAGAAGCAGATACAGAAATAGATCAGGTTGATGATGATGATGTTCCTATCGCTGCTAGAAAGTACAAACCCTAAAACTCAGTAACCTCACCTCCTCTGCAGTTCTCAACCGATAAGTACATTGTTGTGTTCTTTTCTGATGGAAGAATTCTACAACAATCTCTCCTTGGTGACTGCAAAACCAAGCTTGTTTCAGCTGGTAATGAAATTATGACTTCCACAAAAAAAAAAAAAAATGAAAAACCATGTGCAGGAAAAACAACATACCTTGTCCCAACGGAGATGATCCGGCCTTTTTATGACTACGACTGAATCAATTCGTTCTGGTGAGGGCATTTTCCATCGGCAGTGAGGAACCGGAGATTTGTGACGCCTATAGTAACCAATAATCTTCTTCCTGCTTCGATCGTACTGAGTTGAACTCATGTAGAAGATGAAGGCTTTCTGACAAGGGTGTTTGTACACAGGCCTAGTGTTGAATGCATATGCTGTGTAATCTGCCCTTCTGTACCAATTCAGAAATGTTCTTGAAGGTGTCTCTAGTTCTCTTGGTGAAATGACTCCGCGGAAGATCTGAACAACGTAGCCCCAAGAAACCGAGATAGACCAGTACTGATCTTTGCCATAGCAGATTGATTGCTGCATTACACTGGCTGAGTCCAGTTTCACAGCTTGGAAGAGATGGTGAAGTGCTTTAACCCGGGTCATGCGCGGGAATACTGGCTCAACGACATCAAGGTGGTGGAGTGACACCAATGGAGTCACTGGATGCGCGCTCAGAAGACCTAATAGGTCTCCATACACATCATACTGCACAGGAAATGTAGATTTCAGATGTGTTTGAACAATACTTGCATCACAAGAAATATAAAAAAAAAGGTTTTGCACTTAGTTATTACCTGATGAAATCCGGTTTCTTTGGTGAGGGGCACGCCAAGCTCCGCCATACAAGCCTGCATTCGATCATCACTGCCGTAGAGCCCAGGATAGCGTTGAATGCAGCGGTCTTGCATCTTTTCGAGCTCCAATGCCAAAGGATAACTTATGGCAAATCCACCCCCACCATATGCCATGGAGTATGAGAAAAATATGTTCTGAATGTGACTCTCTGAGGAGCTCCCCACATAATAAAACTGTGTATGATCATACTTGTTGAGAATCCTAACCACATTCTCCACCATAAACACCGTGTCATCGTCTCCCATCACAAACCACCTCACGTCCTTGACACCGAGCCTCAATGTCTCCGAAATGACCCTTGAAATCCTCAATGCAGATCGCTGTCCTTGACGATTCGTGTACTTGAATCCTCTGGTGTCCCCTGAGATTCGAATCTCTGGCAGCCCTTCATTTCTCCTGGTCCTAACTCTTTTGTCCAACCAAACTACACCTCTGGTTTCCTTAGGCCTCCACCACACTTTAATGTACTCTTTCCTCTTTTCCCACAAATTGGCGGAAGCAGCAATCCCAAACATGATGTGTTTAATCTCTGTGTCGAATCTCTGAGGCTTTTGATAGAGGGCGGTAGGTCCGTGAGACGATGAGGCCCTGTCTTCTTCATCTTTGTCATCATCGGGAAGTTTGAGAGTGGTGGAATTAGAGAGGGACTCGAGGTGGCGTTGAGTGGAGGCGTCTAGGGTGGCGGTGGGGCAATCTTGGCGGTCGTAAAGGAGGTGGTTGGAAGAGTAAAGGATGTAGACGATAGAAATGGTGATGAAAACCCAAGTGAGGGTGGCTCGGAAGCCTATTATCATTGGAGCTGCTATTTTTTTGTCGGAGTCTTCGAGTTTGTGGTTGTGGACATGGTGGTTGCTGGTGCTGCTGCCTCCCATTTTTCGGTGGAGTTTGGTTTGTGAGGAAGGAGGTGGCAGAAAGGTTAGTTGGGGGATCCAAAATTGTTCGGATCCAAGAGAGATGTGTGTTATGTGTTGTTTCTCTTTCAACGAACTTGAATGCGAAGAACTTGGAGCTTAATTGACTTTTCTCATTAAATATACTCATTTTAAGCATGTAATTATAATAAGTTATGATGATTAATACCAATATTAAATATTAAACCAGCATGCAAATAGTATACCTTGCTAGAACACAATTTGTATATGACGTGTCAAGATCGGAGGTACGTACCTACCTCCACTTATTTGCGTGATTTTAATTAGTCTTTACTTTAGAATTCGAATAAGTTTCATTTTCCTTTAATTAATTTGATGATTCATTAAAACTTAAAAGTCTCGAACAAAGCCTCTTTTTTTTTTTTCTTTCTTTGATTGAATTCACCAACCTGATGTTTGCAAAATACTGAGACATCGAAGGAAACCAATAATGAATTATAGGTGCAAATTAGGTATAACTTGACATATACACCGTATATTTTTAGAATAAATTTAAACTTAATTGGATTACGATGAGTAAATATAAAATGAGTGACCTTATTTTTGTGGGGAGGTACGTTATATGAATAAGAAGCTAGAGAATAATTTGTGTGCGGATTGTCTTTTGGGACTTTTCTCTTTAAACGAAGTTGAATGCGAAGGAGTTGGAAGGTTTTAATTGACCTTTCTCTTTAAATATACTCATTTTAATAACCGCGCGTGTAATTGAAGTAAGCTTAATACCAATATTAAACCTGAAAGAAAAAATGCAAATAGTATAAGAACACAATTAGTTTATGTTCAAACTACATAAAAGTATCCAAATTATATGTTTGATTTCAAAAAGTATCCAAATTAAAAAAAAAAATCAATTGCGTACCCACCTATAATATCGATTTCAAAATGGTACATTCGTTAAGTTTTTCATCCAATTTTTTGTTAAAAACATACGTGATAATCATATAATACAGTCAGCACAAATTTCACAAAAATTATAAGAGTCTTTTCGGCATTTCACTATTTTATCTTCATCACCCTCTTCCCTTCCTCATCTTCATCAATCTTCATCTCCTCCAATTAATCATCTTCATCAATCATCAATCATCAATCATTTCGAGAAAAAAATAAATCAATTATCAATTATCATCTCTTTTTTCAATTCAATTTTTTTTCTTCCCCAGTTCTTCATTGTTCGCCCAATTCTTAGCCCTAATTTGAATAATTTTTTTTCCTCCATAAATTTTTTCTTCTCCCCAATACTCTTGTCATATCATCTGTTCTTCTATCAACAACTTTTGCTTCTTCTCCAAACTTTAATGAACCACCATTTTGAACCTCAGCCTAGCCTTCTCTCACGGAGTTTTATACACAAAGCTCATCTTCTGTCTCTCGATACTTTCTCTCTCTACCCTTTTAGCCATCCTTCACTCTCTTTTTTTTCTCCCACAGACAACTACCTCCTTGACTGCGGCTCCTCCATGGTTTCCACTTTCTACGATCGCCGCCTCGTTCCCAACTCTTCCAGACCTGACTCGTCCATGTCCTCCTCAAGTCGCTCAATCTCACACACAAATGAAAACCCATCTCCTAATTCGTCCCAAATCTACAACACGGCTAGGGTTTTCAAGCGGCCTTCAAATTACAATTTCCATATCCAAAACGAAGGAACCCACATGGTACGCCTCCATTTTCACTCCTTTAAATCCTTGAAATTGGATTGGAACATCACTCAATTTCAAGTCTTGGTAAATCGATTCGTGGTTTTGACCAACTTTGAAGCTAGGGGTAGTGCCCCCATGGTTATGGAGTTCTTGATTTGGGTAAGTACTGGAAAGCTTGTAATTGAGTTTGTTCTTGCTAAAAGTTAGAACTTTGCATTTATTAATGCGATAGAGGTCATTTCTGCTCCTAAGGACCTTATTGCTGATACAGATGATATGGCAGCAATATTGGGGAGAAGAAAAAATCAATGGAGAACAAATTTATTATTCAAATTAAGGCTGAGAATTGGGCGAATAATAAAGAACTGGGGAAGAGAAAAAATTGAATTGAAAAAAAAGATGATAATTGATAATTGATTTATTTTTTTCTTGAAATGATTGATGATTGATGAAGATGATTAATTGGAGAAGATGAAGATGATGAATTGGGGAAGATGAAGAAGGGAAGAGGGTGATGAAGATAAAATAGTAAAATGCCAAAAATACCCTTTTAATTTTGGTCAAATCTATGCTAACATGACTAAATGATTGTCACTTATTCTTTTAACTGAAAATTGGATGGAAAATTTAACGGAGATACTCTTTTGAAATCGATATTATAGGTTGAGTAGGCAATTGAAACTTTTTTTAGTTCGGGTACTTTTTAAAATCGACTATATAATTTGGGTAATTTTATGTAGTTTGTCCTTAGTTTATTACATATAAAGAGGGATAAAGAGATACCCTACCTATACTCATTTGTGTGATTTAAGTCTTTATTCTTATACTCATTCATTTTTCTCTTCTTTTTTATTTTATTTGTTGAAACAGAAATCGTACTCGCCGTGGAAATTTTTCACAGTTCCTACAAATAGCAAACAAGAAACAATCAGAGGTTAAGGTTGAAACTCCCGGGGTTGTTCAACCAAAAGCACTTCGATAAACAGTAAGAAATATTTTGAAGCGAATATACGGTTTACCTTGAAAGTGAAATGAGCTCCGCTATTTATAGAAAAGCCTTGGAGTCTCGGTGTGTTCTGTTTGGTCGGTTAATTTTGTAATTAATAAATAACATATTTTTAATAAAAAATATTATTTAATAATTATAATAATTCCTCATTATGATGATAATTATAATGACTTAATATTAATAATAATTGTTCATTATTAAGAATAATGACAATTAATTCCCCAAAAAAATATTAATATTATTGTGGCTTTAACCCGATTAATTAATATATTTAGCTTGAAAGACATTATTTAATATGCAGATATCTATGAGCCGTTAATATCATTATCAGAGGCAATTTAGACATTCTGGGGATTATGGATTGCGTGACAACTCCACAATTTTCGACTGATTTCTGGTTCCATACTAGTATTTATTCAATAGTAAGTCATGGGTGCAAATTTAGGTATAAAACAATATATATATATATACACGCCTTATTTTTTAAATAAATTGTTATAAAATCGATTAATTCGGAGGATTGTAAATAAAATGGGTGACCTCCTATTTTTGGAGAGGATGAGTTATATCAATAACAATCCACGGTAAAATATGGGTCTGGATTGTCTTTTTCCGAAAAAGGATTAATGTTTAAAGGTTCATTACTCAAAATGCTCATCTAATCGGACATTGAATATCATTTTGCTCTCCAAACCGGATTTAGTTCCAATGTATTGCTAGAACTGCACTTTTGTTCTCTCCGTTGTTCCATTTCATTAGTTAAGTTAATAACATCATTAAGAGTGCTTACGTGTCAATATGTAGTTGGTTGTTTAATTATTTATAAAAAATATTAGAATTAAAGATTTTAAAAACAAAAATTGAAGAAGAAAGATGAACAATGAATAGTGAATTTGAGTTTCATCTTCTTCCTTCTTTCACTGGCAATCTGGATTTGTGTGAGAGAGTGAGTGGTGGACTGAGGAGACCCACACAAACAATTTTGTTTCAAACAAACAATTTCGAAGTTCATCTGAGCTTGGTGGGACAAAAGTGATGTTCACAATTCAAGAAAATTGATATTCAAAATCGAAATCAAATCAAAACTGTACCGAATACAAGTGGTACGATACGGTTCGACCCGGTTTCAATTTCACATTGTAAAATATTGAACTTGTTAAAATTAAATGGTACAATTCTAGTATCACCCATGTATCAAACCATGCACAGGGCTAATAGAGCCAGGGGATCCTGGGTCCCCATTGAATTTGATAAATGAGGATTATTATATAATTATAGTCAAGTATATATTTTGAGATTCTCATTCAATTTAGAAATACAATTTCAAGTTTCCCACACATATATTATTATCATATAAGATTTATAAGAATCCTAAAGTTATTTTGATATAGAAGTGTATAGTTCATATGATTATTTCTTAGCTATTTTTTATTTTCAATTTTCAAATTTTTACGCATATCTATTTTGTTTTTAACACTTCAATCATAGTCTATTTTGGGTATGCAAGAATTTCAAACTGAGAATCTGTTGATAATAACTATGGTTGTAATTTGGTTAATTTGACATATATTATAAGTTGAATTACATTTAATTTAAAATATATATATTTGAAGAATGCCCCCCATACATATGAATTATTGACTATGCCACTGAATAAAATATCCCCACATAGATGAATTATTGACTATGCCACTGAATAAAATATCCCCACCGAGATGAATTATTGACTATGCCACTGGATCTTATGATATAAATATGATAAAAGAACTTCGTCCGTTATATGTTGAGTTTTTGAATTAAATTTTTTATTTTCTATTTGAAGTGGTTTACACTCTTTTTATTCAATTTTTCTCCCCTTTCATCATGTTTTAATTTATCCAATTATAAAGCTCAAATTAATTAAAAGAGGAATACATTAGAAGAAAAGTGGCTCTTTTTTCTTAGTAGGGATTCCACTTTATTTAGTTGGGGGTTTTATTTAACTAAATTATGCGAGTAACACTAACATTACAGCTCAGTAATATTTATTTATTAATTTTGTAAGTGAAATTTTATGGTAGATACTGGTTAAAGATATAAGATAAAAATATAATTAACTTACTTATTTTATAATTTAGCCAAAATAGATTTAGAAAAGAGTAATGCTATGGGTATCATTTTAAATCTCACCATATGTGATATCTGACAAGACATTTAATATGGCATTTCATATCATTATTCTCAATTTCCTACCTCAAAATAAAATTTAATTAAAATTAAAACAAATTGAATTTAAATACAAAATCATAAACCCTAAGAATTCAAACCATTCTCTCCTACCTCTATTTCTCCCTCTTCCAGAAAGCATCAAGTTCCTTTCAAAGTTCTCGTTGCCTCATATGATATCGAAAACCATCGACGATGATAGGAATTGAGATTGATGATATTAAACGCTATCTCAGATGATATGTCAAATGTCATATATTGTGTGATATAAAATATGAAATTTAAAGTCGTACCCATAGCATTATTGTTCAGATAACCTCATTACAAAACATACTATTGCTTGAGCCCACAAGACCCAAACCTCTTGTTTTCTTTTGGAGCCTTGTCCTCGGTAAAGAAAACTAGATTCCCCAAATCACCTGAGGTCTTGAGCCATCACTTTAAGTCTTTAAGAATTGGTTAAAGCCCATAATCCAGTTTAGGCCGTCACCCAAAAACTACCCTCACTTATGACCCAACCAAAATCCACACAACTTGGAGGTCTTCTTTCTATAACACAAGAATTATAAGGAGGTTTGTACATATTTAATATCAAGTCTTGCAAAAAATGCCGATCGAATATAAGATACAATAAATAGAAATATGGCATGGACCCTGGTATCATTAACTACACATTTAGAAAGTTGACAATCACATGGAACTATGAAAGTGAGATAGGAGTTCTATCAAGCGTGAGACACAACCCTCTTTTTTGTGTGATTGGTCAGTTTCTCTACAATTTTTTATACCGCGATATTTTATAATAAAAATATAACTATTATAATCATGAATAAAGTTATCTTGAAAATATCTACAATATTCATAAAAATTATTCCCAATATTTTTGTGAATATATCCGTATTTAAAAATCTTGATATAAAAATAGGGAGGATAGAAAAATCATTTCTCAATTTTTATAATATAAGTATTAATATTATAGTTTAAATTTTTGAATTAAGTTTTTAATTATTTTTGTTTAATCTATTGATATCAAAATTAATATTTTTTTATAAATTTAATTATCAATATTTCTATATAAAATTATATTTCTATCATTGACTATAATATAAATAATCGGATGGTGATAAGCTGCCGTATGATGGCAGGTTAGGTTTGTTTTACAACTTTATAGGACCAACATGGTGGCATGAGACATGAGTCCCATGCCCTCCGGGTCCGGGCCATCGAAATAGTTGGGACCATGCCGTGGTTTGGTTCCATCTGCCATAACAGAGGGTGTGGGCCTAATATGAAAAGGACAGTACGTATTTGACCAACAAGACGAGTGTGTGTGTGTGTGATCGCTGATGTGATCCCATCCATCTCCACAATTCACAGCTAGACGTGAACGGATAAGATGTTTTTGCAATTAAAGAGAAGTTCACGTGGCCATGGGACCTACCACATGTGTAAGCAGTACTACAGATAATTAATGTGTGAGTATCATATAAAACCAATCAACGCTCGCTTCCTTTTTTTTTTTTGCCAACCAACGCTCGCTTCATTTTGGCCTGGTTTATGTTGCTTTGCTTTTATAATTTAAACGCTCGGATCCATAATATTGTATAATTCATAATTTATATTGTTTTTATAAAATTTAAATAACTTAATTTTGAGTTATTTCAAACATAATTTTGATTTGTCACTTAGTATTATATTTTAGTAATATTTTTTTTATTAGCCGTAAAATTTTGAATTCGACTCTTATCGAATGAGGTTGATATTAATTTTTTATTTAATTTTTTTAAAAATATAATATAGAAGTAAAATTTTATGTATTTTAAGAGTTAATCGTGAAGTTAAAGTGAAAATATATAAAATTTTCACCCAAGAAGAAGATAGAAATTAAATATCAACACGAATAACGAAAGCTTAATGTTCGTCACTCATATAATTTCAGACCTTTAGTTTTTTTTATACAATAGTAATATGAAAATGAAATATAGTATGTATTAATTTTATTAATTTTTTTTTTTATAAATGTTGAAATGGAAACTTGAAATCTTTTTTTAGCACCGACCACATCATAGGCTGTTCTATGCTCCAGCATATTCGAAATAAAAATTTATGTAATGTTAACTTATATAATACAACTTGTTAATTTTTTTATATTTAAATAAGAGAATTGTGAAGTTTTTTGAGATAATATGATATTTTGTCAACGTAAAAGAAGAGTTTATTACAATTTGAATGTTTTATATTGTATTTATTGTATACATATTTGTTATTTATAGTATAAAATATGTATTTTTACTAAATATATTTTCTAAATCAATGAAATTCATTTACTATTATTGAAATTTAATTAAAAAAATTGAGTTAATATATAGACCACCTTATTTTTAATTCATGGATTCGTGTTTACTTACACAGCGAGTATATTGTTACACGTTCTCTAATCCAAAGAGTTAAAATTTATAAACCACGTATGGACTAGCTTCAATCTTTTTACTTTTTATAAAGGGCAATTATGCTCTAATCAAAAAAATCAGCTTAATTATAAGCATTTTCAATTTGTAGTTACTTTAGGAAATGTTATCCCAAAGCCTGATAATCAATTTTAAGCCCGGCACCAGATTTTTGAGCCCCAAAAAGGATAAATCTTGGTGAATCAAGAAAGTTTGAGCCCCACGAGTTGTGCGCACAAACACCCACATTATATATACACCTTTTTCCAATGCAAAACCACACAACTCAATCTCTCGTTTGATTTGTACCCCGGCTAGTTTTCCCTCTACAAATTTCTAAGTCAGCAACAATATTATGAGTTCCAGCGCCAGCCGCCGCCCACCTGTGACACACAAAAACACAAGAATTACCGTTGCTGGCTGACCCACCGCTCTCCGGCCCGCTCATCATCACCATCATCCAAACCTAGCTTCATATCATGAAGGGCTCTTAGCTACATCTGCTGCTTTTACTTCTGCTGTAAATAACCACATCGCGCTCAGCGGATCCAAGGTACATACATATTGAGATTATATTAGACAAAATAACGCATCGTATTTAAGTTACTGTAGTCATTATTTGGTAAAAATCATGGTCATATGGAGTGTGGGATTGTTTGTAGGAAAATGCATGTGAGTGTTTGGTATATAGCTAGATTATAGAGGGATGGGACTTGGGAGGCCAAAACCTTTGTTTTCTGAGTGACAATCATTCCTCCTATCTTTCTTGTTATCTCTCACCTTTTTTTTTTTTTTTTTTTTTTTTAATTTCTTTAATTTGCCCATTAAAAGTGCTCCCTCACCCATTATGTTATATATCGTCTCTTCTCCTTCTTCTCCCTCTCTCACCAATTATTTAATTTCTTCAAAAAATCTATAAAAACCCAATCCCATATGGCGTGAGTGTACATCGATCTCTCCATTCTCATGGCATATTATTAGAGCCCTTGTTTAATTAGCTGCAATCACACAAGTTCACTTGAGGTACTATTTCCATATTAATTTGAAATCTTTCAGTATTTCCTATCTAGCTACAAGGTAAAAAATATATACTAGCATTGAAAGACATTCATAGAAGTACTCGTTGAATTGAATTAGTAATTGCATCCGGCCAATCTCCAAACATTCCCCGCCCTATTACTTCAACTTTCTTTTCTGATATCGATTCTATTAATATTGTGAAACCGACGTCTTTTAATTTTGCTTCACCAGTTTAATTTTGTTTTTCCTCATGTTTTGAGTAATGGGTTTCTGCAAAGATAGAAGAGAATTGGGACCCAATACATGATGATTCTAGCTATTTGCTTAATCTTTCGTTCGGAAAATCCATTTATTCCACAATTATATTTATTTTCTTATAATTTATGCAGTAAATTTGGCTTGTCAAAACTTAATATAATTGTCTGAGTTATTACTTTCTATATATATATATATATATATATGGTTCAGGTATGCTTTTTGTTGTTGTTGTTGTTGTTACATCATATGCGCGCATATATTATATATGTCTTGCATGTCTGCTGTGAAATTAGTTTACACTCCTGAAAGGCTGAAACTATGAGAGATGATGCATGAGCAAATACAGAGAATAGTAGCGCTGGATCTGTGTTGCTGTTAACAATTATTAGCCCACCCTCACCGCTCCTTTCTCCAAGTGTCGTGGTGGGTGCAAATTGCAAGCAAATATCACACACCTTACTCTGTCCATTTGGACAAAACTACCCCTCCAAACGTGAGGTTCTTATTGGTGAACAAAAGCTTTCAAAGTCTTCAATGAAAGACTAAAACCTGTAACAAACATGAGTCAGATAGGGCAGACCTTCCCAAATTGTCTGAAACCAATGTATTATTAGTTTCTTCTAAATTATTAATATTAATTGTATAAAGGGAGCCACTGATTGATCTAATTTGTGACCTCATAAACACCCTTGATTTTGACAATTTATTTGCTTCTTTTGAGATTTGTACTTGAGCTCACATCAATCCAAAAACTTAATTGAGTGCAAGGAAAATAATTGTACTTACCATTGCATTAGTCTATAACCTCCGAAGATAATTCACCTAGTAAGGGCACAAGTTTCGGATCTCTTAAATTTTGAATTTGATTCTTCTTGGCTTATTTATGCAGTCAGCTCTTTGATCTTTCAGTTAATTTGTGACTTCTTGATTGATCTCAGGTAAGTTCACAAGTTTCTGATTAAAACAATGATTTTATAACGAGGGCAGTTTAAAGTTTAGGGTTTATGTTTCGATAGTAAAGGAAAAAGAAATTGTGCTTGGCATTGCATTAGTTAACATCTGTGTTACGACTCCACCACTTGAATGTGTAGACATGGATCATTCATCATTCCATTTCACTCCTATTTTTGTAATATCTACATCAAAATGTTGAGTTCTAGCGACTAGGTGGTCCAAATTGCAATGTGGTGTCTTCGTTGGGAATCAATCATCTTTTTGTTCCATTTCAAAAGATGAATTTATTGAATTCGAGTAGTGCTAGAAATATTAAAATTTTGAAAGCAATAATATATACATAAATTATTGAAATTTTTAAAAATATATATTGAATAAATAATATATTAATACTTTATATAGCGAGTACTATTATCATCGTATTAAGGAAAGAAATCTAACACATATACATGCTTCTCACGTATTATATTCATCTCGTATATTATTACGTAATTAACTCAAAAATAGGTTAATTATATAATTGTGATCATTTAAACAGTCCGGCATGCACATCGCTTACACCAATATAATAGAGATGATTAGCCAGATTGTTTCCTGTTACTTGATTGGGTGATAAATAGCTTGGATTATGACGTTATATTCCATAATATTAGGTTATTATATATATAATTAAAATTATTTATTCTTTAAATTATAATTTTAAGATAATCTTCATGCATCAAAAGCTTTATTAAATTGGAAGTTGTTAATATATATAAATAATTTTTTAAAATAATTTTGAAATAATAATCAACTATATTTTGATTATGATATACCTGTTACCATGCAATAATTTAATAAATCGATAAAAATACCGCCAAGGCAATGAAGGCATGCAAGCATAATCCAATTAGCTGATATTCGATGCAGGGATAAGATGGAAGACGAACAGTCAGACGCAACTCCGCCCTCTCTCGTCCCGCCTTTCCAAAGAGACTCACGTGGCTCTCTCGAAGTCTTCAACCCCTCCTCCACTACCAAACCAACTACAACAGCCACGACACCCTTCCGCTCCCAGAACTCGTGGCTATTTGACCAACGTGGCAACAAACACCTCGACCCCGACCCAGTACCCAATCTCACGTCCAAGTCCACCAAAGCCGACGACGTTACCACCTCATGGATGGCCCTGAAGGACGTCCCCCAATCCCCAACCCCATCTCCACCGTCAATCGTTCAGCAGGCCATCTCCGCCGTCGACACCGTCAGCACAAACGACAAGTCGTCCGCGCCCTCCAACGACGCCGTGCAGAGAGCGGCGGAATGGGGACTGATTCTGAAGACGGACACGGAGACCGGAAAGCCGCAAGGGGTGGGCGCTCGGATTTCGGGTGGACCCGATGACCCGACTGGAAAACCGGGTCAGGGTGGTGGAGGTTCTTCTAAAAGGAACTCGAACAACTCGTGCCGGAGCTCGGGCGAGACTTCGTTGGACGACGTCTTCGGCGGAAAAGAGAGAGCGATTCCGAGAGTTTCGAACGATTTGAAAGACGCGTTGTCCACGTTTCAGCAGACGTTCGTCGTTTCGGATGCTACCAAACCCGATTACCCAATTCTTTACGCCAGTGCCGGGTTTTTCAAAATGACCGGGTACACCTCCAAAGAGGTCATCGGCAGAAACTGGTAACGTCTTTACTTCTTACTGCTCTATTCAAGTGTTTTCCTTTTTTTCTGTTTGTCAATTATTTATTTACTTATTTTAACGGTAACAACGGTCTGAGGTGAAGGCGAGGGTAGTTTTGACAAGTTGGGTTTGAACTTTTGGCGCAGCCGGTTTTTGCAAGGAGCAGGCACGGACCCGTCGGACGTGGCGCAGATAAGGGAGGCTTTGGAAAGGAACGGCAGTTATTGCGGGCGGTTGTTGAATTATAAGAAAGATGGGACCCCTTTTTGGAATTTACTCACTATTGCACCCATTAAGGACGAAACTGGAAAAGTCCTCAAATTCATTGGGTTCGTTTCTTCCATTTACTTTCCCTTCTGCTCTTACGCACTAAAGTGATTAATAATTTAGATTGATAATGTAATAACATAATATATCAGAAGATAAATAATTCAAATAATTATGCAATCATGGTATGTATGTGGGGCAGTGATGTGAAGGAAGTGTTTGATAACTGATGAGTAGCAGCAGCATGTGGCGAAAAGGCCCAAAGCGTTCACAATAATGAATCTACTTTTTCTCCAGCTGAGCTGCCTGTGGCTCTGTAATCTTAATTAACTTTCCAGATGAATATAGTAGTACTTGATTTTGATGTACGTGTTTATTTGCCTTTCTAATGTAAAAAGTGCATGCGGCCAGTGATTGCTGGCATCCGGGTTCGGTGATGAATGAAGATGACAGAGAGACAAGAATGTTGGGAGATAGGGACTCTATATGTATGGTGCTTATATCTATATATGCTTTTGTTCACTTTGGTGATTGAATTTGCAGAATGCAAGTGGAGGTGAGCAAGCATACTGAGGGGACCAAGGATAAGATGCTGCGTCCTAATGGATTGCCCGAATCGCTGATTCGATATGATGGTACGTAATATTCTACATGTATACGTACCTACATACTCTATTGTACCAATTCTAGTCCTGCATGAACAATATATACTGCTTTCATAGCTCAATTAGTGTTAAAAATCATAAACCTGAGTAAAACAATTGAAGATAAGCATCCAATTAAAATATAGGTCCTTAGCAAATGGAGGAATATCTAACTAGTTTAATTTACTAGAGGATTTTCTTGTGATCTTTGAATATGTTTGGATGAGTAACTTTGAATTCCATAGAATTTAGGCAAAAATTAGTTTAAAATGAGGAGCCTTAAAGATTTAAGGAATTTGCAAATGATTAGATGCAAGTCATATAGTTGGAATTTGTAAGTTCCACCTATGGAGGTATTACTTTGGAAATCCCTTGGTTTAGTGGTTTGTTACGCTCATGTGGTGCGTGTGCTTCCTTAGTGCTTGCTTAACTACCTACTTACAATGCCCCTATCTTTTGTTTTTGAGTGCATTTCTTTGTAATTTAGCCTAAATTTCATGGAACTTTGAAGTCCTCATCCAAACATACTCAAAATCTGCTTGTGTTGTTGAATTTACTAAAGGAAATATATATTTGTTTGAGTGTTAGCTGATAACTGGTGTTATTGTTGCAGCTCGTCAGAAAGAGATGGCTTCAAACTCAGTATCTGAACTTGTCCAGGCAGTGAAAAGACCAAGGTCACTGAGTGAATCAACGAATCGGCCCTTCATTAGAGTGTCCGGCGGTTGGAGGGCAGAGGAGAGAGCAGAAGCTCTAGGGAGGAGAAACTCAGAGAGTGAAGCTCCTGCAAGACGAAATTCACGTGGAGATAATCCTAAAATCTCAATGCAGCGTATCAGTGAGTTGCCTCAGAAGAAACAAATAAACAAAAAGAATCGCCGTTCTTTCATGGGGTATCATTTCATTTCTTTGATTTTGTTTCGATACATAAGTGCACTGATGATCTAAACCGTGCTCACTCCTACGTACGTACGTTTTGGTGATTTAGGAGGATCAGGAAAAGTCAAAGCACTGAGGAAAGATTTGAGAGTGAAGAAGTTGGTGGGGATGATGAGAGTGAGAAGGAAGAGAGACCTGATAGTGTTGATGACAAAGTAAGACAGAAGGAAATGAGGAAGGGTATTGATCTTGCCACCACACTGGAACGTATAGAGAAAAACTTTGTCATTACTGATCCAAGGCTGCCTGATAATCCCATTGTATGTACTAACATATATTCACATTTAAAAAATCAAATCAACTTTTTTTTAAATAAAATTGAATAATGTTTGGGTTTGTATTTTCAGATATTTGCATCTGACAGCTTCTTGGAGCTCACAGAATACAGCCGTGAAGAAATCTTGGGAAGAAACTGCAGGTATGTGCTTTCATTTAATAATAACCATAAACTTCTCATTACATTACAGCAATTTAATAAATTGAAATTCTAAAACATACAATAATAACTAAACTGCTTACATCAATGGTGTGTTACTTACTAAGTTCAAACCCAAGTTTTTAGGATTGCAATTTTACCTATTTGCATCTAACATAATCAAAAGTTGTCTGGTTTAACGGTTTAGGATTTTAGAAAGCCTTGCGGAGTGACAGTGGTTTGGTTAGATTGGGCGTGTTTGGGAAGAGTGGTGGTGGGAAAGCTTTTATGACTTAGGGTTTAGCCCTCGGAGCCCAAAATTTGAGAACTGCTAACCCCAACTCATGAGCGTGCGATTATCCCAATTTTTTTTTTTTGTTTAGGAGCATTATTAGGATTTTAAATTTGGTGGATGGTTATTTTTAGTTGTTTGTTGAAGCTTTTGTCTTTATTGATCAAATTTTAGTCTAGGTTGTTTTTTATTGTAGAAAATTTTGAATTGCAGTCTTGTGTGTTAGAAAAAAAAAAAAAAAATTGTTAAGGCTTACATTCCATCAGCTGTTTTGATCGGGTAAATACACTTGATGGGACAAATCCGAGAGCTCTTTACATACTAAAGCAAAAATAGCATTAAACCATAATAGGTCAAAATTTTAGAACATAGAAGAGGGTTGTAATTTGTTTTGTTGTTTGAAATTTGAATGAATACTACAGGTTCCTTCAAGGACCTGAAACTGATCCAGCAACTGTGAGGAAAATAAGAGATGCCATTGATAACCAGACTGAAGTTACTGTACAGCTCATCAATTATTCCAAAAGTGGTATGCTTTCTGGCTCTTGCACTGATCCAAATTAAAAAACACTAAATTTTACTCTCTGGATCATAACCCATAAGTGTTTTTTTTACTCAATTTGCGCAGGTAAAAAGTTCTGGAATGTATTTCATCTGCAGCCTATGCGTGATCAGAAGGTAGGTAAAAGAAACAATGAATGTTACTGTTTTAATTTTACCTCACACTTTTGCTCATTGTCGTGATATTTTTTATTTTGTTTCTTGTGGAAACAATTACAAACAAACAGGGGGAAGTGCAGTATTTTATTGGGGTACAATTGGATGGCAGTGAGCATATTGAGCCTCTCAACAACTCTATTCCTCAAAATACCGTCGCAGAGAGTGAAAAATTGGTCTCCACTTTCTTCCCCGCCTTTCATTTTCATTTTCTACTCCTAAATTGTGCTTTTACGTATCATATGCCCATTATCTCTCTGTTCTAAATTTAAAACTTCATATGATGGCCGAACCTTTTCACCGTATCAATTGAAGAAATCTGCATACGTACTTTTCATGTACCATATCCGTCCCGTATTTATTAACTGCGCTTCTAACGCAGCTAACCTGCCTGAGTTGCATTCCTAGTTGTAGCTAGCTGGTCATACTAAAGCATTATTATGCACTTCATATAAAGTTTTCCTTGTATGTACTCAGGTGAAAGAAACTGCAGAAAATGTTGATGTGGCAGCAAGAGAGCTTCCTGATGCCAATTTGGTAATGCCTTGTTGTCGTCGTTAATCCATCCTTGTCGTCTTAAAATCTGCTATGCCCACAAATTTGACTCCATATTTGTTTTTGGTAACCGCAGAAACCAGAAGATCTATGGATGAAACATTCGAATGTTGTTCATCCTAAGCCTCACAGAAAGGATAGCCCCTCTTGGAGAGCCATCCAAAAGGTACTCATTTTTTCGATATTCACATCTACGTGGATTGCACAATTGCACCTGATCAGTAACATTTATTCTAAGAATCTTGCTTTGCAAGCTACTGAAATTGAGTGAGAGTGAAACCAATGGTGAAGTATTAGGACTGTTTTCTACAAGTTTTCTTGAAATTTCTCAACTTGTATGTGTTTTTGCAGATTCTAGATAGTGGAGAGCAGATTGGATTGAAACATTTTAGGCCTATAAAGCCCTTGGGATCCGGTGATACCGGGAGGTTAGTAGCATACATGTTTCTTAACAAGTGAGATTAATTAATCATTAATAACCTATGTGTTTAAATATTGATTATGTCAGTGTGCATTTGGTGGAACTGTATGGAACTGGTCACTACTTTGCCATGAAGGCTATGGATAAGGGTGTCATGCTCAACCGGAACAAGGTATGTATTCTAATTTCCAATTGACCTTACTTTTTATAAGTATCAAATTTGAAATTAAAAGGCTTTGCACGACACAATGAATAGAAATCCGGAACTCAAATACGTTTTTCATTACTCCTTTGTTGCAGGTACACAGAGCTTGTGCAGAAAGAGAGATTCTCGACATGTTGGATCATCCTTTTCTTCCTGCATTATATGCTTCATTTCAGGTTACAAACTCTAATATAATTATCAGTAAAAGATAGTTTTACATTACTGATAAGTGGCAGATATTGTTTCGTTAAGTCTCTGGAGTCTTCCACTGGGTCCGTTGCCTGATTAAGTCTCACGCTATAAATGGATCTCTTCAAACTTCGGCATGATGTATAAATATGTTTGCAGACCAAAACACATGTTTGCTTGATTACTGATTACTACGCTGGTGGAGAACTCTTCGTGCTTTTAGACAGACAGCCAACAAAGGTCGTCAAGGAAGATTCTGCAAGGTAAATTACATATTTACTGATACACATGACAAATAATGATATTTTTTAATAAATAGGCCATAAACATCTGAAAGCTTTTATGATAATTTTCATGACTAATTATGTGTTGTGTTGTTGATATGGTTGTAGATTCTATGTTGCAGAGGTAGTTGTTGCATTGGAGTATCTTCACTGTCAGGGTAATGCATAATTCAAACATCTTGGCTTGAATAGTCTCCCGAGTCGTCCACTGAATCTTTTACTTGGTCAATCAGAGTATATACATAATCACATATTTCTTCTGTTGTTTCCTTGTAGGGATAATTTATAGAGATTTGAAGCCGGAAAATGTTTTACTTCAGAGCACTGGGCATGTGTCCCTCACAGATTTCGATTTATCATGCTTAACATCTTGCAAACCTCAGGTACATATATACCACGTACCTTTGAATCTTCTTACTTACTAGGGACATGCATTTTTCAAGAACAAAAGATTGTGTTTTAATATATCCGTGGTTATATATTTGTTGTTGCTCCTTCAGCTTTTACTTCCAACTATCAATGAAAAGAAAAAACACCAGAAATCTCAACAGAATCCAGTCTTCATGGCTGAACCAATGAGAGCTTCAAATTCCTTCGTTGGTACTGAAGAGTACATAGCGCCGGTAACTGACACAATTCGAACATCTTCTTCTTTAAATATTTGTTAATTATCTTCAATCTCAATGTAAATATGTTTGATCATAACCTCTCAGATGATCTAATGTTCTGCATTTCCTATTTCTTGTAGGAAATCATAACCGGGGCAGGGCATACCAGTGCAGTGGACTGGTGGGCTCTTGGTAATTATTTCTTCACAATTTTCGTATTCAGTAGTTCTTTCTACTTCGATAGTGTTGAAGATTATGAATCACACATCAAAAACTTAGAATAAATATAAAATGAATGGTTTAGCTCCCAATAAGACCGAAACCTTTTAAGATTATATCCGACCACTGCCAGAAAAGTAGCTGGTTAAGTGTTGGTCTATTGAACCGACTCTGATCAACTGTTTTTCTTATTTAGGTATTCTTCTGTATGAAATGCTGTATGGATATACACCCTTCAGGGGAAAGACAAGGCAAAAGACATTTGCCAATATTCTTCACAAGGATCTTAAATTTCCAGGCAGTATATCGGTGAGCTATTTGTAATCGTCTCAATATGTCTTATGTGTGTTGTAGCTTGGAGGAGAGTCACCAGCTATATCGTTGATTTGAAGAACATGACATGACTGTTCTTGCTTGATATGCAGGCAAGTCTGCAAGCAAAGCAGTTGATGTATCGGTTGTTGCACCGCGATCCCAAAAATAGATTGGGATCGCAGGAAGGAGCAAATGAAATTAAGCGTCATCCATTCTTCAAGGGTGTCAATTGGGCTCTTGTTCGCTGCATGGTAACACCGAAAAAAACCTTAAACTTCCAAGCAATGCATAAAGTATGCCCTAAAGTTATTAATTCAAATTCGATCTTATAAATTTGCAGAACCCTCCTGAACTTGATGCCCCTCTCTTCGCGAAAACTGAAGCAGAAAAGGGAGCAAATGCCGTGGATCCTGAGATGCAAGATTTACAGACAAATATCTTCTGAATTCGGATACTACATTTTCTCAGTTCCTTGTGTTTTACAAGAATCATTGATCTGCACCATAATTTGAGTACTTGGTTCGCGAAACCACCAACACAGGCCCCGGAAATCCCAAAATCTTATTGAAGAATTCAAGACCAGTTGATTTTTTTCTTTTTTCTTGTGCTCTAGTGTTGGCAATTTCATAGAGGGCTCATTCTGGGGGCTGTTGTTGCACTTTGTTGATGGAATTTTTTATGGTTTTGTGTTTGTTGCCTGCAAAGTGTAATGTTTGTGTAATCTATGTTGGTTGGTACTCTCAAGTTTTGTAATTAAATTAATCCAGTAATTCGTTCTCTTTGTTTAAATGTATACTTCTTTGTTCATCTGGTACATCAGATTTTATTTTCTGTCTCAACAATTATCTCATTTGTGCTCTTTCCATGCCTCACTTTGTTTGAATTGTTGGCATGTAAGCTGCACCTAGATCAAGTTTGATCAAGCTGCAATGCAGGTGATCAAATACTCAAATAGGATCATGCCACCTGTTTAAAATCCGTTAGTGTTAGCACGTGTGTGAGGCATGTGTGTGTGTCTTAATGAGCAAGAAATCATGTAATGTGTGTGTGTGATGATGTCATTCTTCTCTAACAGAATTGTAGAGAGGAGAGTGTAGTATAATGATTGAAAATCATCATAGAATCACTAAGGACATGAGTGACTCTCTCTAATGGTGAGAGCATAAGAAAATCAGAAATACAGTCCATATATGCATTTTGTCAAACACCTTCTGTGCATTAATGAAACAGAAAACCTTTAGTCCATTTTCTTGATCGATCATTAATCCATATTCTTCATTCCTACAAATCTAGAGTGCTGATCACTCATTTCAATCCTAATCTATCCTAACCACAATTTTTCAGCTAAGAGTGGAAGGGAGAAATTGGTACCTCAAGCAAAAGAAGCTTCCTTGAAATCAGCTCTGAACCTTCATTGATCTTCGATCTTCAGGTCCTGAAATCCAACATGGTATCAGAGCTTCGGTTCTGATCTGTGAACTGGGGTGTGCACTGTGAAGAAGAAACAAAGATGGCAGGAGCAAGCAGTGAGCTGAGAGTTCCAATATTTGATGGAAATAACTATGAGTTTTGGAGCATCAAGATGCGTACCTTGCTTTGAGCTCAAGATCTGTGGGAGCTTGTTTGTCAGGACCCACCCCTAATCCCCCGGGATTAAGGGCTAAATCCCGATCCCGTCTAACTTACGCATGACACGAAGGCTAAACCAACGTCCAACCTTCATGCGACACGTAAGTCGGAGAAGGGATTCTCGATCCAACCATCCGAAAAGGTACTGGTCTTCCCAGAGTATACCGAACTACTGTGGATCATGTGTGTGATGTCTCCGTCTCTCTCGATCAACAGCCTGTGCCGCAACAACCTGGAGGGTATCAAAAACACGAAAAGACTGTGAGTGGACAAAAATAAAGTATAAGTTCAAAATCAGTTCAATAAAACAATTTCATTTTTACCCTTCACGCAAAAACCAATGCATGCATATCAATTCAAGTCATGAAACCACTCATATAAAAAACCATCCAAGACAAACCATTTGAAACCATTATTCAAATCCAGGCCTCAGCCTCAAGTCACAAATCAATCTCAAATCCGGGAACTCAGTCCCAAAACTCGTCAAAACCACTTCATCCGGGCCACTGCCCAACACATCAGAAAACCAGTGAAAATATCAATCATACAAGTTTACTGGATCTCAAGTGCGCCCGAATCTTTAAACTCAAAACCATGCGCAAATAACCAGGCCTTCCCGGGATATCCGAGTCATTAAACTCAAAACACAATCACAGGCCTCGAGGAGTATCATATCCAAGTCTTTAAACTCAAAACCATACCAAGTCTTTAAACTCAAAACATCAATCCAGGGCCCTCCCCCCGTCAATCAATTCGAGTCTTTAAACTCAAAACCAGATCCAATGGTTTTTTTTTTCTTTTCTTTTCCGGGTCTTTAAACCCAAAACCATTTTTCAACCATTCAGTGAAACCACAGAAAATCTTTCTCCGAATTCGCAACAATGATTCCGTGAGCTAGCATCCGGAACCATCATCCCGAACCCAAATCCAGACTTCCTTCTCAGTCTCAAAACCAAATCCGAAATCCATTTTCAAAACCAAAAGCTCATGAACAGGGCTCCAAGCCCGAAATCACTTTTTCAAAATCTTTTTCAAATCCTTGAAATCAAATCATATTTCAATTCCCGAAATCAAATCATTAAAACCAAAGTCAAATCACAAGATTGCTCGAAATCTCGTAAAACGTGAAATTCCGTAAATATCTCGAAAAACGTGCAAAACCGTAAAGCAGCAAGATCATAAATCAAATCATATATTCACGTATAGAAAACATATAAAAACATATATGAATGCATCATAAGTTAGAAAGCAAAGTCCACTCACAAACCATTCCGACATCGCCTCGATACGTGCGCACTTACGCCATTCTCGGCCATTATGCTATCCTCGGCTTCCCGAACCTTCCTGGTCACGAATAAACCGACCATCTTCGACCATAGCTTCTGCACGATCCCAGCCTCCAAACTCCGTGATTTCAAGCTCATCCAATCCTTTAGGACCATCATATCCAGGTCTCAACTTCCAATCTGTGAAGCTCCTCGCAAGCTTCCAACCATTTTCCATTCAAAAATCATGAGTTCAAGTCCACAGTTGGGTGATTAAATCCTGTTTTCCTCACGGTTTTCATCCGCTCTGTTTCCTCTGGTATCGTGGCCACCGTCCACGGCGAACCGCCGTGATCACACCATAACAACCCTCTCACTTCCTTCTTCCTTTTTCGTTCACTCTTCAAGGAAAATGATGGAGATTAACGGGTTAATTGGAATGGGATTCCACGGCTTACACAACCTCTCTATTTTCTCTTCACGGCCAAACCGTGCACGGGTTTAAAAACAGAAACAGCCTGAGGCTTCTACAGCCATCCAGACCCAGCCACGTGTCACGGTCTCTATGGGCAACCAGTCCAACACAGCCAAATGTCCACTTTTTCAGTGGGCACAGATCCCCATGCACAGATAAAGACTAGAATGCCCCTAAAGGTCAATTTACCATTTTGCCATTCGCATTCTCTGACCCGTAACTTCGCCGTCCGACGTCCATTGAAGGCGTGCCGCCTGTCGTTGTACTCAGGGCATCGAGACCTTCCTAACTGTCCTCAAACTTCGTGAAAATGTCAAGTCGTTTGCAAAGTCAACAAAATGCCCCTTGTTAACCAAAATTACCAAAATGCCCTCAACCTTCCAAATGTCATAACTTCCTCCTCGGTTGTCGGAATCGGACGTGCCACCTGTCTACGGACTCGTGACGTCCCGAACTACGTCACGGTCATCGGTCAATGTCCATTTGACCTCCTGAACTAGAAGTCAACATTTTGCCCATTATAGAGGCAAAATCGTCATTTCGTACCGTCCGTCTAAACGCCTCCAACTAATCACCGATTAACTGCACTAAACCGTCATTAACACTAAGCTAATCTCGAATTCCGAGACGGGTTGTTACATTGTTAACAGAGGTGTGAATGCTGATCCTGAAGGAGAAGAAGGAGCAATGGTGGTGCCTTCCCGTGCAGACTTGATCAAAGATGCAAAGGCCCTCGGATTCATCCAAACTTCTGTGGTGGATTCCATCTTCTCAAGGATAGCAAATGAAGAAAGCTCTAAGGCAGCTTGAGATCTGTTGAAGAGAGAATTTTGTGGTGATCAGAAGGTAAGATCCGTTAAACTACAAGGATTGAGAAGGGATTTTGAGTATGTTAGAATGAAAGATGATGAAACACTGCATGCATATTTGTCTAGACTGTACTCTATAGTTGATTAAATGAGGTCTTATGGTGAAGATATAAAGGAAACTAGGATGGGGCAGAAAATCCTCATAAGCTTGACTAAGATCTATGACCCTATAGTTTCAATCCTAGAGGAAACCAAAGATCTAGATGAAGTAAATGTGCAGGAACTGATTGCTTCCATTAAGGCTTATGATCAGAGGCTTGAACTTCACTCTGAAAGTTCTACTGAAAAAGCTTTTTCAAGTCATGTTAAGCCATGGACAAGCAAATCTAAGAAGGGTACAAGTCTAGGAAGTAAACCCTGGGTCAAGAAAACAGAGAATGATTATGGACATCACAAAGGAGAAACTAAAGGTGAGGGTGATACTAAGCCTACCTGCAAAGTGTACAACAAGAAGCACTTTGGAAATTGCTGGTTTAAAACTAGAAAGTGTTTCAAATGTAACAAAATGGGCCACTATGCTAAGGACTGTCATACCAAGAGCAGTGTCAATATTGCTTAGCAGATAGAAGATGATGGAGCCATGTTTTATGCCTGCCATTCAGTCACTACTTCTAAGAATGCTGATGTCTGGTATTTGGACAGTGGTTGTAGTAACCACATGACCTCTCAAAAATCATCATTGATTGATCTTAATAGAACCTTAAAGTGCAGGGTGAAAATGGAGACATGAGAACTGGTGGAAGCCAAAGGCAAGGGTTCTCTGGTTATCATGACACAGGGAGGTGACAAAATAATAAAAGAAGTGATGTTAGCTCCTAGTTTGGATGAGAATCTGTTAAGTGTTGGGAAAATGGTGAAGCATGGGTATAATCTTGTTTTTGAAGGGAGGAAAGCAACTATCTATGATCAGGGACATGAAATAGCTAGTGTAGCTATGACCAGTAACATGTGTTTTCCCTTATCTTTTCAACAAGTTCTTCCAATGGCTAAGGTGGCAGTAGAAGAAGGAAGTTCATGGCTGTGGCACAGAAGATTTGGACACTTGAATCATTCAAGTTTGTCTTCACTAGTCACTAATGATATGGTGATTGGTATGCCTAGACTTTCTAAGAAGGAGAAATGTTGTGAGGGTTGTATTTTTGGAAAGCAACATGTGGAGACCTTTGAGAAAGGTGCTTGGAGATCAACACAGTTGCTGGAACTGATACATACAAATCTATGTGGACCAATGCAAACTGAGACTCTAAGTGGGAACAAATACTTCCTCACTTTTATTGATGATTGTTCTAGAATGTGCTGGACCTATCTCCTAAGGCACAAATCAGGAGTATTTAATGCATTCAAGAAGTTCAAGGCTATGGTTGAACTTCAGACAGGGAAGAGGATCAAGAAAATAAGAAGTGACAAGGATGGGGAGTTTACATCTCAGGAGTTTCTGAATTATTGTGAAGACTTGGGGATTCAAAGGCAACTTACTATTGCTTACTCTCCACAACAGAATGGTGTTGCAGAGAGAAAGAACAAAACTATTGTGGATATGGCTAAAGCAATGATTCATGACAAAAAGATGCCCTACATGTTTTGGGGAGAAGCAGTAACTACTGTTGTCTATTTGCTTAATAGGTGCCCAAAAAAAGCCATAAAGAAGAAAACCCCTTTTGAAATGTATAGTGGAAGAAAACCAGGAGTTAGTCACCTAAGAGTCTTTGGATCAATCTGTTTTTACCATGTTCCTAGCCAACTAAGACAGAAGTTGGATTCTTCTGCAATCAAGGGAGTTTTTGTGGGTTATGGTAGATGTGAAAAAGGGTACATAATTTATTGTCTAGAAACCAAGAAAGTAGTGGTTTCTAGAACTGTTACCTTTAAAGAAAATGCAAGATGGAATTGGGAAACAAACTTGGAAGTCAATATTCCATGTTTTCCTGATATAGTCACTAAAACTGGTGCTGAAAACAGTGAAGCAGAAGTACCAAAACAGACTCAATCTGAGACTACAGATAATGCAGGTGAAGAGATAGACTCAGAAGCTAGTACAACACCTGTAAAGATTAGGAGTCTAGATGAGATCTATGCTAGATGCCATGTTGCCATTGTGGAACCTGAATCTTTCCAAGAAGCTGTTCAGGACAAAGGATGGCAGAAGGTTATGGAGACAGAAACTGAGATGATTGAGAAAAATGAAACCTGGAGTCTTGTGGATAGACCTTTTGAGAAGCCTGTAATTGGAGTTAAATGGGTTTACAAGACCAAACTAAACCTGGATGGATCAGTTCAAAAACTCAAAGCTAGACTTGTAGCAAAGGGTACTCACAGAAACCTGGGATTAATTTTCATGAGACATTTGCACCAGTGGCCAGACTTGATACAATCAGAGTTTTAATTGTTCTTTCTGCTCAAAAAGGCTGGAAGCTGTTTCAGTTGGATGTGAAATCAGTTTTTCTCAATGGTGTTCTAGAAGAGGAAGTCTATGTAGACCAACCAGAAGGTTTTACAAGACAGGGACATGATGACGAGGTTTTTAAGCTACAGAAGGCACTCTATGGACTGAAGCAGGCACCCAGGGCCTGGTATTCTGAGATTGATTGTTATCTACTGGGTTGTGGGTTCTTAAGAAGCACAAGTGAAGCCACATTGTACTTGAAGATGAAAAAGGATGAAGGTACCTTAATTGTCTCTATCTATGTTGATGATATTCTCTATACAGGTGATAATTCTGAAATGATGGAGGAATTCAAACAAGATATGATGAAGAGGTATGAGATGAAAGATCTGGGTTTGCTTCATCAATTTCTTGGAATGGGAGTTATTCAGACCTGCTCAGGGATTTTTATTCAGCAAAGGAAGTATGCTTCTTCCTTGCTTGAAAAATTTGGACTCAAATGGTGTAAATCAGTAAGTATCCCCCTAGTAGCTAATGAGAAGTTAAGAAGGGATGATGGAAGTGAAGCTGCTGATGAACAGCTTTACAGACAGATTGTTGGCAGCTTATTGTACTTAACAGCCACAAGACCTGATGTGATGTATGACCCGACCCATCCCAATCCCCCTAGGATTTCCATGGAATGTGTCATGCTCCCGTCTGACAAGAGGTGTCAGACAAGGGATAACCTGTTGCCACTGCCCAACCGAGCTTCCAGAGTGCGCAAGGATCAATGGAGGAGGTGTGCGATGTACTAGTCTCCGCTGCAGTCGCATCCGTAATCAACCTGAAGGGCATTAAAAACAAAAGCTGTGAGTGGACGAAAATAAACAAGTCTATTTAAAACATTTATAAAGACCTTTATGCCCCTCAGTAAAAACATATGCATTGTAACGACCCGAATCGAGAATAATAATATTTTAATGTAAAAATACTATTTTGCCCCTGAAGGGGGGAAACTTTGACTTTTGACCCGGGAAATAGTTTTGACTTTGACCTATGACTATGACGTAGGTCGGGACGTCACGAATCTGTAGACAGGCGGCACGCCGAAATCGGAGTTCGTATGAAGAAGTTATGGTCAAGGAAGCGTTTTAGCGGAATTTACGAACCGAGAACAACGGAATAAAATATTAATTTATTACGGGAATCCGTGCCAACCTAATATTTAAATCAAACCAGTGGATTGGTGACAAGTGTCACCCATCCAAGCCTATACTATTCCCATAAAGCAACTTACACTATTTAATCCATTTTTATATTAATTATTTTTCCCTCCATTTGATTTCAGCCATTGGATCTCCTGTCCAATTGAATCCTGGCCCTTCATTCTCATCTGCTTCCCTTATTCATGCACGATCTTTGCCTTTTCTTACAAACACACACAAACACACATACAGCCCCCCCCCCCCCCAACCCGTGCTTCTTCTTCCATGTTCTCTCGACCAAGGCGATCAAACCAGCCATCCTCATCACACCAGACGACCACCCACAGCACCACCATTATCTGATCTTCATCACCGTGCAACACCGGTAACCACCAGCCCATTTCCCCGCCTGAAATCCCCGTCCAAAAACACGACCCGAAACACGACGGAAACGGGTCCAAGAAGCAAACCTCGACAGCCACACCATCTCGACGCAGGGGAAGCTCCAGTCTGCACCGTGAGGACCCCAGGAGCACAACTGGACGACGGCGCGGCCTGCGGCGGCGACACGGCGGCGGTAAGGTCGAAAACCTGAGAACCCGTTTTTACCCCTCTGTTTCGAACCAACCTGTTTTAGTGCTAGGAAATCAGCTGTTTGGTGTTGGAAATGTCCTAGGGTGAGAGACGAGTTGATCAGGACCGGTTTGGACGACGGAGACGGCGTGGATCACCGGAGAAGACGATCGGACGTTGGCCGTGAGTTTCAACGACGAACTGGTGAGTTTTCTCCCGTTTTCTTTCTAGTTTGAGGTTGTAGAACCATAGAACAGACCTAGACGACCCTATAGGGATGAACCCCGTTGAAAATGGTGGCCGGAATTGTACAGTTGAATCGGGTCAAGCCGTGGGTCGACGGCGACCCTGTTCCAGTCAAACGGGTCTGACCCGGTACTGTAGCATGATGACGTCATCATGCTGACGTCACTTCTGACGTCATCCTGTCAGATATTGTCAGACCAGGGACCAATCAGAACATGCCACGTGTCACCTGACAAGTGTCAGTGATGACGTCACATCAGCAGTGCTGTAGCAGCGTTGACCCACGCGTTGACCAAGCGCGTGGGGGCGCGTGTGAACAGTGATTTTGGTGGGGCCGGTACCATTTTCAAGGTTTCGACGATACGGTCCAATGGAGGTGGTTTCGTGTCGATCAGAGATCATTATGTTAGTCAAAATGGGGTTTGAAGCATCGGGAATAGTGCCCGGGATGCGATTTTGAGGCGGATCTGTTCTAGGGTCTTGGTATTGATATTATAGGGTCCTTAAGTAACCCTCAGGAATAATAATACAGGTTTATAGAGATCGTTGAGCAGCAAGGACCGAGTGTGAGTGGGCTGTTTGATTTATAAAAGGCTTGCATGCATAAACTGTTTTACTATTTCCACTGATGAGTCTTATGAACTGTTTATATATGCTATTACAATGTTTTGGGCATGAGACCCGTCTGGATTATATATGGATTTTGTTTGGGATGTCCGGGGGACATAGGGTAAACTATACTGTTATTGTACTGTACTTTCCTACCTGTGTATATTGTCTCCTCCAGGGAGGGTCGTTGGCCTGGGTGGACCCTGGAGTAGTCACGGGGCTCTGACTGAGTGGAGTTGACCCCCGTTGGGCTGCTTACTCTCAGGAAGGCATGTTTATATACCTCGGGCAGTGACCGGGATACCGGGAGCTGATGTACCTAGAGAGTCTCGGGTGTGAGACCCTGAGTGGCAACGCGTAGCCTTAGAACCGTGACATCATTTGGGTTGGGTTTTACAGTGCACTGATATGTTAGTTTCACCTTACGATTATTATTGTGGTTCATTTGTTATGATTTCATTATAATATTATGTTTTCACTGCATGCAAGATTTGGAAAACGGAGGGGTAAAACCTTATGATTATTCTATTATTAAATTGATTTCTAAACTGTTATTTTTGGCCCACTCACCCTTGTTTTACTGACCCCTCCAGACCCTGACACGGAAATAGAGGAGGAGGACCCGGAGGAGGAGGCAGAGGTTTAGTTTGCCTAGTTGTGCACCTGTACACCCACTTGTGGGTAGGTTGAGCACCGAATAAATGTACTCTGACTAGTGTGCTCACATGTTGTATTTTACTTTCCCTTGTCTGACAGTATCACTTTAAACACTGTGATTGTACGTTATCTATCTATTTAAGTCTTCGGTCTTTATTTAAGGGTAATTTTGGTATGTTTAGAGTCATTGTCAGACGAGAGCGGGGCACGTCCCCGGGTGGTCCCAGTGGGATTGGGACGGGTCCTGTCAGCTTGGTATCAGAGCATTAGGATTAGTAGTCAGAGTACTAGGTTAGCGGTTTGTACTTTGTACATGGTCGCTTTCGATGTCTTTTAACCTGTTTGCCTCTTAACAGTTGGATATGCCTCCCCGACGTGAACCCCGTGCACGTGTTGACGAGGGCAATGGAGGAAATGGAGACACTGCAAGCATTGAGCGGGCTCAGCGCCTGGGTGCTATGCACTTTAGTGGGGGAACCGACCCTGAGGAAGCACACCAGTGGATTGACCGCTGGGAGAGGATTTTCGAGGTCATGCACTGTCCTCCGGAGGAGCGTGTCGTACTGGCGACTTTCCTACTGGATGGGAGCGCCTATCGATGGTGGCACAACCTTGTTTTGGCCGGCTGGACTGTTCGCACCATTCCATGGGAGACCTTCCGAGAGCGGTTTCTCAACCAGTTCTATCCACGGTCGTTTCGCAACGCCCGTGAGGCGGAGTTTCTGCAACTCCAGCAGGGGGATCAGACTGTAGCAGAGTACGAGGAGACCTTCCTGATGTTGTCTCGCTTTGCTGAGAACTTCGTGATCACCGAGGCAGACCGATGTCCCAGATTTGAATGGGGCCTGCGACCTGAGATTCAGGCGATGGTGACTGCAACTCCCTTTGCTTCCATGAGGGATCTGACTGATGCGGCGACCAGGGTTGAGAACAGTATCCTGGCTCGTCAGCGAGCTGAGGGGGAGACACGGCGACGTGATCGCCCACACTTGGGATTCTCGGGCCGTCGTGGCTCGAAGGGAGGACATTCTGGTGGATCTTCGTCTTCTGGCAGCCGAGGACGTTCTGGTCAGTTCAGGAGTCCTCAGCGGTCTGGACAGCGTTCTGGAGCTTGGCAGCGGTCGTACTCACCGATGAGCATCTCACCGGGAGGATACTCGGGTCGACCTAGGGAGGTCACATGCTTCGCTTGTGGTGAGCCGGGGCACTATGCTTCTGAGTGTCCATTGATTCAAGGCAGTACTACGCCAGCACAGAGCTCAGCATCCCAGACTGACAGCAGCCGGACACGCGGTGTTGTGCGTGGCCGTGATCGAGGAGCTAGAGGACGGGGACGACCTGCAGAGTCTATGGCTCGTGTTTATGCTGTTACCCAGCAGCAGACCAGATCCATTCCGGGAGTGTTGACAGGTACTGTACATATTTATGGCATGGTTGTTCGTGCATTGATGGATTCGGGGGCAACTCATTCTTTTATTTCATCGCGTTGTGCGAGTCTGTTGGGCCGTGAGGTGACCGCACTTGAGCACGAGATGGGAGTGGGGACACCGATGGGTGTGACCTACCAAGTGAACCAGGAGATACGAGCTTGTCCCCGACCCGTAATCACATATATAAAACAACTGGGTCCCTGACCCGATTTCATAAGTCGACTGGGCCCCTGGCCCGATTTCTCAAATCAACTGGGCCCCTGGCCCGAATTTACTTTATCAAATCCGTAACTGTTTCATAAAATCATATCCGAACCACCCTTATGGAAATCAATGCAAATCCGAAAAAATCTCGATTTACGTGCAAACACGTAAATCACCTCGAAATGCATGAAAACATATAAATTCACCGATATCCAAAATAAATCATATAATCAAAATTATAACAATCATGAAACAGTTATGCATGCATCGAATTTATAAAACCAATGTCCACTCACAGACCGTTTAACCGAGCGCCTCGATACCCGTGCCATAGGCCTTCCCGGGCCACACCACTATCACCGGGACTCCCAATCTTGTCCAAATCACATTAGAGGGTCACTAACCTCTTCATTAACATCCTATTAAAGTCCCGTAATTTTCCCGAATTTTTAACTATTTTAAAACTGGATTTAAAACCTTCGGACATCCCGAACAATATCGAAACGGGGTCCGATTGGCACGAAACCAACGTTAAAATGTTCGTTACATTGTATAGGATAAAAGTCATGTTGACCTTACCTCGAGATTTGTGCCCACGCGCCGTCATGCGCCGCCGTGAGTGGCTGCGCGTGAAAGCCACGAGCCTGCTACAGTGACTGCTACAGTCATCGTTCCAACCCGTATGTCTAGTAAACGGGTCTGATTACCCGCGATCTGACCCGGCTAGATAACCATCGATTCAAACTCGAATCCTTCCGTTTTTTATCCTAAAACAATCATTAACCAAACAATTTCAGTTATGTGTCAATGATCAACACCAACCATCCCTCAATCGTGCCATCAACTCGTGATCACTCAAAACGGGTCGATCACCGTAACTCCACGATTCCCCAACCATAATCAAATTAACTTCCTAGTAAGCACATTAGGATTAATACGAACTAATTCACATGATTAATTGGACATGAAGTTACCTCAATCACCACGACTCAAGCTTGGATTTTCCGGCTGTCCACCTCGTCTGTCCACGGCTCTAGGAGCTTCAAAACTTGCCCCAAATGATTTGGATCGACCAAGAAAGTTTCCAGAAAGCCAATTCGGACCTCCATTAGGCTTGGGCTAGCCTAAAAATTGAAATTCGATTTTGAACTCTTCAAAAACCAGCTTCGGATTTTTGAACATTCCTTCACCATTTTCACTCCTTTCCTTCCTTTCTCAATCTCAGAGTAACCCTCACGACCTACTCTCAATTCTTTCAATCCAAATCAGTCATTAAAAGCACTCTAAAGAATTCCTCAATCCTCTGTGTAAAGTCCCCTGCACTGACCCGAAACCAATATAAAATCAGTGTCCATGTTGTGCAATCAATAGCCAGCTCAACACATGTGCAACCACACCTCAAAGCTGCCCCAAAATCAGTTCTAAATGTTAAACAATCCATGGAACAGATCGCACAAAACTTCCCATTTCACGGCTGCTCGATCAAACAGTGCCCCTGTGAAATTACTATTCTGCCCATGTGCAGAAAATTACCAAAATGCCCCTCACGCATCCAGACCCGTAACTCGGTCATTCAGACTCCGATTTATGTGTGCCGCCTGTCTACGGACTCAGGGTATCGAGACCTTCCTAACGGCCCTTGGCCCTCGGCCATCGGACCTCCCGATCAAAAAGTCAACATTTTCCCTCTTTTCGTCCAAATTAAGAAAATGCCCTTGGGCTTCCGAACATCATAACTTTTACCACGAATGTCGGAATCGAACGTGCCACCTGTCTATGAACTCGTGACGTCCCAAACTACGTCACGGTCATTGGTCAAAGTCCATTTGACCGTCCGAATTAAAAGTCAACGTTTTGCCCACGCCTAGGGGCAAAACGGTCATTTTGCACAATTCGTCCGAATTCACTCAACTAATCCCCGATTAGTCAATCATAATTAAATATTATTAAATCCCAATATTCGGGACGGGTCGTTACAATGTATGCCACTAGCCTACTGTCAAGATATATGCATAATCCGACCAAAAAGCATCTTGGAACAGCAAAAAGGGTCCTTAGATACATTCAAGGAACATTGGATTATGGCATAGAGTATAAGAAGAGTGAGGATACTACCCTAATAGGCTACTGTGACAGTGATTGGGGGGGGGGCTCTGAAGATGACAGTAAAAACACCTCAGGGTATGTTTTCACCTTTGGGAATGGTGTTTTTTCTTGGGCTTCAATCAAGCAGAATTGTGTAGCACTCTCAACTGCAGAGGCAGAGTATATAAGTGCTGCTGAGGCCACAACACATGCAGTTTGGCTCAGGTTTATCCTACAAGACCTTGGAGAAAAACATTCAGAGCCTACTGCTCTTAACTGTGATAATCAGTCTGCCATAGCCATGGCAAAGAATCATGTTTTCCACAACAGGACTAAACATATCAGTAGAAAGGTTCACTAAATCAGAGATTCTATGCAGAATGGGGAATTTCTACTGCAATACTGCAGGACTGAGGACCAGGTGGCAGATATTCTCACTAAAGCTCTTCCTAAAACAAGATTTCACTACCTAAGGGGTCTCTTAGGGGTCAAACCAGAATGCAGCTTAGGAAGGGGTGTTGGCATGTAAGCTGCACCTAGATTGGGTTTTATCAAGCTGCAATGCAGCTGATCAAATACTCAAATAGGATCATGCCACCTATTTAAAATCTGTTAGTGTTAGCACGTGTGTGAGGCATGTGTGTGTCTTAATGAGCAAGAAATCATGTAATGTGTGTGTGTGATGATGTCATTCTTCTCTAACAGAATTGTACAGAGGAGAGTGTAGTATAATGATTGAAAATCATCATAGAATCACTAAGGACGTGAGTGACTCTCTCTAAATGGTGAGAGCATAAGAAAATCAGAAATACAGTCCATATATGCATTTTGTCAAACACCTTCTGTGCATTAATGAAACAAAAAACCTTTAGTCCATTTTCTTGATCGATCATCAATCCATATTCTTCATTTTTACAAATCTAGAGTGCTGATCACTCATTTCAATCCTAATCTATCCTAACCACAATTTTTCAGCTAAGAGTGAAAGGGAGAAGTTGGTACCTCAAGCAGAAGAAGCTTCCCTGAAATCAGCTCCAAACCTTCATTGATCTTCGATCTTCAGGTCCTGAAATCCAACATGAATGTATGCACATATACATATATACACACGTTGTGCAAAAATACGCATTATATAAACGCTTATTGGAAAACACAGTTAAAATTAAGAAACGAAATGGTTATAAATGAGTGTTTTAACTTGTTAGGCAAGGAACAAAACTTGCATACCAAACTAAAAATCCAGAGAGCGTGTCTTACTTGGTTTAGGCTACATAAAACAACTAATCAAAAAAGTGCTGCCAACTGCTTACAAAGCTTTCAAAAAGCATAAATTAGGTGTCAATGTATAGTAAAGTTGCTTCATAATATATTACTTTTTCTTAAAATATACAATAATTAGGGTTAAGGTGAGAATTATCTTCAGCTTCCCTTTTCTCTCTTCTCTGTAAAGTTTCCTTCTTATTTTGTATTTAAAAATGGTAGTATTATACATCTTCAATACTCACAAGTCACAAACAAACAAGTGAGAATCAAACTTCAAATCATATATGTAGCTCTTTTTCATTACAAATTTGCATGTGCATGTGCATATGCATGTGTTTCTCATGTTTGATGAGTATGAGTCCCACGAAATTTCTATAGTTTTCTCGAGGGTATGTGCATAATTCTTCAAATGGATTACGAGTACCAAGAAAGTGCAACAAAATGCCAATATGTTTTTTTTTGTGTGGTGTGCATGGTAGTGACTAGTGAGATGCAAAATTTCTCAAGCTCATTAAACTATTAAGACGTACATATTTCTAACTTACAAATACCTGTTTACGAAGAAATTTGTATGACTACTCTCACAAATACATGAAATTTTTATATTGATTTTGTCTCAAATGGAGAATTTTAAAAAATTATTTATTGGGCGGATTATTCCAAGCTTAATCTATTGTTGAGTTGGCAAAAGCCGAAGGCCAAGAGGGCTGGCATGACACAATGATGCCCTAAAGCTAAAGGTGATGTATTCAATATCCTTGGTCCATCCATGTGGCGCTGGCTTTAGCTTATGCTATGAATTATATTTTGTCAAATTCACTCTTAATTGTCACTAGTATTATTAGCCTAGTAACTGTATTCATTCGCTATGTATCGAGTTGTTTTAAGAACATGACTTGAAATTTCTAAAGAACGGAATCAATATATAATGTATATATCTTCTTCAATATAGAATCATATTTGTATAACTAAAAAATAATATTTAAAAAATCTACATGAGCATGAATAATTCTTAAATAGTATGATGAAATTAATAATACAAAAAAAAAGTAAAAATAAGGGATTTATAGTAAAAAAAAATCACGAAACTAATTTCATATCATTCCCATCTCAAAACTCCTAACAGATTAGGAGGCGCAATCATTGTCTCCGCATGAGCAGTGACCAGCGCAGGTAGAAGATTGATCAGATGAAGATTACCCTAAGTTGAAGATGAAGGGAGACACATATGCCATCCACCAACATCGCTGAACCAGTCTGCATACACTCGCTCACACCTATTTCTCAAATTCCCATCCAAAAACACTCTTTTTAACAATCCCCAGCTAAAAAAAAATGCACTCCATAGATGTTTTTATGGTCAAATTATTATAATTGTTGTTACCAGTAACTGTGATTATTGTTATTATTAAATTGGATTCTCTGCAGTCTGCCTGCACCAAACACAAGAATTTCCAAGCAAGTGGCCTGAATCAAACCCAAACACCCAAAGAAAACAAAGCCAATTGAAACCATCTAATATAAACTAATGGGCAGCAATAAGCAATTAAGCATGGCCTGTTCATCTGTTTCTAGTGACACCAATAAGCATTTAGCAGAAATCAGTTAATAATCTATTTTACCATTGATGGAGTTTATTCATTCTAATCAAATTTAACTATGCTTCTGCTTCATTATATTTCATAATTCATGTAAAGGGATGGGTCTATATCCAATATCCACCCTAGACCATACGCAAAAAGCAAAGAGATACAGCAAACAAAACAAAAAGATGTCAGTGGCCTGGCCTGGCCTGCGTGTGCTTGATGTTGTCATATACAAATCATTTTGGTAAGGTTCGTTCAAAATCAGTCACACCATTCACAAACTCATTGCTTCCTCAACTACTCTCTCTCTTCAATTTTCTTGGATTCTACGTTCTTTCTCTACTTTCCCGGAATATATTTTAGCTTCTACGTCCCAAGAAACTTTATTTATTTATTTATTTTTTATAATATTAATTTACCTCTTCACTCTCTCTCTCCCCTCGAGAATATTTCACTTCTTTCTTTCATTCTTGATTGATTAATTGTTACCCAATCCACTATTTGCAATCCTCCATCAAACCCATTACTTGTTTTTTCTCCGTTCTGGATTTCTTGCACACCCAATTAACCATCTCTCAGAGCTCTCATAGCTCCGAATTCCAATGGCGGCCGAGAACGCACTGAAGTCGAGAGAGGTCTCGGCCATGATCAAACAGGGCTTCATCTCCGACCAAACCCTCTCATTCTCGCCATCAAGAGCAATATCCAAACTCTACTCTCCTTCTCCCACTTCCTCACCCTCCAAAACCCTCTCTTCTCCTTCTCCCCCACAACCACCTCAAGTCACCGGGTCAAATCAGCACCTGATTCGGCCGGCTCAATCCCAAACCCTATACGAAATGATGTCCGATGAGCAACACCGAGACTCCAAGCTCTCGGACCGAAAGATCCACGAGAAAGTCCACAAGCTCCTCCAAAACGCGCCGTTTCGAAATCCCAATTGGGGAGGGTTATTATCCGCTGATGTGCGGCTCACTGTGGTAGCCAAGGACGGGTTCAGGGTCACCATGGACGTGCACAAGAGCGTTTTGGCCGCGAAAAGCCGGTTTTTCGCTGATAAGCTCCGAAAAGATCGTGGGGTTTCTCATTGTGTTGAGGTTTCGGACTGTGATGATGTTGAAGTGTATGTAGAAACTGTTGTGTTGATGTATTCTGAGGACTTGAAGAGGAGGTTGATGGGCGAGGAGGTCTCTAGGGTTCTAGGTTTGCTAAAGGTATGTGCTTTTGGTTTTTACTTTTGCCTAGCTATTAGCATTTCTATTTTTTGTTTGTCTTATCTTCAGTTTGGTTGCTAAGAAACTTTGGGTGAGGACATGGGGTTTGGGAAAATTTATGTTGTTTGGCTATATTGGGTTTTCTTTGATAAAAGTGTGAATATGATTCTGAGATGAGTCCAAGTAAATGGGGAGTCAGATTTGCAAACAAGTCTCTGTCTTTGGGCACTGTGTAAAAGCTACTAAAAATAAGCAGACTAAAAAATTGCAGAAATTAGGGAAATCTACAAAGAATTAATCTAATTTAGGGCACCCACTCTTGTCCCACTCTTGTTTTACACTCGTTTTCTTGTTCTTATGCATCGGGTTCTGTGAGAAAATAGGGAAGAGTGAAAATGACTGCCTTTTCATGTATCATAAAAACAGTCCAAGATTGTGATTGTTTTAACAAGAAACGAAAAAACAAAATTAAGAAAACCAACAGTCATCTTTAATTTGCAATGAAACAGATGCATTATTGTTCATTGAGTTTGTGATGGTGAAAGAATGTAAAATTACTGTAACTAAATGTAGGTATCTGCTGCTATCAAGTATGATGAGGGAATTGCTTCCTGTTTGGATTATCTGAAAGCTGTTCCATGGTCCGAGGAAGAAGAAGAGAAAGTTGTATCTCAACTCAATGAAATTCAGCTTAATGATGACTTAGCTAGTGAAGTTATACTCAGAGTGTCATCTGAGCCATCCACTTCTGCAAGAGCTGATGAGATCTTTATGACACTGCTGACCGGTGTTCTTCAGGCGAAGGATGATAGAGCTCGCCGGGAAATGAAGACCCTCATTTCTCGGCTGCTTAGAGAAGATGCAGCGAATGGCAGTCATAACAGGCTTGATGTCTCTAGGGAAATTCTCTACAATCTTTGCCATAGATGTCTGAGTTCTCTTGTCTTGTGCTTATCAGAAGCTACATCCATGGATGACAGTAGACGGGATCGCGGGGTTTTGATGGGGGAGATAGCAAGAGAAGCTGATAACATGCAATGGATTGTTGATATCTTGGTAGACAAGAAAATGGGGGATGAGTTTGTGAAATTATGGGCAGATCAGAAGGAGCTTGCTGTCCTCCATTCGAAGATCCCCACCATGTACCGGCATGAAATCAGTAGAATCACTGCCCAGCTGTGTATTGCAATTGGGAGCAGGCATTTGCTTGTGCCCAAAGAAACAAGATTTTCTTTGTTATCGACATGGCTTGAAGGTCTGTATGAAGACTTTGGATGGATGAGGAGGGCTTCTTCAAGATGCATCAATAAGAAACTGGTCGAAGAAGGAATAGGGCAAACAATTCTTACACTACCATTGCAGCAGCAGCAGGCTATCTTGCTAAGTTGGTTCGATCGATTTCTAAATAAAGGAGACGACTGCCCCAACATTCAGAAGGCATTTGAGGTTTGGTGGAGAAGAGCTTTTATCAAACATGTATCAGAGCAGGAAAATCCCCAGTTGCAAATAACTCTTTGTGACTATCCAAGCTGAACCAATATCTCTTCGTAAAATTTACATAAAACCCATATTTTTCCCCTTTTCTTTTCTGAATCGTTCTTTTATTTGGTCTATGCTTTAATCCCGACTTTACGAGTGGCACTACATTCCATCTTATTCAACTCTTACTTTTTAATGATTTCTATTTATTAATCTACATCAAAACTGTGTATCAAACTAATCTTCAACGGTTTTTAATAACAATTAAGATATTTTTAATCCTTCAATTATTAATAACTAAACGACATTCAATGTGATCGACCGAAGGTTGTAAAACGTGTGCGGTGTGAGCGACTGTCATTCTCTTCATTCCTTCCTCCTCCACACACCCCGCGCCCGCACCTCTCCCTTCCCGTTTATTCCTTCCCTTTTCCCCACCTTTCTTTCCCTCCCTTCACCTTGATGAGATCCTCTATTTCCCCACTCCCCTCAAATCCCACCTCCTTTCCCGTCCGGGTGTGAACCCTTGTCCTTATGGTTCGCCTGACCCCCTCTGCTTGAGGGGCCTATCCACTGCCTCCGTTGGCTCCTTGGTTTACAGTTCGAGGTGGGTTAACGAAAAAGTGCTTAAAGACATCTTCCTTAACCAGACGACCATTGGTACCGTTTGTCCGTCCGCAGCACTGTGTGTTGATGGGCCTTCTTTTCCCTTCATTGAACCCTTTGGGTGGGGCTAGCCCTTCCCTCAATGGCGTTCTTCCCGTTTCCGCAACGGGTGTGTGTTCTTCGGTTCAACCCGGTGGTGTGGGTGATGTTCTTCATCCAGAAGGTAGCGTGGGTTGGTTGGATACTTCGATATCCGCTGGCCTTGTCCCTATCTGCGAGCTGGAGGCGTGTTCTATTAGTAATGGTGGTGTCAGTTCTGTGGCAAAAGTGCCTGGTGTTGAGTGTGATGTTGGCTTAGTTGTGGGCCAAGGTTCTGATATCCCTTGTATTAAGGATACTGCTTTTGGACTTGGAGGTAAAAGTAAGGAGACAGGTGTTGATTTGGGAGCTAAGGTTTCCTCTGCTAGATTCACTAGTGGGTTGCGTGGCTCCACTTATGCTGCCCCACCCCTTAAATTTTGTAAGCCCAAAACTATTGCGAGCCGAAAGGTTGTTTTCCCTCCTCCGAAAGCAGTGGGCTTAGCTTGCCTTGGAGTGGCAGTTTTGTTTGGTTGGCTATTTCATTGATAGGTTGAAGTCCTAGCTAATGGGAATGGTTTCTACTTTTTAAAGTTTGTGGATGATATATCTTGTTCTCAGATTTTGGAGGGTGGACCTGGGCATTTAGCGGGGAGATCCCTTTTTTTGTTCTGTTGGAAACTTGGTATGATTCTTTCCAAGCCTGTGCACTCTAAAGTGCCTTTGTGGATAAATTTTTTTAATGTTCCTTTGAAGTATTGGTGTCCGGATGGTTTTAGTCACATCGCTAGTGTTGTGGGCAAGCCTATGTATGCTGATTCGCTTACAGATTCTCGTAAGCGTATTTCGTTTATGCATATTTGTGTTGAGGTTGATGTTTTTGAGCCCCTCATTAACTCTCTTGATATAATGGTACCTCCAGAGGAGGAAGGTGAATCTCCAAGGGTGGTTGTTGTGGGGGTGGAATATGAGAATAGGCCAAGAGTTTGTGGTTTGTGCTCGCTGTTTGGGCACTCAGAGCCTTCTTGCCCCGCAAGGCTGGTGATGCGAGCTTCCAACATGTTGGACCAAGTGGCGGTGAGAAACCCAATTTCTTGGAAGACATTATTCCAGGACTTGGATTGTCCCAGTTTTTTACGCTAGTTTGTATTGGTTTGAATGAAGCCCATTTGCCTCCTACCTCTGATGTGGGAGGCCATGTGCCTTTTCATGCCCAGAGTTGTAAGGATGATTTTATGGATGCTAGGGCCCATTCGGTGGTTTCTAAATTGAAGCCCAAAAAGGGCAAGGCCTTAGTAAAGCTAGGGACAGTACTTTGAGAGATGCAGTGGTTTCCCCCAATCGGTTTTGTCCTCTTTTATCTGACTCAGAGTCTTCTAATTCTACCTTTGAGGTGGCTCTACCAGGGGATCGTACGTAGAAAATTTCTTAATCCTCTAAAATTGGGTTTCATGAAGAAGAAAATGAATAAGAAAAAGGTTAAAAAGAGGTCGAAGCCTCATGATTTACTGACGCGTGATGGTATCAGTTGTGGAGGTGAAGGGCACATTACCTCTCGGGAATTATCTGCTACTAATTCCTCATGATTTTTATTACTTGTTGGAATGTGAGAGGTGTCAGGGCCCATCCCTAATCCCCCAGGATTAGGGACTAAACCCTGCTCCCGTCTGACAACCCAAAAACGAAAGACCGAAACAACCTCACGAAAACCACAAATTACACTGTTAAACGCAGGAGAAATTTAAAACATCCCAGAGTCAGCAGTTATACAGAGCATAGTACCAAACTTAAGAAAACAAAAAAACCGATACACAAAGTACACGCACAACGGAAAATCGGAAACACTCCGGGAAAACTCTCGAGTACTCTATGCCTCTGAAGCTGCCTCAACGTCAACCCCCGCACTAACTCCACGACCTGGAGGGCAGTTAAAAACCAGAAAGTGTGAGTGGACCGTAAAGAATAAAAGTTTCAAAAACCATTTTATAACAAACTAGAGTTTGACCCCCCGTTTTGAAAACATGCGTGCACAACCCATTTTTGGAACCAATTATAATCGCATAAAAATCGTCATAGAAACAGTTATGGAAATCACATCAGAAGTATCATAAAAACAGTATCACAAAACATCATGTCATAATCATTAACCGATCAAACCTGCTGGACCTATCCGAGTCTTTAAACTCCCGAGTCTTTAAACTCAATCCAGGCCTTAATAATCCGAGTCTTTAAACTCCGAGTCTTTAAACTCAACAGGCCTACGGGGGAAATATCAATATATCCGAGTCTTTGAACTCAATCCGGGTCTTTAAACCCAATCCGGGCCCGTCCCCCGTCAATCACAATATCTGGGTCTTTAAACCCAATAACCAGATCCAGCAAATCCAATCAAAACTATTTGAAAACCATTTCTAAATCCATATCCAAACTCGAATCCGAAATGTAACAACCCGTCCCGAGAATTGGGATTACTAGAGTGTTTAAGGTGTGATTAGTAAGGTTAATCAAGGGTTAGGTGGTCCCGAGGGGTCCGGGAACTTAGAATGACGATTTTGCCCCTAGGTCGGGCAGAAATGTTGACTTTTATTTCGGGTGGCCACTTGGGGATTTACCAGTGACCAGGACGTAGTTTAGGACGTCATGAACCTGTAGACATGTGGTATGTTTGATTCCGATATCCGAGGAGGAAGTTGTGATGTTCGGAAGATTGAGGGCATAACCGTAATTTGGCGAAATTAGGGGGGAAACGTTGACTTTTTATACGAACGGGTTTTGGTAAGTTGACCTAAGACCGTTAGATAGATCTCGTCGTCCCGAGTTTGATGACAGGCGGCACGTATTCATCGGACATACGATGTGGGAGTTACAGGTCTAGAAAGGTAGTGGCAAAGTTGTAATTTTGGGTAAAACAGAAGGGCATTTTGGTCTTTTGTGCTCTGGGATGTGTGCAACAGATAAGGACAGATGAAGGGTTGAGATTGAGCCACATGTGAGATGAAGGGTAGGATTGGTGACACGTGGAAGAGGTCTGGTTGGTTCTAGGGAGTGCACGGTCCAATTATTTGGGGTGCACCCGTGTATGTGTGTTGTGTGTGTGTTCGAAGAACTGGAAAATAGAGAGTGAAGAATTGAGAGTGAGTGATCAATTTTGTGTGCGGGTGAGACTCTGGTGAGTTGTGAGAGTGAAAGGAAGAAGAGAGGAGGTTGGTGATCGAGTTTGGGACTGAGATCGTGCACGGAGACACGGCGGAGGAAGGCGGTGAGTTCTGAGAAAACAGAGGAGCCGTGGGACTGTGGCGGTGGTTGTGCCGTGTGGTGGCTCAATCCAAGCCAATAGCAAGCGCAGACGACTGCAGGGGACTCAACGATCACCGTGACACACGGCGGTGCAGACGGCGGAGCGAGTATCGAAGGTATACCCTGATTCCCCTGTTTTTCCCGTTTTTCTTGTTTTCAAAAGTCGTGGACCTAGGGCGAGAGTCGAGGGATTTGGAGGTTAGAGTTAGACTTCTGGAGGTCCCAAGAGTCGACTGAGTGTGTTGCCGTGACGGAGGAGTACACGGTGGAGGATATACGAAAGAGAGTACCTGTGTGCTCTGTTTTGCCGTGATGTTCAAACGGGAAGTCGTGACGTGTGGGGTTGAGTCGACGGTTATGGTGAGTGGTACGAGGCTCAGGGAGGTCCTAGGCGTCGTCTAGGGTGGTTCTTGTGACGGGAGAAGACCTGGGTGGCCGGAATAGGAAACAGGGGATAGTTTGGGTTTTGATTTTGAGCTCGAGTCGACGGGTTAGGGACAGTGTTGAGGTGTTTGAGTGAGGGAACTGGATTGCTTAGGAGTGGACGAAGAGGATGGTGAAGAGAGGGAGGAAAATGGTGCAGGAACGGCGGTGAACCGCTCTCGCCGGTTCAAACAGCAGGCACTGTATCGAGCCCGGTCTACGCGAGGTAGACGGTGACACTGTAGCAGGCGCGTGGGGCCACGCGCAGCCACTTTGGGCGGCGCGTGGAGGCGCGTGCGGCGGTTCTGGGAGAAACGGTCAACATCGTTTTTGGTCTAGGAGTTGTTGTGAGTTCGATGGAATTGGTTTCGAGTCAATCGGAAGTCGTTTGAGTTTAGTTCCGCGAGGGTGAAGGTTTAGGGTCCCGGGGTTCTAGGTCTTCGGTTCGGGGATTTTTGAGGAAATTTAGGAGAGTGTTTATAGACGTATTAGTGACGTATTTTGACGGTGTTTGACAGGATCGGGATTTCCCGAGGAAGCCGAGGAACGGGCTGGACGTTCGGGACGCGAGTAGGGCTCAGTACTGTGAGTGGACCCTTTTTCTTAAACTCGAGCATGCATAACTGTTTTTATATACGTATTTTATGGTTTTACTTATGAATCTATGTTTATTGAATATGAAATGATGATTTTATGTGTTTGCACGTTTTCGAGAAAAAGACGGTTTTGGCACGTTTTTCGAGAAAATGTTGGTTTTCGGATTTTGATGCCACATTTGGGGATTTCCACCGATAAAGGTTTTCAAATCATGATAAATGGGTTATGAAATATGATTTGTGATTACATGTGGTTTTGGTATGAAAATGGATATTTTCCGGATTTGGGTTCGGAATGACGGTCCTGAACGCCGGAAGGGCATCAGACCAGTGATTTCGGATTCGGGTTTGGATGAGGATTTGGTAAATGGTTTTCAAATGGTTTTGGGATTGGATTTGCTGGATCTGGTTATTGGGTTTAAAGACTCGGATATATGTGACGGGGGACCGGCCGGATTGGGTTTAAAGACCCGGATTGAGTTTAAAGACTCGGGAGTTTAAAGACTCGGATATATATATATATTGATTTCCCCCGTAGGCCTTGAGTTTAAAGACTCGGGAGTTTAAAGACTCGGATATGATTAAGGCCTGGATTGAGTTTAAAGACTCGGGAGTTTAAAGACTCGGATAGGTCCAGCAGGTTTGATCGAGAAAATGATGATTTGGTGGTTATGGTTTTGATACGGTTTCTGATACTCATATTATGGTTTCTTATGATCTTTTATAGTGTTTCTGTTTCTTATGATGTTTATAATGATTATTTTATAAATGTATTTATAACTGTTGGTTATGCATGTGGTTTCAAAAACGGAGGGTTTAACTCGGTTTTCTTATAAAATGGTTTTTGAACTTTTGTACCTTCTGGTCCACTCACATTTTCTGTTTTAATTGCCCTCCAGGTTGTGGAGCTAGCGCGGGGTCTTGACGTCGAGGCAGAGTCTGAGGCATAGAAGTGACGTGAGAGTTCCCAGGATAGATTAAAGGCTTCTGTGTGCGTGTAGTTATCGGTTTTATTTTCTTTGTATGTTCGTACTATGTTTTGTAAATGCTACCTTCGGGACATTGTGTCTAATTACTCCTGCGTTTGACTGGTTAGAATGAGAGTGAGTTTTACTTGAGTTTTGCGTCGGGGAGTCAGACGGGAGCGGGATTTACCTCGGGTTTCGGGGTGAAACCGGGGTGGGTCCTGACACGAAATCACTGGTCTGATGCCCTTCCGGCATCCAGAACCATCATTCCGAACCCAAATCCGGAAATCTACTTTTCAACTTTAAAACTAAATTCCGCTTTCCGAAATCAGATTCTAAAACCGAAACCTTGATCATCAAATCATGTATCAAAATCCACTTATAATCATTGAAAACCACTTGTCGTTTGAAATCCCAAAATCATGGCATCGAAATCAGAAATCAAAGCTTCCTCGTAAAACGAGCTGAAAACCGTAGCTTTCTCGTAAAACGTGCAATTATATAAAACAGTTATAACATATTCGATAATCATGAAATCACATGTAAAACCATAAAACAATTATAGAAAAACAGGTATGCATGCTCAATTATAGAGAAGAGATCCACTCACAGATACGGGTACGTCACTCGCGTCCCGAATGTCCTGCACGTTCCTCGACCTCCTCGGGGATTCCCGATCCTGTCAACAGTCACCAAAACACGTTACTAACACGTCCACTAAGGTCCTCCTAATTTTCCCCAATTTTCCCGAACTTCAAACGTGCGTAAAACGAAACCCTAGAACTTCGATCTCGCGGAACTAACTCCAATCGACGTCCGATTAACCCGAAACCTATCTCAAAAGATTCGTTACAACTTCTAGACCAAAAACCTAGTTGGAAGTTTCCCCAAAAACCACTGCACGCGCCGCCCAAAGTGGCTGCGCGTGGGCCTCACGCGCCTGCATCGTCTTCAACCTGCTTCCAGGCGGTCCAGACCGGTTCAACCAAACCGAACCGGCGTGACCGGTTCTCCCCCGTCCGTCCACCATTTCAGTCCCTCCTTCCACCAATCTCTTCGTCCTCTACCCAGCAATCCAATCCCCTCAACCAAACACGACAATCCTACCTCTAACCCATCGTCCCTAGCTCGAAACAGAACCCGTTCAAATCCCCTGTTTACACTCCCGGCCACCCGTACTCTTCCCCTTCACGGCTGCACAAGCAGCAGCTTCCTAGGACCCTACTGGGTCCCCTAGACCTCACCAAACTCCTCGGCTCAGCCCCAAAAGTCACGACTTTTGAATTGAGAAAAACGGGAAAAACAGGGGAAATTGGCTTACCGTCGTTTTCACCTTCGCCGTTCGCACCACCGTGCACCTTTGTGTCCACTGGGTTTCCCTCAGCCGTCTTAGTTTCCCTTCGACCTTGATTGGATCAAAACGATCGTCTGTGGCTGCACCACTACTTCGACCTTCTCTGTTTCCCTGAGAACTCACACCACTCTCCCACCGTAAGTTCTCACACAGTTCTCACTCACAAGCCACTCACTAGTTTCCTCCCTTCTCTCAGTCACTTTCTTGATCACTAGAACTCACCATACACTCTGCAATTGATCAATTCCTCTCTCAAATCACTCTCTGTTTTTCCCTCTTCGAACACGGTTACACACTTCGAATAAACCAATTAATTTAACCCGTGCACTGCCTAGAACCCACTAGACCACTGCCAGGTGTCCAAATCCCATGATCCTATCTCAAAATATCCCAATCTCCACTGTACACTTGGCCTTATCTGATTCGCCCAATTCCCAAGACACGGAAAGACCAAAATACCCCTAATGTCTAAATTACGATTCTACCTTTCTCCGTTCTAGACCCCTATCTCACTCATCCGACGTCCGATGAAGGCATGTCGCCTGTCGTTGAACTCAGGACAACGAGATCTACCTAACGGTCCTCGGTCTACGTGAAACTGACAAGTCTAGCAAAAAGTCAACCTTTCCCCCTATTTTAACCAAATTACGAAAGTGCCCTCGACCTTCCGAACATCATAACTTCCTCCTCGGATGTCGGAATCGGGCATGCCACCTGTCTACGGACTCGTGGCGTCCCGAACTGCGTCACGGTCATCGGTCAATGCCCAATTGACCACCCGAACTCAAAGTCAACATTTTGTCCAACCTAGGGCAAAATCGTCATTCTACGCTCACGGTCCAAAAGTAACCCACTAACCACCAATTAATTCCGCCAATCCACCACTAATCACTTTACTAATCCCGGCTCTCGGGACGGGTCATTACAAGAGGTCTCAATGACCGATTTCGCCAATTGGAAGTAAAAGAATTAATTCGTTCTCATCGTTTGTGCTTGGTGGGTCTACTTGAAACAAAGGTTCGAAGTGTGAATAATGTTCGTATTAAATCTGTGGTGTTTAATAATTGGGAGTCTGTGGATAATTCTACTAGTTATTCTCTTGGTCGGATTTGGGTGGGTTGGGATCCTTTGGTGGTTTCCCTGTGTGTGATTGAAGAATCTTCTCAATTTATTCATACCCAAGTGTCTATTTTGGGTACCCACCATCAATTCTATGTGGCTTTCGTGTATGTTTTGAATTTTGTGATGGATCAAAGGGTTTTGTGGACTGATTTGGATTCTCTTGCTGCTTTGGTTGGTGATGAGCCATGGGCTATTCTTGGTGATTTTAATGTTTGTAGGTTTTTGAGTGATGATGGTGGGGGCAACCTATCTTAGGACAACTCTATGAGAGAGTTTGGTGATTATTTACATCGATGTTGTCTTAATGATTTGCGGTACTCGGGTAGGCTCTTTACATGGCATAATAACCAGGATGGAAGGAGGAGGGTGTCTCGGAAGTTGGATAGGGTTCTTATTAATGGAGTGTGGTTAACTCATTTTCCCTCTTGTCATGCTTCGTTCTTGGAACCTGGATCCTCTGATCATTGTCCGGGCTTTATTAGTATTGATGTTTCAGTGCATTCTGGTCGGCACCTTTTTAAGTTTTTTAATTTTTATGCTGAGCATTCTGATTTTATTCCAATTGTGCAGAGGGCTTTTAGTGCTGAAATTAGGGGGACATTTTAGTACCAGCTAGCTTGTCGGCTTAGGCTAGTGAGGAATGAGCTTAAGGGCCTTAACTAGTGTCCTGAGGCTGATGTTTCTATGGCTGCCAGGGAGGCCAAAGCGGCGCTAGATGCTTGTCAGGTTAGCCTTTCTTATAACCCGGATGATCATGATCTCCTTTCCTTGGAGAGTGTTTTATTAAATCAGTTCTCTTCTAGCCTGTTGGCTGAGGATAGTTTTTTAAGGAAAAAAATCTAGACTTAATTGGCTAGATAAGGGGGACAAAAATTCGGGTTATTTTCATAATGTGATTAAGAAACGTATCAACCGCAACCGTATTTCTTCTATTATCTGTGAGGATGGGACTGTTGCTGTGGAGCCTCAAGCACTGAATGCAGAGGCTATTCGCTACTTTCAGGGCTTATTTGGGACGAATAGTGATGTTCCAAATCTTGATTTTAATGGGTTGCTCTCTAATGTTATTTCACAGTCCCACTGTGTGGTTTCTGATTACCCCTGTGACTATTTCTGAGATTGAGAAGGTTTGTTTTAGCTTGAATGACAGGACCCATCCCAATCCCTCCGGAATTAGTGCGGGATGACCCTGCTCCCGTCTGACACGAAGTGTCAGACAAGGGATATTTCCGACCTTCGCCCTCCCGGGCTATCAGAGTACGCCAGGATCCGGAGGAGGCATGTGATATCTCGGTCTCTGCTACAGTCCACATCCGCTGTCAACCTGAAGGGCAGTCAAAACATTAAAAGCTGTGAGTAGACAAAGCAAAAGTTTATAAAAACATTTTAACGAAGACATTTGCACCCTTCACTAAAAAGCATGCATGCATTCGAAAAACATTTAACCGAGAGAACCAGATGTGGGAACTAAGCCCAAAACCAAGATTGAAAGAACCATAATGAAAACGACCATACGGGCCACTGCCCAAATCTATGAGGGACTCAGCCCAAAACCTGTGTAAACACACATCATATATCATATCATATAGCATACATCATATATACATATAATTCACACAACCAATCCTGTCACGGTTTCCAAAGCTACGCGCGTGCTACCCAGGTCTCAATCCGAGTCTTCTCAAAGTCAAGATCAATGTCCGCAGACCACTGACCCTACCCGAGGTAATAGTAATCATAGCCTTCCTGAGAGTAAGGAACCCAACTGGGGGGTGACTCCACTCAGTCGGTGCTCCGTGACTACTCCGGGGTCCACCCAGGCCAACGACCCTCCCCGGAGGAGATAATAGAAGTAAAGGAAGGTATATGAATACATATATATACATAACATAAACGTTCATGCCCGGTTCCCTTGAACCGTCATGATCCATAACATCCATGCCCGGTTCCCATAAACCGTCATGCACCACAATGACCTGACAAAGGTTCATGCCGGTTCCCATAAACCGTCATGAACCACAATGACCTTTCGAGAGTTCATGCCGGTTCCCATAAACCGCCATGAACTTGGAAATCCATCTAGGGTCCCTGACCCGAAATCATCAGTGTAAAACAACTGGGTCTTGTGCCCGAACATATGACTCAACTGGGCACCGTGCCCGATATCTAAGGGTCAGTCATGATTCTGATCATAGTGATGCGTGCAACCATCCATCCAGGACCGCCCTCAATCCTGGTATGTCGCCGTGAACGTATCAACCGACGCGACCACCACAAGATCATGGTGCACTCATCACCGATCGATATCCTGAACCTTCAGTACTCCGAAGTCGAGCCTCCCCAGGCTTCCCGACCACGAATCGTGCATCGTGACCTCTCCGGAAGGAACACATCCCAATCCGGAGGCGAGCGTCGTATCGTCGATCGCCGTGCACATAGCACCCGTCGCAACCACGATTTAGACCCGAAGGTCGTAAATAGCGTCATATGCCCGAGACAAAACCAAATGGGTCTCATACCCGAGTTTATCCTTTTAGAAATCCAAAACCTTTTCATTTAGACCAATAAAGAAATACAAACCCGTATAAGCACCGTATAAGGCCGAAATCTCGAAATACGTGCTTATACGTAACCACATACAAATGCACCCATGGCATCATCAAACATGTAATAAAACATATAATAAACATTTATGCATGCACCAATTTAGAAAACAAAGTTCACTCACAGACCGTCCGAGCTGCCGCCTCGATTTGTGTGCCATACGGCTCCCCGAGCCGATCACCGTCACCGGGACTCCCAAACCTGTCCAAATTTTAATAGAAGGTTACTAACTACTTAATTAACCTTATACCAAAGCCCCGTAATTTTCCCGAACTTTTAACTATTTTTAAACCGACCCTAAACCTTCTGACACCCCGAAAACTATCGAAACGATGTCCAATTGACGCGAGACCAGTCCCAAAATCTTCGTTACATCGAATAGAAGATTTCCCGTGTTTAACACTTTCCAAAATTATGGCCCACGCGTCCTCACGAGCCCCTAAAAAGTCGAAAACATTGTTCATCGTCTCCTACCTCAACTGAACTAGTTTTCACTGTAGCAAAACACTGTTCATCCGTCGGTTTTTCTCCGGTTTTCGGACTGATTTTAAGTCCATTTCATCCCATTTTAATCCTAATATAATCCTAATCCTATTTCCTATCTTTCTAGCTAATTAAAATCGAATTAAACACCCCAAAACCGTGCTTCCATCCGCCATCAATGGTGGCCGGATTTTCTCCGGCCATTCACGGCCATTTCCGGCCATCCCAAGCCCCAAAACTAATCCCATTAACCTCCTAGAGTCCCCAGAAACCTTACCCAATAAACGAAATGGAGTAAAAACCATTAAAACCCAAACTCAAAATTTCAAACATTTTCCTTACCTCACGGTCTCTCCGCCGTCCACCATCTGCCGTGAGCCACCCCCCGCCGTGTCCTCCTCATCATTCGCTCCCTTACGATCACACACAAGCACATGAGAAATGGTGGTATGTGTGTGTGTGTGCTTGTTCGAAGAACAAAGAAGAAAATGAAGAAAATATGGAGGGGGGGGTTTCGGGTTATGAAGAAAATAGAAGGAATGAAGATGATGAAGATGGTGAAGGATGAAGGCTGATCAGATGTGAGGGAGATGGGATGGAGGGTGTGGATTTAAAGATGAATTTGGAATGGATGGCCAAGATTGAATAAGGTGTGGATTTGATTAAAAAATTAATTAAATAATATTATTTTATTATATAGATCCACAAATTGGGGGATTTAGCCAATATGTCACTCATCCATGGGACCCACTAAAATATCTGCCCAATCAGATTTTGCCAAATCATCCCCGCCTCGAAGTACGTGTATAGTGAAATTGAACTTCCGTGACCCATAACACTCCCGTTCGAAGTCCGATTTCAGTGTGCCGCCTGTCTATGGATTCGTATCGTCCCCATCTACATAACGGTCTTCGGCCCTCTTGGTCAAAAAGTCAACATTTGCCCATTTTTAACCAAAATTACCAAAATGCCCCTAAACTTCCGAACGTCACAACTTCCTCCTCGAACTTCGGAATTGAACGTGCCACCTGTCTATGAACTCGTGACGTCACGAACTACGTCACGGTCATTGGTCAAAGTCCATTTGACCGCCCGACTGAAAGTCAACGTTTTGCCACGACCTAGGGCAAAACGGTCATTTTGCATCTTTCATCCGATTTTGCCCAAATAATCACGGATTAGCCTCACTAATCGTGATTAGTCACTAATCTAATCCTGGAATTAGGGACGGGTCGTTACATTGAAGGCTAATAAGGCTCCTGGGCCAGATGGGTTTAACGCCTTCTTTTTCCAAAGGGCTTGGTCAGTGGTGGGCCCTCATGTTACTAGGGCGTTTTTAGAGTTTTTTTTTTCGTTCTTCTAAGATTTTGGGAGAGACTAATTCCACTATTAATTCTTTGATTCCCAAAGTTCCGAATCCTACTCGTATGCAAGACTTCAGGGCTATTTCATGTTGCAATATGACCTATAAAATTATTTCGAAGATCATTCCTAATCAATTAAAAGGCGTGTTGACTACTATTATTTATCATAATCAATCTGCCTTCGTGAGTGGTCGTCGCATTGGAGACAATATCTTGTTAGTCCAAGAGTTTTTGCATGGGTATCACCTTAATTTGGGGAGCCCTAGGTGCGCTGTTAAGGTTGATATCCTTAAGGCTTAAGACACGGTATCCTGGAAGTTTCTCCCCGACACTCTTTCTGCTTTTCAGTTTCCTTCCCAGTTGGTGGGGTGGATTCATGCCTGTATTTCTTCTGCTAGGTTCTCTATTTCTATGAATGGGGATTTAGCTGGCTTCTTCCCGGGACATAGGGATCTTCGCCAGGGTGATGCTATGTCTCCTTACCTCTTCGTTATTGTTATGGAGGTCTTCTCTCGTTCGATGCGTCGCCGTATTGCTGTCTCCAGCTTTTCGGTATGATTGGCGTTGTGATAAGGTTAGTCTTGCCCACCTTGCATTTGCTGATGATCTTTTTGTTTTCTCCCATAGGGATAGGGACTCTATTGCTACCTTGAAAGGAGCTTTGATGGATTTTGCTTATGTCTATGGCTTAGTTCCTAATCTCAGTAAGAGCTGTATTTATATTGCAGGTTTAAGTAGGAGGATGGCTTACTTCTTGAGGGAGTGTTTTGGTGTGCAACAGGAGGTCTTACCTGTGCGGCACCTTGGGGTGCCCCTTATCACTTCTCACTTAAATTTTGGAGACACTGCTCCCCTTATTTCTAGGGTGGAAAATAGAATTCGTGGGTGGGAGCATCGCGCTCTCCCATTTTCTAGCCGGTTGCTTCTTATTCAGGTTGTATTAAGTAGTATTGTCTTTTGGGCTTCCCATCTCTTCATTCCTAAGCAGGTTTGCAAAGACATTGAACGTATCTTTCGCAGGTTCGTGTAATTTGTCTCATCTTATGAGGGTTTCTGCAGGTTCCGGCCTAGTTAGTGTGAGTCTTTAGGCTCTTTGGTTGGTGGTTTTGTCCCTTTAATAGAATTTTGATTTAACAAAAAAAAAGGTGTGCTGTGTGAGTAAGTAGGGAAGCAACTCGACTAAAAACACTAATATAACCAACTGTCGGAACCACTTTTTTATGGATGCTCAACTTTTGTTCTCCAATCAAATTAGCATTTTTTACAGAGAGATGTTAGCTAAGTACCAGAACTGTGGAAACTAAAACAAAAACCATACCACGGCTACTTCAAGTGTAATCTTTCAACATTCTGGCTATTCTTTCGGGAACTGCAGTGGATGAGGAGCCATCTTAACATCATTGATGGTAGGCCCTCCAAAACGATAGAAGCATCAATGCCATGCAAGTAACAAAATATGAACTTTCTTTTTTTCACCTTGCCATAAACATTTGTAATGAGACACAATATGATTGATGATTTACAACTCTTAATTCTTCATCTCAAGCTGGAATCGAGGGTTGCTCATAATGCAATTGCACATCAGAGCGTCCTAAAGCTGGTGGCCGACTGGAAGAAACACTGCTCATGGAAAAGTAAATTGGGTTAAAGCTCCAGGGAGGCTCATAAAACAAAACTAGCATCAACAGGTTGACTAGTCAGTGCATCAAAACCCAAAACCCAAAAAAAAAAATATTAGACAACTAGATTCTAGAAGATCTGTAGGACTTGGAACCAGAGTAATTTTGATTATTACCACCTTGTCACTATCGCATCTAAATTACTGAAAGACCGAAGAGCATAGTGAACAACATAAGCATAATCATGTAAATACAACATTCTTACCTTTGTCTAATTTTGAACATTCCAGTTCCTAACTGCATTGGGATACCCATAATAATGCATTCACTTACTCCTTCAACCTTGTCAACTCTCCCACGTACACTAGCATGAAATAGAATATCATCTGTCCGCTCAAATGAAGCCAGCATCAGAACACTTTTGTCCATTTTTTGAACCCCGAATCTTGTGATTCCAAGAACTTCACCCTGTCGAGCAAAATAATTAAAACATATGAACATGCATCATACTTGCATATCTGAAACAATAGTGTAATCCAAGTTTTCTTTTTAGCTTTCCAGTAAAGCATTTAATATCAAAGGAAACAACTCACCCTGTATGTCATTACATCAGCTAAAAAAAGCATATGGCGATCATCTATGTTCATTCCATGCGATTTCATAGTATTCTTTATCTCGTCAATGATACAAACCCTTGCAACTTCAATTCCAAGTGTCCGCTGCACTTCCATAACATCATTACTTGTGGTTTTACGACCATCAACTCCTTCAGTGCCCATAACAGCTAGAAGGCCCGTTCTAAAAAGTAGAACCACAGATATTAAGATTCACAAAAGGAATTTAGAATCTTTTTCTAGATGAATAGGCGCTAGCACTACATAACACAATATGATGAAAGCACTGAAACAACACACATATCAAAACTCAAAACTGATTATGCCCATAATTATATTGTATAACCCGTAGTCCACTCAGTTTCTTGTTTTCTGTCTTGACAATGATGAAACACCCTATTTTTTCTAGGGTCCAGTAATACAGAAATAAACTAATATTTTGAATAACATGACAGACATCATTCGAAATAAAATGAATACATGGAGAAAGACAGGAAACAAAAGAAAGAATACAAAGGAATACAGATGAGGCAGCAACAAGATTGGACTCTGACCACCCACCATCAGGATCATATTTGGGTTTGTACATTTGTTTTTTTTTTAATGATGTTTTTCTTCATTCAGGATAATGATGACCTTTTCTTCATAAAGCATCTTAAATAAAAATACAAATTACGATGGTGGAAATACATGTTAAGAGTATGCATGCGGTACATCATGCTCAACTCCTATAGTTCATTGGTTATTTCTTTTTAGACCTTTTCCAATAGACAACTAATGGAAAAAATTATATATAGAGAAATGACTGGGAGCTCTTCTTTTCCTGTAACATTCATCAAATTAGAAGCTGTTTACCACTCTTTCTGGAAGTGGTTTTGTAATGAATGAATTTGTTTACTATGCACAGCCACTGAAAATCAATCACATAATAAATAAATCATCCAATTTAGATAAGAATTTTTAAAGAAGGTGCACCAGAATAGATGCTGATTGACACTAATGCAAGAAAAACCAATGCCAAAGAAGTTTATAGAGATGTGACAAGAAGCCAGTACAAAGTAATTAAATTTAGCAAATAATATTTTATAACAAGCTCACCCTTCGGCAAAAAGCGTGTACTTCTTTTCGCCTGTTTTAACTTCAATACCATTTCTATCTTCTTTAACTTCTTTTTCATTAATGACAACACGTTGAACTGTGCTTATACCCTGCAATGGAAAGAATGTAATGAAAACACCTCCACCATATATTCTAAGCATAGTACAACTAAACTGGAAAATGAGCATTGCCATCCAAATAATAATTTTCAGAAAAAATTCTAGAAGTCCCACCCTGACGATAACTTTCGGAAGCACGCTCTTTAGATAGTCAAGGTGAAAAAAGAGTTTACTTCTATCAGCCTCTGGAGGAAGAATTTCCAGTTTTCTGATATCCAAAACCTTAACATGCTGCACATTAGACATGAACATGAGATATTAAGAACATCTAAAAGATAGCAAACTAACATGTAAATTCTCACCTCTTGCTTCAATTTGATTCTCGGAGTACGTAAAATTGATTCTTTTACGACATTGGCATCTATAGACAAGTGGGCATCTTGAATCATGACCATATCAAGTGTAATGACTATATATGCTGATCTTGAAGTCATTAAAGTCTTTATACTTTTAGCAACCTTCATAACAACAAGCAAATATATAAGTGGAATCTATATAATGGAGTTGGAGATATCAAACTTTACTTTTAAAGCATCCCAAAACAAATCGAACCACTAGCTGACTATAAAAAAATTTCTTGAGCAATCCAACTTACAGCTAAACAGACATTAACTTATCAACTCAAAGTTGTACAGGGTGCAGACCCTTATTTTTTTCCATGCTGTATGATGATTTGCAAGGTATCTCTGGACCTAGAAGCTCTTTACCCCAAAATCATCCCCCAAAAAAAAGCTGTACAGGAAGATAATAGGAAAGGAAAAGCAGAAAACTTTGGGCTCGTCTGATGACCATTTGGTTTCTGGTTTTTGGTTTTCACTTGTTGTGCTTGAGATATTGTGGAAGTATATGAGGGGAAACAAGGGATGAAGAAGAGTGGTGGTGGATAACCAAAAAAAAAAACAATTGGTTATCAAGTGGCCATTAGTTCGCAATGACGGATTTGAACTGTCAGTTTTCTTTATAAGAAACAAAATTTCGCTTACAGTTCTTTTATAAGAAAACTTTTCACTCTCATTTGAAACTTCAAATATAAAATTAGACACTACAAACTTCATGAAGTGACAAATATAAAGAGTAAGCTGCAGGTGCAAAATAATTGAAAGACGAAGCTTCAATAACAGTAAAAACTTAGTTACATACCTGCCCTAGAGTTGTTTTCTCCATCCGACCTGCTACTAGCCGCGCAAATTTCGCATTATTATCACACTCAAGTACTGCAGTGACGATGGGTGTACTGATCTTTTTTGCCCCGTTTATTATTTCCTTGATACGTGGAACTCCGAGGGTAACGTCTAAACAAAAAGTTAAGTTTCGAACTGACCAACCAGTATATAGCCAAAAGTCCATAAAAGTTTTTAAAAACTTTTACTCAATCTAATGAATCAAGGATACTCATGCTTGCAACCCCCGCAAAGTGAAAAGTTTTCAATGTCATCTGGGTCCCAGGCTCGCCAATACTTTGAGCTCCAATTACTCCAATTGCTGTTCCAGCTTCGACTTTTTTTGAATGATAACGAGAAATACAGGTATTTAGGAAAACCTACAATTTGAGCACAAAGGAAATTATATAGGGGTGGTATCATCTGCGTACACAGGAGTACCGAACCCAGAAAACTTTAACAAGTAACCTACACGAAACAGCTTAGTGCAACATCAAGTACTCAATCTCTTAAAGCATACAAGATGGTATCACTCGTACTTCCAATAAACTTCCCTCCTCTTAATAAACCCTATAAGACATAGAATCTATGTGATGCCCACTATCATGTCAGCCAACAGGCTGGAACTGCCATTCTAACATTCCAAAATTAGCGGAGGGATAAGAGTTTTTTGACAAGTAACAAGATACTGTATTATTACAAAGTTTCAAAAGTAGCAGTGCCAAAGCATACAAGATGTGATAGGTTACACAAAAAGAAAGAAAATAAATCTAAATTCAGAAGAAATGAAAGAGTAGGTTTCCATTTGTCCACCCAAAAAGTCATCTTAGAAAGTAGTCCATCTAAAAAGAAGATGAATACAGTGTTTTAGTTCTTTTTTCCCGAAGGAAGAATCATAATGCAGAGGTACCAGATAGAGGGCTGGATCAGTGGACCACATAGAGAGGGATATATGGTAGCATCTTTTTGATATTCTAGCAACATAAGTACGTCACTACACTATCAATCTGACCACACATTCAGACAAGAACCAACATAAGCAAAGGTCCAGAATCACAATAACATATGCGTCCTGTTTTTAAATATCTGTATGTATATATTTATAATTATTTTCTGGTTAAATATAAATTAATAGTAAAAGTAAAAGGAAGAAAGCGGACAAACTTTTAGAAAAATATGAGAAACCAAGTACCTCAAGCTGTTTAGAAGTTACACCAGATATATTCTGGACAATCTTCTCCAGAGGAGCAGATTTTTCCTTCCAAGCAGGATTTTGATCCAACACAAAATTCTCACGTGTTCCTCTTAATGACTTGACATATTTATCTAAGAATTCCTCTAAATTACTTTTGAAACCAGCAGAGCAGCCGCCATCAGGAGTCATGTCCCGTTTTGATAGCCTGCTTCTCACTATCTCGGAAACTTCTTCAGGAGACAAGCTATCATTTTCTCTTGCAGGGGACGTGGCCTGTAAACTGACCTTATTAACTAAACAATGAAAAATTATAATTATTAACAAAAAAGAAGCAGCGTTTCATGCCTGAGCTTTCAGAAACAATCGGGAAAAGTCTATGGGAGCTCCATCCTTTCCTTCCATCATTGCAGGATCCATACCGTCATCTCCGTAACAAAATTGAACTATACATCCGCTTGCATTTCGTACCGTGTTATCATACTGGACAGATAGGTCCTCTAAAATTTTCGACAATCTACGAGACATATATCCAGTATCAGCTGTTTTCACCTGCAAGGGCACTAACAAATCTATTAAATATATATATATATATATATATACATATACACACACATATACCAAAGCCTAAAGAACACTCTCGGTTTGGCTATCCCCCCAATGCAATTCAAATGTAATGCTAAAGCACCATCATGCCAATGATTACGGAACAGCTACAAGGGACGGAGAGAGTCTTGGGTACACCAGGTGCATACACCTTCTATCTCACAAGGGGGTGGGGGGTCCATCTATTGTGAGGGGGTGCACCATCCATGTGGTCCTCCTTGGTGTACCCAAGACTTTATCCAAGGGATGACTCCAGCAATCAAGTGTATGTGGACAGATCAATGCTGCCAAATTTTTAGCGCAAGCTCCCAACCATTAGATCAGACAAATATGAAGAACTATGATTAAAAAACTAATTCTTTATGCGTATAAAATAACTCTTTGTTCAAATGAATTTTCAATTGAAGGAAGAAACAAAAGGATATTCGATTATTATCCTGACAGGGGCAGAGGAGCCGCTGGACAGAAGGTTCTGGTCTTCCCTTTGGGCATCAAGTTCTTTTCAGATCTATTGTTTGACTGCAACACTGTTGTAGACTTGTAGGTAATGTTTAGCTCTGATGTTTTGTTTTGTTGGGCTGAAGTATACTTCGCATATGCTGAATTTCCTTGCAACCTTGTCTATCGTAATGAGAATTTCTCTTTTTCCTTCTTAAATTTATTAATTTTTAAAGTAAGCTTACTGTTACAAAACAGGACTAGCAATTTCTATCAATTTGTGCAACAAAAAACAAACAACTAACAGGTATATGGGTGTAACAATTTCACAAAATAGTAGCTACTATTAAGGACACTCCTAGGATCCAGCAGATTCCCGAAGATTGAGTATCCAATCTCCCTGATCTGCTGGGATTAGTCAACAGGAATCAATACTGATTCCTTCCTAATGTATTTACTTCCTAGTCTAGATAGCCTTTACTTCTTTCCTAGTTAGTTCTAGTCTAGGTCTGTATAAAATACACCACTGCTGTACATTCTAATTAAATTCAATACAACATAAAACTTCTATACCTTTTTATGGTATCAGAGCCCTAAAAGCTCCACCGAGCAAACCCTAAAAAAAAAAAACCCCAAAACACAAACCCTAATCCATGGCCGCCCCTGTCAATACCACCCTCCCACCAACCGCCGGTGAACCAAACCCTCTTTTTCCCACCCTCGTCACCATCAACACTGCAGCCCAACTTCCCGTCAAGCTTACTGCCACCACCTTCTTTCCGTGGCGAGCTCAATTCAATGTCCTGCTTCGAGGGTATGATCTCATGGGCTATGTTGATGGCTCTCGGCCCTGCCCACCCACCACAGAAACAGCCCTTCATGATTTTTGGGTTCGTCAGGATCAACTCCTGCTTCATGCCATTCTGGCTTCTGTCTCCCCTCAAGTGATTCAACTCATTGCCGCTGCACCAACTTCAGCCGCTGCCTGGGCACGGCTCACTCACCTTTATGCCAGCAAAGCCCGGGCCCGTGTCCTTGGCCTCAAGGAACGGTTGACCCTTCTGAGGCAAGATTCCCGCCCAGTTTCTGAATATCTGCAGGAAATTAGGGTTCTTGCAGATGAGCTGGCTGCCATTGACAGACCACTGTCTGATGATGAGCTGGCGGTCCAGGGACACCACTGTCCCTTTTGAAAACCTTCATGACATGCTTGTTCAGCATGAGGCTGCTTCCAAACATGCAGCCCACGTAGCACCCACTTCTCCAATAACAGCCCACCCAACTCAATCCTTTCGTGGTTACTCCTCCAACCGCAACACTAGGGGCTCCTCTGGCCAAAGGTCCAACTTTCAGCCCATGGACACCCACCGTGTCTCTAGAAACCGGCCTCACCAACAGTCCAATGACAGTTCCCGTCGCTCATCCTCCCAGCCAACTGGATACCGTGGCTATTGTCAATGGTGTGGCACTCAAGGCCACAGTGCTAAGCGCTGCCCTCACCTTCAGCAGTCTGCCCCGCCACCTCCGGTGGCCAATCCAGCCACTCCTGCCTCCTCCTCCGGCTGGCTCCTTGATTCGGGAGCCTCCCATCATGTAGCAACCAGCTCCCACCACCTTTCTGATGCTACCCGCTACAATGGTCCAGATGAGATCATCATTGGCAACGGTAATGGCCTCCTTATTACTCACACTGGATCCACCTTACTTCCTTCTCCCACCTCCCCCCCCTTCCATCTTAAAAATGTCCTATGTGCTCCATCCATGACCCGCAACTTAATTTCCATTTCCCAGTTTAATAAACAGAATAATACCTCTATTGAACTGTTTCCTGGTTATTTTCATGTGAAGGATCTCAGCACGGGGGCGGTTCTCCTACAAGGCCCGAGTAAGGATGATGTGTACGAGTGGTCATCGGTTTCTCTTCCCAAACCTCAAGCAATGGTGGCTGTGACAGTTTCCCCTCACCTTTGGCATCGTCGTCTTGGTCACCCTCAGTCCAAAACCCTCAAAAGTGTCTTAAGTCAGTTTCATGTTCATTTTTCTTCCAAAATTCCAGACCCTATATGTAATTCCTGTGCTTGCAATAAAAGTCATCGCCAACCCTTTGGCATTTCCTCCTTACATAGCACTCGTCCTCTGGATTTAATATATACTGATGTGTGGGGACCTGCCCCCTACACCTCCATTGATGGTTTTTCCTACTATCTTCTCCTTGTTGACCATTTTACGAAATATACCTGGCTGTACCCACTTCGAAAAAAATCAGACGTTTATTCAACCTTCAAAGACTTCAAAACCTTGGTTGAAAAGTACTTTAATTCACCTATCATCTCTCTTTACACTGATGGTGGTGGTGAATTCATCAAATTGAAACCATTTCTTGCTGAACATGGCATAAATCATCTTCTCACCCCTCCCCACACTCCTCATCACAATGGTGCAGCCGAAAGGCGTCATAGACACATTGTTGAAACTGGTCTCACACTCCTTCATCAAGCCCGCCTCCCCCTCACCTACTGGTCCTATGCCTTCAAGACCGCTGTCTACCTTATCAACCGCCTCCCCACTCCTCTCCTACAAAGCCAATGTCCATACACTGCTCTTTTCAATGCCACTCCCAATTATGCCAAACTCCGGACTTTTGGCTGCCTCTGTTATCCATGGCTCAGGCCATATACCTCCAACAAACTGCAGCCTCGTTCTCAGCCCTGCCTCTTCCTCGGCTATTCCCTCCACCAAAGTGCCTACCTATGCTATGACCCATCCACCAGCAAACTCTACACCTCCCGTCATGTACAGTTTGATGAGACCACCTTCCCTTCCACCACCTCCCTCTCCTCCTCCACTAGTGTGTCCCCTGAAACCTCCACCACGTGGCTGTCTACTGTCCCTCCTGTCACACACATTCCCCACCCGCCCTCTGTCACGTCACTGCCACCAGCGCTATTATCTGCTCACCAACAGGACCCCCTCGACACATCATCCTTGCAGGTACTTGCAGAAGCATCGCCCCCTGCTCATGTCCCACAACCTGCACCTTTGCTCCCTGCCACCAGCAGCCTTCCTGCTGCCCCCGTCTCTGCCGCAGCCCCTGCTGCCCCTGTTCAGCCCACTAGTGTCCCCCAGCAACCTCCCCTGCGCACCTACACCAAGCGCCCCCGACCTCCCCCACCTCCCCCGAATCCTCCCTCCCTCCAACCCACAAAAACCCACCCTATGTTAACCCGAACTCAAACAGGAACTGTAAAACCAGTTCCCTCCTATGCTCTCACCGCCACCAAGCACCATCTACCTACCTTGGCCGAGCCCACCTGTGTATCTCAAGCCAAGAAAGACCCTGAATGGCGAGCCGCCATGTCCAATGAGCTGAATGCTCTCATCAAGAATGGGACTTGGGACCTTGTTCCCTCTCACCCAAGTCAGAATATTGTTGGGAACAAGTGGGTCTTCCGTATTAAGCGGACACCTACTGGTGACATAGACCGCTTCAAGGCCCGCCTTGTTGCCAAAGGGTACCATCAGCGCCCGGGAGTGGATTTCACGGACACATTCAGTCCCGTAGTCAAGCCAACCACCATCCGTGTGGTCCTACACTTGGCTGTAACCAGTGGCTGGCCTATCCGACAGTTGGACGTCAACAATGCCTTCCTCCACGGCACTCTCCATGAGGCTGTCTACATGGCCCAGCCTGCTGGGTTTGTGGACCAGCAGCATCCCACACACGTGTGCAGGCTCCGCAAGGCCATTTATGGCCTAAAACAGGCCCCTCGGGCCTGGTACACAGAACTTCAGTCCTTCCTGCTCACACAAGGATTTGTGCACGCCAGCTCGGATACCTCCCTCTTTCTCCTCAGGCAAGGTTCCAGCACTCTGTTTTTTCTGGTTTATGTTGATGACCTCATTGTGACAGGGAACAATCAAACGCTCATCTCTCAATTCATCCAAGCTCTTGCCACCCGGTTCTCTGTTAAGGACCTTGGTGACCTGCACTATTTCCTAGGCGTGGAGGTCATTCCTACTGCACATGGCCTTTTCCTCTCACAGCACAAGTATATCCTTGACCTACTCCACTTGGCCCGCCTGGATGGAGCCAAGCCTGTGGCCACTCCCTTGGCGGTTTCCCCTCCATTGCACCTGCATGATGGCTCTCCACCAGCCGATGCCACTCTGTTCCGTCGCCTTGTCGGGAGTTTGCAATACCTAAGCTTGACACGACCTGATGTTTCCTTTGCTGTCAATAAACTCTCCCAATTTATGCATGCCCCAACTGATCTCCACTGGCAAGCTCTCAAACGCGTCCTTCGTTACTTAAAGGGGACTCTGTTTTTTGGCCTACACCTCCACCGTAAGACCCCCTCCACTCTCCATGCCGTCACTCACTCTCTCCATGCCTATTCGGATGCCGATTGGGCTGGGGACCAGGATGACCGCAAGTCCACAACCGCCTACCTGGTCTACTTAGGCAGCAACCTTATCTCCTGGAGTTCCCGGAAACAGCGTGCAGTCTCCAGGTCCTCCACTGAAGCAGAGTATCGGGCTGTGGCATCCACCACCGCAGAACTGATCTGGGTTCAGTCCCTCCTCCGTGAGCTGGGCCTCACCCTTTCCGCCACACCAACCATCTCCTGTGACAACATTGGAACTACCTACTACTGCTCCAATCCTGTTTTTCACACCCGCATGAAGCATATCGACATTGACTATCACTTTGTTCGTGATCATGTCACCGGTGGTCGGCTTCAGGTGTCCCACATATCTACTGATGACCAGCTGGCCGATGCCCTCACCAAACCTCTGCCTAGACCCCGGTTTCAGTTACTGCGCACCAAGATCGGCATCGCTGATGGCTCCTCCGTCTTGCGGGGGCGTATTAAGGACACTCCTAGGATCCAGCAGATTCCCGAAGATTGAGTATCCAATCTCCCTGATCTGCTGGGATTAGTCAACAGGAATCAATACTGATTCCTTCCTAATGTATTTACTTCCTAGTCTAGATAGCCTTTACTTCTTTCCTAGTTAGTTCTAGTCTAGGTCTGTATAAAATACACCATTGCTGTACATTCTAATTAAATTCAATACAACATAAAACTTCTATACCTTTTTAGCTACAACCGCAAAATTTGTACATGTTGATCAGGCAGCTGTAGCACTCTTGATTGTAATCCTTGCTTATCATCCAATATATTTTAGCTATACTAATACTCCAGTAGCATGCAATATGTAAGTTTGATAAGTTATGCAAGGACAAGAATGGTGAAGTTCAGATCCAAATCAAGTGGGTAAATAAAAAATGCACACAGATAACATGTTTTAGAAGCCTAAGAAAGTTGGAAGTAGTTAACATACGGCTGTATCCACAAGCCCCTCTCGCCCGCCCATTGTATGAAAAAAGAACTCCGTAGCTGTCAAGCCACTGTAAAAAGAACTAGCAACAAAGCCTTTCGCCTGCATCAATAATAAGAGTGTACCTTAATCACATAAATTCAGACCAAGAGTTTTCTAAAATAGATATATTTTCTATTGAACCCTAAACACAAACAAGGACTACTGAAACGAGTTTGACAAATCATTTCTTATCCTGCATTACCAAAGTATACTTTGATAGTTCTATCTCTTATACACATCAGCTTATTATTTTAAAAGCATATTTTACCGCCAGAACAAACTGTAGTAAAACTTCAACTTCAGAACTTTTATAATCTGGAAAATGAAGGACAATGAATTACAATATTAAAATCAAAGGTATGCCAGAAATTTGATCTAAAAGATAAAGGTGCTTGAAGCGTAAGTTGGCAGCAACGAAGCTGATTCAAAAATGGAAGCAACCAAATCAGGAGTTGGTGGTTCTGACATTAAAAGAAGTATGTGCATCATATAACATAGATGACAGAAAAGGAATTGTTTTATTGTTTTACCAACAATAATAAAATAAAAAAAAACAGTCCCAACAGCATGGTCAGGTGCTGGTCTTATGTTACTAGTAATGAAACACATACAGTTGACCAAATGTTTTTCTTTTTTGACAATACAGTTGACCAAATATTTTAATTTGCATCCAATATACAAACAGAAGAAAACATTATAAAACTACGTATCTAGCTCCATTCTCTGTGCAAACAAGTTGGGGGTGGGGTGGGGTGGGAGCGGGGGTGCACTTTTCAGAGTAATATGCAGCATATATATCCTAGGTTTCATATAAGACTTATCAACTAACAGAAGAGTTCAAATCATAACTGTAGCTGGTTTTTCTTCTCTGAGTCCAAACTTTTTCTTAAAAGGAAACACCAATATCCTTGCCATGCATAAATTTTTCTAAATGCAGGTATTTATAGTGGTCGTTTCAGGGATTGGCATGCCTCATGTCTTTGAATTATCTGACTTGCCTTATCTGTTCAATTTCATTCTTTTCACAGTCAGGAAGAAGACCTGTCTTTGATCCTAGAATGTTGACAATCTTATAGTCCCATGTAGGCTAGACAAAGTTTTTTTGGATACACTGAATATAAAATTTCCCTATATTCTGCAGAAAGGTCTTGTGGCATCTAACTGTGTACTAAAGTAAGATGTATTGATGGAATACACCATAATCTCTATTAGAAAATACAAGAGTTATTTTCTTCAATTATCTTTCATAGTTTTATAAGACTGCATTCATCAAGAGATCATCGATATGAGTCACAGCACATGTCATATACATATAGAGGTGACTGATTAAAACCAGCACAGAACTTACTGCAGGGGTTTTTGCTTTTCTAGGGAAGTGAGGAAGGCTTCGATCTATGAATCCATTAGGTGCACGGCGACCACCAACCGATTGCTGGCCAACACAGGCAACCATCTGACTGATATTGATAGGAGATCCTTTAGAACCACACTGGGACATAATCAAGGGACTATTTCTCCAGTGTAGCTTTTGCATGCACAACTACAAAAAAAGAAGGTAAAGACAATTTCAAAACATCTTCATGGAAATTCTCTCAGCATGACAATAGAAACAAGAAATAATTGCTACGAGAACAGGGTTACCACCGTAAACATCTTCTCTAGCACCGAGACAAATAAACATTAAGATTCCAAATGAAAGTGATTCTTAACCTTAAATCTGAGTAATCTGGTATTTTAGGGCTAAGATTTTTTATTCGGACTTGCAGAAATACACTAAAACAGAAATTCAAAAAGGATGTTCAGAGTACAAACATAGAAAATAGTAAAATAAAAAACTCACCTTTCCAGTTTGATCTCTAATATTATTTAGAACGCTAGTTATCCCAGATTCGAGTGATTGTGCAGCATCACAACCAGGTGCAAGTGGTAACTGTCCTTCATTATATAACTTTATCTTCCCGCCACATTCGTTATATCCTTCTTTAATCAGTTTTTCTTTCTCATTATACAAGCTGTCACTTGGTTGTACATCGCTAATCCCAATTGAGAATCCATGATTACCAATCCATCGGGCACTGCCACGCAAACAGATAAAGACAATATCAAACACATATGAATTTTGTATTCATCATTTAAATGCACAAAAACAGTGAAATAAAAATATATTTGCATCCCTTTGTTGAGTCCTCCAGCTATAAGAACAGCTAATGAAATGCATTGCAATGAGTTAATTTCCAAGTTAACAATCTAAGGTTAGATGTTTCCCAAAGGAAGAAAAGCTACATAGTAGAACTAAATTGTGAGGTTCGACATAATATTGTTAATAAAACAGGAGACAACAATAGTTTACAGCTCAATGCATAGAACTGAGCGATGGATTACAGACATATAAAACTAGGATTTGCAAAATATTTTCAAGGAAAGAGACATTATTGCACAAAGAAATAACGGCAACCAAGAACAAAATTTGTGGTCAAGGAGACACTGGAAAGATGAAACTAAGCAATAAAAGGCAAAGACAATAACAACGCAGTCCTGCACTAAACTAAAGCACAGGGACATGCCAATCTAGCCAAATAGTGGAAACGAAGATGTGTATATACTAAAAGGAAACCAAGGCCCAAGAGTTGGCCAAAACTGAACTTTATCCCACAAATTCTCCACCTTCACGCCAGCATACTCTTCAAAAACCATTGGGGATGAAAAGGAGTCACTACTCTCATAAATTTGAAGCAATGGAAAATCTGTCTGAGGTTAAGGGCCATCAACTTACATCGGTTCTAGAGAGGTGAGCACGAACATAATTGAGAAAAGTAGCAAAGAGGTTGATTCCTCCCTTTCTGTGTCATTAAGATTTCTCCTTAAGCCCAGATACCAATTTTGATTCTTTAATACTGTTATTCATGTCAACAAAGGCAAAGACAAAACCATCTAATGCATAGGCAGATCATAAAGCTCAGGAATTAAATCCTTTAAAGGAGGCCTCCCCAACCAAAACATCATCCTAGAACGAACCGGCAGTAGCTCAAAAGCGAAGAGTACCCATTAGGTATATCTTCTCAAGGTCTACGTCTAAAACCTCACAAAATGGTCATGGAACCCCAACCATTGTCGTTCACCCCAAATTTCTCTGAATCAGCTTATGCTACGATAATCCGTTTCAAGTGATAAAGATCCCAGCCGATCACAGGAGATTGAGGATCAATCTCCCTGATCTGCTGGGCCTAAGTCCACAGAATCACCTGGATTCTTTCCTATGTAAATTTGTATCTACTTGATTCCTTCCTAGTTTGTCTAAGATGTACTTACCTAGTTTAGTTCTCTAGAAGTCTACTTAAAGAACCTCTGTACACAATTTACATAACTCAATAAACAGAAAACTTTTCATACCTTTTATGGTATCAGAGCTCTAAAGCTCCACCGAGCAAACCCTAGGTAAACCCTAATTCAATGGCCGCCCAAAACCCTAATCCCGCAGCCACCCAAAACCCTAATCCAGCAGCCGCCCCAAACCCTAATCCTGTAGCCGCCAACATCCCACCATCACCAACTGACATCAACCACCCCACCCTTCCCCCCCTCATCAGCATCAACACAGCTGCTCAGCTACCTGTCAAACTGACCTCCACCACCTTCTTTCCATGGCGTGCCCAGTTCAATGCCCTCCTCCGTGGGTATGACCTCATGGGCTATGTGGATGGCAGCCATCCCTGCCCACCTATCACAGAAACTGCACTTCGTGCCCTCTGGATCCGCCAGGACCAGCTCCTTCTTCATGCCATTTTGGCATCCGTATCCCCCCAAGTCATCACCCTCATCGCCGCTGCACCCACCTCAGCAGCCGCCTGGACCCGCCTCACTCGTCTCTACGCGAGCACAGCCCGGGCTCGTGTACTGGGACTTAAGGAACGCTTAACTCTCCTTCGCCAGGACTCCCGGCCTGTTTCTGATTACCTTCAGGAGGTTCGTACCATTGTTGATGAACTTGCAGCAATTGACACGCCTTTGTCTGATGATGATCTCCTCCTTCATGTTTCTCAATGGTGTTGGTCCAGAATTCAAAGATCTCGCTGCTGCTGTCAGATCCAGGGATGCTCCCGTCCCTTTTGAAAACCTACATGACATGCTGGTTCAGCATGAAACCGCAGCTAACAGAGCTGCCCCTAAATCATCTCTCACCACCATTACTGCCAATGCTACCCAATCAGCCCGTGGCTCCTCCTATAACTACCACAACCGTGGTACTTCAGACACCAGACCCTCCCACCAGTCTTCTCCCAGCCGTGGTTCTTCTTCCCAGCGCCCTGGACCGCCCCACAACAACCAGCGCAGGTCCAACAGCACCCCAGGCAGTGGCTATCGTGGGTTTTGCCAATGGTGTGGCACCCAAGGCCACAGTGCTAAGCGCTGTCCCCAGCTCCAGCACTCATCCTCTCAACCTCCTGTGGCTAATCCCACTGTCCAGAGCTCCTCTTTCCCTTGGCTACTTGATTCCGGCGCCTCACATCATGTGACACCTCACCCTCAACAGCTCTCTGAGGCCACTCATTACCATGGTCCTGATGAGATTCTTCTTGGCAACGGTAAGGGGTTGCAAATCACCCACACTGGTAACACTTCCCTCTCCTCCTCCTCCTCTCACTCCTTTCACCTAAGTAACGTCCTTTGTGTTCCTCATATGACCCGCAATCTGTTATCCATTTCCCAGTTCAACAAAACTAACCATACTTCCATTGAATTCTTTTCTGATTGTTTTCATGTGAAGGACCTCAGCATGGGGGCGATCTTGCTTCAAGGCCGGAGTAGGGATAGTGTGTACGAGTGGTCTCCCTCTTCCCATCAACAACCTCAAGCTCTGGTGGGTGTTGTGGTCTCTCCTCAGTTATGGCATCGTCGTCTCGGCCATCCTAGTCCAAAAATTCTCCAATCTGTTCTTAAATTCTGCTCTCTAAATGTACCCCCCAAAACTATCAATTATGTATGTCCTTCTTGTTTATGCAATAAAAGTCACAAGCTTCCTTTTGGTGTCTCTTCTCTCACTAGCACCCGTCCACTTCAATTACTCTTTTCTGATGTATGGGGTCCTGCCCCGTATCCCTCCCCGGATGGTTTTTCCTACTACGTCATCTTTGTAGACCATTATACCAAGTATACTTGGCTCTATCCTCTAAAACGGAAATCTGATGTCTTTGCAACCTTTGTTGACTTTAAAAACCTGGTTGAAAACTACTTCACCACATCCATTGCTTCACTCTACACTGATGGTGGTGGGGAATTTGTCAAACTCAAAAGCTTCCTCACCAGTCATGGCATCAACCATCTTCTCACCCCTCCCCACACCCCCCAACATAATGGCATTGCTGAAAGATGCCACTGCCATGTAGTTGAAACTGGTCTCACCCTCCTTCATCAGGCCAATCTCTCCCTCATCTATTGGCCGTATGCCTTCAAGGCTGCTGTCTATGTCATCAACCGGCTTCCAATTCCCATTCTCCAAAACACCACTCCCTTTACTGCTCTATTCAACCAGTCCCCTAACTACACCAAACTTCGTCCCTTTGGATGTCTCTGTTTTCCATGGCTGCGACCCTATAACTCCAACAAAATGCAACCTCGCTCCACTCCTTGCATTTTCCTGGGCTACTCTCTCAATCAGAGTGCCTATCTCTGTTTTGAACCTTCCTTCTCACAAACTGTTTGTCTCCCGCCATGTTCAATTTGATGAAAACACCTTCCCGGGTCTTGCCACCTCCTCCCATCTCCCTCATGTCACTTCTGCCAACTTTGATGCATGGTTGTCCACCCTTCCTCCAGTGTCTTACCTTCCTTCCTCCGACACCACTGCACCTGCCAGCTCACCAGCAGCACCTACTAGCTCGCCTGCCACCCCTACAGTCCCCCTGGACCCCTCGGACACAGCACTCCCGCCCGGCCTTGAAGCAACAGCACCTCCTGCAGCAGTTCCGTCACTGCCTCCCATCATCCCAGACCCTGGCAGCCCTCCTGTCTGCCCCCCTGCACCTGCAGCCCCTCCACCCCCTCCCCTCCGCACTTACAGCCGCCGCCAGCCCCCTCCTCCACCCTCTTCTGCACCATTAACCACCTCCCCTGCTCTATCCCCAACCAACGACCCCTCTCCCCCTTCCCCATCCCCACCCCAACCACCCACCCGCACTCATCCTATGCTGACCCGCACCCAAACCGGCACTGTACGGCCTGTACCCAGCTATGCCTTGGCCACAACTACCCAATCCCTCTCACCAATTGTTGAGCCTACTTGTGTATCTCAGGCTGTCAAGGATCCTCACTGGCGCCAAGCAATGTCAGCAGAGATGAATGCTCTTATCCGGAATGGCACATGGGAATTAGTTCCCCCTCATCCTGCCCAAAACATTGTGGGTAACAAATGGGTCTTCAGGATCAAACGCACTCCCATGGGTGCTGTGGACCGGTACAAAGCCCGCTTAGTTGCTAAGGGGTTTCACCAGCGGCCAGGGGTAGACTACTCGGACACCTTCAGTCCCGTAGTCAAACCCACCACCATCCGGACTGTTCTTCACCTTGCTGTTACTCAGGCCTGGTCCATACGCCAACTGGACGTCAACAATGCCTTTCTTCAAGGCACCCTTCATGAGGATGTTCACATGGCACAACCCACGGGTTTTGTTGATTCTCAACACCCGTCCTATGTCTGCAAGCTTCGCAAAGCAATTTATGGCCTGAAGCAAGCCCCTCGGGCCTGGTATCAGGAGCTGCAGTCCTTCCTAGTGTCCCATGGTTTTCACCCAGCACCATCTGATGCTTCCCTTTTCATTCTCAGGCAAGGCTCTACTGTCCTCTACTTCCTTGTCTATGTTGATGATTTAATTGTGACAGGAAACAGCCCAGCACTAATCTCCAAGTTCATCCATTCCCTTGCTGCCCGCTTTTCGGTCAAGGATATGTGAGCCCTTCACTACTTCCTTGGAGTTGAGGTTCTGCCCACAACCACTGGTCTGTTTCTGTCCCAACATAAATACATTCAGGACCTCCTCACAATGGCACGCATGGATGGTGCCAAACCTGTCTCCACCCCCCTGGCTGTTTCCCCCACTCTCATGTTGCAGGACGGCTCCCCACCCACTGATGCCACTCCCTTTCGGAAAATAGTAGGCAGTCTTCAGTACCTAAGTCTCACACGGCCAGATGTGTCCTTTGCTGTGAACAAACTGTCACAGTTTATGCATGCTCCTACTGAGCAGCATTGGCAGGCTCTCAAATGGGTGCTAAGGTACTTGAAGGGCACGTTGTTCTATGGACTACACCTGCACCGTGCCTCCACCAACCAGCTGCATGCCGTCTCCCACTCCTATCACACCCTGCATGCCTACTCTGATGCGGATTGGGCTGGTGACCCAGAAGACCGCAAATCCACCACTGCCTACCTTGTCTACTTGGGTGGTAATCTAATCTCTTGGAGCTCACACAAACAACGCGCTGTTTCCAGGTCTTCTACAGAGGCTGAATACCGTGCTGTGGCATCCACCACTGCAGAACTTATGTGGGTACAAGCCTTGCTGCGTGACCTGGGCATCTCCACAGCAGGCAAGCCGAACATCTCATGCGACAACATTGGTACTACGTTCTACTGCTCCAATCCCACACTTCACACTCGCATAAAGCATGTTGAAATCGACTATCACTTTGTTCGCTCCCAAGTCAGCCGTGGTCTACTTAATGTCTCCCACATCTCCACGAACGACCAGCTTGCTGATGCTCTCACAAAAGCTCTGCCCAGACCCCGCTTTCAACTCCTACGATCCAAGATCGGCGTTGCCGATGGCACCACCTTCTTGCGGGGGCGTGATAAAGATCCCAGCCGATCACAGGAGATTGAGGATCAATCTCCCTGATCTGCTGGGCCTAAGTCCACAGAATCACCTGGATTTTTTCCTATGTAAATTTGTATCTACTTGATTCCTTCCTAGTTTGTCTAAGATGTACTTACCTAGTTTAGTTCTCTAGAAGTCTACTTAAAGAACCTCTGTACACAATTTACATAACTCAATAAACAGAAAACTTTTCATACCTTTTATCAAGAAGGTCCAAGTTCCTGTCCAACAGATTTCCAATTTCCAGGATCCCAGCTTCTTTGGTGTAAAGTAACCATCTTCCATCAAATCAAATGATCCTTCCTACCTTCCCCAACCCCAACCCCAACCCAACTAAAGTCTCTCGTCAACGTTTACAAAGTCGCCATCACACCCTTAGGAATCTAAAAAATTAATGAGTACACCGGAAGGCTACCCAATTGATTGCAACAAAGTGAGGCTTCTACCCAATTGATTGCAACAAAGTGAGGCTTCCCCCTCTAGATAAGTAGTACAACGAACCTCAGACTCCTATGCCCAGATAGATAGCATGCCAAGAGCCAACACCGCACAACCAGGACTGAGCCCCACTCTCAACACAATTCCCAACATAAATTCCCAATAGTGAGCATTTTGCATTATTCACTTTCAAGCACATCACAGATACAGTCTGTGATAGAAGGATAGCCACCTAGCTTTGTCTAATCCTAAAGGTTAGGACTTGCTTTTAAAGAAACCCTCTAATTATTTGAAGTCTCAACTAAATGTTCTTAGAGCATAAATAAGGCTACACCTCTGTAACCAAAAACAAAACGAAAGACCTCTTATGTGATTTTATTTTCTGTTTATTCTACCCAATTATGTCAGACTAGGATATTTTCTTTTGGTCAGTAACATGGTATTTATATACTTGTGAAATTGTACTCAATATGTTGACTAACTTTTAGTCCTATTTTTTCATTTAAAGATGCTCAAAAAGGGCTGAAATAAAAACCAAATTGAGAAACTGACAGGAAAAAAAAACTGACATCAATTATGATAAACACAACCAAGATGAACTAAAAGAAATCTTTCAATTGAGAGCAAATTCTACTGTATAAATACCTTAATTTAGCTAGACGATTCATGCAAGAAGCAGCAGCATGAGCTTTATAGTCTCTGAGAAGAACAGAGTAAAGTCCATCCTTATTGCCATTTCCTGGAAAGAAAAATTGTACACATCAATAGGACTCATTCAGATATCCAACCATGACAAAAAATATTAAATATCAAATTAAGAACCTTAACTAAATGACAAAAGTAGTATGCAACATAATTGACATTTGTAGCACAGGTCGGAAATTTTAACTAAAACAATTGGGTTGTAAGGTCTTTGATAGAGGTTATGACCAACATAGCCTTGTAGACAGATCGTGAGGTTACCTATAGCCACCAAATTCATTGGGGAACAAGAAGTTTACTTAAAACAGATCCAAGTAAAGTCTTTCCTTTGTTTCCCTCTAAGAAATATAGAATTCTATAAAACGCCAAAAATTCTTCCAAGTAACTTATTACAGCTACCCACAGAAATTACCCTTTCCTATAAGCCATCAGTAAAAACACCCTAGAATGAACTAAACTCCTTATATATGCATGATCCCCGAAATTACTACCTGCTCTGAATTACCATTGCAAGAAAGTTGGATATATGAGTATAGTAGGGTTCTTTTTTATTTTAATGCACCATAATGTTGTCCCATGTGCTGACATTCTTTCTCTTTATTAATAAAACTTGTTTTTCTTGTCAATAAACAAATATTTCGGTATTTTCTTTTCAGTTTTTAAACAATGTAGGACAAATAGAACAAATATTTTCAAAGACTGAGAATTAATTGGAAAACTGACCTAAAGTACCCTTCCCAAGTTGCCCAGCTATGAGCTCACTGTTACGAAAATAAACAAATCCGTCGTTCGGGCACATTGCTTCAAGTTGTCTTTCACCTTTTACCTTTGTGTAGGATTTCTCAGTAACAGTAAGATTTAGATAGACTCTCACATTTGAATTTGGGCGTACTAGAACACTAAATAATTGTTTTCCTGTCCATAGCTCTATTGGCTGCAACACAAGAACTGTGTGTCAGCTGGGGAAAAAACAGAATACATGAAATGATACAGAAATCTGACAGAAATTCACATGTGTGGGTTAATTCTGTTACACTAGAAATAAATGATGGTTTCATTAACTCACTTTAATTACAGAAGGTATTGGCAAGTCAACAGCATCCGTGCCATCCCCCATATACGAACACATGAGTGTAAAAGATGCCCGGTCATAAAACGTGTCCTTCCTTGTAATAAGGAAAGAGGACGTTAGAAAATCTTGGGTAGAAGCAACCAAAACCTCTCCATTTTTCGGAGTACATAGATTGTTTTGCACCTGAAAGCCAAAAAAACAAACACTGAAATGTTGCACCAAAATAAATGCAATGAACCGTAAACTAAGATTAGCAACTTGAACATGATAAATAGTCCACCCCATAAAATCCCCATCAGAATAAAGCAGCACCATGCATCATCTCATATTCCCACACAAAAGATTATATTATTAATAAACAATGGGGTCAATGGTGCTAGATAGTCAGCTGAAGGGGTAAAAGAGGACAAACTAGACAACTAAGATGGAACCAATAATGTTTCAGAAAATATTTAGCTTATCCAAGATACACCCTTTCTAAATTTGAGCTTAAATCTAGAACATTAAGAAGGAAATTTTGTTTCTTATCAAGAATATTAGATGAAAATCTAACTTACCCACTACCATGTTCCTCTAGATAGCCTTAATCTTTAGATTTTCCACTCTCTCCACAAGCCTTGTAGGTATCTAGAGGAAACACTAGACATTTAAACCTAAAACTTGTATTGCTTGTTATCATTTGAAGAGTTATAAAGCATGTACGTTGATCCAAACTTATCAACCATGAAATTTAAGGTTCCTATTATTGCCACTTAGTAGTAGGGTCTAGTGATATTCCTCTCCACACGTTATGTGGGAGGCCTTGGGTTCGACTCTCGTAAAGGGCGAGGTCGATACCCAAGGTGCCTGGCTTGAGAAGGCAGTAAGAACAGCCTAAAAGGAGAATAAGAACATACTCTCAGGCATATCATACCAAGAAGTTGTTTTGGTTTCCCTTTAATATTTTTTCAAGGTCCAATCTTATTTGTAAAAAGAAAATTACAGAAATAGTGGGCAAGAAGGCTGACCCAAAGAAAGCAAAAGCAAAACAAAAATACGAAAGCCAGTAAATGCTAAACCAGACCCAATCAAACCCAACACTTGGGACACTCCAGCTTGCTAAACTACCCAAGATCAGCAAAAACGCAAAGATATCACAATAATGCTCAACATTCCACAGCAATATGTATAAGATACGTAAAAGTGTGATTCAATCAACTTTACCCCCATCAACATAACAGCCTCTGTCCGAGCTTCCTCTGTTTGTGGGACATGCATATTCATTTCATCGCCATCAAAATCAGCATTGTATGGGTTGCATACAGATTCATTAAACCTCAATGTTCTCCAAGGCATAATCTTAGCCTGTGTGCACAAAATGATAAAATGTGACTACTGACTCGACTACCAGGAACATCATATGAAACAAAACCGTATACAAAATCCATTATAAATATGGAATCACCCTATGACACATGAGAGACATCCGATGCAAGCTTGGTTGTCTGTTGAAAAGAACTATGTCCCCGTCTTCTAGATGACGTTCAACTATGTCACCATATTTGAGTCCATCAGCCAAGTTCTTTCTCTTAACAGTTAGAACCCTTTGGAAAAACACAGGAAATTCCACATCACCAACAAAGCAAACATTTCTGTATAAGAAACGAACCCAAAAACCAAATAAATTCCCTACCATTCAGAGCCATCAGGCTTTCTAAGCACTCTGGCACCAGGATACTTATCAGGTCCATTACTGACACACTGCCTCAACTTCTCAATATTATGATGAGAAACACGTTCTGGATAGGTCAAGATTTGAGCCATTTTGATAGGAATTCCAACCTACATCCGGTAAACATTTTAGAGAAAACAAACCTAATAACAGGTACATAAAATTTGCACAAATGTATCATGTTATAGAAAATATCTAACCTGGGTAATTTTCAGATTAGGGTCAGGGGATATAACAGTTCTGCCAGTATATTCAACACGCTTCCCAGATAAGTTCCCACGAAAGCGCCCTCCTTTCCCTTTGAGGCGCTGCACAAAACCAGCCAATGGCTTGGAAGTTTGCATGTTAAAGGGAACACCACGAACTTCACTGTTGATATACTGTGCAACCTCAACTTGAAGTATCTCCCAACTAGTCTGAACCACAATTTTCAGCATTAAGCATTAGAATCAAGTTATGGAACCACAAGTAATATCTACTTTTGCAATGAAATTCACCACTAAGCAACATATTGGAAAAAGATATTCAAATATTTATACTAAAACGGCATATCTGCAAAAAATTGCCTCATGATCAACTCACAATTTCTAAAGGGTAAGTCAGCAAACCAAATATATACGAGTATATATATATAATACATACATATATATATATATATATATTTTCTTTTTATTTGAAACAAAGAAAACAATTGGATCAATAAAAGTTTAGAGTACAATCAAAGTGGACCACAAGTCCACAAACAAAAAACCTATCCTCAGCCAGCCAAAATAGGACACATAAACTAAAATACAAGTGCAAGTATCCCTCGGCCAAGGAAACCCAAAACCAACAGCCAAATAATTTAGATTCAAAACTTAGAAAACAGCTTCCTGAAAAAATCAGTAGAACGCATTTCTCGGTCCAGAAGAATTGCACTAAGGGGAATTTGAGTGTTCGGACAAATAACCCTACACTGGGCTTAGAAGTCTTATTTGAGCCTAAATGTTCTGCTTTGTGTCTAGAATACACCAATTTAGAATCACTGCACCCGATAATTTCCTGATAGCATCACGTAGTCATTTCTAGGATACACCCACATCAACCTGAAGACCTTCAGCTACCAATTTCCTAATTGCACGAAGGGGAATATCTTTGAGTGTTTGACAAAGAAGCCCACATTCAAGCTGAAAGTCTAATTCAATCCCAAAATGAGTTAGAATACTCCTTTCCGTCAACGATTATCTTGTTCCTATTCCAGTCAAAGGACCACAACAAAACCAAGGCAGCAAATTTTCAAAGAGAATAAACCTTCTTAGAAACTCCTGTGACAAAAAAAATTCCTGATAGCAGCACATAGCTGTTTGTAGGACACAGCCACTTCAAACTGAACACCTTCAGTGAATAGAAAACCAATCCAAATCCCTTTTGGTCCTCTTTCTATTAGAGTGACTCATGCCTGCATTATTTGGATAGATAAAGGTGTGTTTACTAAGTTTGAACTAAAGAGACAAGAGTAGAATGTAATTTGATCAAGCATACAGAAAAAGAATGCAGAAAAACATGAATGTGAATCAACTCTCCGGAAAAACCCAGATATTTGTCTGCACATAACATCATATAGGAGACCAGAATTTCAGACTCCTAGCTAGGAAAGAGTCTATGCGAATCAACTCTCAGGAAATCTAAGATATTTGTCTGCACAAAACATCATATAGGAGACCAGAATTTCAGACTCCTACCTAGAAAGGAGTCAATATCAAGCATGCAAAATTTCATGTACACATGTTATGTAGATAATGAGACTAAACTACCTATGTATTTTGAACAAGCTGTCATTAAAAGACATAATTCGACTAGCATTACATTATTCAACATTGAACAAATATCCTGTCAGATTCATACCAAACATTTGACTGCAGAACTTGCTCCTAATAAATCCTGTCGAAGAGAAGCATTTGCTTGAATTATTCTCTTTAACCTCTCAGTAATGTCATTTTCATTGCTGCAATAAGAAAAAAACAAACTTAAGCATCATTTGTAACGGCACCACCACAAAACTACTGAAATACCACAAAAAGATGTTTGAGGCATCTAGTTAAAACATAAGAGCCAGAAAAGAGAGGAAAAGAAAGCTGCATGTTGATAAAACATTTTGAGATGACCTCTGTGATCCATCCACGATAACAGAAGGACGAATAGCTATCGGTGGCACAGCAATGTTTCTCATTATGAGGTTCTCTGGTCTATCAGAAAGATAAAGCAACTCGCAATCCTGCAATAGAAATAGAAACTATAAATCTACTTTAAGAGGAACAGAAATGCAAGAAAATATATAACATGAACCATTTTTTTGTTAGATTTTTGGCTCGTCAATTATGTCCTAGTTGGTTTAGGATTGCTTTAAGAAAATTAGAGGTATACCAATTCTTATCCAAAAGGGATTAGGAAAGAATTTCTGGTTTACCTATTCAATTAGGTTTAAAATAAGTCTAAATTCCTATCCCTCTTAGGAAGAGGAATTCAATCAGCCTTGGGACATGTATGCCAACTCTATATCTATAAATAGGGTGCGGCAAGGCTTATTTCTAAGAGAGGAAAAACAGTTAGAACAGCCAAGAGTTTTTGAGATTAGTTCTGTAATCTCTATTATTAATAAGAGGAGCCGTGATTTCTCAACCTAGAGAAATCACAACTGGACGTAGGCAAAAGTTCTACCGAACCAGTATAATTTTTGTGTGTTTCTAAGTTTCCTAAATTTTGCTAGTTTTAGTCTATTGTCGTTGGTTACATTAAAGAACTAGATCCGGCTAGGGTTATTTAACAATTGGTATCAGAGCTTGGCTCAAGGGGTTCTGCGATGTCCAAAGGAAAGATGAATGCAGATCTAGGACCTGCATTAAAACCTTTTGATGGCAAGAATGACTTCACGGACTGGGAAAGGATGATGAAGAACGTACTGATACAGCAAGACTTGGATGATGCACTCTACGGAGAGAAGCCGGCAAACATGGCAGACGTAGCATGGACTAAGGTTCTCAAGAAGGCCAAGAGTTCCATCGAGATCCATCTCACAAGATCAGTTCAATCACACATCACCGAAAAGATGACTACCCAGGCAGCATGGGAAAATTTGGAGAATGTTTATATGGGCAAAACCGTGTCCAATAAACTTTTTCTAAAGGATGAATTATTCGGACTTCGACTGGAAGAAGGAGGTGATATTGAAGATCACGTATGCAGGTTCCAGAATTGCATAGCTAATCTTACAAAAGTCGGAGAAACGTACAAAGGTGATGTTTTGGCTATCATCTTACTGCAGTCTCTACCTTCGTCTTTCAAGCACTTTCGAACAACCCTAATGTTTGGAAAGGATTCTCTAAAGCTTGAAGACGTAATTCAAGCTCTTCAGTCATATGCTAAACTAGATGATATAACTGAAAGCTCTAAGGTTCTTTATGCCAAAGGCAAGGAGAGGGGGCGGGAAAAGACAAAGGAAGAGAAAATAGGCAACAGAGGTAGGTCAAAATCCAAGAAGAAGAAGAAGGAAAAGAAGGAAGGTTGCTTCGAATGTGGTTCAGCTGATCATTGGAAGAGGAACTGCAGGATTTGGAAAGAGAAGAAAGCCAAGATGGAAAGACGCTTAGGTTCAGCTAGTGCAGTCACTGAGCATGAGTGACGAGAAGCTTCTTTCAGTAACATCAGGCTCCAAGGCTCTCACAAATTGGATTTTGGATACAGGATGCACCTTTCATATGTGTGCAATAAAAGAATATTTTGATACTAACAAAGAAGTCAGTAGCGGGGAAGTTTTAATGGGGGACAATTCTTCATGTCCTGTAAAAGGAATCGGCACTGTTAGAATCAAAATGTTTGATGGGATGATAGGAGTTTATATGTCCCTAGACTAAGGAAGAACTTGATTTCCTTGGGTACCTTAGATGAGGCCGGCTACGGGTATGAGTCTAAAGACGGAAGACTTAGAGTAGCCAAAGGATCACTGGTGGTAATGCGGGGTGACCTACAACCCAATAAGCTGTACAAGTTAATTGGGACCACCATAATCGGGGGAGCAGCTGTTTCTCAAGGTATAGAAGACAAGACTGAACTCTGGCATCATAGGCTCGGACACGTAAGTCAGAAAGGGTTGCAAGAACTACACAAGCAAGGCCTGTTAGAAGGCGTGTCATCCTGCAAACTGGACTTTTGTGAATAGTGTTCTTGGAAAGCAAAAGAAGGTATCATTCACGAGTAGCAGTGTAGATAACAGAAGCAAAGAGCAACTCAGCTACATTCACTCAGATGTTTGGGAACCTGCACCCACCAAATCAAAAGGTGGAGCTAGGTACTTTGTTACTTTCATGGATGATTTTTCTAGGAAGATTTGGGTTTATTTCATGAAGCAGAAATCCGAGGTTTTTGCAAAGTTTAAGGAATGGAAAACTGAAACCGAGAATCAAACTAGAAGAAAGATCAAGTACCTGAGAAGTGACTATGGAGGTGAATATACAAGTAATGAGTTTACAGATTAGTACAAGCAAGAAGGCATAATAAGGCACTTCACAGTAAAGAAAAATCCCCAACAAAATGGAGTTGCTGAGAGGATGAATCGAACTCTCATGGAGAGAGAGAGAGGAGCATGCGATTTCATGCAGGATTACTCGATAGTTTCTGGGTAGAGGCTGTTAATCATGCAAGTTATTTGATTAACAGATCACAATCTACGGTTCTCGGTTTTAAGAGTGCAGAGGAGGTATACTCTGAGAAGCCAGTGGACTATTCCAAGCTCAAGGTATTCGGCTGTAGTGCTTACGTACATATTCCAAGTGATGAAAGGTCCAAGCTCAAACCAAAATCTAAGCATTGTATATTCTTAGGTTTTGAGAAAGGAGTAAAGGGTTTCAAGCTTTGGGACTTCAACAACAGAAAAAAGGCTGTCAGTCGAGATGTTGTCTTTGATGAGACAACCATGCCTCTGAATAAAGTCGAGAGTAGTAGCGAGAAAAAAGACGATGCTGAAACTGAAGCAACAAGGATTCCGTTAATAAAGTCAGATAAGGAAGAAGCTCAGGTGGAGCAAATTGAGCAAGATACATAATCTGATGGTTTTGAGGAAGAAGATGAGCATCAGCATCGTTCACTATTTAGGAATCAGGTGGAGCAAGAAACAGGGCAGATTGAAGGCACTCCAATCCGCCAGACATCCAAAGGGTTCAAACTCCAACCAACAATCCACCTACATTCCAGAGATGCATAGCACTGGACAAACCTAATCGGAACAAGAAGAAACCTGACAAATTTGGGTTTGACCAAGACCAAGTTAATTATGCTCTCAAGATTAGTCAAGGAGATCCAACTACTTATCAAGAAGCTATAGCAAGTGATGAGCGAGTTAGTTGGATAAGTGCTATGACAGAAGAAATGAAGTCTCTTTACAAGAACTCTGTTTGGGAATTGGTTCCTAAGCCCAAAGACAGAAAGCTAGTTGGATGCAAGTGGGTATTTAGGAAAAAGGAAGAACTACATGAACAAGAAGCGTGAGATTCAAAGCAAGGCTTGCGGCTAAAGGGTACTCACAAAAAGAAAGGGTGGATTATGATGAGATCTTTTCACCCGTAGTCAAGCATACTTCTATCAGATTGCTTTTAGAAATGGCAACTCAACATGACATGGAGATTGAGCACATGGATGTGAAGACAGCATTTCTTCATGGGGATCTTGAGGAGACAATTTTCATGGCTCAACTAGAAGGGTTTGTTGAGAATGGGAAAGAAACTTAGTATGTCAGCTAAGGAAGTCTCTGTATGGCCTGAAACAGTCTCCAAGACAGTGGTACAAAAGGTTCGATTACTTCATGCTGAAAATTAATTTTAGAAGACGTTTATATGACTGTTACGTGTACTATCATGTATTCCAAGATGGGATGATCATATTGCTATTGTTATATGTGGATGACATGCTAATCACATGTCAAGACAAGTCTAGAATTCGAGACTTGAAAAAGATGTTGGGTGAGGAGTTCGACATGAAGGATCTAGGTGCAGCTCAGAAGATCCTTGACATGGAAATTGAGAGAGATAGGATCGCAGGAAGGACCTGGATATCACAAGCCATGTATATTCAGAAGGTTCTTAAGAGGTTCAACATGCAAAAAGCAAAAGCAGTTTCGACTCCTTTGGCAGCCCACTTGAAGTTAAATGAGCAACAGTGTTCGAAGTCTGAGGAAGGGCAGCAAACAATGAAGAAGGTGCCTTATGCTAATTCTGTGGGCTGCCTCATGTATGCAATGGTATGCACACGTCTCGACATAGCTCAAGCAATCAATGTCGTTTCCAGATACATGGCAAATCCAAGAAAGCAACATTGGGAAGCAGTGTAGTGGATTTTGCGTTATTTGAAGGGTTCTTGGTGACAAAAGATGATGTTTGAAAAGCAAAAAGAACATGCAGGGGTATTGGGATATGAGGATTCCGATTATGCAAGGGACTTGGACAAGAGAAGGTCAACTTCAAGTTATGTGTTTACATGCGTAGGAGGACCGATAAGTTGGAGGGCACTACTGCAACCAATCACAGATTTGTCAACCATAGAGGCAGAATATATTGCATTGGCTAAAGCTAGAAAGGAAGCAATTTGGCTTAGTGGTTTGGTAAGTCGAATGGGAATCACTCAAGATTGTGTGAAGTTGAAGTGAGACAGTCAAAGTGCCATTCACTTGGCAAAAAATGAAGTTTTTTCTGGAAGATCAAAGCACATTGAAGTAAGATATCACAGAATCAGAAATTGAGTGGAGTCTAAGGAGATTTGGATTGAAAAGATCCATATGGATGACAATCCCGCAGATTACCTTACAAAGATAGTGTCAACCAAGAAGTTCAAGTATTGCTTGCACTTGATCAATCTCGTTGATTGATTAAAGTAGAGCACCTCCTCACTTGAGGTGCAATGGGGCAAGATGAAGATTGCCAAGGTGAAGACTATTGAAGATTTCCAGAGCTTCTTCAAGGAAGTTCAAAGATACTCTGGGGTGCAACGATGAAGACTTGGTTTGACTCACCAAGGTGGAGATTGTTAGGTTTTTGGCTCGTCAATTATGTCCTAGTTGGTTTAGGATTGTTTTAGGAAAATTAGAGGTATACCAACTCTTATCCAAAAAGGATTAGGAAAGAATTTCTGGTTTCCCTATTAAATTAGGTTTAAAATAAGTCTAAATTCCTATCCCTCTTAGGAAGAGGAATTCAATCAGCCTTGGGACATGTATGCCAACTCTATATCCATAAATAAGGTGCGGCAAGACTTATTTCTAAGAGAGGAAAAACAATTAGAACAGCCAAGAGTTTTTGAGATTAGTTTTAGGGTTACAAAAGTTATGTAATCTCTATTATTAATAAGAGGAGCCGTGATTTCTCTACCTAGAGAAATCACAACTGGACGTAGGCAAAAGTTCTGCCGAACCAATATAATTCTTGTGTGTTTCTAAGTTTCCTAAATTTTGCTAGTTTTAGTCTATTGCCGTTGGTTACATTAAAGAACCAAATCCGGCTAGGGTTATTTAACATTTTTTCCTTGATTTTCTCTACCTACCAAATATAAAACATCATAAACCATACAAAAATTTACACTTATATAGATGTTAAGGGTCCATAAGATCAACATTCGTCTACAAGTAGTACCTCATCAACCATACTTTTAAACAGAGAATAAACTCTAGCAGGGTTTAGGATATATGTCGCCAAACTAAATGGTCCCTTGGAGTCTTTCGTGTGAGAAATTGCTGATCTATATTCATTCATAACATCAGTAAGTTTTGAACGATCATGAAGAATGCCCAGCGCACCCACAGCCTTCTTCACTGAACCTGTAATACATTACATATCAAGCCAAGACTACTTTTGAAAGATGGCAAAAGCTCCAGACAAAAGATAGTAACAATAGAACTATCAAGAGAATATATAGAAGCCAAACCATTTATAAATCCACATTTGGTGCACTTGACTGGTCTATAATTGGTTGTCAAGCCATTACACTTCTTCACTATCTGTTTCATCAACTCGCTTTTTTTCAAAGGCTCCATCTTGGGACTTCTCATCTTCCTCAAAAAGTGGTTCCGAGATCCTTCCTCCAAAAGTATGCTAGAACATAACTGCAAAAAAGTGATGGAAATGATTATGGAAACCCCACTTGAAATTCAAATGGACACAAGTTTTACTTGGTTAATAAGATTGCACTGTTAAGAGTCCTGTGTCAAAGCATTTATTATTTTGACTCATTAACTTGAAAGTATGAGGTCTTACACACAAAGCTAGAGTTATTATTTCCAGGAGGAAAAAAGCAAGTTTCCGTTGTTTCCTACATTAGTGCAGGAACGTGGCAAGAGATAAGAAACATTAGAAGCCTCAATCCAGTTTCTAACCTCAATCCAGTACAAAACATAATAGCCAAGAAACCACATTTGGTGTGTATAAAGATTGGGTAGGCCAGCTTAAAGAGTGTAATTTATAGAGCATAGTCAAACGATTGAAATAAAGTAAACCTAATAGCCCACGGATATTCCTTCTTCCATCCTTCCAAATCCTTTTCATCCTTTTGAAATTGGTCCCAAATGAAACTTGCTCCTGGATTGCCTCCAAGGAGTAGTCCCAAATACTTCAAAGGTCATTTCCCAACTCAATAAGAGATAAGAAAACGTTAGAAGCCTGAATCTAGTACAAAACTTTAAATATTTTCTAGACCATATGAAAGGAACTATGACTTTTTATATACGAAAAAAAAGGAGCTCCAACTCCAATGATGCAGATTTGGGAAGGTAAAAAAGACCACGTTTGGTGTGTATAAAGATTGAGTAGGCCAGCTTGAAGAGTGGGAATTCTAGAGTATAGTCCAAGGATTGAACTAAAGTAAACCTGCTAGCCCACAATTGATATTCCTTCTTCCATCCTTCCAAAATCTATTTCATCCTTTCGAAATTGGTCTCAATGAAACTTGCTCGAGGATTGCCTCCAACGAGTAGTCCCAAATACTTCAAAGGCCATTTCACAACTCGACATGCTGAGATAACCCATAGATGATAGACTGTCTCTTGACATACAACCACCCTTCTGGGCTCATTTTACAACACGAAATCCTTTCATGTCTCACCCCCTCCATAAGAACAAAGAAACAAGATGCATGCTAGGTTTAACTTCTTGCCCCAACATAAATAAAAGTCAAGCTCAAGCACACACTGTTCAGTCTAGCCCAATGTAAAATTTATCACATTATGCGCATTCTAAATCATCTATGGTAGTTAAAAACCAGTGATTTTTCTTTAACAAGGTATTTTAGAAATCAATTTGTAACCTAGGTGGTCAAAACCAACATCTCCTAAAATCAAATCTCAAAATCTCAAACAATCACAACCTAAAAAGAAACAATATATAGAAACTAAAAATACATATTAAAAAATTGTAAGAACATAAATTTTTAGAAGGAAAAAAAACCAATGTATAAAGAAACATAATACAAAGTTTTTAGAAAGCAGCTATAAATGGAAAGGAAACTTATTCTGCACCTTGCAAATGCACTTCAAAATGTCCACAATGGTACTTAAATATCCAACATTGAAAACAGGAAGGGCAAGCACCAAGAATCCAAAGTGCCCGGGACATTCCTTCGTTGCCGCACCACATGTCGCACACTCACCGCTAAGCTTATTTGCAGGGCCCTGAAGCAAACAACAGGACATCCATATGAATTCATAATCTATCATTACAATGCTACATGATAATTCATACTTCTCTCTTCTAATTTTTTCTAATTGTACTTTTCCAGTTGTCCATCTGAAACTGCTACTCAGTGTCTGAGTCAATTATATTTAATGTTTTGGTTAACTTGTTCCCTATTCCTTTATCATGCTCTTATGGCCAGTAAAAACGCCTGGACTACTCTCATTAGATGAATCTAAACACAAATAATGCTGCCCGGATATTACTTCATTAAGAACGGAAAGCGCTTGGGATAATAACTCAAGGGTGAGAAAGTACCAGGCGGGGGTCCAATAAACCGCCTTGGATAGCCTTTCGATGAGGATCATAATATTGACCTGTATAGACTTGGACTTCAGCCATATTGCTAATCTCCTTGTCAGACATGACGCTGAATTGCCATTTTTCTCTGCAGACACAAGGGTAACAGGCAATGAGTAACTAAAAACCGATATGGCTTTACAAGTATGAAAATGAAATTTCAGAAAGAAAAATAAAAAAGGTCTTACATTCTGCGATTCCCTTCGTCTTCGATGAAGGGCTGTTTGGTGAAGAGTATGGTCTTGGCTTGGCCTTTATTCATCGCCTTTATTGATCAAAACCACAAATTAAATCAATTTTGAGAGGCAGGCAAACAAGGAGACGAAAAATGATTGATAAAAAAAATATTTGTAACCAAGAAATTAGATTGAACATGAAACACCCAACTTCCGGGCTGACTTGACTTGCATGACTATATTTCTTTATCACTGCCACAATTTAAAGAATATAAATACCACCAAATGGAGATGACGCCGACGATGGAGTCTTGAATGGAGGTGGCGCGACGGTGAAGTCTTCAATGGAAGTGGCGCCGACGGTGAAGTCTTCAATGGAAGTGGCGACGACGGTAGAGTCTTCAATGGAGATGCCGCATAAAAATGTGACAGAAGTCGGTGCAGTTGAGTCGAAGGAGGAGAAACTCAGAGAAAGGTTTTGACTTTGGGTTTTAGGCCGGGGGGGGGCATACTGGAAATATTAAGTTTTCTATTTCGGCATCGGTTTTACCCAAAATCCGACCTGACCGGACCCGACCCGTACCGAACCAACATGAGGCCCACCCACTCATAAACTACTAGAGGACTGAATCATTAACTACCCACATAAAAACTCAATTCTCTCTAAAACCCTAGTGAGCTCAACCATGAAGACGGTTTCCGGAGTAGTCCTCTCGTCAAAGCCAATCTCTCTTTCCAAAGCTACCTCTTTTTACTCCTCGTTCGTCTCCAGCGATACGGGTGCGTCGGGAGAGTTCGGCGTGTACCTCCGACGCGTATTTGCGTCCCTCAAGGAGCAGAAACAGTTCCACGAAGAGCTCAGAGGATCAAGGTCCCACCGAAGGCCGTCAAGACAGAGGTCGGAGACTGAAAACGACCAAGTAGAGACCGTCGCAGAGAATCCAACTCAGAATAGTAATAGCAATCGGGTAGTGCCGGCTGTTGAGGCAGAACGTGGGAGAAAGCAGAAGAAGAAGGGCGAGCTTCGTAATTTGGGGGAAGATGGAGGCGAAAGTGCAGAGAGAGCGGGCGAGGTCGTCGAAAAGAGGGAGGCAACAGATTCAGTAGAGACGCATAAGAAGGAGAAAAAGAAAAAGATGACCGAGAATGTTGGCAATTCTGATGAAATAGGGTTCAATGGTGAGGTTAAAATGGAGAACAAAGAGGTAAAGAAGGAAAAGAGGATGAAAAGGAAGAATGGGGTGTTAGAAGATGGAGACAATGATGCTTTGGAGGAACAACGGGATAATAAAAAGAAGAGGATGAAAATTTGAGAAGATAATCAAGTATAAAAAGTTCTGCCATTGTCGTTGAGTTTTAGTTTTCTCCAATTAGGTGACAATTTTAATTCCATGGAGATTCCTCTGTGGAGGATACTCTCTTTTGTGTAATACTAGTTATTGACGGAAATGTGTTGTTTGTTTTTGTGCTATCATTGATTGCAATGAAATTTATGTCAATTACATCATGGTTTTGAATCTTTTGTTTCTTGATACAATTGCTGTCTCAATTTGTTATTTACTTAGTGCCATTTTGAAGAACACCCTTTCATATTATCCATTGCAAAGGGTTAGATGGGCAACTGAGAGTATTTCCTATGATAGAACAAGGGAGAATAGAAAGCACCACAGGAGATCGGTTTTATTGAGTAGAAGAACCCGTAATTGACTCACATTTCTAGCCAAAAAAGTGTGCTAATTTCATTAATTGGATAGAACGCCTTTTAATCTTTATATAGATTTAGAAACATTATATTTTTTTTTTCTTTCTATAGTTTGTTTATTGGGGCATAATTGATTTCCTTTGCTCTTGGATACAATGATCGAAGTTGATGAAGTAAGCCATATTACTTCACTAATTTTTCTTTTGCAGATTCAGCTTCCATGTCATGTTATATTGCTTAGTAACCCCTGTTTTGCAGATTCTAGATAGTGGAGAGCCAATTGGCTTGAAATGTTTTAGGCCTAGAAAGCCCTTGGAATCTGGTGATACCTGCAGGTTAGTAGTATGCTTCTCTCAACACTTTAGACCTATAATGCTCTGGAAATTTAGTATGTAAGTTTGACAAGTGATGCAATGAGAAGAATGATTAATTTCAGAGTGCTTAAAAATGTGATTTGGAAGCCTAATACAGTTGGAAGTAGTTAACATACTGCGGCTGTATCCACAAGCCCCTCTCACCCGTCCATTGTATGGAAACTGAACTATGTAGGTAGCTGTCAGGCCACTACAAAAAGAAGAAGCAACAAAGCCTTTTGCCTGCATCACTAAGAACGGAATGTACCTTAATCAAATAAATATAGATCAAGACTTATTTAAAACCAATATATCTTTATTGAACCATAAACAAACAAACAAGGAGTACTGAATAAAGTTCGATAATTTAGTCTCATCATGTATTAGCATTGCGAAAGTAACAATGGATTCTATTTATTTAATAAAAGTATGGTTAATCAATTTATGGAACTTGAAGGTGGATGTTAGGTAAATCCTTTAAGTTGCAGAGCATGCTATATCATGAGTTCTATGCTTGAACTTGGAATTTTGAAGTTACTTTACTTTAGCCCTAAGGTTAGAAGTACCGAAGGATTGCTAAATTTACTAGCTTCTGATAGTCTGATAGTTTGGTAGTGATATGTAACCAGGATGAGCCGATGGTAACAGCTCTCTATCTGATTCAAACCTGACCAGGCACTGAAGGCCGAAGGAGGTGCATTCATAACTAATGCATATACCTGTCTGCCAACGTTAGAGCGTGTCATTACATGTAGAGAAGTATTGTCTAATTTCTTAATGGCATTTAATTCAAAATGTTGTCTTTATAGTACCCGCTTACTTAAGATATTTACTTCTGTTAAAGACAAACATTCAACAATCCTATTAGTAACAAGTAACAACAATCCTCTTTGTGTTTTCTTTCCAATTCAGAATAAAACAAGAATACATACAAAAGAGAGAAGAAAAAAAAAACAATCATTTTTTACTAGCCAGAAAGGTTTGTGATTGCTTCTCAAAGCGAAATTTAGCCTTCTTGGAGTCGTCTGCAGACCAAATAAAAATGCCATGAAGTTTTTTCTGACTTTTAAGCCTAGCACAAGCCCGAAAGAACCCATGTTCAGGTGACAAACCCCCACTTCCATCTGTTCCAAAGCTCACCAGAATCTTGCCACCTTTGTAATTTGAGCTCTGGAGGTCAAAATATTTCAAAAACTGAGATATAGTAGTGCCCTTATTGTAGGCATAGAACTGAAAGTTAACATAGTCAATGAGATGCTCATACTTCCTCCACAATGCCAAGTAATATGGTTGCACAGAGTCATCATCATACGGTGCTATTGATGTGAATGACACAATTTTATTTTGTTTAAGGTAGAAAAGTAGTCTGCCAATGCATTCAGCAAATGTATTGGGATCTGTCTGGAAGTGTTCATAGTCAATATCAATACCATCCAAATGGTACTTTTTGGTTATCTGAACTATTGAGTTGATAGCATTGCTAACCCAAGAGTTGATTGATTTAGCATTGAAGTATACGTACTTGCCGCTTACGGTATCGCCTCCAAGACTCAGAGCTACTTTAGCATTACGATGGCGGGCCTTAATGTTGGAAACATGAGCTGGGGAGAGGTTCTCGGTGTCCCAGAAGACATTAAAGTTGCCATTAGTGGGAGTTGGAGTAGGGGATTGTGTTGTGTAGTCAATAGCAAAGGACAGGATGAAGTGAAATTCAACATTGGGATCAACAGGTACTTCTGCAAAAGTGACTCCCTTGTTTTCAGCTCCTATATATTCTCTGAAGAGTTTTGAATTTTCTTGGCCTGCTTGGATTGGTGACGTTGTTGTGAAAAGCATATGGAGAAAAAGAAACGCTAGCAGCTTAAATGAGGCCATGGATACTGAAAGTGGAAAATATTGAATTGCCGCACCAGTAGAAGAACCTTGTGGCAGGTACTTATAAAATTGAGTTTCTGTTTGAGCAATTATTATATTTACAAGATCTTGTTTGGGGGCAGGTGTCTCATACTTATTTGAAGCATAATGTTTTGATTCTTTCCAAATCAGATTCATTTGATTCCCCGTCGAGTATGTTTACAATGGGACTCTGTTTCCTAGACAGATACCACCAACTATTAGGTTGCATAATAGATATCATTTTTTATTACTTGGATTCCACCTTGTATCATTTGGATACAAAGCTCTTAATTAATTTAATTAAACGCATACGTGGAATGCCATATTAGAATATGCTCAATATGGAATCTAGTGATTCTGCATATTGCTTAAGAGTATCAACTATTTGACCTGAATGCATTGATCAATCATTTGGAGCGCCCCATTACCTGGAAATCTTTCATTAATCTGTCTTGAGGAACAGTAAGTTTATAGTTTAGGGTTGAAACCTTTCAGTTTTCCTTTTGGCTCTGCCATTTTTTATTTTCATCTTACCTGGAAATTATGGCCTTTTCTTCTTAAATAATCTTTCTTTAAGTATTATTGTAATGTTAGGTTAGGTGGAATTTCTTTATGCAGTGTCGAATCGACAACACAACGTTTCATATGTTCAACAAGAGCTCGTCCTTGACTATGACATGCTATCCTCTATGCCTAGAGATTGCCCTTGACTTTCCGCTTTTCATTTTGTAAGAGAAGGGAAGCTGTTAGATTCCTTCTTGGGACGGCGATGGCGGTAAGTTGTAACTTTCAGACCATCTCTTTCCCCATGGCTGGATGCATAGATATGCTTATCTTGGGTTTTTGAAAATTTGTAACCAGGCAGCGACAACCTCAGCCGAACGATTCGACATAGCTTCGTTGTCTCGTGCTGGTGAGATTTATTTAAATAATGTAGGGCAGTGCCTTGCTTAGTTTATTTCTTATAGTCCAAGAAATGAAATGAACGGCAAAGTTATATTTAAAATATTATTATTCAATATCTAGGCATCTTACATTGAGAAATATCAGTATTAGAGTGTTAAGGATATTTATTGTCTCACTCAACTCTCCATGAGCAAAATTAAAACGTAATAAATGGTTTGGCAAGTAAATCCAAGTGGTGCCAAAGAATGAACAAATGGGTCACAAAATTCTTTGGACAAGTTATGGTCAGAGATGGTAGAAGTGAGTTGAAAGCATCAACACTTGGGAAGATCAGCAGGTGGAGGAAGCAATTTTTGATTGGGAAGCTTTCCATCCAAGACTACCCAAGCCATCTTCAAGCCCCAACTTGTGTGGATCTCCAGGTGGCAATGCATGAACCATACACCTATTGACACATCACCCATTAATATCATATCCATCCAAATAATAAATATAATTATGATATTGATCATATCTTTTATGCATTTGGGTAGGATTTTGTAGATTATCTTTGGTCAGTTTTCCTCTGAATTTGTAATTTTTTGTCAATATGTCTTTTAGTGGTCAAGTATCCTACCCCTGTCATATTATTTTATTTTTCATCAAATTTGTCACATTTTAAGAAAAATAAATAAAAGAATCAATGCGAGTACTATTAATCTAGTTGTATTTTTATTTGGTGGGTTTCAAATTTGACTCTCATAAGAGTGAGGTTCATACCTAATATTCAAATTACTCCTTATTTTTATGAAAGAAATATTGTTAATAATGTGATCAGCATTGTAATTACCTGGATTATCGGCTCGGAAACGAATAGCAACCCACCCACCAGAGGGCACACCCACAGTGTTCCTCTCAACGGGATCAACCAGATTGAACTTTGCAGGATCCTTATTTGGGTCAAAGTTCCCAAACCCTAGACCCACAACAAAGAAATTGAAACCATGAAGATGCAGTGGGTGGCTCTCAGCACCAAGAATGCTAGTGTCCTGCAACACCAGTTCCACACTAGAGTTAAATGGCAGCACCACTAGCTTTGTCCCATTGCTCACCATGGTATCATTTGGTGGGGCCCCTGTATAGTTAAATGGAGTTCTGGGAGTGGTTGGGAAGTCAGGGGTGTAGACTCCAGTTGATTGGCCAGAATAGTGCGATTGGAGTAAGGCAGTGTTTGTCATTGCAAAAGAAATGTTGTTAATTGAGGCAGCAAACATTGTCCCATTGGGCCCTTGGCATGTTTGGTTTTTCTTGACACAAGGGTTGGTTCCAAGGCCTATGGTGAAGAAAAAATGTTTATCAATTTTTTGGGGCACATTGGCAGGGAAGTGTAGGTTGTTTAGACTGCGGAGTTTGTTGGCGAATTTCGTTGCAAACGACGTGTCGTTTAAGGTGGGGAGGTTGGGTTTAAAGAGCGGGAGCTTATTCAGTTTTAGTGTTTTAAAATTAGAAGGTGATTCGTAGTATAAAATTCCGGCAACTGTGGAATTATCAAACGTGCCTTGGCCAGTGACATATGGCCTAGCAGTCATGAAAAATGTGGCATTTGGGAAGTTGGGTTTGGTTTTGAGAAGAACATTTGTGGTTTGGCCTGGGGCAATGAGAACTGTGTGGGACTCAAAGGGCTTGACATATATGGCATCGGCTTCCACCACTTTGAGATTGTGATTTGCAACGCTGAAGAAAAGCTCGTCATTGAGTGCGGCATTGATTAGCCGGAGAAGGTACGTCTTTCCAGCTTGAACCTTTAGCTTGAAAGTGTCTGCAAAATAAGATTATATGTAACAAACATATCATGGTGTTAAAGTTAAACGGTCAATTGGACCCTAATTTGATACCCTTGTTTTTTTGTCTCGTAATTTGATATACCTTCGGCAGAACAATTGTATAAGGGACCTGGAAGTCCATTAATGGTATAGGCATCAGACACATTTGGGCCTCCCCCTGTGTGTAAGGCCTGTTTAATGATTGCCTCAGGATCTGCATTCCACCATTCACCTGTGTATATGTACAATATTGATATTAATCATAGGCAAAAAATTGATTTATGCATAATTAAAATTCAAAATTATGTAATGTTAAATATTTTAATTACCAAAGATAATTGGGACCTCCTTATAGGGTTTGGTGAATGGGTAAGGCACACCCAGCTTGGGAAGTATGATTAAAGGACCATAAAGAGTTGATCTTAGCCATGAAACGTGAGCATGCCACCAAAGAGTGCCTCTTTGGCCTGCGATGGTGAAGTTGTACACATAGCTATTGCTTGTTTGGATGGGGCATTGGGTCACATATGCAGGCCCATCGGCCCAACCCGACCGAAATTGTCGAATCCCGTGCCTGATAATTAAAAATATTTTAATTAGTTAATTAAAGTTTAAATGTACATGTAATAATCTCTAGGATAATAATTGTATTTTATTCTGATTATACCTTATATATCACCTTTTCGATATATGAAATAATTCGGATACATATATCATAAATTATAATTGTTTATATTCTAAATAATCATTTCAAGATCATCTCTGCAAACATTTGAGATTATTTAGTCATTCATATGTATTAAAACAATTCAACAATATTAGTAACAAGGATGATTCCTTATGATGAACCGTTCATTTAGTTTACAAATATGAAATGCTAAATGATCTCCAATATAGTTGTTTTTTTTGTCTAAATGATATTGAAATAATAATTTAGAAAGTTCACATTTCTAATTACGATATATATATATATATATATGTGGATTATTCTATAAATCGAGAAGATGGTATAAAAATAAAGACACCACTAAAGATGGATGTAAACATTATATATCCTAATCTTTATATTAATGGTTAATTACCAATGGATGGAGATGTTGTTTGGGACATGATTAACCACTTTAATAAGTAGCTGATCACCCTCCCTAGCAACTACTCGAGGCCCTGGAAACTGTCCGTTTACGGTTACCATCGTCTTTGTGTGGCACAATCTTGTCACATTTTGTTGTTTAATCTGCAACGCAATTCAAAATGAAGGTGAAAAAAAATCTCATTTTGACAATTTATAATGTATAAAAATGTATGATGAATATATATAATATGTGGACATGTACATTAAACGTATAGTGTCTCGTTATAGCAAGAGTATGTTGAGGAATGACACACAATGATACGAAAGAAAAGATGAGAGCGAGCATGAGCAACGGTGGTGATGACATTTTTCCTATATCGACCTCTCTCGATTGTGCTAGAAAATTGTTGAGGGATAGATATAGTAATTCGAATAATGTGTTTGTTGAAGTGAAGGTTTTGGGATGTGTATATATAGGAACGGGAAGTAGTAGCTAGAAAGAGCTTGATAAAGGAGTAGGTATTTGAATAATGTAGCTGGGATTGATGTATGCATGGTTGTTAGAACAACTTTAGAGTGGTGTCAAAGACAATCAATTTTTTCTGTTCACTGCTGCCTTCTTTCCTTTCAAGTAGATCATTTCCTAAGTATCTCCACGTCTCTTGTATATTTTGAGCTCAAAATGGACGTGATGATTTTGACCTATTTATTTCCAGGCTCAATTAGCAACAACTATGAGACTATGAGAAAAGGTAATAAAACACATACCTTCTCTCTCGATTTCGGATGTCTGAATTTTAATATTTTTTTTATCTAAGTAACTAGTCAAAATTTAGTTTTTAATAAAAATTTCGGCGCTTTGTAAAAATTTTCTTTAACTATATTCAAGTGCATAGAAAAATGTGATAAACTAATGATATATATGAAATAATGTTATCAATTATTAGCTATATTTTTTATTTTTACCCTCAACTCATGTTATAACAGGTAGATTAACAATGATACTCCATGATTACAATTTACAACGGTAAGTCACCTCAAGAAATCGTTCATTTATAGAAGAAGTAGGATGGACAAAAATAGATGAGACAATGACAAACAGATTCATCCGTCACTGTAGCACTAAGGCCAGCTTTCTATTGAGCTTTTGTGGTATGATGAAATCTTATTACTATTAATTCACAACGTGTGATGCAGTTGATAAACTGTCATTTTCAAAAGGTGAGTTTTTTGGTGCTTAACTAGCAAGGGTTCTAAACTCGTTGAGAATAGTTTGTGGCTAAGAACAAGCCGCACTCCGAACGGGAATCAAGCTTACCTTTCAAGTGTAGAGGCACTTAGTGATATTTACCAAGAACAAAAAATCTTAATAATGTTGTATTATTTGGGAGATGAGATTGATTACGAGCTATATATGAATGTGTTAGTAACTTAGTATCATTCTTCACTTCTTGTTATTGCACCAGCTATATATACTCATATCTATGAGCGATTTGGCGAGCTCTCGCTTTCTGCTTCTGAGTAAGTTCAATATCTTCTAAAATATACCGAAATAACAAGCTGATTAGCTGATTAGTAGATATAACATCATTATTCAAGAGAATTTTGAAATGTATAAGATCATCTTTGAATAAGTAGCTACAAAATGAATAGTTAATTATATTGTGATAGAATAAGGTGCACCCAAAGCCTCACATAATTAGTTCGTGCTTTATTAACGCGCTCATTAGTTCGCAATTGAGTGTTCCCCATAAATTAATATTGCAATCCAATCGTTGGTCTTATATTTTTCTTGTTTAAAGAAAAAACCTCTGCAAAGATTTAACTAAATTTGTAAACATTATCCAGCATTTCAACCAAATACATAACATAAGCTACAAGTTTCTCTTGCAGAATATTTGTTTTTCAGTTCAGTTTTCACAAATCCTCGTTGTACATGCAAAAAATAGGCCGCTCCGCGAGCTTTTTAATCAATTGCTCTTGAAATCAAAGGACATTGTTTGGGAAACTACATATATAAAAACAAATAATTACGTGTTGGAATGACCAATACAAGTAGATTCTACCTATATTTATGTATTTATGAATGTAGATTATAAAATATGATCTCTTGGTATTTTTGAAGTTCAGATTCTTATCAATACTGAGTCTAATTAATGACCTCTGAACTTTAGTTTGTAACTTTAGATTCTTATCTTTACTGAGTCTAATGGCGGAATTGAAACATTATTCCCAAGCCATCTCTTTGTATACGAATGGGGTTTAGTTTGTAGTCTCTGGGAAATTATAAAAATTGGCTTTTGAAATTATAAAAATTAGCTTTCTTCTTGAGAATATAGTAGCTGATTCAGAGTAATTTTCATCAAAATGATGGAAAGTGGTAATTGCATGCCAAATGTGGTTACTTTTGGTACATTTATTAAGGAATTTTGCATGAAGGGAAACAATAATGCAACTATTCAACTGCTTAGGAAGATGGAACAAGGAGCTTGCAAGCCTAATTTAGTTGTCTATAGCATGATCGTTGACCATCTTTGTAAGGATACACTAATTGCTGACGCATTGAAATTTGAAACTCTTTTGAGAAATGATAGGTAAAGGTATTGCCCCAAGTGTCATTACCTACACCTCTTTGATTCATGGAGTTTGCAGATTAGGGGAGTGGAAAGAAGCTAAGAGATTGTTGAAGGAAATGGTGAGCAAAAATATCCTTTCCAGATGTTCACACCTTCGGTGTCCTGGTAGATACACTTTGCAAGGAGGGAATGGTTGAGGAAGCAAAAAGCACGGTTGAAATGATGATTCATAGAGATGTTGAATCTGATAGAGTTACATACAGTTCACTTATGGATGGTTACTGTTTGCAAGGAGAAATGGATAGGGCGAAAAAAGTTTTTGAACTAATGCTTAGCAAGAGGTTTATGGCTGATGCTTATATTTATAGATGGGATGAAGTGGGTATTGCAAGCATAAGAATATTGATGAGGCCATGAGTCTTTTTGATGAAGTGTCTTGTAGGGGAGCTGTTTCCAAATACGGTTACTTAGAACACTCTTATGGGCTGGTTTTGCAAAGTTGGGAGAATACAAGGTGCACAAAGGTTGCTCACTCTTATGGATGGTTACTGGTTTTCCAAATTTTTAAACATATGCTGTTTTAATGGATGACCAGTGTAGAAACCTACAACTTTCTGTGGAAATGTAAGTGTTTCGTGAGATGAAAGTTTTCAACTTGTATCTGGATAATATGATTTACAACATGCTTTTTGTAGAATAGTACATGTTTTATAGTTATTCAGTATACTGTACACTGTATTTAGTAGACAGAAACAGCAGTTATTGGACAGATGTTCATAGACAGTTACCTAGGCAGTTACTCTAGCAGTTATACTTAGATTCAGATAAAGGGAGAGATAACTGTTTGCAGTTATCTCAATCCCAAGACCTGTATATATAGGCCTATCGGCACATCAATGAAATCATCAGATTTCACAGAATTATACATGGTATCAGAGCTTATAGTCTGACCACCAACCCGATCCTCTTCCTATCTTTCTCCCAACTATGGCAACAGATTCCTGCTCTTCCCCCACCGTCTCTCCCACCAACATTTCAACCCTAGTTTCGGTTAAACTCAATGAGAGTAATTACCTTCTCTGGGAAAGCCAGATTAAGCCCTTTCTCATTGGGCATAATTATTGGCGTTTCATAGATGGCACACATCCTGCCCCTCCTCCTACCCTACCACCCCAAACGCCTACTGCTTCCCCTCATTCTGATACTTCTGTTTCAGATCTGAACCCTGCCCCTATTCCTGTCCCCAATCCTGCCTATCACCAATGGTTTCAGATTGATCAAACCTTGGTCAGTATACTCAGAGCCACCCTCACAGAACCGATCTTGTCCCAGGTTGTTGGCCTCCAAACTTCCCGTGCAATCTGGCAGTGTCTCCAAAAAAATTTCTCCCAACAATCCCTAGCCAATGCCACTAACCTCCGTTTTCAACTCATGTCTCTCACCAAAGGTCAGAAAACTATCTCAGAGTACCTTTCCCAAGCCAAAACCTTGGCTGATTCTCTTGCTGCTATAAACGAGCCTTTCTCCCCTACGGACCTTGTCACTGCTGTCCTTCGTGGCCTCGGTCCTGAGTACACCATGCTGGTGACTGCCATGCTGAACTTCCCACCCCTCCATCCCTTCTCTGATCTCCGTGCCCGGTTACTTTCCTTTGAGGCTCAACAAACTTCCTCTGCAAATCCAGCAACCGCAGTTCCTCCTACTGCTTTCTATGCCAATTCTACCCACCCCACTCCAGTCCCCTATGCCAATGCCTACTACAGCACCCGTGGAAGACAACCCTACAACCGTGGTGCTCGCCCAAATCGTCCCCCACGGTCCTCCTACCGCAAAGGCTCTGGCCGTCCCTCTCCTATTTCCAATGCTCCAGGCATTCTTGGAACTTATCCAACCAACATTTCCCGTCCAAATGGCCCCCTATGTTGGTCCTGTAACCGCCATGGACATATTTCCGCACACTGTCCCCAAATTCAACAGAGCCCTGATCATGACCTTGCCCACGCCTTCGCAGGACTACATATTACCCCTGCTGCTGCTGATCCTAACTGGTATCCTGACAGTGGTGTCACTCATCATATGACCCTCTAACATGCTCCCCCTCACACTCCAGCCCCTTCCTCAACAGATCACGTCATGGTAGGCAACGGTGCCACTCTTCCCATTGACCACACTGGTAATCTCACCTTTTCCTCTGGTTCCTATGTCTTTCATCTCTCAAATGTTCTTCATATTCCTACACTACGCAAAAATTTGTTATCTGTTGCACAGTTCACTAATGATCAGCAGGTCAGTATAACATTCTTCCCCACTCATTTCCTCATCCAAGACCTAAACACCAAGGCTGTTCTCTTTCAGGGCCCCTGTGAAAATGGGTTGTACCCCATCCGTCCATGTCGCCCTACCCACCCTCAGGCCTTGCTGACAAGTGCAACAAGTTCTCTCTGGCACAACCTCTTGGGTCATCCATCTCCTCAAGTCCACCGTGTCTTAGCCTCTCAAACTGCTGTCATTACTTCTGCTTCCTTAGATAATATAGGCTTCTGTAATAGTTGTTCTACGGGCAAATCAACTAGACTATCTTTCAATTCTGTTGTACACACTGCAATAAAACCTTTTGATTTAATCCACTCTGATGTCTGGATGTCTCCAGTCCCCTCTGTGTCTGGTTTTAGATATTATGTGTTATTTACAGATGATTTTACCAGGTACACCTGGATTTTTCCACTCCGCCAAAAATCAGAAGTTTTTGCACACTTCTCCACTTTCCTCACCTATATTAAAAACCAATTCTCTACCACTATCAAACAATTCCATAGTGATGGTGGCAAAGAATTTGATAATCACTCTTTCAAGACCCTCTGTTCTAACCATGGCATCCACCACCGTTTTTCTTGCCCTTATACCCCACAACAGAATGGCCTGGCTGAGAGAAAACACAGGCACATTTCTGAAATGGGCAGAACTCTACTGATCACTGCTAACCTGCCCCACTGTTATTGGGCCGAAGCAGTAACTACTGCAGTTTTCCTCATCAACCTTCTCCCAACTCCAGTGCTCAAATGGACCTCCCCTTACTTTAAACTACACGGCAAAAAACCTCCCTATCACCTCCTTCGAGTTTTTGGCTCTGCTTGTTACCCATATATTGGCCACAACACTAAACACAAACTAGAACCCAGGTCCATTCCCTGTACCTTTCTCGGATACAGCTCTCATCACAAAGGGTATCGCTGCCTTCATGTCCCTTGTGGTAAGGTTTACATCAGCCGCCATGTTGTTTTCAATGAACACCACTTTCCCCATGCCACAAATCCTTCCCCTCAAGTTCCTGATTTCTGCTTCATCCCTGCGATTCCAGCCCCTCTGAACTCCCACCACACCACAACTACTCCGCAGCCACCTCCCTCTACACCTCCTCAACCCACCCTCCCCCCAACTCCTTCCACCACTTCCCCCACCCACCCTAACCCTACCACTTTAGTTCACACTCAGTCTGATCCACCTACATCAGCCCCTCCTACCCCTATTCCTCCAGCCTCTAAACCCCCAAATACTCATCCCATGATAACCCGCAGCAAGGCAGGTATCTCCAAATCTCGAAATCTCCTATTTGCCACTAAATACCCTATTCCCCAGGCCTTCCTTTCCTTGGCTCAGACCATCATTGAACCTACCACCTACCAACAAGCCTCTAAATCTCCAGAATGGACCAAGGCAATGCACACTGAGTTTACGGCCCTTCTCAACCAACAAACCTGGTCTCTTGTTCCCTTACCACCTCAAGCCAATACAGTTGGCTGCAAATGGGTTTTTAAACTCAAAAGACATGCTGACGGCACGATTGAGAGATACAAGGCCCGTCTTGTTGCCAAAGGCTTTCACCAACAGGCCGGCCTAGACTACACAGAGACATTCAGTCCCGTTGTGAAGCCCCCTACCATCAGAATTGTGCTTGCTCTTGCTGTTTCTAACAACTGGCCCCTACGACAAATGGATGTCACAAATGCATTTCTCCATGGTACCCTCACTGAAGAAGTATACATGCAACAGCCCCCTGGATTCACTGATCCCTACCGTCCTCACCATGTCTGCAGACTACACAAAGCTATTTATGGGCTCAAACAGGCCCCACGGGCCTGGTTTGACCGTTTTCGATCCTTCCTGCTTCTCTACGGCTTCCAACAGAGTAGAGCTGATCCCTCCATGTTTGTTTACCATCACCAATCTACCCTTCTGTATCTCCTACTCTATGTTGATGATATAATCTTAACTGGAAACTCCCAACCTGCGGTCTCCACCTTCATGACAACATTGGCCCGTGCCTTTGCCATCAAGGACCTAGGTCCTCTCCACTACTTCCTGGGAGTCGAAGCCAAGTCCATAGACACTGGCCTCCACCTCACTCAAACCAAGTATACCCTGGACATCCTGCAGCGCAGTGGTTTAACTGATTGCAAGCCCGCCCTCACTCCAGTTGCTCCAAAACAGGCCCTCTCTGCTGCTGTTGGCAACCCCCTCCACGATGGCTCTACCTATAGACAACTTGTCGGTGCACTACTCTACCTGACTTTAACAAGACCAGATATATCCTTTGCTGTTCAGCAAGTTGCACAGTTTTTGAGCTCTCCTACAGATGTCCATCTCACCGTTGTAAAAAGGATCATCCGCTACCTCAAAGGAACCCTTGGACATGGCATTCACATCCGCAGGTCTCTATTTCCCTTGCAAATTCATGCATTTTCTGATGCAGACTGGGCTGCGTGTCGCGACACTAGGCGGTCTATCACAGGTTTTTGTATCTTTCTTGGCTCCACTCTGATTTCCTGGTGTGCAAAGAAACAAAAGACTGTTTCCCGCTCTAGTTCTGAGGCAGAGTACCGTGCTCTAGCCTATACCTGTGCAGATACCCTAGGGATACTAAGTCTCCTGCAAGAACTAGGAGCCCTTCCAGTGATGCCAGTGCAGCTGTACTGTGACAACCTAAGTGCCACTTACATGACACGCAACCCAATCTTTCATGCTCGGACAAAGCACATCGCCTTAGACTATCACTTTCTACGAGAAAGGGTCGCTTCAGGAACTCATCACGTACAATTTGTTCCCTCTACAGCACAACTTGCCGACCTCTTCACCAAAGGGCTTCCAGTCAATCGCCATTTATCCCTTGCTTCCAAACTTGTCACCCACGGGGTGCCACGTTTGCGGGGGGATGTAGAATAGTACACGTTCTGTAGCGATTCAGTATACTGTACACTGTATTTAGTAGACAGCAACAGCAGTTATTGGACAGATGTTCATAGACAGTTACCTAGGCAGTTACTCTAGCAGTTATACTTAGATTCAGATAAAGGGAGAGATAACTGTTTGTAGTTATCTCAATCCCAAGACTTGTATATATAGGCCTATCGGCACATCAATGAAATCATCAGATTTCACAGAATTCTACACTTTTGATGGTTTTTGGATGGATGGAAAAATTGAATATGCAAGAGATCTCTGTTGTGATTTATCATCACAAGGACTTTAGCCTGATGTCATAACATATACTATAATGATCAATGGACTCTGTATCCGTGGCCTAACAAGTGAAGTATAAAATTTTCTTAGAGAAATGGAAGAGAAATGCTGTCCTCCAGATGGTTGCAGCTACACCATAATTATCCGAGGGTTTATCAGTAGCGAGGAGACAGTAAAAGGGATGGAACTTATTCAAGAATCAGGGAGAGGAGTTTTTCTGCAGATGCATCAACTATGGAATTGATAGTTGGTTTATTGTCTAAAGAGTAAAGATAAAGTGGATCCTGCTTTGTTGCCATTGATAAGCATAAAATTATGAAATTAACTTATTTCCTCTTTGAAAGTTGAAACAGACTTCAGAGTATCACAATGAACTATGACAGTGTTGCACATTCAACAACCAGGTATGTGTTATACATGTGTTTATAAATTTCGGATTGATTAGTTTGCAGTGAACCATGTTATTTCTTAAAATCATTAGGGTCCGTTTGTTTATATATGATTTGGATTTGATAACAAGGCAAAATTGGTCGTTTGCTACAATTAATGTATGCTAGATTTAGAATACGAATAAAACATATAGGAAGCTTTTCACATTAGGAAATTTGAAATCTTACCATATGTTGTCTCAGCCTTTTCCTTCCCTCACCTCCACATGGATAAATTTGAATACACCCAAAGCTCCATATGGATCAGTACAGAAGTTACTGAAACATAATTAATTAACCAATACAGAAGACAAATTTAAATGGTCCACAACAATAGAATAGTTACAAATAGTGACAGAAATTTCTCATCCAAAAAAATTTAGATTAATTAAGTTCAACATTAACATGAAGGAAGATCCGCTGGTGGAGGAAGCAATTTCTGGTTGGGAAGCTTTCCATCCAAGACTAGCCAAGCCATCTTCAAGCCCCAACTTGTGTGGATCTCGAAGTGGCAATGCATGAACCATACACCTGTAAATTTATTTTTATACAAAGAAGATAAGTAGGGCTTAAAGTCTTATTATTTCTATACTAATCTTCAAATCACTTCCCTACGTCGTTATTAGTTCATTGATGAATCATGAATGCATAGTTAATGCTTGATATTACTTTATAATTTACTCACCGGGGTTATCTGCTAGAAATCGTATAGCAACCCATCCACCAGAGGGGACAGCCACTGTATTTCTTTCCACAGGGTCGACCAAGTTGAAGTTCGCAGGGTCCTTATTTGGGTCAAAGTTCCCAAACCCTTGGCCAACAATGAAGAAATTATATCCATGCAGATGAATGTTGAGTTAATGCCTCCTTAGTGGATTATTAATGCATTGAATTTGATTATGTATTGGGAATAAATACATGGTGTTGTTCATTCAACCTTGTAGGAAAAGATTGATGTGGAAGCTTCATGAAGAAGAGCATTAATTGAAGAAGGTGCATGAATGGACTTCAATGAAGGATGTTGAAATGTGAGGAAAATGTCCCACATTGGAAAAACACAAATACAACTTGTGCCTTAAGCACTATATAAGGTGGAGAGCTTGGTCACATTTCAACATCAAGGAGAACACCTCACAAGTGAGTGAGTGCTTCAAGAGTGTGTATAGTTCTTGGGTTAGAGTGATCTTCTTGAGCACTTCAAGAGTGTGTATAGCTCTTGGAGTAGAGTGATCTTCTTGGTTAAGAGAAGGTGAAAGAGTGTGTATAGCTCTTTGGGGTAGAGTGATTTTCTCGGGTTGAGAGAGGGTGTACAAGGGGTATCCTATTGGATACAAGGGCTCGAGTTGGGTATAAACTTGAGTAGTGTAATCTTGTTTTTTGTATTCTCTCATAGTGAAGGAGAAAACTCTCCGAGGACGTAGGCAAGTTAATTGGCCGAACCTCGTTAAATCTTTTGTGTTCTTAGTTTCTTTATTTCCTTTTTTTCATCTTTATTGTTAGCACTTGCGTGGTGGAGGATTAATTTCCTAACAAGTGGTATCAGAGCTTCGGTTTATCGATCGTGAGCGGTTTGCCATGGCAAGTTCTAGCGGTTCACATTTCAAGGTGGAGCAGTTTGATGGAAAAGGAAATTTCACTCTATGGCAAAGGAGGGTGAAGGACATCCTAGTTCAACAAGGCCTTGCAAAACCGTTGAAGGGGAAGGATGCGAAGCCAGAGAAGATGTCAGATGAAGATTGGGACGAGTTGGAGTCCAGGTGTGTCAGCACTATTAGGCTTTATATTGCTGACAATATTATAAATAATGTTAATGATGTAGATTCTGCACCTGAGCTTTGGGAGAAAATGGAGAAGCTTTATCTTGGGAAAGGCTTGCAAACGAAGCTGAATTTAAAGTGAGATCTCTACAAGCTCAAGATGGGAGAAGGTGCGAATCTCATGGAGCACATGAATGTGTTCAAGGGATTGATAAATCAACTATCAAGAGTTGAGGTTAAAATTGAGGAAGAAGATCAAGCCCTTTTACTTCTTACCTCGCTTCCCGATTCATATGAGAATATTGTTACTACAATTGTGTATGGTAAGGATACACTGAAGATGGAGGATGTAGAATCGACTCTCTTATCACATGAAAAGAGAAGGAAAGCCGATGATTCTCAAGGTTCCGTCTTCATTGCTCATGAACAGAATCGTAAGGGAAGGTCAACTGTGAGGGGATTTAGTGAGCATAGCAGGTCTAAATCCAGAGGCAGAGGAAAGGGCAAGCAATGCTACAAGTACAAGGAGTGGGGACACATAAAGCCGGATTGTCCATTGATGAAAGAGAAGGACGATAAGGGCTCAGATTGCTCCTTGGCTGGTGTAGCGGAGATGTCTAGAGATTTTGGAGAACTTCTCACAGTCTCCAAAGGTAATTACATTTTTTCTCAAGATTATTGGATATTAGATAGTGGTTGTTCTCATCACCTTTGCTATAGGAGAGAATATTTTGATACGTTCCAGGAAGTCCAAGGATTTGTGACTTGGGGTGATGGCACAAGACGTCGTGTCATGGGTACGGGAACGGTGAAGATCAAAATGTTTGATGGAGCAGTTCGAACATTGGGTGATGTGGTGTATGTCCCAAAGTTTCGGAGAAATCTAATATCCTTGAGCCAACTAGACTCCAAGGGCTGCAAGGTTTCGTCAGCAGGGGGAGTTATGAAAGTGTCACGTGGCTGCATGGTCCTAATGAAGGGAGAAAAATGTAAAAGTATGTTCCGTCTGATAGGAAAAACTCAGACCTCGAAGGTTGTTGGGAAACAGGGTGCACAGGAGAACTGGTACCTGAAGCGGGTCTCGTTTGCGAGCACAGCAGAGACGCTATCTACATGTTTCCAAGTTTCAGACGATGGTGAGAAGGATAATCCTGCTAGGGAAGAGGCAAAGTCGAGGTCCCTCTTCGGAGCCAACTGGTAATTGTTGACTCGGAGCAGCTACACATAGCATTGGTCATTTTGAATCAGGGGGAGCTAGGACTGTATGCAACTGATTCGGGGTATGTGTAGTTGATACAAGAATAAGGCCAATGGAATGCTTGTGAGTATATCAAGCGATATCTCAATTTGAGATGAACTTCAGGGATTGAAGTGGTGATGCAACATTATCCACCTAAGTCGGCAGGGGGAGATTGTTGAGTTAATGTCTCCTTAGTGGATTATTAATGCATTGAATTTGATTATGTATTGGGAATAAATACATGGTGTTGTTCATTCAACCTTGTAGGAAAAGATTGATGTGGAAGCTTCATGAAGAAGAGCATTAATTGAAGAAGGTGCATGAATGGACTTCAATGAAGGATGTTGAAATGTGAGGAAAATGTCCCACATTGGAAAAGCACAAATACAACTTGTGCCTTAAACACTATATAAGGTGGAGAGCTTGGTCACATTTCAACATCAAGGAGAACACCTCACAAGTGAGTGAGTGCTTCAAGAGTGTGTATAGCTCTTGGGCTAGAGTGATCTTCTTGAGCACTTCAAGAGTGTGTATAGCTCTTGGAGTAGAGTGATCTTCTCGGTTAAGAGAAGGTGAAAGAGTGTGTATAGCTCTTTGGGGTAGAGTGATTTTCTCGGGTTGAGAGAGGGTGTACAAGGGGTATCCTATTGGATACAAGGGCTCGAGTTGGGTATAAACTTGAGTAGTGTAATCTTGTATTTTGTATTCTCTCATAGTGAAGGAGAAAACTCTCCGAGGACGTAGGCAAGTTAATTGGCCGAACCTCGTTAAATCTTTTGTGTTCTTGGTTTCTTTATTTTCTTTTTTCATCTTTATTGTTAGCACTTGCGTGGTGGAGGATTAATTTCCTAACCATGAAGAGGGTGGCTTTCTGCTCCAAGAATGCTTGTGTCCTGCATGATCAACTCCACACTTGTGTTAAATGGAAGCACCACAAGCTTTGTACCATTGCTCACCGTCGTGTTGTTCGGTGGGGTTCCAGTATAATTAAACGGAAATAGAGGACATGTTGGAAAGTCGGGGTTATAAACCCCATTTGATTGCCCAGAGAAGTGGGATTGGAGCAGAGCAATAGTTGGCAGCGCAAAAGAAATATTATTTACTGAAGCTGCCAGCATTGCTCCATTAGGTCCCTGGAAAGTTTGGTTAGTGTGGCTGCAGGGGTTGGTTCCAATGCCTATAGTGAAGAAAAAGCGTTTATCAGCCTTTTGGGGGACATTAGCAGGGAATTGTGCGTTAGCTAAGCTACGGAGTTTGTTTCCGAACTTGGTTGCAAACAACGTGCCGTTTAGAGCAGGCAGAATTGGTTTAAAGAGTGGAAGTTTCTTGATTGGAAGGGTTGAATGGAGGGTTTTGGATGGTGATTCATACTCTAAAATACCAGCAACAGTGGAGTTGTCAAAGGTGCCTGGTCCAGTCACGTATGGCCTGGCAGTCATGAAAAATGTGGCATTGGGGAAATGAGATTTGACCTTGAGCACAACATTTATAGTCTGTCCAGGGGCAATTAGAATTGTGTCAGACTCAAAGGGTTTGACATAAACAGCATCGGTTTCTACCACTTTCAGGGTGTGCTTTGCAATGCTGAAGAACAGCGCATCATTGAGTGCTGCGTTGATTAGGCGCAGAAGGTAAGTCTTCCCAACTTGAATCTTTAGCTTGAATGCATCTGCAAAATGACCCAAATATGCAAAATTATGCATGCAATAGCATTTCAATCATCATGGAATTCATGTTAAAAATCACGAAACTTATGTCACATTTGCCTACCGTTTTTATGTTGCTTCAATTTGATACCTTTGGCAGAACAATTGTACAATGGCCCCTGGGAGTCCATTGAGGGTATAAGAATCAGAGACATTTGGCCCTCCACCTGTTTGGATTGCCTGCTTCATAACTGCCTCAGGGTCTGCATTCCACCACTCTCCTGTATATATATGGTATGATATTCATTAGCACATAATGAACAGACAGAAATTTCGCTATGTACTTGTTAGTTACATTTGAAGTAATGTTATGCATAATTGCATATAAATATTACCAAAGATGATTGGAACCTCCTTGTAGGGTTTAGTGAAAGGGTAAGGTACACCAAGCTTGGGAAGAATGATCAAGGGACCATGAACAGTGGATCGTAGCCATGATATGTGAGCATGCCACCAAAGAGTACCTCTTTGGCCTGTAATGGTGAAGTTGTAGACATAGCTGTTGCCTGTTTGGATGGGACATTGAGTGATATATGCCGGGCCATCTGCCCACCCTGATTGAAGCTGTCGAATGCCATGCCTGGTAAAGTTTAATCCAAACAAATGAATTGTATCCTGTGTGCTGTCTGTGATGCATTATGTTAGAGTTTAAGCAGATAATTCACCCTATGTAGGTAATGATTACCAATATATGGATTGAGATGTTGTTTGAGACATGGTTAACCACTTTGATGAGGAGGTGATCACCCTCCCTAGCAACAATCCGAGGCCCTGGAAACTTCCCATTTACTGTTACAATGCTCTTGGTGTGGCAGAGTCTTGTCACATTTTGGAGTTTGATCTGCAAAACCAATCAAAGCTGTTAAATTTAAGAAGCCAACAAACAACAGCCAAAATGGAAAGAAGAAGTGTGCATGGGAATCGAAACCAAATAGCTTCATACATCAAACTTGTAGTGCCGGGTTATGCATGCATGAGCATGCTTAGGAATGAGGCACAATGTTGTGAATGACAAGAGAAGGAGACTAAGAAATGTTGGTGATGAAAGAGGAGGATGAACAGCCATGCTACTTTGTAAGTTGTTCTATCTCTATTCGTCTCAATCGATCTCTTTCTTGAGTGAGTGTAGGTTGAAGTTGATGAATGAATGAAGCGCTTTTGTTTGTTTATATATATATAGAGAGAGAGAGAGAGCCGAGGAAAAGTGTTTGGTGAGTGGATTGATCGATACTAGAAGAGAAGAGAGCTTCATGAATTTGGGGTTTTAATATTATGTAGGATGTAACTGTTAGAACAACTGTAGACTGGTTTCAAAGACAATCAATTCAATTTTGTTGACCTTCTTCTTTCCTTTCAAGCCTAACCTTAACTTTCTTAGTATTTCCACGTCTTTGAACTCAAAACGGACATGATTTTTAACCTACACAGATATTTCCATGCTTTGCAACAACTATGAGAAAAGAGATACAGAATAGAAACAGCTCACTTGTGAAAAAAATGCGTAATAGCTCACCGATCAAGTGTCTTTTTTTTTTTTTCCACAATCTATTTTATTGTATTATGCTAATTAAGTGTAATCAAGCTTAACCATGTGAGCTTGGACAACCTCCATTTTTTTGTTTGTTGTAATTTGCCTGTATTTGTACATTTTTTATTAACGACATATATGGATCGATAAGACAAACCAGTTACTTGGGCAAGATGATCGTACGTAAACCTTGATCATGACCGGCACCCTTTGATTTTGATCATCGTTAGGCAATCTCTCTATGAAGTGCGTTCATTTATTTTTCATTTTTTCACCGTAAGTGCATGCAGTACAATTTTTCAAAATGCAGCTAAACGTTGTGTGTTTTGTAAATAAAACACACCTAAACATTATTTCTTTCCCGATAGATCGGGTTGATGTGAACACTAATTTCAAAACATGTCATGTATAGAGAAAGATTTTGAATTCGATCGACTTTTGTAAGATCAATACTCAAGATTATATAATTATCGGATCTTAATTAATATTTATGTGCATTAATGAAAATGGGCGCGCTAATTCTTTTAATTTATAAGGGTCGACGGTGACCCTTTAGTAGGTAATCACCTGTGTACGGCATAAACTAATAGTCCCAGCATTCCACCAACCCCATTTTACACCATAACACCACCCTTGCATGCAACTTTTTCAAGTAACCCTACCTAGTTGCCGAAGCAGATTGATATATTCAACAAGGAGTTCGGTCGTTTTTAAGCCTGATATGCATGCTACATATAAAAATAATTTAATTTATACACGAGAGCTATTGTAATATTCTAGATGATCATCTCATGAGTGAATAAGTTGATGATAAGATTTCATTATACTGTACGTTAATGTCAGTATGTATTGTGATAATGCACTAGCACCTAATCTGTAGTTGTACCTACTCTGCTCTCTTTAATTTATGATTCAATTTCATATAATATTATTAGCTAGGAAAAAATTTCAAGCTAAGAAGAAGAGATATAATAGAAAAATAAACAATCTTAATTTCTTTTTACGATAATATATAATATTTTTTATTGCATGACAATGATAATACACATAGAAAGGAAGATGGGTGCGTGTATATATATGAACTAGTTAAAAATTTTGATGTTCTAAACAGACCAAGAAAAAACAATCTCAGGAACTCCAAATAAATGAAATGAAAACACAATCTTTATAATGAAGACAACAAAGCAAACCTAGGATATTTTTCAAAAACATTACCACATGCAGGAAGAAATAATAAAGGGGTTATGTGTATGATTCCATGTATGTGTTCATCCAATGAATTCACCAGTCAATATATATTATTCATAAATCAACAAAATAAAGATAATAATCCAACCAAAACTGATTGTTGGATTGTGAATCTATTGGATGGCTACATCTATGGAATCATAATTAATCGGAAGAAAAGTAATTAGTTGAACGATAAGACGTACCATTTTTAGTAATGCTCTCTTAAATAGCTAACTAGCAAAATTTAAGAATTTTGGATAAAAAACCATCTCCAGTAAACGTCCTAAATGTATGCTAAAGGGATAAATGTTGATATTTGGGCTAAATGGTCAACCAAATATATATACCTGACCAATTATGATGGATTAAACTGTGGAACCCCCATAAATTATTCTATTTAAACTTTTTATGCTTGACTTATTATATTTAAATTTATATTTTAAGTTTTTTTTAGATTAATAATAAAAATATTTTTCAATTAATTTTAAATAATTAGTCAATTTAAATATTTCTATTCAAAAACTTTAAATTCATTTATTACAATATATTAAATGTCAAAACAAATACAAAGATAAGACTAAAAAAAAATACAAACATAAGACTCATTAAAAAAATATACATATAAACATAAGACTCATGAAAAATAAATTACAAATATCTAGACTTGAAAGTATGAGACAATAGATTGCTATTTATTGCATCCACCATAAATTAAGTGTGACCTCGCTCATATTCCATGTCAGCGCATAATCCAAAAATGTACGACCAGATCCTTTTGGTGGTATTTGTTTGCTTTACGATGCCGCATCATTTTGTAACGAGATAAATATTCATCTATAGAATAATCGGGTGTTTACACGTGATAAATTATCTTATCAATATCTTAATGATTTTTTAACTTAAAATAATAAATAATAAATACGAATTTCACGAGCCGATACGTGACAAAAAAAAATTATACTAAATATTTTTATTTTGTTACATATCCGAAAAATAATTAATTAATATGTGTATTTAGTACATTTATTAATTCATTACACTTAAATATATATTAAAATTATAAAATATTAAATGAAATAATACATATCCCTCCACTTCTGGAGATGATAAAATATAATCCTACACTATTTATTAAAAAACTAATTTTTAGAGAACTAAATTTTAGTTTAGATGGTCCTTCTAGAAGCTACTTTATGCATCCATTAAGGAGTACACGAGGAAACAAAGGCATCCTAGGTTACGTAGCTTAGATTTTTTTTTTGGCAGTGTAATTTAGATACTTGAACTTGATCTATAATATGAAAAGGGGATTCAAATATAATATTCAAGTACATAGTGAAGAGTATATTTACATGAACTAATATGATTACCTGCATATCTAAAAATTAATGCTATTTGGACCATCTAAATTGACCATGTTGATGTGAATGATATTATTTTAATAAATGAAAGTATTATATATTTATATTAGACTATTCATTGATTGTCACATCAGCATGGTCACTAAATGTGGTCAATTTAAAGGGTCCAAATAGCATTGCCCAAAATAATTAGTACCTATTAAATATGAGCAGATGTAGAATATGGATTATCACCAACAAAGATATGCTTTGCTCTAATCCCCGGGAATTCAACCTCTCACAATTAAAAGGAGATGGTATTCATAAGTTAAAAAGTGAAGGAACCTGATTCATATATAGCAAAAAATAAAAATTAATAATAATAATTAGGGTAGCTAGTGTGATATATATATATAAAGCTCTCAAGAATATATATATGACTTTCCTTGTATGCCGAGGAAGGGATTTTAACATATGAAGTGTTATATAATAGTCATGTATACCTCTACATATAAATTGCAAAAACACTGAGATCATCATCAGATCAATATATGGTACGGGAAGGACAAAAATAAGATCAGCAACCACCATATGGCAACAAACAATTATGGACTGTCCTTCTTAGTATGCTGTGTGCTTCTGTTGGCTTTATTGGCCGGAGGCCAAAGTTTCGTGCCGCCGCCGGGAAACAATAAGGTGAACATGAATAATTAGTAGCTAGCCATGTATATACATATGATATATATATATATATATATATATGACTATAGATGCTCTGAATTTGATAGTTGTTTTTTTTTTTAACACAAAAATAGCCTAGAATTAATTTTTCGTGTGCAAGTGTTTGTGCATATTAAATTTTTTTTTATTATTATTTTTTTTAAATATGGTGGAAGATAATTAATGACCGTGCCGGCAAAGGAAACAAAAAAGGAAATTTCGTCACCTCCCATGCATGAATGATCAAGTAGGGATGGAGAAATTAAATTTTTGTATTAAGTTTTAAATTTCTAAGTGATGTGATAATATTTAATGAATTGATCGTATAATGTTGGATTCGGGTTGGTTTTTGTTTATAATAAGTTTAAAATGTTTGCATCACACTTCGTATAGAAAATAATTAGAAAAGAGCTTGTAGTAGATATGTATTATTTTTTAGTGAGTCAGTATGTTAACTTGGATTATATAGAGGATAACTTTATCAAATTTAATGTAATAACGTAGAAGTAAATATTAGATAGCTAAGCATCTAATCCTCCTAAAATAAAAAATAAATAAAAATATATTATTTCTACTTTCAATGTGCTACATCAACCTACTAAAAAATACGACGGAGATTTTTTTTTAATAGTAAATTGTTTTCATGATTTTTAACATTATGGCAACACAACAATTCTAATCTCAGGAACCTTTCACATTAGTACAGGAAAATTGTACGTACGCAGTTGCAATAGAAACAACATGCACAAAAGGAGCCGAAACCTCAAACCACATAAGCCTAAGATTTGGAGACACAAATTCTAATGACATTTTAGTAAGCCATCTAAATTCTAAACACATCAGAAGGGTGGATCCATTGGAGCCCGCGGTCCTTGACGATGTGCCGAGAAAACCATTTCAAGCTTGCATGGTGGATGAGTTCCAAGTCCAAGCTCAATGTGTTGAGTCGTCGGTCTGCTACCTCTACCTCAAACTTGCCGGAGCCGATGATTGGAGACCTGGTTTTGCGCAAGTCCATGTCTTGGATGGATCTCGGTCCCATCTCAGCTCCGGTAACTTCTACTTTCGCCGGTACTTGCCCCGCCGAGTGTGGCATGGTTTGGATGCCTGTGATAAGGAGGTCACTCGTTTTGGGGTCAAGCACAAGAGGAAAGTTTCTGTCAAAACCCAGCCAAAAAATATAGTATCAACTCCTTGATATAATTTCATAGTCAATTGCCAGAGTTGAATCCAGGACATAGTACTATTGTACATTAAAGTACATAGAAATTAACATTGATACTTAATTTATTATTTTTATCTTTATTATCTTTTGACGCATATGGCCATAATTAAGCTGAGAACAAAACAAGAGACTTGAGTTTATATTATTAATGTTCAAAACGGCGCAAGGCGCTCTTAGGATGGTGAGCATGGGCCTAGCGCCTAGGCGGTTTATTTTTAGAACAAAATTTAATAAATTAATGATATAATGATTGTTAGGAATATGAGATTGAATGAACTAAGTATAAGGACTTAACTTCAATTCCAACAAAACAATGACTAGTCGGATGAGAGGGAAATCTTGTTTTTCGAATTCAAATTCAAATGGGATGGTTATGTGAATTGGAACTGTCCAATTTAGATTGGAACTGTCAATTGATAGGTTTAACAATTCCATGTCGTCCATATAAGAAGGGATTTGGTCCCTCTCCTCCTTTCAACTGATCATTCCTGGAAAACTTCTCATGTTGAAGTTGTTCATCTATATTGAGAGGAGAGATCACCAATTCCCCATCTGCTTTGCAGATTACACATTGATCACAAGAGCACTCAACGATGGCTCTTCATCTTCATCGTCAAGTAAGCCTATTTTCTGTTTTGAATCCATTCTTTAACATGTCAATTGTTTATGTTGTAGAAAGTTATTTAGATACATGATTGTTTTTTTATCTTGGAAGATTTTTGATCATAGAGATCCTTACAATTGGTATAAGAGCATACAATCATGTTCTAAGTTCTTTCAATTATGTTTTTTAGTTTCTAGATTCCGCTGTGCATTACTTAAGAGTTTTCAATGTGATTAATGTAATTGTAATGAATCTTTATGATACTGAATTGCATGATAACTTGAACTCTCAATAACCTTTGAACCTGAATGCTTTAATCTGTTAATTACTGTGTAATGTTGAAATCAAATAATTGTCATAACCATCAAGAACAATTTTGAGTCATGATGGTTTCAATGATTCTAAAATGTTTGAATTCCATTTTAGAAGTGGAGAAACATCTATCATGGTTTAAATAAAGAAACCTTGAGTTCATGATGATTTGATCATTTGATCAAGTCGAATTTATGAAAGAATGACGATATTTAGTTTCTGTGTTAAGGGTATTTTATGTTAATTGCTAAACCATGAAACAGAAAGTAGAACCAAATCACAAATCTGAAACTATCCAAATGGATCACACGGTTGCCAAGTAGATATGTTTCTAAAGGATCAGTTTACTTGGTTTTCTATTTTCCAATGTGTAGAGATCGTGCATTACTTGTTGATATATGATTTTTTTAGCCTAAAGGTGTCATAGTCATATATTTGACAAGTTTTTTATGTTCTGCTATGCAAATATGAAATTCTTACCACTTACTTGGAAATCTCTAGCCTAAAGGTGTGATTGTTCCAAAATTTTAGAAGAGACAGAAGTTTGCGACAGAAGTTTGCAATCTAACTTCATCATGAATGTCACTGATATGAATTTCAAACCCTCATTGTTTTTTATTGTAGCCATGAATATGTTGAATCTTGTCAACATTGAGAAATTGAATGGGACAAATATCAAGGAATGGAAACATAAGCTTATGATGCATTTGGGTATGCTTCAATTCGATATAGCCTTCAAAACTCCAAAACCATCTGAACTGGATGAAAACAGCAGCAGAGATGACATGGAGGTTTATGAGAAGTGGGAGAGAGCAAATTCCATGTCATTGTGAATTATGCAAAATGCCATGGAAGATAACATCAGGGGTGGTTTTAAGGACTGTGATTTAGCTAAGGAATATTTGTCTGCTAATGAGGAGAAGTACAAAAAATCAAATAAGGCAGAAGCAAGGTCATGCCTGAGTGCCCTCATCAGTTCCAAGCACGATGGCATAAGTAACATCAGGGAACATCTTCTGAAGGTTGTGAACACTGCCAATCGTCGGAATGCTCTTGACATTAGCATTTCTGAACAATTTTTGGGTCACATGGGATTGCACACCTTATCTGATGACTATGACCAGATCAAGGTGAATTATAACATACAAAAGGAAACTTGGTCCTTCAATGAGCTGATTTAAATATGTGATGACGAGGAAGAGAGGAAGACAAAGCAAGTGATGTATGCTAGTGTCAATCTGGCACAGAATGGGAAATGGAAAGGAAAAATGGTTCCTCAGTCTAAACCATCCAATTCTATGAGTTCAAAGACCACTAGATTCAAATCCAGTTCAGCTTTTGGAGGAAAGAAGCATGCTCATTATCCTGGTGTGTACAAAAGGGACCCCAATGCTTCCACCTCACAGCTGAAACCTCACAAGAACAACTTCAAGAAATGCTTTTTTTTTTTGTCAGTCCACAGACCATATCAGGAAAAACTATCATGGATTCCAAGCATGGCTTGTGAAGAAAGGTATGGAAATTCAAAACGTTTTTGTTACAGTGAAGTCAAATATGATTTTTGTCCTGCAAAACTCATGGTGGTTTGACATTGGTTGTTAAATTCACATAACAAACTCCTTGCAAGGATTTCAAAACCAAAAGGGAACAAATAAGGAGGTTTTCAATGTTTTGTTGGAAATGGGACCAAGGTAGTTGTAGAATCAGTTGGATCAGTGATGCTCAAATTGTCTACTGGTTTTGTTTTAAAATTAAATAATTTTCTTTATGTACCTTCAATGAGAAGGAATCTATTTTCAGCAACTCAATTTGTAATAGATGGTTTTTCTTGCATTGGTGATAATGAATCTATTAAGTTTTACATTAAGGGTGATTTTGATAATTTGATTGGTTGTGCATTGCCAAATGGTGTTTTATGGCATATTGATTGTTCCTACTGCACAAAATGCATGAATGTTGATCATATTGCCCCAAAAAGTCTTATGACAGATGAGAAGTCATCTATGCTTTGACATACACGACTTGGACACATCTTAAAAGAGAGAATTATGAAATTGATCAAATCTGGTGTGCTGCCAAATTTAGATTTCTCATATTATCAAAATTGTGTAAGCTGTTTTAAAGGAAAAATCAATAGTTCAAGAAAAAAGGGAAAACCAAAAAAGAGTGGAAACCTATTAAACCAGATCCATACTGATGTTTGTGGTCCATTTCTAGTTAGAAAAATTTGTGGGAACTCCTATTATGTTCTCTTCATTGATGATCTTTCAAGGTATTCTAGCCTTTTTTCTGATTTCTAAAAAATCAAAAATTTTAAACTGTTTTAAAATCTTCAAATTGGAAGTGGAAAATCAACTTGATATGAGAATTAAGGTTGTGAGGTCAGATCGTGGTGGGGAATACTATGACAGATATACTGAGCGTTGATAAAACAAAGGGCCATTTTCCTTATTCTTTGAACAAGAAGGAATAGTGGTTCAATACACTGCACCAGGATCACCATCTCAGAATGGTGTTGCATAAAGAAAGAATAGTTACTTGAGGGAAATAGTGGTTAGCATGATGTCAATGACAAAGTTACCTGATTTTCTTTGGGGTGAAGCTGTCAAAACAACAAATTACATTTTAAATAGGGATCCTTCCAAATCAGTGACATCTACTCCTTATGAAATTTGGACTGGTAGGAAACCAAGCCTCAATCATTTACACATATGGGGTTGCAGGAGTGAAGCCAGGCTTTACAATCCAAATGCAAGGAAATTTGATGAAAGAACCACAAGTTGTTATTTTGTGGTATATCCTAACATATCAATGGGATACAGGTTCTACTGTCCAAATTCTCATTCCAGAATAGCTGAGGCAAGAACAACAAAGTTTATTGAAGATTTCGAGTCAGGTGTACCTAAGGAGAAAAAGATGTTTGTTTTTTTATGAAAAACCAATTAAAGACACTGTTAACATTCCCTCATCTAGCACTATTATTCCATTGGCAATATAGATTCCGTTGGCTTTTCCAAGTTCAAACAACTCAGAAATTGAAAATTAGCACCCTGTCACAAATATATAACCACTAGAATCACATCCAACAAATGAAGTTAATCAAGAAGCAGGAACACGGGAAATCCCTGTGGGTGATCAACCTACAGTAGATCAATATGTCAGAAGATCCCAGAGAACAAGAAAATTAGCAATTTCGAGTGATTATATGGTTTTCATGCAAGAAGCTGAATATGACCTTGGGGGTGACTCTGATCCCACTTTTTATTTTGAGGCCATGAACAATCACAATGCAAGATCCTGGTTTGAAGCAATGCAAGAGGAACTGAATTCAATGTATAAGAACAATGTCTGGGAATTGGTAGAGGGTTTAGATGACAAAAAAGCAATTGAATGCAATTGGGTTTATAAAAAAAAAAGAAATACAGAGGGAGAAGTGGGAGAAGTGGGAAGACTTAAAGCAAGACTTGTTGCCAAAGGATTCACTCAAAGGCAAGGTTTGGACTACGCTGAAACTTTTTCACCCATGTCTAGTAAGGATTCATTCAGAATCATTATGGGCCTTACTGCTCATTTTGATCTTAAACTCCATCAAATGGATATAAAAGTTGCTTTCCTCAATAGAAATATGAAAGAAGACATTTATATGAAGCAACCTCCAGGATTCATTGAAAATGGGAAGGAGAATTGGGTATGTAAGCTTAACAGGTCGATCTATGATTTGAAGCAGGCTTCAAGGCAGTGGTACCTCAAATTTGATGAGGTTGTCACATCTCATCGCTTTGTGGAAAATAGGTTTGATAATTTCATTCACATAAAGAAAACTAAATGCAATTTTATTTTTCTGGTCTTGTATGTCGATGGCATTCTTCTTGCCAGTTCTAACCTGTAGCTTCTTCATGAAACCAAAAACTTCTTTCTGATAATTTTGACATGAAGGATTTGGGAATTGCTCACTATGTGTTGGGAATAGAAATTGAGAGAAATATGCATAGAAGGTCATTGGGGTTATCTCAGAAGAACTATGTTGATAGAGTTCTTAAGAGATTCAATATGGAACATTGCAATGGAAATGATATCCTAATAACTAAAGGTGATAAGTTTTCACATGACCAATGCCCTAAGAATGAATTTTAGACTAAATCCATGAAGGAAAAACCCTATGCATCACTTTTTGGCAGCTTGATATATGCACAAGTGTGCACACGACCTGATCTAACTTTTCCCCTAAGTGTTTTGTGAAGATATTAATCAAATCCATGAATAACACACTGAAATGCAAGCAAGAAGGTACCCAGATACTTAAAAAGAACATGTTCACATGTTCCAGATTTTCAACAAGTTGAAAATCTGGAATTGACTTGTTACACATAAGCTGATCTAGGAAGGTGTGTTGATGATAGTATGTCAACTAGTGGATACATTTTTATACTTGCTGGTGGAGCTGTTTCATGGAGAAGTAAGAAATAGACAACCAGATCCACTTCCAAAATGGATTTTAAGTACATTGGTTGTTTTGAAGCCACTAGACAGGCCATTTGGATAAACGACCTAATACTCAACATAAAGATTGTTCAAAGCATTGAAAACCCCTTGAAGCTGTTTTGTGGCAATACTGCAACAATTTTCTTTGCAAAGAACAACAAGAGGTCAGAATCATCAAGATTCATGGACATTAAGTACCTTGTTGTACAAGACATGGTAAGAGAGGGAATTATTGATATATAGCACCTTGGAGCATTGATAAGCCATGAATTAAGCATCATTTTATATCCTTTATGATTATATTTTAATGTTTAATTACCAAACAATTGGAGAAAATAACATATTTTGTGAAAAATGTGCAGAATTGAATAGAGCTCGGAATTATGAGAACTTAGATGAAAGAATTACCTCAATCAGAGTTATATTGAAGAAGTTATGATCGAATGAAGGAAAGCCATCAAAAAGGGCAAGGCAATTCGGTAGTAAGCAACCAAATCCAAAATGGCAGCCCAGAATGACAGGACCCGCCCCAAATCCCCCCGGGATTAACGAGGGACATGCCTACTCCCATCTGACACAAAGTGTCAGACAAGAGATAATTCCAACCTTAGCCCCACCCGGGGCTTCCAGAGTGCGCCAGGATCGGAGGAGGAGTGTGATATCTCGATCTCTTCTACAGCCCGCATCCGCGATCAACCTGAAAGACATTAAAACCATTGAAAGCTGTGAGTGGATGAGACTAATAATTTATAAAATCATTTCACAAAGAAGACATTTGTGCCCTTCACTAAAAAGTATGCATGCATTCGAAAACCAGTTAATTCAATCATTCCTCAAATCATCAAATCAAAGTTAACAAAACTGTTTATCAATCAAAGCCATTTCCTTCCTCAAATCATTAGGGCGTTAGCCCAAACCGTAAAACCAAAGTGTTGACACTATATCTAACCAGACCCACTGGGCCGTATACTTAAAGCCCAGACCCCGCTCAAGGCCCAAAACTACCATACTTATAACAGCCCTAACACCGGGCCCAATGTGACCTGCCACGTAGCAGCGTACCCACCATCGATTTACGTAACACGTGTCAGCACGTAAATCGAGAAGCATTTGTCCCACATCAGAACTTTGGGAATTGAACATCCCACCTACCCATACATAAAGGGTACACATTTCCCAATAAAGGTAACTAAGTTTGACTACTAAAATTACTCTACCGAACTTACCATTTACTGCTTCCTCTTACGAACAAGGTAACTGACTTGACCGTCGGAGAACCTTAGGCTGGCACCACACCGGTGCCCGTACTAACGGAGAACCCGCGATCCTTTAAAGTTGACAGGTTACGAGGAAGGACACGCGTCATTTGGTGATTGGGCAACGAGTACTCGACAGTTGGAACATTTAACGCTTCAACAGTTTGGCGCCGTCAGTGGGAAATCTGACTAAGGTTGCCCACGCTCAACTAGACCGAGTTACGACTCATCCACCAGTTACACCGAGAGACAGCTCGTCGTCTCTGAACATGCAGGGTGAACATAATCTCGGTGAGATCACACCCGGGCAAGGCCCCAGAACGAGGGGAGAACCCTCTCCTAACTTCTTACAGATAATTGAGAAACTCCAGAGTGACATGGCCGAGGTCAAAGCTAAGGGAACCCAGGCCGAGCCGAGGTGTCAGGTGCTCGACGATCGATACACTGAGGTGGCCGAACAGCTACGGGTTGCACAGGCCGAGCTCGCCACGCACCGGGAGCGTGTCGGCAGGGCTGAGGCCGACAAGGTGGTGGCCGAGTGCGCGGAGCGTGCCGAGAAGAATCGCCAGCTGGCGGAAAGAGGAAAAGAACATGCGGTCACTAAGCCGCGTAAGGGAAGGCATGGGGACGCCGAGCCGAGAAAGAAACCGGCTCGGATGCTGATCATTCTCGGCAGTCAGCCCGGTGACACCAGGATCTACCGAGACGCCCGCGACGCCCTCAGCGAGGGAGGGCGGAACCGGTCGGTCAACGAACAACCGTCACGCCGACCGGACCCTCGGTCAGAGGTGGGAAAAGGAGATCACCACCGAGGAAACATAACCGCTCGGTGGTCCCGCCCAAGCATCAGCCACGGGACTTTTTCGACGGGGGACCCTGTCCTTGTCACCGACTCATCCCTGGAGGCCGAGAGCACGGCCAAGTCAGCTCGGTATCTTGGCACCAGGATCAACCGCTCGCACAAGAGGAGGCAAACATCGAGGTCCTCTCGCAACGACACCTAGCGGTCAACCCACCTCGGCCTACCGCTCCCTCGACCTGAACCGACCCGCAGCAGGAGCACCGAGCGGTCAGCGCAGGCCGAGCGGTAGAGTGACAAGCCTCAGGAACAACCCCGAATGCGGGACAACGAGCGGTCAAGGCCGGTTGGCCAAAATGGGAGTATATCCCGGGACATACCCAAACAGGGGTACACCGAGCGGTCAAGGCAGGTCGGTCGCAGGAGTGAATCTCAGAGCCCGCCGAGCAGATTTGGCTCCGACCGGTCATACAGGACCGACCGCGACCAGGCACCCAGAGATAAACACCAGTCCAAGACCGACTCGCTCGTCCAGCATCTCATAGACCGAGTCTGAACACTCGAGGCCGGGACAGCTCGCGAAGCAAGACCAGCCTGGTCAAAAACCAGCCCGGGCCCTTTCACAGAGATAATCAACCAGTTCAGAATCAATCACGAGATTAAAGCCCTGAAAATTCCCCTTTACAACGGAAAGGACGACCCGTGGAATCATCTGAACAACTTCTACTCGGCCGTCGCCCTCAAAAACCTCGCCGACGAGGAACAGTGCCTCATCTTCAGTTCCACACTGACCGAGGCAGCGATCAATTGGTTCTACAAGTTGGAATCTAGGTCCATCGACTCTTTCGAACAGCTCACCTCCACCTTCATAAACCAGTTCATGATACAGACTAACCGTTTGTCCTCGGTCGAGGACCTCTTCCAGCTTAAACAAGGCGAACATGAGTCGTTGCAGCGGTATGCAGCAAGATTCAGTCACGAATACTCCCGGTGCGCGGAAACGGACGACCGAGCAGCTTTCACGGCCTTCAAGGGTGGCCACCGAGACTCCCCCTTCAGGTACGCAGCTCACACCCAAGGCTGGACAACTTATAATGAAATAATGAAACAGGCGGCGATCCACGCCAAGGCTGAAGCGCTGAGCCAAAAGTCCAACGCTGCCAACGCGTACCAACCTCCACAGACCGACTGGGTGAAAACATACCCACCGAGCGTCCCGGAACAGCAGGGCTCAGCACAGCGTCCACAGGAGCAAGGACAACAGAGCTATGAGGGAAAACGGAAAGACTACCCCCACAGCAACAATCTGTACAGCCCTGGGAAGAAGGCTAAGAACCCGAATCACCAAGAAAGACAACAGGGGGAGCGGTCAAACACCGGGGAAAAACGGGTTCCTCGCTCCAAGTACGAGACATACATCATCCTCAATACCCCCTACGAAAACGTCCTCCTCAATGTGGAACACATGATCCCAAAGTCTACGTGGGCACCAGCAAAGGGCAAGCTTGGCAAAGACACAGGAATTTACTGCCAATACCACAAGTACAATGGCCATAGCATTGACCAATGTGTTGCATTCCGGGATTTGGTGGAGGCCTTGGCCCGAGATGGGAAGATCAACCAATTTCTTCAACATGCTCCACCTCCACCTCGCAACCCGCAGATCAACACGATCTCCGGAGGGCCACCAATTTCTTGCCCGCTCACTTCCAACCGGGCAAAGAAGAACTTTCTACGGGCCACCAAACAGAATCAGCAGCTCTTCAGTATAGAGGAGGGAAGAGCCAAGAAAACAAATTGACTCGGTTGGGAGCCGATCACGTTTTCCGAGGAGGAAGAGCGCGGGATCATGTACCCTCACGACGATCCCATTGTCGTTATGGCTGAGATATCCAACTACGACGTACAACGGGTAATGGTCAACACTGGAAGCTCGGTCAACGTTCTTTTCATGCGAGCTTTCAAGCAATTGGGCATCCCAGAGGCAAGTCTGAACCGCTCACCCACACCGCTCTTTGGCTTCATGGGGGACTCCATCGTCCCGCATGGAACGGTTACCCTCCCCCTCTCCCTCGGAACGCATCCACGGAGGGCAACCGTACTGGCACCTTTTTTGGTGGTAGACTGCCCCGCGGCCTACAACGCCATTCTCGGGCGGGGAATACTCAACCAGATGAGGGCAGTCGTCTCCACCCACCTACTGTTGGTAAAATTCCCAACCCCTATGGGGATTGGTCAAGTCAAAGGTGACCAAATGGCTGCAAGAGCTTGCAATTTTGTCACCTCAATCCAACCTCCGAAGGAAACCATGGCAGTGACAGAGTCCGCATTCGAGGCTGACCCCGTGAGCGCTCAGGACGCGCAAAGAATACGGGGCGAACCAATCGAAGATCCTCGGGACCATTCAGCAACACCCCATCCACAGCCCATTGAGGATGTTGAAGAGATAGTACTCTCCCACGACTTTGCGGACCGGAAGGTAAATATTGGGACAACTCTTTCGCCCAACCTGTGCTCACAACTGATCCATTTTTTAAGGGACAACTCTGAGGTCTTTTCCTGGTCGTACGCCGACATGCCCGGCATCTCCACCGACGTGATCTGCCATCGGCTCAGTATCGATCCTACCTACAAGCCTGTCGAACAGAAACGTCGCCTCTACGATGCTGAGAGGACCAATGCTATGAAGGCAGAGATCGTCAAACTCAGCACCATCCACTTTGTCTGGAAGGCCGTCTATGCTGCCTGGGTAGCCAATGTTGTACTCGTCAAAAAACCCTCTGAGGAGTGGTGAATGTGCATTGATTTTACTAACCTGAACAAGGCCTGCCCCAAGGACAGTTTTCCTTTGCCAAAGATTGACCAACTGGTCGACGCCACGGCGGGACATGAGCTCCTGAGTTTTATGGATGCGTACTCAGGCTACAACCAATTCTTTATGCATCCGGCAGATCAGATCCACACAACCTTCCGGACGGATTAGGGGTTATACTGCTACAATGTCATGCCTTTCGGACTCAAAAACACCTGGGCCACTTACCAACGCCTGGTGAACTTCATGTTCGCCGACCAGATTGGGAAAACAATGGAGGTTTACGTCGACGAAATGCTCGTCAAGAGTAAATCGGCTGACCTACACATCCCCAATCTCTCGCGAATGTTCGACGTCCTCAAACGGTATCGAATGAGGTTAAATCCGGCAAAGTGCGGGTTCGGAGTCAGCTCTGGAAAATTCCTGGGTTTCATGATTAGCCAGAGGGGTATCGAGGCCAACCCGGAAAAAATCAAGGCCCTGGTCGATATGGAGCCCCCACGAACCCAGAAAGAAGTGCAAAGCTTAACGGGCCGAGTCGCAGCCCTTACACGCTTCATCTCCAAAGCCACGGACAGGTGCGTGCCTTTCTTCAAAGCCCTAAAGGGCAGGTCCAAACACATCACCTGGACCGAGGAATGCACCAAGGCCTTCACTGAACTCAAGGAATACATGGGAAAAGCGCCGTTGCTAGCAAGACCAGGCACCAGGGAAACCCTTTACATGTATCTATCTGTCTCCGCTTCCGCCACAAGTTCAGTTTTGGCCAAGCGTAAGGACGGCGCCGAACATCCGGTGTATTACGTCAGCAAGGCTTTGCAGGACGCCGAGACAAGATACTCTGACCTAGAGAAGCTCGCTTTCTTCCTCATCATGTTTGCCCGGAAGCTCAGGCCATACTTCCAGGCTCATTCTATCATCGTCTTGACCGACAGACCACTCCGGCAGGTGCTTCAGAAGCCCGAAACATCGGGCCGCTTACTCAAATGGGCAATAGAACTCAGCGAATTCGACATCACCTTCATTCCCCGCACTTCCGAGAAAGGACAGGCCATGGCAGACTTTATCTCTGAGTTCTCCTACGTTCCAGCAACGGCCGCACATGAGGTCCCACCATCTTCCCCTCTGTCCATAACACATACTTTGGATGAGGAGAACCCCCAACTCGACCCCACCGGGCCAACCTGGCTCTTATATGTCGACGGGTCGGCTTGCCACAACGGATCCGGAGCCGGACTTGTCCTCACCACACCGGACAAGGTCCGGATGGAGTATGCCCTTCGTTTCCAATTCAAGGCCTCCAACAATGTCGCCGAGTATGAGGCCCTCCTTGCAGGGCTCCGCCTCGCTAAAACCATGGAGGCAGAACAGGTCAAGATCTTCATCGATTCACAGCTCATCGTCAACCAGATCAACAACGCCTATGAGGCGAAAGACTCTTCCATGGCAGCGTACAGGGCACTGGCAAAGACCCTTCTATGTAGTTTCCGCAGCTACTCTATCACTCAGATTCCACGCTCCGAAAACAGCCATGCCGACGCTCTAGCCCGACTCGCATCCTCCCTCGATGAGAAGCAGAGTCGAAGTGTACTGGTCGAAATTCTGGGTCAACCCAGTACACAATGCTCGGCGGTCTATGCCATCAACACTGGCTGCATATGGATGGCCCCACTGATTAGATTCGTTGCAGACGGAACTCTTCCTTCTGACAAGATCGAGGCCAAAAAGGGCCGGAGACAGGCAACCCGCTATGCACTCATCAACGACCAACTCTACAAACGGGGCTTCACTTTGCCCCTCCTGAAGTGTCTCGTCCCGGAGGCAGGCAGAGCCATTCTCGAGGAAATCCACGCCGATATTTGTGGAAATCATTCTGGACCACGGTCATTGGCCCACAAGGCTTTTCGGCAGGGTTTCTATTGGCCAACCATGCAAGGAGACGCGGTCGAGCTGACTAAGCGGTGCGATAAATGTCAACGGTTCGCCCCTCTCTTCCACCTACCTCCAGAAAACCTCACGCCAATGGTCAGCCCTTGGCCCTTCTCACAGTGCGGACTTGATTTGATTGGGAAAATGCCGGCAGGGAAGGGCAAGACAGAGTATGCAGTGGTAGCAGTGGATTACTTCACAAAATGGGTTGAGGCAAAGGCTTTGGCTTCCATCACCACGGCCCAGATCGAAACGTTCGTCTTCCAGAACATTATCTGCCGTTTCAGTCTCCCCCACACAATCGTCACGGACAATGGGAAGCAATTCGACAACGCACGCTTCCGTGCCTTTTGTGACAAACACAACATCCGTCTTTGCTTCGCCTCACCAGCTCACCCTCAGTCCAACGAACAGGTTGAGGCCATAAACAAAATCATCAAGCATACACTGAAAACGCAGCTAGATGAGGCCAAGGGCAAGTGGTCTGAAATTCTCCCCAACGCACTCTGGTCATATTGAACATCCTACCGCACATCTACAAATGAAACCCCCTTCTCGCTAACTTTCGGAACGGAAGCGGTCATCCCCGCTGAACTAAGCGAAACTTCTTACCGAGTGTCGACCTATGAACCTGAACAAAACAACCATTAGATTGCACTCAGTCTAGACCTCATTGAGGAGCACAGGGAGCAGGCTAACCTCAGAAACATCACCTGCAAACAGCGGCTCTGCAATTACCATAATGCCAGAGTCAAACATCGGGGTTTTCAGGAAGGCAACTTGGTCCTCCGAAAAGTTAGCCTCGCCACCAAGGATAGCTCAGCTGGGACTCTCGGCCCCAATTGGGAGGGTCCATATCGAGTTACCAGAATCTGCCGGACCAGAACTTACAAACTGGAAGACCCAACTGGGCGAAGGCTGGGCCACCCATGGAATGCCGACCATTTAAAGAAATACTACATTTAGGACCTTGTATTTTTCCTTCTTATAACTTGCTGTACTTTACCCGTTCTTGCACCTTTTATTTATAAACACTTCCATTTATCTAGCCTTGTAACATAACATTTTGACTCAAACATACGAGTCGGGGCTCGGTCTTACTCGACCTACACCCCAACACTTACTATTTTGACTCAAACTAACGAGTCGGTGTACAGCCTTACTCGGCTTGCACCACTATTACGACTCAAACATACGAGTCGGGGTTTGGTCTTACTCGGCCTACGCCCCAACACTTTCTATTTTGACTCAAACTAACGAGTCGGTGTACAGCCCTACTCGGCTTGCACCACCATCACGACTCAAACATACGAGTCGGTGTTCGGTCTTACTCGGCCTACACCCCAACACTTGCTATTTTGACTCAAACTAACGAGTCGGTGTACAGCCTTACTCGGCTTGCACCACCATTACGACTCAAACATACGAGTCGGGGTTTGGTCTTACTCGGCCTACACCCCAACACTTGCTATTTTGACTCAAACTAACGAGTCGGTGTACAGCCCTACTCGGCTTGCACCACCATTACGACTCAAACATACGAGTCGGGGTTCGGTCTTACTCGGCCTACACCCCAACACTTGCTATTTTGACTCAAACTAACGAGTCGGTGTACAGCCTTACTCGGCTTGCACCACCATTACGACTCACACATACGAGTCGGGGTTCGGTCTTACTCGGCCCACACCCCAACACTTGCTATTTTGACTCAAACTAACGAGTCGGTGTACAGCCTTACTCGGCTTGCACCACCATTACGACTCAAACATACGAGTCGGGGTTCGGTCTTACTCGGCCTACACCCCAACACTTGCTATTTTTAGACTCGAACATTAGAGTCGGTGTACAGCCTTACTCGGCTTACACCAACACTCACACAAACAGAAATCGAAGGGTTACTCGGTCTACAATTTTTGTTTCAAGGAAAGTCTGTTTTCTATTTCAAATACGCAGACCTATTATGCTCGGCCTGCAAGAACTCTACAAAATTCGACCTCTCGGTCGTTCCCACTACTCCTAACAAAAAAAAAAGACAAAAACAAAAAAGGGAGAAATACAAGCGTCCTACACTAGCTCTTCCACCGGCTGCTCGGCTTGCTGAGCTCCCTCCACCTTTGGCTCAGGTTCCTTTTGAGGCTCCACTTGGTCGGCTTCCGGCTGGTCACTCGGCTGGGCACTCTCTTCCTCATCCTCCCCCGACTCGTCTTCAAACATTTCAGCGGTTATGTCCTGGCCGAGCCAGGGGGTCTTCACGGTCAAGCTGGGGTTGTGCAGGAAAAGATTACGGAAGAACTCTTGTTCACACTCGGCGGCGTAGTCGTTCTTTAGTTTGTCGAACTCCTCCGACGCCTTGAACTCGGCCACCGCCGCCTCCTTCGCCTTTTTCAGGTCGGCCTCCCTAGCAGACTTCACCCGACACAGCTCTTTCCAGTGCTTCAGGCGGTCTTTCTCCTTTGCCTCGAGGTCAGCCTTCACCTGATCCCTGGAGGCAAGGGCCTCCCGAGTCTTCCACCTCTCGGCTTCCAACTTTCGAGTGAGGTAGGCCGCCTCTTTCATTGCCCTCTCGGCTTCCTGAAGTTTTGGGGTGAGCTCTTCCTGTTTCTGCTTCAGCCGCTCTTTCTCCCGCCGAGCAGCAGCCACCCTCCTCTAGCTGTTCCCAAACTGGAGGTACACCTCGCCAAGAGCCTGCACATGATAACCATTAGCAACTCACTCAGCCTAATATACCACACTTGGAAAATAGAAAGAACTTACATTGCTCAGTAGCAGCAGGGCCTTCTCCATCCTCTGGTCAGACGACCGGCAATGCACCTCGGCCAGCTCGTCCAAGGGCGTCGAAGCTCCCTGACAAACCTCGTTCAGCAACGACACCATTTTCCGTGGGCAGCAGAGGGTTGCCTCAGCACTTGAGCCCTCGCTGATCGCCTCACCATCGGTAAACACACCGAGATTCATATCCCCTCTCCTCTGGAGCATCTCCAAGATCCTCGCATCCAACCGAGGGGGAGACGGTGGAGGATTGAACTCTGAGACCGTCATCGTCCTCTTGCTGCCAATTGCTTCCTATGCCAACAGGATCGTCTCGGCCTCCTTTCTCACCTTCGTCCGCCTTGGGTCAGGGGAGAGCACTCGGTCCCCCTCGACTGTGCCCTGCTTCCTCTTGGGCGACCTGGGTGGCGGGCTGGGTGGTCTCGGCTTTGAGGGTTGGCCCTGTTGTGCTCGGCCGGACCTCTCACGCTGTTTCTTCTCGGCACGCTCTTTTTTCTTTTTTAGCAGCAGCTCCAGGCGCTCGGCCGCCTTGGATAGGGACGCGGATTCTCCAGAGCTTTTGTCTGCCTTCATCCTCAGTTGCTCACAATCCTTGTAAATCCGGCTACCGAGGTGATAGGGGACTGCAACACCGAGACAGAGGTCAAACACAAAAAAAAAAAAAAAAATCAACAACTTACCCTCGTCGGTGTCGATGAGGCCGGCCTTGTACTGGAATCCAGGTAACCGAAGGATTCGTCGGTTCCGATTCAGCTCATCCAAGATCTCCCTTACTGGGTGGACGACTGCCTTCTCCGCTGAGGTGATTTCTTCTTCTGGGAACAAACCTGCACACCGAGAAGCAGTCAGACACAATACTCATACTTCAACATATCAACATATCAACATTTACATGAACGGTCGGCCTATGCTACAACTATCCACCTTGGGTCTGGAATTTGGACGGTATTGGGGGTCCCTCGGTGTTCCCCTCCTAGTTCCCACCGACTAGGCAGAATTTCGTCTTGAACGATTTTTGGGAGGTCGGTATGTCCAGAATGAACTCCCCCCGTTTGCTCTTCTTGCGGTGACGGTCGAAGACCCACCCAGTACTCTGCTGCTGAAACCCGAACTCGTACAGATACATCAGTTGGGCGTAGGTCGGCTCCGGCTGCTCGGCCCATCTGAAGGCCGTGAAGAGGGAGCAGAGCACAATCCACACGTTCAGATTGAGCTGACCGAGTGCCACCCCCATCTTCTTCACCATTCTCCGCAGCTAGGGGTGCAGGGGCAGTCTTACCCCGTGGTGCATCAGCTCGGTATAGAACAATGCCATACCGGCCGGGGGGTTGTTCGGTCTTTCCACTCTTGTGGGTAACCTTGTTGTCACCGAGTCGGGAACGCCAAACTTGATCCTCATCTTCATCAGGCCCTTCTCGGTCTCCTTGTTCACCATTTCGTCCACGGTGAAGGCCGCCCGCTCAATAGGAACGGCCTCTGGGACCGACTCATCCCCGGCCGTTTTCACCTTAACCCGAACTATGCCCTTATCTCGGCCGTGGGTCAGCTTCAATGCTCCGTGCACCCCCACCTTCACAATCGTCTCGGTGTCTCCCAGCAGATTGCCACTACCCGACCTACCCGTCGGCCCAGCCCCCGAACCAATGTCCGTGGTCCTACCGGACGACTCGGCCGTACTATGCATCGACTCTACCCTTTTTTGTACCTCGGCCGAGGGGGCCTCGTCCTCACTCCCTGAGATGGGAATGAGCACCTGCACACTACTCTCTGACGACTCACCGCCCTGTGAGTCGTAGCATTTACCCTCAGATACCGAGTCACTCTCGACCGACATCTACAAAAGAAAAACAGAAAAAACAGAACTCAGCCGACCGACTCGTTCCTATGAAGATCTTACCACAACCTTCACCACGTTCATGGCCAGTTCTTCACAACCTCCTACTTTAATCGGCAAACTAAACTTGGACAGGTGCTTACCGTGTTTTTTACGGAGGACCGTGGATCGTAAATCGCAAACGCCGTACGCACCACCGTCGTGAGCTTATTGGAAATCGCCTCTTTAGTTGGACAGAATTTCCCAAATTTGCTCAAAAAACACAAGTGAGGACATCGATGAAGAGCTCCCCATATTTATAGCAATTGATGCACAGACTACGAAGCGTCACCCCCTCAGTGATAGACACGTGTTGTAACCATTCTGACCGGACACGTATCAATCATCTGTCTGAGGGATCCCAACCGTCTTCCTTCAGATCGACACCGACTTCCGTACACCGCTCGGTCCCCCTGGACGGCCCCGTACAGACGTTGGTCCTCCCACCGACCCATGTACACCGCTTGGTGCTCTCACCTGTTTGCAGACGTTGGCTCTCTTAACCGACCCATATACACCGCTCGGTGCTCTCACCTGTTTGCAGACGTTGGCTCTCTTAACCAACCCATATACACCGCTCGGTGCTCTCACCTGTTTGCAGACGTTGGCTCTCTTCACCGACTCGTATACACCGCTCGGTGTTTTCACCCCCCGTACAGACGCTGGGCCTCCCCACCGACCCATGTATACCGCTCGGTATCCGAAGCCCCAACCTAGTTTTTGGTCCCCATCACCGACCAGGACACCACCCCCGACTGCATATGCACATCAATGACCGACATCTACTTTTTTCGCTGAGTCGCGACCCTCATCGGCCGACCACTAGCCGCTCATTCGCCATAACCGAGACTGTCTCGGCGGACTCTCCCAGCAGGGGACTTGGGGGACTACAAGTATACTTCCCACCAGGGTCTGGAAAAATGAAACAAGTCCCTGACCGAGAAATTCCACCTTAGTCAACGACTTTGGGGACTTCTGTTGACACCATATCTGACCAGACCCACTGGGCCGTATACTTAAAGCCCAGACCCCGCTCAAGGCCCAAAACTACCATACTTACAACAGCCCTAACACCGGGCCCAATGTGACCTGCCACGTAGCAGCGTACCCACCATCGATTTACGTAACACGTGTCAGCACGTAAATCGAGAAGCATTTGTCCCACATCGGAACTTTGGGAATTGAACATCCCACCTACCCATACATAAAGGGTACACATTTCCCAATAAAGGTAACTAAGTTTGACTACTACAATTACTCTACCAAACTTACCATTTACTGCTTCCTCTTACGAACAAGGTAACTAACTTGACCGTCGGAGAACCTTAGGCCGGCACCACACTGGTGCCCGTACTAACGGAGAACCCACGATCCTTTTAAGTTGACAGGTTACGAGGAAGGACACGCGTCATTTGGTGATTGGGCAACGAGTACTCGACAGTTTGAACATTTAACGCTTCAACACAAAGTATGTGGGTCACTGCCCAAATCCATGTGGGAACTCAGCCCAAAACCTAATCCGTATAAACTCAGCCCAAATCAAATCACGTGGGTCTCAGCCCAAATCCAATACATGTGGGAACTCAGCCCAAATCAAATACATGTGGATCTCAACCCAAAACCAATACCAGTGGGTCTTAGCCCAATACCAATACCAGTGGGTCTTAGCCCAATACCAATACCAGTGGGTCTTAGCCCAATACCAGTGGGTCTCAGCCCAAAACGAATCATCGGCATCCCTGATGCTTGACATCTCAGATGTCACAATCAACACTGTCACGGTTCCAAGCTACGCGTGCTACTCAGGGTCTCAAATCCCAAGTCTCCCCAGGGTCCACCCAGGTCAATGACCCGTAGATCATTTACCCTCATTGGGGGGAGGTTTTAACCTCTGGCAATCCTGCTCCTGAGTCACTATACGGACCGGTCGCTTCCTGCAATGACCCCTCACAGGAAATGCCCCGTGACTACTCCAGGATACTATAAGACGTCTGGAGGAGACAACCCGCCACTCCAGGATACTACGAGACATCTAAAAGGCAACCGTTCGTGAGGATGGTATACGAAAAACCGTTTCACAAAATATCTCAAAACTGTTCAAAGGGCTACGCCTCGGTTTTCCATAAAACCATCATAAATCCAAATTCAATTGGGGTCCCGAACCCGAAATCACATTTATAAGTCATAACTGAGCCTCATGCCCGAATTCGTGAACCAACGGGGGCCCCGACCCGATCGTATAACTCAAATGGGCCTCCAACCCGATTTCTCATCAAATCAAATAGACTCTAAGTCCGATGGTTTCTAATCAAATGGGTCTCATGCCCAATTCCATCTTTCCAAATCCAAAACCATTCCATCAAATCACCATAGAAATACCAGCACGTATAAGCACGATATAAATCAGAAATCTCGAAATACGAGCAAATACATAAATACTAAATACAACAAGCATATGTACTCAAGGCATCTCAAATCATGTTCATAAACTCGTATAAAACATTTATGCATGCACCAATTTAGAAATCAAGGTCCACTCACATACCGTCGATGATGTGCCTCGATACGCGCGCCATAAGCCCTTCTTGGGCCAATCACCATTTTTGGGACTCCCGGACCTGTACAAACCATATTAGAGGGTTACTAACTACCTCAATATGCTTCCATTAAATCTACATAATTTTCTCGAATTTTTAAACATTTTAAAACTTGATCCTAAACCTTCGGACATCCCGAACTATATCGAAACGACGTCCGATCGACTCGAAATTTGTCACAAAATGTTTGTTACGTCCAATAGATGAATTCATATGTTGACCTCGTCTGCCCATTCTACCCCACGCGCCCCCACGGGCCTCCCAAAGGAGCTCCGCATGGAGCTCACACGCCAAGTGACATGTCGTCTTCAACCTTGCGACAGACTAGTCTGAATCGGTTCACTGGTCAGCTGGTCCAACCGAACCGGCATGACCGGTTCAATGCCACAACTCCCCCATTTTCAACCCATTTTTGTCCATTTTCATTTCTATAGCTTCCTCTAACCATGTTATATCAACCTATAACCTCCAAAAACATGAAATCAATGCTTAACATTACCTCCTCGATCGAAGAATGCATGGCCAAGTTCCTCCTCCCTATCCATGCAATTCCGCCCACCTCTAGCCATGATTCCAATCCCCTTCAGTTCCTATGATCACCAGAAACCCCTTCCAATTAATAGAATCGATCAAAAACCCTCCCAACTATACTTTGAATTTTAAATCAAAACTTACTGTTTTTGGGTTCTCCGGCCACCGTCCATGACGGTCAACGCCATGAGCACCTTCTTCATTGTCTCACTTCATTCTCTCCTTTTCATTCTCTCCTTTTCATTCTCTCCTTTTCATTCATTTTCCAAACACAGAGGATGAGGTTTGGGGAAGGTGGGATATGCGGGTTGCACGGTTTTTTTTAGGGGAGAGGGGGGGGGGGGGTTTCAGGTTTAATGTAACAGACGAGAAAAAGGGGTGGATGGATGTATTTGTGATGCTAGACAATGGATGAGTGACAAGTTGGTCCTGGGAAAAATATATGGGCCTCACATGAGACAAAATTCCACCATTGCCTCGTAAAACGTGCCATCGTGAATAGTTCCTCAAAACTTCTGTGACCTATATCTTTCCCGTCGAATGTCCGATTTTGACGTTTCGTCTGTCTACAGACTCGTATCGACGCAATCTACGTAACGGTCCTCGGTCCCCGTGTATCGGACCTCCCGGGTCAAAAGTTAACTTTTTGCCCTCGTTTAAGGACAAAATCGTAATATCGCCCTAAACGTCCGATAATTCTCGACTAATCCCCAATTAGTCCTGTTAATCCATAATTAATTCTTAATTAATCCCTAAAATTTAGGACGGGTCGTTACACAGAAGACCGTTCGGAAAGCGTCTACCGATGCCCAAGAAAGATGCTCGGCACACATGTACCGAAGCATGCTGCTCCTTTCTCGGTGCGCATCTCTTGAAATCCCTATAGCCACTTCGGCCAGCGTCCACCGAACACCCCTCCAGCCCCTTGCGCGTTGACCACCGATTTCCAGCCCAAAATTCCGTGGGCTTCCACCGAATAGACTCATGTTCAATTTCCAACAACATTTTCCTTCTTTCTAGTGGAAAAATTGTCCAATTCAAGTTTGAATTTGTTTCATTTTTATCTAGAAAACCTTTTTAATAGGATTTTTATTACGTTTTTCCTTTAGGACTTTAATTTAATTTGTTTAATCAGTTTTCTTTTAGAATTTAAATTGTAAACTCATATTTATTTGAGGATTAATTTTCTCCTATAGATAGAGAGGCTTAGATTATTTGTAATGGGTCGCTCATTTTTGTACCAAAGCTCTGCTTAACCAAATTTCCCTTTTCATCAATTCAAGATTTCCTTAGCAAAATCTAATCACACCATATTCCATCATAAACATCTTCACCTGTGACATATAGGGCAATTTCCGAGTGTCTCACCAAGGAGTGTCGAGCCACTTAGCATCCGTAGGGCAATTTCCAAGGAGAAAAAGTGTAACACGACCTCTTTACCCTGTGATTTTTTTTTTTTATTGAATGATCATTTTGTTGGATTGATTTTTAATATAATTATGGTTTTATATCTTATATGAGTTTCAATAATCTTCCACGTGTTCCAATATCTTAGTTTTTGTTATGCTTGTATGTTGTGCTTAATGCTTGATTAGATGTAGGGCAATTTCCAAGTCTAGATCATTGAAAGTGTGTAGGGAAATTTCCAAGCACGTACTTGAGATAATATGCTTGTATTCCGTAGAGCTGAGATGAGGGAATTTCGTAGATTTTGGAATTGACATAATTTATGAATGAGTTAGGTTAAAGATGAGTTGACCATGTAAATAATAGATTAGGTTAGTTTAGATTAGTTAATCACGTAGGATAATAAAAACAATCAACTACCCCCCTAATTAATGAATCAAACGACAATCATGCTTAGGTACCCTCAATCTCCGGTTAAGAATGATCCCTACTTATCAATACTACAATCTACAAAAAAGGGTTTTAATTTGCATATGTTTTTATTAAATGTTAAGTGTGACTTTGTATTTACTTTAATACTTAGTTTTAGCGTATCAAACATACCAGATGATTGTAGACCCTCTAACTAAAGTTTTACATGTTACTACTTTCCATATACTTGTGAATCAAATGGGGTTGCAAAGTTCACTTAATGATTGAATGTGGGAAAAACACGTAAAGAATTGACTTAGATCAGAAATGATGTTGTTAATGCTGATTGTATCAATAGTTTTAATGTTAGATAAGAATCTACCCTTTTATGTCAGCAGGTTCAACATATAAGTTACTTTCTTGACGAAGTAATTATCTTGTAAGTTTCATAGAGATATCTAAAATGTTGTTGTTATGTTGAAGAACTATGGATGTTCTAGGACCAAGCTCATGTGGGAAGGTGTTCTGGTACCAACAACCTTCAAATTCAAATTTCCAATTGACAACATATTCAGATAGTGTGAATCACATATGGTCTTGAAATTCTAATGTAGATTACCTTGCATCATGTCGTTTGAGATTCTATGATATGACACTTTGAATTTGTAATGTTAGTTAGATGTATTTTTATGTTGATTAGTGATCATCTGATTGCGGAAGTTCTTGTAGCTATTTCAATCAAAATCATGTGGGAAATTGTTAGGAATGTGAGATTGAATGAACTAAGTATAAGGACTTAACTTCAACTCCAAGAAAACAATGACTAGTCGAATGGGAGGGAAATCTTGTTTTTCGAATTCAAATTCAAATGGGACAGTTATGTGAATTGGAACTGTCCAATTCGGATTGGAACTGTCAATTGATAGGTTTATCATCGATATCTTCATTTTGAAGTTGATCATTCATGGAAAACTTCTCCTATTGAAGTTGATCATCGATATTGAGAGGAGAGATCACCAATTCCCTATCTGCTTTGTAGATTACACATTGATCACAAGAGCACTCAACGATGGCTTCACTGTCAAGTAGCCCTATTTTCTGTTTTGAATTCGTTCTTTCACATGTCAATTGTTTATGTTGTAGAAAGTGATTTAGATACATGATTTTTTTCGATCTTGGAAGATTTATGATAATAGAAATCCTTACAATGATTACTACTAAATAATTATAAAATAAAAATTCATTCTAAATAAAAATAAATTAAGTTGAGAATCATAAATGTTTAAAATGTAAGTTTCACAAAGAACATATACATATTACATGAACAACTTAGGCCTCTAAGGCTAGCTCTAACTCTTCTTCTCCATATTTTTCCAATACTCTCTTCGTATCGAACTCAAATCCATATACATCTTCATTTTGTTCCTATTGGTTGTCCTCATCGAATTCCAAATTTTTTCATCAAGCTCTCTTATTTCATCACCGGATCGCGGGGTCAACTTCTTCATCAATATCACCACCACATGAACAATCCATTCTTGTGCATTCCTAACTTCACTAGCATGTAGTACATCTACGTCTTTCTCTCCCCTGCTTTTTTTTTTTCATGTTGATGATCTTGGCATTGAATTGGACATACACTAAATTGTTCAAACTTGTTGCTTCTAGTCTATTCCTTTTCTTTGTATGGTTCTACATTGAATAAAAGTTTGAAAACTATTAGAAAATTTTGAGTTTCAATTAATAAACTACTTATTGCTTAAAGGCTATGTAACAAATTAATAATTGAGCATATTAAATACATTGCTTTTAGTCCTTAACTACTTACTTACTCTCTTAAAAGTGCTCTAATTTCTCTTAAATCCGGATGACCTTGTAGTCAAAGACAGGGTCCTTTGAGCCATTTTTTGCAATTTAGGTACACTACCTCCATACATGGACCATATTGAACTACGAAAGGAAAAATTTGCTTAATTAATGAAAAAATTATTTAAAAATAACAAATAAAAAAGAAATATTGAATTGTGAATGTTTTTACCCTGGTCAAAATCATTCCTCATCCATGCAACATGGGCCAAAAGTTTTCCAAACCCACCTTCTTTTTTCTTGTACTTCACAAATTCTTTATTCATCACAATATCTTGCTTAATAATGGCATTGGAGAAGAACTTCTCAACACAGTCAAATATCCCTTCCAAAACAATTGGATATTTGATGATGCATGCTTTCATCTTTGAAGAAGTAGTAAGGGTTCAAGAGGTACGCCGCCTTATGTAATGGACTATCAAGTTGATCATGACCTTTTGCATTAACAATATCAAGGATTGAACTATAGTTCACATCTTGATTTTTTATAACTTTTTAAATCTCATTCCTTGCTTCTTATAGCTCCCCATACAAAAATCTCATTAATGGCCTTGTATCCCCGTCAATAAGCCGAAACACTTTGGAGGATAAAAAACTTTCAAAAAAAGTGTTGCATTATTTCAAAAATTCATACTCAAATTACTGGTATATGAAGCTTTCCCCTTTTCACTTTTGAAAATCTTGATTTGCCTCCATGCATCACTTGTAACCATTGCCTTCAACTCTTACTTTTTCTCCACCAAACTTTGAAAAGTTAGGAAAGAGGTTGCAAATCTAGTGACTCCCGGCCTTACTATGTCTCTTTTCTTTGTGAACTTCCTCCTTAAATCCAATGTTTTATGATGGGTATAAATGAAGATAGTGATAGTCTTTCCCTTCTCAATGACTCCTTTGAACTTAGGTAGCTTATCATTTCCTTGAAGTATAAGGGTCAAAGTATGAGTGAAACTATAAGTCCAAAAGATGCTTCGCCTTTCAACTTCAACAACTCCACCGCTGACACATTGTTAGATACATTGTCTGTCACAACTTGAGTTACATTTTGTGGCCCAATATCATCAATGCACTTGTCCACATATTCAAAGATATATAAGCCCGTGTGGGCTTCCCCCAAAATTTTCTTAGAAGAAAGGAAAGTTGTACCTTCTTTGCAATTTACACACAAATTCATGATACTTCTTATTTCGATCACTCTAAGCATCGGTCATGATTGAGAAACCATGCTTAGCTCACTCTGTTTCTTGTGTGGTAAGGGACTTTCTAGTTATCTCAACTTCTGCCTTTAATAATGGGCCCCTCAATTGGTATTGTCTTATAGGTTGGTAACCCGACCAAGTTTGTCAACTGCTTCTATAAATCTTTTGAAGCTTTCATTCTCAATAATATGGAAAGGAAGACCATATTCATATATCCAGCGAGCCAAATATTGATGCATATAATGTGTTCTTTCCTTCCAATGTGCATCATTGATATTTTGTTTTCAAAGTTTCTTTTTTCCACCCATTGAATATTCAGAATTGATAGTGTTTATAAACTTATCCATCGGCCCAAGAAAGTGTTTCATTTCTTTTTTGACCGCCACTTTCAACTTCCTCCTCTTCGTGAATTCTAATTTCTTGTCTCATTTCCTCTTCAAGTGTAACGACCCGTCCCGGAAATTAGGATTAAGACGGTGATTAGTGACGGGTTAGTGAGCTTAATCGGTGGTTAGTTGGTCCTGATAGGTCCGTTAGCGTAGAATGACGATTTTGCCCCTAGTTCGGGAAAATAGTTGACTTTTAGTTCGGGCGGTCAATTAGGTATTGACTGGTGTCCATGACGTAGTTTTGGACATCATGAATCTGTAGACAGGTGGCATGCCCGATTCCGACATCCGAGGAAGAAGTTATGATGTTCGGAAGGTTGAGGGCACTTTCGTAATTTGGTTAAATTAGGGGCGGAAAGTTGACTTTTTGTACGATTGGGTTTTGACACTTTGACCCAGGACCGTTAGGTAGATCTCGTCGTCCTGAATTCAACGACAGGCGGCACGTGTTCATCGGATGTCGGACGAATTAGTTACGGGTCTAAAACGGTAAGGGTATTATCGTAATTTAAGTCACAAGTGAGGGGCATTTTGATCTTTCTGTGTCTTGGGATTTAGGCTAATCAGATAAGGCCAATTGTACAGTGAGATTGGGATATTTTGTGAGAGGGTTGAGGGGATGGTGACATGTGGCAAGTGTGTAGTGGGTTCTAGGGAGTGCACGGGTGTGTTCAAAATCGTGCAGGTGTGTGTGCCAGTGTGTGTTCGAACAAGAGAGAACAGAGTGAGGCAGAAGAGTGAAATCGAGCGATGGCCGGGAAGGTGTGAGTTCTGTGAGTGTGTGAGTGTGATCAGAGGGAGATGGAGAGTGCAGGATGGTGTTGAGACGGTTGGGAGGTGAAGTGTTCGTGTGTGTGTGAGAGGTGAGGTCTCAGGAAAAACCAGAGAACAGAGAGGAGTTTGAGTGGTGGTGCGGCCGTGTAATTGATCAATTAAGGCGACAGGTAGTGCACAGGGGAAGGAGGAGGACCAGAGGAGTTACGTACGCACGGCTGAGCTCACGGCGGCGGCCTGAGCACAGATAATTCCTCATCCCCGTTAACTTGCTCTGTTTTGTCGTGATTTTCAAACAGGAAGTCGTAGGTTTTGAGTGTGAGTCGAGGGATTTGGTGAGTTGGGTGAGCTTTAGGAGGTTCCTAGGAGTCATATAAGGTGGTTGCCGTGACGGGAGAGTGACTGGGTGGCCGGGAACCGAAGCAGGGGACTGTTCGGGTTTTGATTTCGAGCTTGAGACGACGGGTAGGAGGCTGTGTCGAGGTATTAGAGTGAGGGGAATAGGTTGCTTAGGACTGGACGAAGAGGCTGGTGAAGAGAGGGAAGAAAACAGTGCAGGAACGGCGGAGAACCGGGAACGCCGGTTCAGACCGGTTCGCCCAAGGTAGACGATGATGAACAGTGTCTGTGTGCAGGCGCGTGAGGCCCACGCGCAACCACTTTGGACGACGCGTGCGGTGGTTTCTGGGAAAAGTGTCAACTACGTTTTTGGTCTAGAGGTTGTAACGAGTCTAGTGGAATAGGTTTCGGGTTATTCGGACATCGTTTGAGGTTAGTTCCGCGAGGTTGAAGGTTTTGGGTTCCGGTTCGTTACGATTAGGACCCGGGGAATGTTAGGGCAAATTAGGAGTCTTAGTAGACGTGTTAGTGACGTACTTTGGTGACTTGTGACAGGATCGGGACTTCCCGAGGAGGCTGAGGAACGTACGGGACGTACGGGGCGCGAGTGACGTGCCGGTGACTGTGAGTGGACCCCTTCTCTATAACTGAGCATGCATAACTGCTTTTAATTACTTGTTTTATGGTTTTATATGTGATTTCATGGTTATTGGAATATGCTATAACTGTTTTGCTTAATTGCACGTTTTTCAAGAAAGTACGGTTTTCAGCACGTTTTACGAGGCTGTGATGCTATGATTTTGGGATTTCAAATGATAAATGGTTTTCAATGATTATAAAGGGATTTTGGAACATGATTTTGATGATCAAGGTTTTCGGTTTTAGAATCGGATTTCGAGAATCGAGATTTGGTTTTAAAGTTGAAAAGTGGGATTCCGGATTTGGGTTCGGAATGACGGTTCTGGATGCCGGAAGGGCTTCAGACCAGTGATTTCGGATTCGGGTTTGGATGTGAATTAGGAAAGAGTTTTTCAATGGTTTTGGATTGGATTTTCTGGATCTGATTATTGGGTTTAAAGACCCGGATTATGATTGACGGGGGACGGGCCCGGATTGAGTTTAAAGACTCGGGAGTTTAAAGACTCGGGAGTTTAAAGACTCAGATATTACGATATTACCCCCGTAGGCCTGTTGAGTTTAAAGACTCGGAGTTTAAAGACTCGTATATTATTGAGGCCTGGATTGAGTTTAAAGACTCGGGAGTTTAAAGACTCGGATAGGTCCAGCAGGTTTGATCGGATAATGAATGCTTGGTATTATGTTTATGATACGATTTTATGATGCTAATGACTTGATTTTTATAACTGTTTTTATGCTGATTCTGAAATTGGTTTTATGACGATTCTTATGTGATTTATAACTGTTTTAGCAAACGGGTTATGCATGTCTGTGTTCAAAACGGAAGGCTAAAACCCTGGTTTGGTTATAAAACGGTTTTCGAAACTATTATTTTTATTTATGGTCCACTCACACCTTTTGTTTTGATTTGCCCTCCAGGTCGTGGAGCTAGCGTGGGGGTTGACGTTGAGGCAGCGTCGTAGGCATAGAGTACTCGAGAGTTTCCCGGAGTGATTTAAGTTTTCCGTTGTGCGTGTACTTTGTTTATCGGTTTTCGTTTTTCGTAGTTTGGTACTATGCTCTGTATAATGTTGACTCTGGGATTGTTTTAATTTCTCCTGCGTCTGGCATGTAATTTGGTGTTTTTTGTGAGTTACCTTGGTTTTTGTGTCGGGGTGTCAGACGGGAGCAGGATTTACCTTGGTTTTCGGGGTGGAACCGGTGTCAGGACCCACCCCGGTTTCACCCCGAAACCCGAGGTAAATCCCGCTCCCGTCTGACTCCCCGACGCAAAACTCAAGTAAAACTCACTCACATACTATCCAGTCAAACGCAGGAGTAATTAGACACAATGTCCCGAAGGTAGCATTTACAGAACATAGTACGAACATACAAATAAAACCGATAACTACACGCACGCAGAAGCCTTTACTCTACTCTGGGAACCCTCACGTCACTTCTATGCCTCAGACTCTGCCTCGACGTCAAGACCCCGCGCTCGCTCCACAACCTGGAGGGCAATTTAAAACAGAAAATGTGAGTGGACCAGAAAGTACAGAAGTTCAAAAACCATTTTATAAGAAAACCGAGTTTTACCCTCCGTTTTGAAACCACATGCATAACTAGCAGTTATAAACACATTTATAAAATAATCATTATAAACATCATAAGAAACAGAAACACTATAAAATACCATAAGAAACCATAACATGGGTATCAGAAACCGTATCAAGACCATAATCACCAAATCGTCATTTTCCCCGATCAAACCTGCTGGATCTATCCGAGTCTTTAAACTCCCGAGTCTTTAAACTCAATCCAGGCCTTAATCATATCCGAGTCTTTAAACTCCCGAGTCTTTAAACTCAAGGCCTACGGGGGAAAATCAATATATATATATCCGAGTCTTTAAACTCCCGAGTCTTTAAACTCAATCCGGGTCTTTAAACCCAATCCGGCCGGTCCCCCGTCACATATATCCGGGTCTTTAAACCCAATATCCAGATCCAGCAAATCCAATCCCAAAATCATTTAAAAACCACTTACCAAATCCACATCCAAACCCGAATCCGAAATCACTGGTCCGATGCCCTTCCGGCATCCAGAACCGTCATTCCGAACCCAAATCCGGAGTCCACTTTCCAACTTTGCACCAAAGTCCAATGGTCAATTTCGATTTCAAAACCAAAACCTTGATTCTCAAAAGCATGTTCCAAAATCCCTTGAAATCCCAAAAACATTTCCAAATTTACCCTTTTCTCGAAAAGCGTGCCAAAACTGTCTTTTTCTCGAAAAACGTGTAATAATGCAAAACCAACCAAACATATTCGATAAACATAAAATCATGATTAAAACCATAAAACCATTATAGAAAGCAGTTATGCATGTTCAAGTTTAGAGAAGGGGTCCACTCACAGTACTGAGCCCTACTCGCGTCCCGAACGTCCAGCCCGTTCCTCGGCTTCCTCGGGAAATCCCGATCCTGTCAAACACCGTCAAATTACGTCACTAATACGTCTACCAACACTCTCCTAAATGCCCTCAAAAATCCCCGGACCGAAGACTTAAAACCCCGGAACCCTACACATTCACCCTCACGGAACTATACTCAAATGACTTCCGATTGACTCGAAACCAACTCCATCGAACTCACAACAACTCCTAGACCAAAAGTCATGTTGACCATTTCTCCCAGAACCGCCGCACGCGCCCCCACGCGCCGCCCAAAGTGGCTGCGCGTGGCCCCACGCGCCAGCTACAGTGCCACCGTCAACCTCGCGTAAACCGGGCTCGACACAGTGCCTGCTGTTTGAACCGGCGAGAGCGGTTCACCGCCGTGCCTGCACCATTTTCCTCCCTCTCTTCACCATCCTCTTCGTCCAATCCTAAGCAATCCAGTTCCCTCACTCAAACACCTCAACACTGTCCCTAACCTGTCGACTCGAGCTCGAACAAAACCTGTACCAGTCCCCTGTTTCCTTCTCCGGCCACCCAGGTTTTCCCCCGTCACGGTGGCTACCCAAAACGCTTCCTAGGACTGTCCTAAACCTCACCCAACTCACCAAGACCGTCGACCCTCACCCAAAATCCACGACTTTCAAACTGAACAAAATGGATAAAACAGAGCACATAGGGTACTCTCCGTCGTCTGGGCTCCGCCGTTCATTCCTCCGTCACGGCAGCACAACCAGCAGCTACCTAGGACTCAACTAAGTCCCCTAGACTTCACTAGACTCCTCGATTCAACCCCTAACGCTACAACTCTCAACTTGAAACTCGACGGCAAAACAGAGCACGAAGAAAAAGTATGAAGTTTACCTGCTTCCAGGCGTCGTCGTGAGCTCAGCCGTGAGGCAATAGCTCCTCCCGTCCACCGCCAGCCTCTGGACACCTCCACGAGTCCAATTGCACCAACACACGGCCGCACCACCACCACAATCGTCCAAGTCCTCTCTGTTTTCTCTGAAAACCGACTGCCCCGTCCACCGTGTTCTTGCACGATTTCTCTCCCCCAAACATTCACCAGTTCACTCTTCCACCCTCTGATCACTCCTCACTTACCAAAACCCACTAACACTCACCATCGTCTCTCAATTCCTCTCAATTCCTCTGTCTGGGTCGAACAACACACACGGCACGGTTGCACCCCAAATAATTGGACCGTGCACTCACTAGAACCAACCAGACCTCCTACACGTGTCACCAATCCCTCAACTCCTCTCCCAAGTGGCTCAATCTCAACCCTCTATCTTCCCTCTCTGTGCACAAATCCCCAGACAACCAAAAGACCAAAATGCCCTTCTGTTTTACCCAAAATTACAACTTTACCACTACCTTTCTAGACCTGTAACTCCCACATCGTACGTCCGATGAATACGTGCCACCTGTCATCGAACTCGGGACGACGAGATCTATCTAACGGTCTTAGGTCAACTTACCAAAACCAGTTCGTATAAAAAGTCAACGTTTCCCCCCTAATTTTCCAAATTACGGTTATGCCCTCAATCTTCCGAACATCACAACTTCCTCCTCGGATGTCGGAATCGGGCGTGCCACCTGCCTAAGGATTCATAACGTCCTCAACTACGTCCTGGTCACTGGTCAACTCCCATTTGACCACCCGAAATAAAAGTCAACATTTCTGCCCGACCCAGGGGCAAAATCGTCATTCTAAGTTCCCGGACCCCTCGGGACCACCTAACCCTTGATTAACCTTACTAATCACACCTTAATCACTCTACTTATCCCAATTCTCGGGACGGGTTGTTACAACCGGGGTGGGTCCTGACAATTGGTATCAGAGCATAGGTGTCTGTTTTTGAATGCTTCTATGCCCGCGTGTGGTTGACTATGCCTCCGAGACGTGGACCCCCTCCACGACCTGAAGACGAAGAGACGAGAGGGACAGAGAGTGCTACGATGGAGTGAGCCCAGCAGCTCGGGGCTACGACTTTTAGTGGTGGGACAGACCCTGAGGAAGCCCATAGGTGGATTACGAGACTTGAGCGGATTTTCGCAGTGATGCATTGCCCACCGGAGGATCGTGTGTTGTTGGCTACGTTCCTGTTAGATGGTGCGGCGTACGAGTGGTGGTATACCCTCGAGTTGTCTGGCTGGGACTCCCACACTGTGACTTGGGAAACGTTTAGGGAACAGTTTCTAGATCAGTATTACCCTCGTTCTTTCCGAGATGCCAAGGAGGCTGCGTTTCTGCAGCTCCAATAGGGGAATCTGAGTGTGGCTGAGTACGAACAGAAGTTTCAGATGTTGTCTCGGTTTGCTCCTGCATTTGTGGCTATTGAAGCCAAGAAGTGTCGTAGGTTTGAGTTGGGCCTGCAGGTGAGATTCGAGCCATAGTGACGGCTGGATCGTTTGCTACCCTCCGAGAGTTGTCAGACGTTGCGGTGAGGGTCGAGGCTAGCATGCCGGTACGACGCCGGGAGCCACCTTTTTCTGGAGCTTCGAGTCAGAGGACACCAAAGAGAGGTAACTACAGTGGAGCATCGTCTTCGGGCATTGATCGTTTCGGTAGACCTGGTAGTTTCCAGAGATCAGGGTTTCGTGGTTATCGAGCACAGCCGACTCCGCAAGCCAGTGCGACGTCTATTGCGTCTACAGGGAGACCTAATCCTTCTGGTCGGGATGTTTGTTTCTACTGTGGGGAGCGAGGTCACTTCCGACGTGAGTGTCCACTGTTACCACATGAGGGTGGTGTAAGCCGAGGATCGGCGGAGCCCGGACGGAGTATAGCGTCAGCGTCAGGGACAGCGGGCACTAGAGGAGGTGGTGGTGCCACTAGTGGTGTAAGAGGACGTGGTAGATCTGCAGGACCTCAGGCCCGAGTGTCTTCGATGACTCAGCAGGAGGTTCAGTTGGCACCAGGTGCGGGGACAGGTACTTTTACTATCTTTGGTTGTGTTGTACCTACTTTGTTGTTGGATCTCGGGATGGAGTCTAGGACTTTTCTTTTAGGTGACCTGGAGCGACGAGGTTACAGCTTACGGTGAGTTCCGTTGAAAGATGACGGAAGAAACGGGAAAGGAGTGACTATAACTGATCGATATGAGGTTATTGAAGGAAGAGAACTCACAATCTAGGATTTGCCTTTAGGACTTTGTAGATTTATTCCGACAAGTGGTCGAAGTAGCAGTCGAAGAAGTGAGCCAGTAGGTAGGATTTCCTGTTTGGACTAGATTGTTCTGGGTTAGGATTTGAGTTGGGTTCTGGAAGGTGAGGTGGTAGTACGTGAGGATGTACTCTATGAATACTATTGGGTACTCTATATGAGGTATTTTAAAATACCTTTGTTTTCTGTTCATAGAGTTTCCCTTGCGTACACCATAAAGTTTTAGTGGTCCTAAGTGAGGGTCAGGAGTGGTGAACTAGTAGTTGGGGATGGTGTGAAATACCCAAGGTGGAGATGATAGATCTGAAACCCAGGAGTAGTTGTTGTTGTACCAGTGTTGATCCACGTGTAGGAGACCCAGGTGTTGGGAACGAGCTGTGGAATTTCGGGGAAGAAATTCTTTTAAAGAGGGTAGGTTGTAACGACCCATCCTGGAAATTAGGATTAAGACGGTGATTAGTGACGGGTTAGTGAGCTTAATCGGTGGTTAGTTGGTCTTGATAGGTCCGTTAGCGTAGAATGACGATTTTGCCCCTAGTTCGGGAAAATAGTTGACTTTTAGTTCGGGCGGTCAATTAGGTATTGACCAGTGACCGTGACGTAGTTTGGGACGTCACGAATCTATAGACAGGTGGCACACCCGATTCCGACATCCGAGGATGAAGTTATGATGTTCGGAAGGTTGATGGCACTTTCGTAATTTGGTTAAATTAGGGGGGAAAAGTTGACTTTTTGTACGATTGGGTTTTGACACTTTGACCCAGGACCGTTAGGTAGATCTCGTCGTCTTGAATTCAACGACAGGCGGCACGTGTTCATCGGACATCGGACGAATTAGTTACGGGTCTAAAACGGTAAGGGTATTATCGTAATTTAAGTCACAAGCGAGGGGCATTTTGATCTTTCTGTGTCTTGGGATTTAGGCTAATCAGATAAGGCCAATTGTACAGTGAGATTGGGATATTTTTGTGAGAGGGTTGAGGGGATGGTGACATGTGGCAAGTGTGTAGTGGGTTCTAGGGAGTGCACGGGTGTGTTCAAAATCGTGCAGGTGTGTGTGCCCGTGTGTGTTCGAACAAGAGAGAACAGAGTGAGGCAGAAGAGTGAAATCGAGCGATGGCCGGGAAGGTGTGAGTTCTGTGAGTGTGTGAGTGTGATCAGAGGGAGATGAAGAGTGCAGGGTGGTGTTGAGACGGTTGGGAGGTGAAGTGTTCGTGTGTGTGTGAGAGGTGAGGTTTCAAGAAAAACCAGAGAACAGAGAGGAGTTTGAGTGGTGGTGCGGCCGAGCAATTGATCAATTGAGGCGACAGGTAGTGCACAGGGGACAGAGGAGGACCGGAGGAGTTACGTATGCATGGCTGAGCTCACGGCGGCGGCCTGAGCACAGGTAATTCCTCATCCCCGTTAACTTGCTCTATTTTGTCGTGATTTAAAAACAGGAAGTCGTAGGTTTTGAGTGTGATTCGAGGGATTTGGTGAGTTGGGTGAGCTTTAGGAGGTTCCTAGGAGTCATATAAGGTGGTTGCCGTGACGGGAGAGTGACTGGGTGGCCGGGAACCGAAGTAGGGGACTGTTTGGGTTTTGATTTCGAGCTTGAGACGACCAGTAGGAGGCTGTGTCGAGGTATTAGAGTGAGGGGAATAGGTTGCTTATGACTGGACGAAGAGGCTGGTGAAGAGAGAGAAGAAAACGGTGCAGGAACGGCGGAGAACCGGGAACGCCGGTTCGCCCAAGGTAGACGATGATGAACATTGTCGGTGTGCAGGCGCGTGAGGCCCACGCGCAGCCACTTTGGACGACGCGTGCGGTGGTTTCTGGGAAAAGTGTCAACTACGTTTTTGGTCTAGAGGTTGTAACGAGTCTAGTGGAATAGGTTTCGGGTTATTCGGACGTCGTTTGAAGTTAGTTCTGCGAGGTTGAAGGTTTAGGGTTCCGGTTCGTTACGATTAGGACCCAGGGAATGTTAGGGCAAATTAGGAGAGTCTTAGTAGACGTGTTAGTGACGTACTTTGGTGACTTGTGACAGGATCGGGACTTCCCGAGGAGGCTGAGGAACGTACGGGACGTACGGGGCGCGAGTGACGTGCCGGTGACTGTGAGTGGACCCCTTCTCTATAACTGAGCATGTATAACTGCTTTTAATTACTTGTTTTATGGTGTTATATGTGATTTCATGGTTATTGGAATATGCTATAACTGTTTTGCTCAATTGCACGTTTTTCGAGAAAGTACGATTTTCAGCACGTTTTACGAGGCTGTGATGCTATGATTTTGGGATTTCAAATGATAAATGGTTTTCAATGATTATAAAGGGATTTTGGAACATGATTTCGATGATCAAGGTTTTCGGTTTTAGAATCGGATTTCGAGAATCGAGATTTGGTTTTAAAGTTGAAAAGTGGGATTCCGGATTTGGGTTCGGAATGACGGTTCTGGATGCCGGAAGGGCTTCAGACCAGTGATTTCGGATTCGGGTTTGGATGTGAATTCGGAAATGGTTTTTCAATGGTTTTGGATTGGATTTGCTGGATTTGATTATTGGGTTTAAAGACCCGGATTATGATTGACGGGGGACGGGCCCGGATTGAGTTTAAAGACTCGGGAGTTTAAAGACTCAGATATTACGATATTAACCCCGTAGGCCTGTTGAGTTTAAAGACTCGGAGTTTAAAGACTCAGATATTATTGAGGCCTGGATTGAGTTTAAAGACTCGGGAGTTTAAAGACTCGAATAGGTCCAGCAGGTTTGATCAGATAATGAATGCTTGGTATTATGTTTATGATACGGTTTTATGATGCTTATGACTTGATTTTTATAACTGTTTTTATGCTGATTCTGAAATTGGTTTTATGACGATTCTTATGTGATTTATAACTGTTTTAGCAAACGGGTTATGCATGTCTGTGTTCAAAACGGAGGGCTAAAACCCTGGTTTGGTTATAAAACGGTTTTCGAAACTATTATTTTTATTTATGGCCCACTCAAACCTTTTGTTTTTATTTGCCCTCCATGATAGGACCCGTCCCAACTGGACGTCAAAAACCGTTCCCGGTCTTGCTCCCGTTTGACAAGTCAACTAAAGGTCCGAAACTACCCTTCAGTGCTTGCCAGACAAGGGATGTTTGCGCGGATTTCGGCTGCTGCCACTGCCTCGTGATCAGTCCGGAACGTTGTACCACGGCCTGGAGGGTCACAAAACAGAAAAGGTGTGAGTGGACAAAAATGACCTCTTATAAAAACATTTATCAAAATACATTCTTACCCTCCAGTTTTCACAAACTTGCATGCATATCGTAAAACATGAGTAATAGTATGAAATCATTTAAGTATGTACAGTGGACCGATAAAATCAAAACGTATTTTCCCATGGTCCATAAAACGCATGTTCACCAAATCAGTTCATGTTATAAACATCAAATCCCGACTCTCAGGCCAACACATGTGAAAACATAATCACTGGCCACAAAGACCGAAAACCCGTACTCAATACCAGTACGTCATCACAACAACATCAATCAGTAATAATCACCAGTGCACCAGAAATATATCAATCAAATCAATCTGCACTACTCACAAGTGCTGCACTACGCGTAGGCCAATATCCAGTCACTCTCTCGGGAACAAACACCTCTGGGCTCAACCCCCTCGGGCTCAGTCACCTCTGGGCGAACACATCCCCAGGTTCAGACCCATCCGAGTGGTACATCCAGGCTCAGTCTCATCCGAGAAGCTGACTACCATAGGATCAACTCCGGATCCTACAATCACATCCCCCAAGCTCCGACCGTCTGGGAATATCACAATCACCATGAAAACCATCTCGGGAATTACATCCCAAAACATTTCAATCAAATCTTGACTTCATACCAAGTCAAGATCATCCCCGACTGGGTCTCAAAGCCCAAAATACCGTTTACACGTATTTCTTTAAAATCACCTTTTAATCCAATAAAATAATCCAGAAATCATCATTGACTCACCAACAAAGTCAAAATATCATTTTAGAAATCATTTAAACTCCGGGCCTAGCCCAAAAACATCATTTGCACGTTCCTCGTAAAACGTGCCCGAAAGACTGATTAAAATAATCATAAAATCCCAATAAATCATTAATTTCACAATTTCACAAGAAACTCCAGATCTGAGTCAAAATCACTATTCACTTGGGCTCTCATGCCCAACATATCATTATCACGCAAATCCATGTGTTGCAACCTCCGTTGCCATTTTCACGTAAATCCACGAAATCCTTGACTCATTCCCGAGTCACAACATTATTTTCAATCCATGACTCATAATCCGAGTCCACACATTATTTTCAATCAATTTCAATCCCGGACTCACAAACCAAGTCCAAACATCATTTTCACCAGATTTCGTAATTTCTCGAAAATCGCCCAAAAATAATAATATAATAATCATAAAACCGAGAAATTACCGGATTGAAACATAAATCATGCCCAAGCATATAAAATCATATAATAAGGCATTTAAATCATATATGCATGCATCACGGTTAGAAAACAAAGTCCACTCATACACACCGTCCAAAACGGTCCGTTTCCGAACTGCACGTTTTCCCGTAAAATCTGGAAATCACAACTCCTGTCCAAAATCATTATAGAGGGTTACTAACATCTCAAAATACATCATATAATTTTCCTCAATTTTTCCGGAATTTAAATACGTATTTTTAACGTAAAACAAAACTTCGGATACGTGGAACATTATCGAAACAATATCCGATTTCCTCGAAATCAACGTCAAAATGTTCGTTACACTGAGAGGATCAAAAGTCATGTTGACCTCACCTTGAGACTAGGCCGGACGCGCCCCCACGCGCCGCCGTGAGTGGCTGCGCGTGAAACCCACGCGCCTGCTATAGTACTATCCCTCTCACCCGTTTGTCTGTAAAACAGGTCATTTAACCCGCGAACAGACCCGGTTCAAATCCTACCAATTCGACATTGTTTCCATCAATTGAACATTCAGTCAGTTTCGAATCAAGTCTAATTAGAGTTCTGTAACGTTAATTACACCAAACCATACCTCAAACCTTACGATCAAAGTCGATCATTCGAAGAAGCTCCGACCATTGTTCATCATTCGAAGACCTTCACCGTCACACGATTTCCTTAAATTGATTCAACCAGAAGCATCAAGGGACTCATGTAAGCATTTTACCCAACTCAATTGAATCAATTCATGGCTCAAACTCTACGACTCAAACTCGACATTTCTCACTGTTACCAAACCCGTTCAGAGCCAATTGGGCATCAATTCACCTCGTTTTTGATCTGGTTCCACTTGTCTCAACCTCAGGAAGCTACTTCGAAGCTCCAAATCCATCATCACGGCTCAATTCTTCCAATTTGATTTTCCCTCCAAATTTTCTAAAACCCGAAATCCCAGTCCTCAGCCTTCCTCAATCCCTCGTGTTCCCCAGTTCAATTCACTCTCAATTCACTCATAATTCCGCACTCTCAGGTTCAGAAATGGAAGAGAAATGAAGGAAGGAAGAAAATTGGATTATGGTTGTACACGGGTTGGAGAAAACTGAAGAGGAAAAATGGAGGAAATAAAAGATTAATCAATTAATTAAAATAATAACAAAACATCATCATTTGGTCTCCCCCAAAATCATGGATCCATGTTTTGTGCCTAATTTTAAGGGATGAGTGACACTTGTCACTCATTCAAGTGTGTTCAGTCACCGGGTACTATTCATATTAAAATATTATTTTAATCCCGGTTCGTTCGGTTAATCGAGCCCGATTCCGTGACCATAACTTCGTCGTCGAATCTCCGATTTCGGCATGCCGCCTGTCGTTGGATTCGTATCGACGAGACCTACGTAACGGTCCTTGGCCCTCGTCCATCGGACCTCCCGATCAAAAAGTCAACATTTGGCCCCTAATATGCCAAATTACCAAAATACCCTTCAACTTCTGAACGCCATAACTTTCACCTCGAATGTCGGAATCGAGCGTGCCACCTGTCTATGAACTCGTGACATCCCGAACTACGTCACATTCATCGGTCAAAGTCCGTTTGACCGTCCGAACTAAAAGTTAACATTTTACCCACGCTAGGGGCAAAACGGTCATTTTGTACGTTTCGTCCGATTTCACTCAACTAATCCCCGATTAGTCATTCTAATTCATATTTAATTAATATTCAATCCCGATATTCGGGACGGGTCATTACACTCCAGGTCGTGGAGCTAGCGTGGGGGTAGACGTTGAGGCAGCGTCAGAGGCATAGAGTACTCGAGAGTTTCCCGGAGTGATTTAAGTTTTCCGTTGTGCGTGTATTTTGTTTATCGGTTTTCGTTTTCCGTAGTTTGGTACTATGCTCTGTATAATGTTGACTCTGGGATTGTTTTAATTTCTCATGCGTCTGGCATGTAATCTGGTGGTTTTTGTGAGTTACCTTGATTTTTGTGTCGGGGTGTCAGACGGGAGCAGGATTTACCTCAATTTGCAGGGTGGAACCCCGGACATTCAAAAAGGAAAATTTGGAAACTTAGGGGAAAATGACGATTTTGCCCCTGGAATTGGGCAAAAAGTTGACTTTTGATTTGAGCGGTCAAACGAACTTTGACCGATGACCGTGACGTAGTTCGGGATGTCACGAGTTCATAGACAGGTGGCACGCCCAATTCCGACATTCGAGGAGAAAGTTATGACTTGCGGAAGTTGGTAAAAGGGGCCGAAAGTTGACTTTCTGATCGGGACATTGTTTGGACTTTCCGGGAGTACCGTTGGGTAGGTCTCGGGATGCTGAATCCGTAGACAGGCGGCATGCGTCAATCGGAGTCCGAACGAAAAAGTTATGGGTCTGGAAAGTCAAGGGCAAAATGGTAAATTGTGACATGAAGGGTAAAATAGTAAATTGGGCCGTCAAGTCCTTAACGGTGCACTAGTTGATTTTTTTTATGGTTTTCCTTGGCTGATTCAGCCTAATGAGATTGGGCTAATTTACTAAGTGACATTTGTCACTTGCTAATGGAAATTAGTGGCATGTTAGAATGCCTAATACGGACAAGAACAACCTCCAAAACCTTGTTTAAATTCTAAACAAATCCTAATACCAATTGATCAAGGATGACCGTGGGAAACACTGGGAGATTTAGAGGAAACATTTGAGTGAAAAACAGAAGGAAACAACGGGGAAGAACACCGTGAACCCGAGAGGAAAAACCCGAAAATCACCTAAGAACACCAAATGTCGATTTTGATCTTGTACAACGTTTCGGATGAAATTGATTAGATATTTAGTCTTCTGGGAGCTCAACGAAGCGAATCAAATCAATTGGGCAAAGAATTGGAAGCAAATCGACAGAGAACAGGCTCTGCGACGCCATTAAAGTGAGAGCTTGGGTTCGATTACTTAGAGGTGATGATTCTTGAAATTGACTTCGATTTCATATTTAGAATGATTGTTAGATGTTTCTGGTATGATTAATTGAATGTTACAGGTCGTGTTTGGGTAGAACCCGAGTTAAGACCCGTCGGGTTTCGAGGTTGAGTCGTGGACTTTGGGGCATGGTTTCACGAAATTAAGATTATAGACCCTTAATCCATATTGAATTGATGCTAATGGTTGAAAGAACGAGAGTAATTGAGTTCGAATTAGCTTAGATTGAAACGGGTTGTATCGCGGGTCAGAGGATCCGTTTATCAGAGAAACGGGTGGAAGGGATAACTGTAGCAACACTGTAGCACGGCGCGTGGACTCACGCGCAGCCGCTTGCGGCGGCGCGTGAGGGCGCGTGGCACGTTTTCTGAGGAAAGTTTCAACAGGTGTTTTACTCCTTGTAATGTAACGGACATTTTAAAATTGATTTCAAGTCAATCGGACACCGTCTCGATAATGTTTCGAGGGTCCGAAGATTTAAGTTACGTATTTAATTAATATTAAATTCCCGGAAAATTTTGGGGAAATTAGATGATGTAAATTGACTTGTTAGTAACCTTGAATAATGATTGTGAACAGGATTCAAGATTCCGAGAGAGTGTCGGAAATTACGAAAACGCGTGCAGCGCGAGAAACGAGCAGTTGGACGGTGTGTGAGTGGACGTTTGTTTTCTACATTGATATGCATGCATAGTTAAATGTTTTATATGATTTATGGTATGATTTGAATTGCAATGATTTGATATGATTATTTTAAGATTTAATGATTATTTTAATTGGTGCTTCGGGCACGTTTTTCGAGAAAATGTGAAATGACTGTTTTGGGCGAAGACCTAGGATTGTGATTGGTTTTGGCTTGGATTATGAGTTGAGAAATTGATTTAATGGATTTGTGATGTTTTCGGATATGATTTTATGGATTTGCGTGTATTGAATTATTTAATAATTTTACGGATTGACGAGAAATGAGATTTGGGCATGTGAACCCGGGATGATGGTTTTTGACATGGTTTTGATACTTGATTTGAAATAATGCTTTTGATTGTGTTTTGATATTTGATGACTCCAGATGTGTAATTCCTGGAGGGACTCCAGATGCGTAATTCCTGGAGAAACCGGATGTGTAATTCCCGGTGAGGCTGGATGTGTAATTCCCAGCAATTGGATGCCGACTCTGGATGTGTAATTCCCAGAGGATCCTCGGATGTGTAATTCCCGAGTTATCTGCTTTATTATGTGGTGAACTGATTTTATAAAATGATTTAGATGATTCATGTGTTTTATCATATGCATGTATGATTTGTAAAACTGGAGGGTAAACTGATGTGTTTTGATAAATGTGTTTTAACGAATATTATTTTGTCCACTCACACCTTTGTTTTTGATGACCCTCCAGGCCGTGGCACAACATTCGGGGCTGATCTCGAGGCGGAGGCATGAGCAGAAATCAGTATAGTTATCCCTGGTTTGACAGGTGCTGAAGGGTACTTTCGGGACTTCAGTTAGCTTGTCAGACGGGAGCAGGACCAGGCACGGTTATCGAGGTCCAGTTGGGACGGGTCCTGTCAAATTGGTATCAGAGCTTTGGTTATTGATTTCTGTTGTTCCGTCATGCCTCCGAGACGTGCGCCCCGTGCACGGCCTGAAGATGAGAGGGACGAGGATCGGGTTAGAGAAGGCCCGGATATCGAGAGAGCTCAACGGTTAGGAGCTACTGTATTTCGTGGTGATTCAGGACCGGATGGTGCTGATGACTGGATCACTCGTTTGGAGCGGATCTTTGAAATTTTGGGATGTCCCCCGGAGGACATGGTATTATTAGCCACTTTTCTTTTGGATGGCCATGCATACCGGTGATGGCATGCTTTACAGTTAACAGGATGGGATGCTCACACGTTGACATGGGAAGTATTTCGTGAGCGATTTTTGGAGCAGTTCTACCCTCGTTCATACCGTGATGTGAAGGAAATTGAGTTTCTTCGATTTCAACAGGAGGGTATGACAGTGGCTGAATATGAACAACGATTTCTGGAGTTGGCTCGCTTTGCTTCAAGGGTGGTAGCCACAGAAGGTGATAAATGTAGACGTTTTGAACTTGGTTTACGAGATGAGATTAGAGCTGTTGTGACTGTGGGATCCTATGGTACTCTCCGAGATCTCTCAGATGCCGCTATCCGTGTTGAGGCAAGTTTTCCAACACGCGAATCTGGACGACGTCGAGAGCGTCAGGAAACTGAAACAATGAGTCATGGAACGTCGTCAAAAAGAGGAAGCTTTGGTTCCGGATTTTCTGGATCTCGGTCGGGTTTTAGCGGGGGTGGACAAGGACATTCATTTGCTCCTACAGCCGTCCCTCAGGCATCTGTCCAGTCAAGTGGAGCTTCAGTACCGTCAACGGGCAGACCTTATAACCGAGCTACCCATTTTGGTAGAGGTACCTGTTACTTTTGTGGTGAGTTTGGACATATCCGGAGGAACTGTCCACACCAACCGACGGGTGGTAGCCCGAGTGGCAGTTATGAAGAGCAAGGTTCAGGGATGGCCTCAACCTCGGGAGCTGCAAATGGAAGGGGAACTGGCAACACGAGGGGTGCACCACGCGGACGTGGTCAACCTTCAGGCCCACTTGCTCGGGTATTTTCTCTTCAACAACAGGATACTAATGACCCACCCGAGGGGAGTTCAGCATAATGGTGGTACCCTGTGGAATGATGTATTGTATATTTGTACATATTATTGTTGTACTATTGTATGGTTGTGTTATAAATAAAGTGAGTGCATGTTTGTTCTCTAAATCTTGTGTTTGAATTTCGGGGACGAAATTCCCTAAGGGGGGAAGGTTGTGACGACCCGGACATTCAAAAAGGAAGATTTGGAAACTTTGGGGAAAATGACGATTTTGCCCCTGGAATTGGGCAAAAAGTTGACTTTTGATTTGAGCGGTCAAACGGACTAAGGGTGGGTCCTGACATCAAGTCAATTCTTTTGTCTTTGACTTTTGCTTTTTTCTAGTGCAGTTTTACACCTTACTTTATCATCATCCGAAGGCTTTGTACACAAAGCTACATTTCCCTTGATGTGGGCTATGTGTTATTTAATCATATTGATTCCACCATTTATATTCTTAACACACAACTTACACCGAATTCCTCTACCACATATAGCTGCCACATAGGTCTTATTCGCAATGGTGCCGCCTCACCCAGCCTGCCATTTTGAACATTGATTGTAAGTAAGGTAAATTGCCACTAATTAATAATTTTGTTTGCAATATTCTACAGATATATAAATATATATACATTAATACTTGTATATACCTCACTCTCTTCGAGATTTAGAAATTCATATGCATAAATTAAATCACAGTTCTCCAATGTTATTGATTTTTGACATAGATGATTCCAGTCCAGCTTAACTTTCTACTTTCCAACTCGTTACCAATATATATACATATACACTTAATAAAGATCCATTATATTCGAGAATGTTGAATGGGTTATTCATGCCAAGGCTAATTATAATCTAGAGATTAGTATTTAATTAGTTGTAATGTATTGATATGTGATATTCTTTTTTCTTTGACGACATAATAAAAAAATCGTAACAAACTTTTATCGAGATCGTAATATGTGCAGGTCCAACGTACCTTATTAGAAAAATTCATGTAAGGCACTCCCTGTTCCTAATTAAAGTGCATGTAATGATAAATTAGTAACTAAACTCTGAATTTACAGTTAGTCTCCAACCTCGATCATCAACTAATTTCGCTACGATCTGGAGACATAGAACTTATTTTCAGCTGACTGGCCTGCATGTGAAGAAGTCCACTTAAACGTACATGTGAATTATGTAGGTAGCTACAGAATGGATATAAATTCTGTTATGAATTCTATTAATGAAAGGGATATGAATTCTCCTGCAATTCAGATGATCGAGAATGGTTTATATAAAAAGTACATGCATGTAATCGAATGACTAAACACCACAGAATTTGTCATAATTAAAGTCCATGCTTACTTGCTATTATGTATGCAAGTAATTTTGAAGACAAATTTTTTAATATGGCAATAATTCAAAGTGAAAAGGATGGATCATTACTGTATGCATCTTTTATCTCAACAATTGTCTTTGTTTGCGGTACGCAGTACGTGCGTGCGGCATGCTTTTATTAATTACGTGCTCCCATCGAAATCACATTGAAGTTTGCATGAGGATTTTGCATTTCCTTTTTTCTTTTTTTTTGGGTTGTCTCTAATCTCTATCTCCCAATAAGACTGGAGAGACTTGTAAATATTGCTACTTTATGATCACACACAGCTACACCTACTTACACAATGCATATGATATGCTGTCGTGTTGGTTCCAATCCCTGATATTTTGGGGTTTGCTTCTATAATTGTAACACAAAATATTACTTCATGGAGTAATAAAGTAAAAGTGAATAAATAAGGGTAATAAAACAGCCGGTTTGATTCAGTATAATTGGTTTTTAAATATCATTGGATCGCAATTTCACGTTTTTAATAGATGAGAAATTTCATTGATAGGAAAAATATATGTAAATACAATATATGTAGACCGTAATAGCTAGTTTGGAAGATGAGTATGTATAGGGAATTATCGATCAGTCCAAATCAGGTGAAGGAAACACGCACAAATGATATAACTTGCAATCCGAGAGGACCTCATTAAGCCTATTCGGAGCTGATCCAAACATTTAGAGGGTTAGGGCAAAATTCATTGGAACAAAATTCCAAACAAAGAAAAAAGAATACCTCATGTTCAAAAGATTACATTTAATTTTTTTTTTAAACAAATCTTATACTTTTTTGGTGAAACCAATAAACAATTTGCAACTCTATACAAACTTCCATATTTAATACAAGAATGTAATTAAAGATTGCTAAACTAAGAACCTTTGTAGTAATGACGTTATCAGCTTAGGTGAGTTCCTTAAAGTCCTCCTAGCATGCGAAAAAAATGTAATTAGGGATTAAAAAACACACAAAAAAAAAACTAAAGAGGCACAGTTTCTAATTTCTAACAAAGATGAAGAACTGACTTGCCATTTGTAATGTTAGATTCGCGGCTTTGACCCATAACATTGGTCTTTTGATTATATGAAGGGGTCTTCCCGTCGTTAGTAACTATAACATCTATAAGAGAAAGTTGTCAAATGAAAGTGTTCATCATGGAAACTGTAATAGGAATTCTATTAAATTAAATTACCTCTTTTTGAAGTTTGTAACTTAGAAATATCTCAACTAAGGCTTTCGAAAAGGGAGGTGAAAAGGAATGAATGTCTTCGACTGGAAAAACCAATTGTTGAGAACTTGAGATTAGAGTTCGAGAGTTTGAATGAGATTGCAAGAAATTAAAAATTTAGACCAATTGAGAATTTAAGATTGAATGAGATTGATATTTTACTTTGGAACATTGAATTAGAACATTAAAACCATGTGCCTTCTTGTTGGAACTTTGAAAGAGACATTCCTTTCGTTCCCTACTCACTCGTATCCTCCATCTAAATTATCATTCATCTTCCTATTTTTTTTTAAACATAAAAAAGCTAAATTTTGGGCCCTCCAACATCTTTAGGCCCGGGGCCTATACCCCTCCTGCCCTCCCTATTGGCCAGCCTTGAGGGTATTAATGCCCAAGCAGCCTTCTCTACAATTCGGAAAAAGAAAAAATACTAAGACATCCCTAGAAAAAAGTTGTTGGACTTATTCATACATACCAAACTAAAAGTAAAAACTAAACTAGAAAAAATGACCTAGTAACAACCATAAATAAGCCACTTGATCTAACTGTTATCGCGGTCCATTAATTTATAATCATCGTTATCATCTATTTCAAGGAAGTAATATAGAAGACTAGAAAGAGTACAACCTACCATCATGTTGTAGATGCTTTGATCCAGTTTTATACACTAGTAACATTTGACAGGATCTGTCTTTAAATTCCGTGAAAATCGGGCCGGTCCTACTTTCGTCTAACAACTCCTGTCAGACAAACGATATTACCAGTTTTGTTCATGTCCATATCTTATCAAGTTAATTCCGTCCTTACCGAGTTACCGCCCATAACCTACCCACTAACCCCCCGTCAAGGAGAGAAATCTTTTATCTAAGTTCGTTAAATTATACTTAACAATTTTGTCGTATAAATCATTTATTCAACATATTATCACTTTTAACATCAAGTCCTCATCATCTCATCAACACAAGGAAATTTATACATACAAACCGTTTATGTCATCAAACGTACCTTTTATGTACTTCTATTTATACCATTTTGCACTTCAAGACCATTACCATCTATTTATGTCAAAGATAATCTTATAGTCAAGTCTTCTAATTTCTCATAACCAGTTCCCACACCCTCTTTAATTCTTCTGCTTACCAACCGTTCTATATCTAGATTACTAATCTCTACTACCTTAATTTTTATATTTCCACAGCTTTCCCATATCAAACTCCAATTTAGAACATAATCACACAATATAGAAAATTCAGAAAATATTCAGTTGGTGTCCAATTTACTCAACCCTATGCCATTAAACTTGGGATAAAAATATAAACATTTTTCATGTTGGCCAAACGATGAAGGACCGTCGTATGTGCTCTCATGCGCCTGTGCAGGGGTCGTCCTTACCTCTCGCCAGGTTTGGTTTCGAGTCGCCTGACCTGCAAACCTGCAATCTCGACCCCGTCGTAACTTCATCGATCTCTTCCATTTTTAACAAACCTCAAAGTTTGTCTATTCCGACTAACAAGAAGATCTATGCTATCAAAATGGAAGAAAACACCGCTGAATTAGCTAAGATATTCTTCCACACGTTCCGCCATAGTTCGTCCTCCATTCTGGACAGTTTTTTTACGTCCAAACTACCTGATTCCCAGTTCTAATTGTCCACAAGACCTCCTGAAAGACATTTCAATGCTTATTTCCACCTTGACATGCCCATAACTGACTACGCCCAAACTACGCATCAAATTAAACACGTAATTTGAGTGTTATTCAATTTAAACCCTTTTTGTGTAGATGTAGTATTGGTAAATAGGGATCGTTCTTAACCGAGGAAATTAGGGAACATTAATAATGTGTTAGTGAGAAAGAATAATGAATTAAAGAATAAAATAATAAAATAATTAATTAATCAAGGAATAAAATAATTAAATAATTAAATAATCAAAGAATCAATAAATTAAAGAATAGAGGAATAAGAGAATAAAGAATTAATAAATTAATGAATTAATGAATTAATGAATTAAAGAATAAAAGAATAAAAGAATAAAAGAATAAAAGAATAAAAGAATAAAAGAATAAAGAATTAAATTGGGGGGGGGGGGGGGGGGGGGGGGGGGGTTGGTTTGAGGGAGATTTGTAATCTAAACCAAAGAAAACACTAACTAAGACTTAAATTAAACTTGACAATAACATTATTTAAAACTACTCCTAAAATAAACTTCCTTTAAATACAATTTTTTACTAACACTCTAACATCATGCTTATATTGAATCAATCACGAAATCCTGCTTTCATCATCTCCATTATATGCATACGTTCTTCATATTATAAATGCACCGACAGGGGCCGACGCTTATAGTATGATTTACCTTTTGTTTGTGATTAAATGCACAGACAGCGGCCGACATTAAGATCTCTTCAATCAAATGCTAAGTGCACCGACAGCGGCCGACACTTAGCATCAAATTAAAGTATAAAACACTAAAACATATGAAGTAAAAGAAATTCAGAAAGTAAAACACATGGATATTGTATTCATACTTACAAATGTTAGAAAGAAAATACCAACACAAATATTGCATTATAAGTAAAACCGAAACAATAACAAGAGTTTAAGTAGAAAAAAAAGATTTTTCACAAGGAACCCTGACAGCAGGCAGAACCGTGTGAAGATGGAGGAAGAAATACGAAGAATTCGGTCTTAAAAACTCTTGAATTGCCTTAGAATTACCTAGCCTTAGGTTTTTCTTACGAAAAACATAAAAATGTAATTAAAGATAAGTTTAAGAAATTCTAAGAACACAATAAAGAAAATGAAACTAAGATAATTAATTAAGAAGAAAATTACAAGAAATTACAAATGGTTCCCAAAAATGTCTCTCAAAAGAGAGAAACAAAAGAACTAAACCAAGAACTAAAAACTAAGAAAAATGGAAGAGAAGGAGAAATGGAACTAATGGGGGTCCCTTGTTACAAGAATTGAACCCCTATTTATAGGGGGAAAAAGCTAATTACACTTTCAAAAATAAATAAAAACAAATAAAAATTACAATAAAAATATTAAAAAGTGAAATGATGAGATTGGGTTGTTTTTGGGGAAAAGAAGTTAAAAAAAAATCAAAAGAAAAGTCACTAATGCTGCTGGAAAGAGGCTGTCAGAAACAGCTGAAAAAAGGGGGGAATATTCGGCTGGAGTGAGCTAGAAAGGTGGAGAGTGGCCGACAGGCCTTGTTGGAAAGGGAGAAGAAAGTTTGGCTGGGCGGCGCTGAAGAGAAGAGTTAGAGTTTAGCACACGCGCGCCCAAGGTGGCATGGATCGTTCAGTAACCTCTTGCCGACGGGTCTGTGGGCTGCAGCGCCTGTGATGCGCGCTTGGGCCGCATGTGTGGGCTGGGCTGGAATGGGCCTGGCGGGCTTGGGTTTGTAAAATGGATTTGGGCGGTAGAAAATAATTGAAAATAAATTTATTTATAACTTAATTAATATTTCCACCGAATTTCGTCCATAATTTCTTCGTTATAATTCCGATCGAGACGATTCTTTATCTAGAATACTCCAAATTACAAACTTTATTTATTTAAACAAAAATAACACAAAATAAATTATTTTATCTAATTATTTATTATTTTAATATTAAAAGTCAAGTATAAAGGGTATAAAATAATATAAAATAATGCTTAATTAATGACCTATCAATAACCAAAAACCCGATATGGGGTCACACGACCCCTTTATTTTCTGCACTGTTTTACCCCTGTTTCTTCGTGGTTTTCTCTCATTTTCTCCTATACCTTCTTCTCCTCTCTTCTTCCTCTTCTTTCCCTTTCTTTTCTTCTCTTTCTTTTCTGGTTGTCATCTCTTCATGATTGGTTATGGTGGTTGCTCCCATTTCGGCCACTACCACCCGAATGCCCATATGCAAACCCACACATAATCCAATAGGTCGGTGGAAGGGATAAATGGAGGGGAAAATGGAGGTCATTCGAGAATATTCTAGGTTTCCCTTTCAAAAAAACCAAAATACCCTTCATGACAAAATTACCAAAATGCCTCTAAACACTTTTGCCTCATAATGAAACTATTGAATCTCTGATTATGTCATACCACCTGTGTAAGGACCCGTCCCGAATCTATGTGATTAATTAAGGTTAATGACGTATTATTGAGAATTAGTTAAGGACTAATCGAGATTAATCGAGAATTATCAAATGATTTTGGAAAAATGATGATTTTGCCTCTCAAAATGGGTGAAAAAGTTGAATTTTGGGCCGAGAAGTCAAATACACGTGGACCGAGGTCCATTACGTAGATCGAGATAATACAAGTCCATAGACAGGCGGCACATCAAAATCGAATGGAATGAATCGTGGTACGATTACATGATTTACGAGGCAGATTTACTTTTGTTTCTAGTGGGCTAGATATTTGTGTTCAGACCCAATCCATTGATTCCTATCCCACATACATGCATCCCTTCCCTTTTGTTTTCAAAGACCGAAACCCATCCTCATCCCATTTTCTTTTATTGGAATCAGCAGCTGGGCTGCTTGAGAGAGTGGCTGAGAGTGAGGGAGAGGTAGAGAGGCAATAGATGACGGTTGAGCACGGCGGTGGGCTGAGAAACCCGTGAAAAACCAGGT